>CM060900.1:241579720-242317220 GCA_030762935.1 Hymenopus coronatus | reverse complement strand
GATGTCCACCGTAGTTGTGGACGAAACGTCTGGTACTCCTAACACCAGCAGACCACGGCAAAACAGCCCGGAAACATTTCTTAGTTACACCAAGCATTTAAGTTCGGTATCTTCCAAAGATTCGATACGAAGATCTTCAAAAACCCTATGCCCACATCTACCCTATACATGGAACATTTGTCTAACATTTTGATTTTCTCAAAAATGGTTCTACTGATTGATTAAAGTACTGTATATTGAAGATATTTACATCACAAATAAAATGCATATTTTGATTTTTTTTGGAATGGCCTCTGAAGCGATCTTTATTCTGGTGGAGTTTTGCAGAATTTTGCATAGGGGTTAACCCGTGAGAAATAAACAAAAACTTAGCATACAAAAAATATAGATCTCCCTAAAACATCAAATTTATGTCATATACGTTTTTCTTGTAGAGTTGGCGGTTTTTGAGATATTCATTGTTATTGGTTTCAATTTTAAACGAATCAATTTTCTCAAGCGGGAACCTCAATTGTTTCATATAGCGACTAGCTTTTAAAAGATTTGACTATCCTTCAGCCTTATGTATTCCCTTACTTCCATTCTACTTACAAGGAAGCAAGTAGTAAAGTCAATCCTGCTAATGTTTAATCACATAAGCGTGGCGTAGATAAAAGAATAATTTTTTCTAAGAAAAGCTTTTTGTGAAACGGTAGAGAAAGTTATGTGAATGGAACACATCTGATTTTTTCATTAACAAATTCATACGCCAGACTGCCATTGTTCTTAAATTGCCTATGCCATGGACACTGAAGTACTCTTCATTCACAACAACATTTTTATGCTTTGAGAACTCAAAAGAGTTAAGGCCATCGTTTTATAAATATGCTTCAAAAGGCTTTTATTGCTTTGTAAATCCCTCCCCATTTTTCCTACAAATCCTTCTTTGACCAATTTGTTTACAGTTTGTTTTTCGCTTACAAATACACATACATATACAAACGCACAAATAGCCATGTCCATGGCAAGACTCGAACCCACGATTCCATGCGCCACGAAGCACCAAAGCTAGGCACTTGAAGGAGCGCGGCCACGAAGACCGGCTATTTTCCGATTTTTAAAAAATTCCGATTTTACAAAAGCTGACCCTTCTCTCTACTTCGTGCTAATCAAGATTAACACAAGATAGCAGAAATGATCGCATTAATCACTTTCTTATAAGTTGAAGGGAAATAGGCAAGGAATACACTAGGTTAAAGTGATAATCAAATCTTTTAAAAGCTGTTCCTACGAGCTTGAAATTCCTTTCTTTGCATAACAAGGAGCTGAAACATCACAAGGAGTATCTCTGAAATGTTCAACCCCAAGAAAAAAATGTGTATGACATAAATTGTGTGTTTTAACCAGATCTATATTTTTGAGTTGTACATTTTTATTTTCCTATCTCTTACGGTTTACCAGTTATGCAGAGGTCATCGAGAATGAAGAGGTCTTCAGAGGGTATTCGCAAAAAATTCAAGATATGCATTTGTCATGTAAATATCTGTAATTTGAAGCATTTAAATCAAAACAGTTAGAACCATTTTTTTTAGAAATTCAACTTTTTTCCGTATAAAGGGTAGTTTGGGGTGGAAGGACTTTCGGCAAAATCTCCATGTTACATCCCTAGAAGATAAAATACTTAAACACCAAGATGGGTACTTTACCGACTTTTCGTTTTTGAGTTATTGTGTTCACAGATACACGGAAAAACACGCTCTCTCTTTCTCTCACGATCTCTCTCTCTCTCTCTCTCTCTCTCTCTCTCTCTCTCTCTCTCTCTTTCTCTCTCTCTCACACACACACACACGAAACTTTTTCTTAGAACGTTTTGATTTTTTTTCGGTTAAAGGAGATCCTAAAATCCTATCTACTAAGTACAATGTGCATACGTGCTAGAGAAAGTAAAATGATTATAGAACAAATATGTTTAGAACTGATTTACTAAATTACATAACTACTGCCATAACAGTTTTCTCCAGCTTATCAATTATATGCATATATACATTTATAATTTTCTATTATCTAATTTTAAGAAATTAAATACATTTCTTTTAGGCCATCTTTTTGTAATTATTATGTCACTTTTTAAACATTTTGATCATTTTTATAAATATTTTTAGGTTATCAAATAGGGGCCCCGCGTATTTTCTTTCCGTGTATTTATGTTCATCACCCGAACATTAGCACACAAATTATTGTTCTTTTATGAGCTTTCCAGCCGATTTGGCGAGATATATAACCATGTGTAATTCAGAAGAACGAAAGCTGAAATAACATTAAAATATTAAATTTACCTAATAAATATTAGCAAATACCTAATTACATTTGGACAATTCCTTGTTCCTGTTTTTAAAAAACTCATAGCAAATTACGTTTCAATGATCGCTACAGTACACTAATATTTGTACATTCTTTTAACAACAAGCACTTTCCCATCAGTGATGTCATTATATTTGAGTTCTTTTTGTGGGTATTCATTGCGAAAATATACTGAAATATGAAGAAAGTTTGTTCTAAAATTAATATGTTTCTGGTAAAATATTAAGAGCTGACGTATTCCTGTTCTTACTCGTTCAATTACGGAGAAATATATCGGAATAATATGCAATAAATGTTGTTCTTCATGAATTTAACAATGAAAAAAGCTGCATACAAAAATAGTTTAGAAACTTCGACTATATAATCACACTTTCTGCCTAAATAATGACGCCAAAATATTTTAATTTTGATCACATATTTTAAAAAATGTACAGTCTAATAATATAAAAGCATGTTTTCAGCATGCGTGTAAAGTTTCCTATGCATAAAGGACGTTTCAATTCCCAAAAAATGTATATAAATTTTCAACTATTCTGACTATTAAATATGCTTTGCTCAAAACATATTTCCATGATAACGTGGTCCACATATAAATTCCTTTATTAAGTTTGTTTTTTCCAATACTTAAGGAATAAAATATACCATTATAATTTTGAAACAAGGTCCACGACTCGAGAGCGTAAAGAATTGAAGACATTTTCCTTCTTAGAATTTGTCTACTGATACCATCCTTTGTTTTTTTTTAACATAATATAATAAAAGTCGTGCAACAACATAAACCAATAAAAACGATTTTAAAGTTTACGGCGTAAAACTTAGTAATACACTTAAGGAGAAATATTTGCTTCCTGGCTCACCCATCGTATGCAAAATAAAGCTCGTAATATGCTGTAAGCCAGTAGTGAGAATGTCAGAGAATCAAGACAAAGAATGACGCCGCTTGTAAAACAAGCGTTAACAAGATTTATCAATTAAGATAACATCTACCGACAGACTATCCAGAGCGCAGCCCCCTCCCCCTTTGCCAAGCCACCTGTCAAAAATGTTTTCATGTACCTGTCAATCAAATAACTCTAAAAGGTTTCAATTGTCGCTTGTGAATCATTTGAACAATCATCTTTCAAATTCAGGAATCAATTCCAATTTAATCAATTGACCACGCCCACCGCGAAAAAAAAAACGCGACTTGCTAATTTCGAGCTACAAGACACATCTGCATATCAAATTGATCTAGATTTTTTAGAGGAATCTGAATATCTAATCATAAATGTGAAATTCTATGTTATTTCAATTCGATAGCCTCTTTTAATTAAAAATCTGCCAGATTTTTCTATCTCTGGCAATTCGAGAGTTACAAGCCCCATTTGCCTAACAAATCGGTCATATTTTCACAAGGAATGTGGATATACAGAGTTGAACTATCATGGTGCAATAAAAAACTCGACAGAATTACTGAGTAGAATATTTATATAAATTATTTGATATCGCCTGAATATGTGTTTTCGGTAATATTTTCGCAAGGAAGTATAGCACTCACACGATAGAATATGGTAAAAGCTTTATTATGCCATACCAGGACATGAAATGAAGGTACCAAATGTTTAGAGAGAATTACTTTTATAAAACCTACTAATTTATCATATCAAAACAAATATGGCGGCAAAGGGATTGAGTTTCCAAGTGTAGGGCTTTCAAAGCACCATATCCAGATGAAGAGCAGAAAACGTGATTGTTTCAATACTTAAAATAGAATGCATGCGCACGAAAGGAAAGGAACTTAGAACCTATTTCACATAATTATATGCCCAAACCAGCGACCGCCAACTGACATGCACTGTGCCTATATAGCTCGCATGGTGTAGGCGTGCCTGGTTGTTGCTGGGGAGTGCTAGGGGAGATATGCCAATCACTACCTCGCGCATTAGCGTTCCGTAATCTGCACTGGCTTTACCATTACATAATTAAGGACAGGGTAGTAATGAAGGAACAATTAAAAACCAGTATAATACGTGGTTTAATATCCTCTGGTACTTGTTATTAAATTATGGATGAAACAACCCAATATTAGTACAATTATTATTATAGCCTTTAATCCTATACAACAAAATGATAGCATATAAAAGCAATATTTTTAACTATGAGAACGAAACAATGCGTTGTGGAATTTAACACGATTTTGATACTAAACAACTGGAAAATATAAAATAACACAATAATATTTACCACACAGTCATAATAATATTACAAAGAATACTTCAAGGTAAGCGAATATACACATTTCAATTAAGAAGTTTATTCATTCAGTTTTAAGTAGACACTCTTGCCTTCTGACATATTTTGTTTTTCACAATATTCGCCACATTTGGAGACAGTGAAACACAACTCTAGACCCTTAATGCACACTTCAAGTTGTGATCACTGATGTTGGCTTTCTGAGGGTTTCTAATGCGTTTCATAGCTAAAAATAAGGATTAACCTACATAGGTCGAACCAAACGTTGCAATCATAGATGCCACACGCCTGTGTAATCGAGGGAATCTTGATTTAGGAAATCTCCTGTAGAAATATATCAAATTTCCTCTGTTTCTGTAACTGTCAGCTAACTCAATGTCACATTTCAATGTGACAAGCTCCAGTTGAGCATCTTTGTGAGTAGCGTCAATATTCATTCTAAATGGTGTAGCGAACAAATCAAAATCTATTTTAAGCCCGTGAGATCGTAAAATCTTTCATCAAACGCACGAGAAAGCATGTGCAGAATTTCAGCATAACATCCCACTTCTAGGGAATCACAATCACGGATCACACTTTCCAAGATGTGAAAATGACAAGGAGCATTATTTGACAGTTGACGTTCCCAAATTGAGGGCATATTTTTAAACGCTTCAATGCTACGGAACATATCTGTGATTAATTTGTTTTTCCCTTGAAGTGAAACATTCAGAGTATTCAAATGTTCACTTATATCGGCCATAAATGCAAGATCACATTTCCACTTAACATTCGTGAGCTCTTTAACATGTTCTCCTCACATTTCCATGAACAACCGTATCTCATCCAATAATTAAAAGAATCTGCTTAAAACCTGGCCTTGACTGAGCCACCTAACTGCTGTATGATACGGTATATCACCATACTCATGCTCCAAATCTTCTAAGAAGCTTTTAACATTAAGAAACGAATATGCAATACTTAGGAAACGTACACATTCATCTCAATTCACTAATAGCATCGTTGGGGAGGAATAGTACTCAAATTAACAAACATAATGCTCCCCTTTTCGACAGGATATTATCACAAAGCAACAAAGCAGAATAAATGCAGAACTTCCTTGACGATCTCCTTCTCCCTCTCTCTCTCTCTCTCTCTCTCTCTCTCTCTCTCTCTCACTCACTCTCCCCTAAATTCCCGACATTAATCTTTCCCTCTACCTTTTATGTTTTTTCAGACATAGGCTGTTACAGAGCCCCTAAGCCCTCAACGAGAGCTAAGGCGGTCCAGGAGATAGAGCTTCTCATCGTCATTTACGCGGGCGGCGAACTTCGGACCGCTGCATTATGGAGTCGGCCACGCTGATGACGGCTACAATTACGAGGACAACGAGTCTGCCCACTAAGAGCGACGGGCGTGTTTGCCAGTACGAACGAGCACGATGTAGCCATGAAAACAGCACAGAAGGTTACGCCACATATTTATTTATACATAAGTTCTAAAACCAGTGGAATATAATTTGCAAAATGAAATAAGTAATCTAGCAGCATATTAAAAATTAGAACACAGGATACTCATTAACCACATGACAAACAGTCACTCCAAGTAAGCAATTAAACCTACAATAGCACTAATGCATTTACTCTCCCTGGTATTGTTTACGATTCTTGGGTAATCCCAGGTAGCAACATGGACGCTCTCGCATGCAGTGCATGCCAGCATCCTATCTTTTACATATTAATCGGGGTGCTATGCGGGACCCACATAATTAATGGATGAATACACGAAAAAAAACAGCATGGTGCGATTAACGCATGGAGGATTCTTAGAGGATATACCACCTCCAAACGGGAAGCTCCACATATCCTTCTAGCAATTGCACTTCGAATGGGGTCGGATGAAATAATGCACCTTTTTCCCTCCGCGGAGAAAAGAAAGAATAGTGGACTCTGCAGCTCAATATGTACCAGTCCAGCAACTCAACTACTATAAAGCCGACGGGTACAAGTTCGCAAACGACCATAAACGAAGCACTACCTACAATCCCGACAAACACAATCGAAAACAATATAGTACTAACGCAACTCGAACAAGTCATTATAATAACAATCAGCGCGGCGGTTCCGTTCAGCGAACTGACACAATTCAAATTCCAACTGCCAGAAGACATCTACATGCTAGCCACAGAAAGAAATGGAGGTTGACGAATGTGACAGAAACCGTGGCGCAATGCCCATCCAAAATACTTCGTATACTTAACTGCGCTAGCAGGAAGCGAGAACATCAAACTATCTCTTTCAACAATGACAACATATACTAGAAAACCTCGACTACAAACGAGATTCCGTGTGAGTATAGCTCGCTACCCAACTCGCGACAAAGCACAAATTCCATCATTACACAATAATCAAAGAGTTACATCAACAGACCATCAAAAAGAGGACACGATCGCATACAACTTCAACAAACATATACGCCATATCCCATTCCATCTTGTCTACACTTAGCGTCAGAAACGGAGGCGTAAAACGAAAACTACAAGGAAACCGTAACCCACAACTTAGTGCGAGGAACCAGCCTAACGCTAACAAGCATTTCCCGAGGTGAAACACCCTAGCGCCGGCTGCAACCTAACAGCAGTCCATATGAATCCGCAGGTGAATGCAATCAATTTTCCCTTTAAAATGTTCAACTGCGTACTAAATAGGGGAAACTATCCGGACAGGTGGAAAGTAGACACAGTTGTTCGCTTCCCCTAAACGGGGAAAGAATCTGTCAAACTCGTACATCTGTTATAGAATATTTCGATTAAGTACAGTAGGAAAACTGCTCAATAAAATAATAGTTAAACGCCTCATCAGCCAACTAATTAAACGATATATATTAATTCCTGAACAGCTATACTCCGAACCAAATATTCTCCACTTATTAATCAGAGCAACGGAAAACATTACACGAGGCATCAACATAAACAGCTCAACAGGAGCACTGTTGCTCGACGTTGAACGAGCATTCGGTGGAGTGTGGCACGCTGGCCTACTAAATAAACTCAAAATGCGGAATATGCAGGTTTTGCTACGCAAACTATTAGCAAACTACCTATACAACCGAAAATTTCAATCGAGAGCAAATAATCACCTCTCAATCGAGAGCCGAATCAAAGGAGGAGTGCCGCAAAGCAGTTTACTCGGGCAGACTATCTTTAACATATTTATAAACGTCATTCCCCAAACCGAAAACCATATGGAGACGATACAGCAATAATGACACAGTCAGGTGAAACCAAATCAATGCTCAGAATATTACAAAGCGCCCTCAAAAATCTTGAGGAATGGTTTACGAAATTGTGCATAATAGTAAATACACCGTAAACAAAAGCTATTGTATTCACCAAACGTAATAATCACAGATATCCCAATCATCAGATACCTCAACTTACCCTATTTTGTGAAAACATAAGGTGAACAGACAATGTAGTCTGGCTAGGTCTCAAAATGAATCAAGTGCTTTTTTTTTTTTTTTTTTTTTTTTTTTTTGTAGTGTTTAACGCCCACTTTAACTACTAATGAATCAAGTGCTAATGTGGAAAATGCACATATTCCACATACGGGAAAATCCAATGCCCAATTAGCCAGGCTCTCAACATCATCTATATGGGCTCCCAGCCAAATCTCAAAATGGGACTCACAGTATACAAAACACTAGTACACGAGCAATCTTCACTTATGCTGTACCGGTATGGCGGTGTGCCATCAAAACTACATTAAAAGCTTACAAACGCCCCAAAACAAACTTGTTCGCACATTAGCCAAGGTACTGTACACAGCTCCATATTGTATACTATATTACGAGCTTAAGATTTATACAGATGAAAAATTAAGAAACTGACATACGCTACTTACAAAAGAGCTACAACCATCCCAACACACTAGCAGAAGCATTAGAAAATTAAGACACACAAGCGAATCCCTGTAACTATTCGAACGAATGTTATCTCAAGACCACACAGAAGAAATACAACATTGACATTGATACAGACCACTCTGCTCAGAATCTCAATATAGATATTTTCTTCTCTTATGTTTTTCAGACCTGGCTCGTTGCAGAGCCCTCAAGTCTTCAGTCACATATGAAGCGGTTCGGGATAAAGGGCCTCCCAGGGTATCTACTTGGGCAGCGAACTTCGGGCTGCTGTACTATAGAGTCGGTCACACAGATGACGTCAGCTACGCTACGGACAACGAATCTGACGAAGGACAAAGAGCCGAATCTATCTAGAGCGATGGGCACCTGTGCAACTACTGACGAACGGTGTTGGCTTATGAGGGTGCAACATCACATGTTTAATTAAAGCAGTAATCTATAAACACTAATTTAGTACAATACAGAATACGAAGCTAAACCAATAGACAGTGACAGATTAATACCAGAGGATAAATTAGACATAAATATAATGGTAAGCAGCATTCCCTGTACAAAGAATAAACAGCTAGCAAGTAAGCGACCTTCCACTGGCAATAATTTATTTCCTTCCCCTAGTATTGTGCAGCTTTCATGGAGAATCCCAGCAGTTAGCATTGTTGGGCTCGGATGCAATGCATTCCAGCAATCTAGCTTAAACATGCTAACCGGAGTGCTATGCGGGACCCGACAAATCTATAAAAGCACGATAACACACAGCATGACGTGACTATCAAGTGGATATATTTTACAGTATATAGTGGCGAATGCAATAATGCATTTTTCTCTCCACGATAAAAATAAATGTCACGCAAAAGCACAACAATAAACCACAAGACACGAAAGAAAATTAGGCCACAGGCGTATATTTCAGTTACAGTTAGTTAGCCAGGTGGAAGGGACCTTCGGGGAACAGCATCTAAGCGCAGGAGAGCGACTCCGTGGAGACGATCGAAGAATCTGGCCGCCGCAAAGAAGCTACCACCGGTGGAAGGGCCTGTAATTGCAGAGGCCTAGCGCCAAAAATAGGCAGGCTTACCTTTAACTACTCAACTGTTTAGCGAGGTTGAAAACTTTGTCCGGAGTCACCAGTCTTTTGACTGGATCCACAAGGCGCCTCTAGTTACGGTCTCTGCTTTTCGGATCTTTTAGCATGTTTCGAGCATCAAAGGCAGATTGCTGCGCGGCACTGCTTGCCTGGGTATCAGAGTGTGACATCCATGTGAAGGGAGGAATGAGTGCCGTGTGCGGTAACAGGCAGCTGAGCGAAGGCCTCTCACTTGGTGGGCGGGGTTACCAACGCAGACGACCGCCACGGAGAGTAGGCCAAGAAACCCGATGCCTTGCCAACCACCATCTAGGTCATTTCAACCCTCGTTGTACACACCAATATATATGAACAACCAAGACGAAAGACTGACTTAAAGAAATGTTTCAGACAAAATAACACTCACATGGGACTTATCAATGAAATTCATCTTAGCGAAAAAAATAAAGTCAATATACTTGGATACACCAGCATCGTAACGTCAGAAACAGCCGCGGGAGCAACTGTGCCTAATAATAAAAATAGCATTGGACATGATCTAGCTCCACAACTACAATTCTGAACACTTGAAGCAACTAGTATTTGTATAACCTTTAGCAATAACCGAGTTCTAGTACTGGCTTCACCAGATGTATCAAACACAGCGGACCAAACGCACGCATGAAATTAAGCGATTGAGTAATAATAATGAGTGACCTAAATGCGAGACGAAACACTTGGGATTGCAACAGGGCCAACCCCGAAGGCACGGCTCGTCTGAACTTAGAAAACGAAGAGGATTATCTAATTTACACTCCAACGGAACCCACTGTATTCCGTTTGGCAGAAATCAATGGCCTGAAATTCTAGACATTGAAATAACTCACAACTTTTCTCGCTGAATTAACCTGCAAATAAAGAGCTAAATATCTTCCGACCATTTGACACAATTAGTAGCTTGGGCTCTGTAAAACTAGTCGATCAAGTCATTAAAACCGTAACCAGCACGACGGATGCTTTAAGTAAACCGAGAGAGAGACAAAACGCAACCATAAGGCATTCAAATGTTAGCTGTAGAAAGAAATCGAGGTAGACACAATTGACAGTTATGGCACTGAGCCGACCTAGAATACTTCAGAAACTTAAATGCGCTTGTAGGAGAGAAAACAAGAAAGTACATCTCTCAACAATGTCAACACACACTAGAAGGCCTCGACTACGAACGAGATGCTGTGTGGACAACAGCTCTCTGCCATTACTATGTGTCAACGCCGTCATTTATGAATGAACTGGATACAATTTCCGCAATCGCTGCTGGTCTTATGCTATCTGTAGAGGCCCCAACACAGTGACCGGGAAATACCAGTGATCCCTCTATCCAAAGAACAGGTAACCACCGACGCCGGCAGCACCATAACTACCACATTTCACAGCAACTGGACTCTATCGACTTATCGACGCGGAATGCCATTCAGGACTTCCACGCGGTGAGTCTGAATATCGGCGCCTGTGTAGCTTCTTTGGAAGAGACGTTCACTAGCAGCATCCTCCAGAAACTTAAGGACCTGCAAGCCACTATCACCGTCGTCAGCACGCATTAGCTCAGTACCGCCGCTGATCTGTTGCGCGGATGGACAACTTCGCAACGTAGCTATAGGCGCTGGATGCGGCGAACCAGCTCACCACATAATCATCATATTTATCGCAAAAACAACAACGCAGGACCACACTACTCCGTGCGTCCCTCCTTCTTAATACTTACATCTTCTGGACAAATAGACGGGGATGCGACAGGAGCTAGAACGATGTTCCTGATACTGAAGAGCATGATCACCAATATAAAATTTCCTTTCCTCTCTGACCCACGGGCTTCGCAGGACACTAGGCGAATACTGGGGTGGTTTATTCATTCTTTTGAACTCTTCGCCCCTAAATTTCACTTCCATGTCATTCCAACCGGTCATTCCTACCCAGAGCCTTAAGTGTCGGTGGCGCCTTTGCGTGGTGGTGAGTGCACCTTGGAACTAAAGTATTCGACGTCTGGGTGGCGTTGGAGTCGTCTGTGGGCCTTTGAGATTCAGCCAGGCCTAGGGAGTGGGCTTCCCCGCATCGAGATGAAGTACTGCTTGGACTATGTTAGGGACCCACGGTAGCTCTTTCCCTGTGGTCCGATTTCGGATGCCCGTTGATAATATATCGTCCTTTCCTCCTGGGATCTGACGTACAATAAATCCATAGGTGACTGCGGTGTGGAACCCCCTCCTGAATGAACCAACCAACCATTCTCACTAACGCCAGAGGGTAGAAAAAAACCATGTGATTGTAATACATCATAATTTTTTTCCGAGATCGTTCTTGTCATTTCCTGTACAACCCAGATTTAGGCTCTGGTCAACCTCTTCTATTTCTAAGCTAATCACGGTTACGAGTGAAGAAACATACATTATGAATGAAATTTATGAATGATTTGCAGAAAATGCAGATTCCTAATTAGTGTTTTACTTGTATGTGAGTGCTAGAAGAGTACTGTGGAAGCTTGAGAGTCTCAATGCTACCAGAATCATTACATTTTTAAATTGTTGAATATATTTTGAGGCCACAAAGAAGTATTTAATAGCGAAACTTACATATCATGTGTCCAATACTAAAATTAGATAACTAAAATTTTATGAATTTTGAATTATCTACATCTATGGGTTTCCCTAGCTGTAGACTTTCAACCTTAAACCTTGAGCCCCTCCCATACCAATTGCAAAAGTAGAATAGTAACAAGTGAACGATACGTTCAGTGCAGTAAACAAGTAACTGTAGATATCCAATTTTTCAAAACAGAGTCACCTAATGTTGTAGTAACAATATAAAGACAACAGGAGTTATCGATTTTAGTACCATATTTATCAGTTCTTGAATTATCTGGCAAATAATTTAGACTGCTGCTTGTTTGGCATGTTCCTGCTTTTACTATGCTGATTCTGTATGCATTGTGCAGCTCACTTTAAATATACTTTTAAGTCATTCCGGTTGATAAAGAAGTGTACTTTAAACAGCGCTAAGCACGATTTTGGTAAGCAAAATTTGCAAACATTTTTTTGTGAAAAAAATTGCAGAAAGCTACTCTACTTAATGACATATCAGTGTAATAGCTTTTCCGTATGACAAAACTGCTGTGTTAAGTTAGTCCCAATTATTCATTTATTCTCAGAGACAAGTTGCGTATTGGAGCTAACTGTCACGACAGTGAGCATTTTGATACAATTGTCACAAAACTGAACCGATTCAGTGAAGAATAAAATAGACTGGAAGAACACACTGAAGATTAGGAGATATTGACTCCTTTGGCGGACATAAATGATTTCAGGGCACTTGATTACTATGAAAAGCTGTGATTAAAAATTGGCGAATTGTGATAAATATTGTTAATGAGAAATATGACAAAACGAGGACTTTTATAAGGCCTACTTTGTGAGTGAAATTTAATTGTTTTATAGACCTTTTGCATGATGTATCTGAATATGAACCTAGTCGAGACAATGCCATCAGTCTCGAAATATGATCTTGTGCCTAAGCAGCACATTGACGAATGATGTTGCGCGAACTATAAAGTGTATTGTACTGATGGGTACCATCTAGTTACTCGATAGTCGTTTAACAATCTATTCTATTGTTACTCGTACTCGGTTTTCATTCAGTTTTAAAATGTCAACGTATTATTGGTTGCTTGGCAACCGACAGTACCCAATCACTTTTCAAGTAGCCTTTATCGATGACGCAATGCAGTTAATATGCCAACCCCATACCAGGGAGTATAAAACATCTACTGTTTTATTTTCTTTACTAAACATTTTTGGCATTCCATACAACAAAGAATGCTACATACCAAATACCAAATAAGGAATGTAAGTGTGCAGTTGATCGACTGGGCGCTAGGGCATACTGTTCTAAACATGTTCAATATTATTGGTAATATCGTGCTAGAGTTCGCCATTGCGGATGCACCAATCACCCTGAGTTGGGAGTAGCAATTGCTTTATTTTAAATGAAAACCAAAACGATCATTCTAGACCTTAATACAATCTCTATTTTGCATAATAGAAGACAACATTGAAGTAATATTGCTGCTTTATGTTATTTATAATCACAATTTACATTGTGTAGTGTAGTTTCCAAAGAAGGAGACTGTTACATGTGTAACAAAAGGAAATCCGGAGATTCCATCACGCCCTACCTGTTTTTTCAGTCCATCATTTCAGTAGTAGTTGTGGTGGGAAAAATTTACACCTATTTGTGGCAGAAATGTGTATGGATGTTGTGAAGAAGCAGAAAGCAGAGCTTGTGTATTGGTTCATTACCTTGATCAAGAATACATTAAGCAAATCGAGTTTTCTTCTTCTTCTCTATCTCGTCTTTCTCTCTCTCCCTCTCCCTCACTCTCTTCTATATGGCTCGTGTTACTTGTTGCAATACGCAATGTGAGTTGTTAGTACGGTTGAGTAAGGTATTGTCATAGGGATGTTAGTGTGCTTTTACATGGTTGAGCTAAATTTTGATAATACACCTTTAATTTCAAACCTCAAAGCTTCACTTCACAGTGAAAGTCTGAGATGGCTGCTAATATTTATCAATATACCAAGGTTCAGAGAAAGCATAATGTTTGGTACTTTGCTAAGGTTTTCAGAGAGATACAAAAAGTGCACGAAATTTGCTACAGCAACTGGCGGCTAGCACAGTACTGTTCATTGAACTTATCAGGAAACCAAAACTAAGAACAAGAAGAAGAAGAAGAACAACAACAACCATAGCAATAACAAAAAGAATCTTTAGGATTCTGAGAAAAAAGAAACAACGTTTCAGCAAGAGTAACACGAATTGACAAATGATGGGAGAAAGGTGGTGTAATGGAAGAGAGAATTGAAACGATAGTTGTATTTGAGGACAATGGAATGGAAAGCAGTAATAAGGATAATGTTATCGATAGTAATTTTACAGAATAGAAGATAAGTCTAGTATAGAAGAATTAAAATATGATTAAATACTGTGTTATTCAGACGGAAAGTCTGTGTGAAGCTGCAATAGTTTCAAACTACGGTATTCCATTTGATAGCATATGACCAATTCATATCGAATAAGTAGCACTATATTTAAGACCTCCTTCTTATATAGCTGCTCATATAAAAACATGTTTTTCAGTGTATCTGCGTGTTCTTTGCCCGCAGGGTCGAAGTGAGTCTGTTTTTATCTAAAAGAAAGCTCTGAAGGCAGAGTGTAGGACATTATGTTCAAAACGTCGCCAGTATTCTTCATCGTCTGAAACTGGTCGGGTCATGCTTCGCTGTTGTAAGAGTATGTCTCAGTTTCCATGGTATATGCTAGTCAAGAGGTGAGCATTATGTGTAGTTTTTACTCATAGCGATTGTCATAAGAGGCTACTAAATATTCCCCATTTTATGAATATATTTATTTATGCACAATCGTCAAGCTATGTGAGTGCTTCAAGTTATAACTTATGCTTCAGTGTTGAAAATAGAGAATGCTTCTGAGTCAGCTGTAGGCTATCTAAGTATTTTCAAGCTATGTTAACTGATGTTTTTGGTATGGTATTTTTTGAAGATATTTATTTATCCATAATCGACAAGTTATGTGATGAGTGCTTCAAGTTATAGCTTAAAATTCGGTGTGGAAATTAGAGAATACTAATGAGTCAGTTGTAAGCTGTCTAAATGATTTCAATGTAAGTTGTTGGTTTTGGTATGGTATTCCCTTGTTGAAAATGTTCATGTGATAAGCGCTTGAAATGTTGAAATAAGAGGATCCTGCTAAATCAGTATATCAAAGTGATTTCAACGTTAACAGTTGTTTTTGGTATGATATTCCCTTGTTGAAAATGCTCATGAGATGTGTGCTTCAAGTTATAGCTTATACTTCAGTGCTGATATTAGAGCATAATGCAAAGTGAATTTGTAGGATGTCTAAGCGATTTCATAGCATTGTTAACCGCCATCTTAATATTGGGACTGAAATTTGCGCAAATAAAAGCATTTTATATAAGTCTTGTGATAGTTATAGGAATAATGTATGTGTACACTAGGTGTAAAATCCTAGTATGTAATTGGAGTAGAAGCAATTTCGTGAAGAATTTGTATCACCCATTTCGCTATAGCGTTAAAAATGGAGTTGTTATTTCCATTTTAATTAAAGTAAAGGATATAATTGTAATTACAATTTATTGAATTAATTAATCGCGAATCCAATACCCGTATTAAATAGGATATGGTAAACGATTGAGAAAAGTCTAATAGCGTTTTATTGTAACTTCAATCCTCTTAGCGTTATTACCATTTTAATTATTGTAATTGTAATTAAAATTTCTTGAATTAGCCAATCGCAGATCTTATACTTGTGCTGGATAGGGGATGATAGATGAGTAAAAAAAGTGTTATTGCGTTTTATTGTAACCTCAACCCTTTAAGCGTTATTGTCATTTTAATTGGCATAATTGTAATTACAAGTTCCTGAATTAACCAATCGCGAATCTTATACTTTGCTGGCTAGGGGCTGATAAAGGAATAACAAAAGTCTTTTAGCGTGTTATTGTAACCTCAACTCTTTAAGCGTTATTGGCATTTTAACTAGCGTAGTTGTAATTAAACTTACTTGCATACGGGATATATCGAATCTAATATTCTTACTGTAAGAGGAGCGACAAATGAACAAGAAATGCCTTATAGCGCTTTATTGTAACCCCAATTTTTTAGCGTTATTTCTATTTTAATTAGTGTAATTAAACTTTCTTGATTATTCGCGATGTTAATTCTTGCAGTGGATAGGGAGTTATACTGGAATAAGAATGTATTGCATTTATAGCGAGCGTTATAAGTGTGTTCTGCATTCAATCCTTTTTGCTGTTGTTTAATTACACATAGCCGTAAAGTTACATGTTTGCAACCTCACTGAAATTTGATTGGAGGTCTCCATGTAAGAGCCGATATTAAGATAAATAAATGTTTGAAGTTGTAATAATGTTGGCATTCTCAGTGTTCGAGAGGTCTCAGGCTCAATTCGCTGTTGGAGTGCCCTCTGCTCGTTTTATCACTAGCGAATTTTTTTCTTTCTTTGCAGTGTATAGCGCGTATACTTATGTTAAATATGTTCCAAGTTCTTTTTTGTCGTGCGCATGTATTCCTTTTTCAGTATTGAAGCAAACACGGCTTATGCTCTGAATATAGTGTTTGAAAATTCTAAACTTGAAAACTCAATCACTCCGCCGCCATATTGGTTTTAATATGATGAATTAGTAGTTTTTATAAAAGCGATTCTCTCTAAAAGCTTGCTATTTTTATTTCATGTGTTGTTATGGCATAATAAAGCTTTTAACAAGTTCAACCATGGGAGTGTTATAATTCCCTGCGAAAATATTGCCGCAAACGCATATTCAAGCTATATCAAATAATTTATATCAAATATTCTACTCAGCAATTATATCAAGTTTTTTATTTCACCACGATAGTGCACTCTGCATATTCAGATTTCTTGTGAAAACTGGAAAACTTTCAGACAAGTATCTTGGCAGAGGGAGGAAGCGGCACTCTGTGTGGTCATGTCGGTAGATGTTATCTTAATTGATACATCTTGTAAACACATGATTAACAAGAGGAGGCATGTCGCTGTCCTGATTCTCTCCTATCTCTACCACTTGAGTTGAACAGATACATGTATATTTATACAAAATATAGCATCTGAGACGGCATAAGCTAATTCTTTAACCCCTTTGTGCATAATTCCACTTAAAAGGTTGTTTTACATTTGAGGCTTTTCAGTAATTTTGCACGAGAATATAAGACTAATAGGATATTGCAGTATTTTAGGATAAACATAGGAATTATATAAGGAAAATGTACTCGGTGGATTTCTCTCTAAGTAGAACTTCTTTAATTTATTTCTCTCCGCTTTATCTGCTTTTCTAAGCGCGAAATGTATCGTTATTCCGTAGAGATGTGCATTATATTTGGACCATTAATAATATATTTAGTAAGAAAACCATACATATATTCTTATGGTCGTTCAGGCAACACTTCCTCCCTATTGATCTTTCTGTCTGTCTGTCTCTCCCCCCCCCTCTCTCTCTCTCTGACAACTTCAGAGTCCTCTTTCCCGGAGAGAACAATTTAAGCAGTACAGGATAGAGTACTGCAAACTGCCTGATTTCAACAGTTACCGCATGACGTAGGAAAATAATATCCACACAAGGTCATACTCAGAGATGGTCTAATAACCAGTTATGTTGTCACCTTGAGGAAGAGGAGTAGAAAGGGAGATAAAATTGTCCTGGTTCTCAAGATCAGTCTGATATTTAAGAGCCACATGTTCAAGACAAACTTTCGATTTTACTAGTCTTCTCTGTGCGGTTTTCCTGTAAACTTCACAGACTAATAACTTAACATATATTCAAGGCTAATTCTACTTTCTGTGAGATGAAGTATGTACGAGTTCATTACTTAATAATCTGGAAATTCAGCATTTCCATGATATGTTAGTGAAATTTAAAACAAAGAGTTTTTTCTTCTAAATAGACCTAAGGGTTATAATTCACAATAATATAACGGATAGAATCTGAACCTGTGGGAACAAATCTATTGAGAATACAGCCCACAAGTTTTCAACAAATAGTTGCTGAAACGAATCTAAAGCCGTTAAAGAATTCCGAAAAATAAAATTGGATATACACTTTACACGCAATAGTAATTTTGGATTACACATTTCAGATACTTTACGACAGACACTCTATGATTGTTCAAGAAAACCAAAGAATACCTAATTAACAGATTCTAAAGCGAATTTAGCAAGCACAGTTACTTGAGATGTACAGTAAGTGATAATAACAGACGCTGTGAAACGGTCATTCAGATAATAGCAATGGTAAAGGAACTTTTTAAAGAAACACCTTCGGTGCACTCTTAAAAGTCCTGACTGAACTGTTGGATTGAGTGTGATATTTTACAGTGTGGAAACTTGTAAGTTACAGGGAAGTTCGGGAAAAAACTATTGGAACTATTTCAAATTTGGATAAGGAATAGCAGTGTGTAAAATGGGCGAAAATGGGTATTGAACTCTTTTTTAAACCTCGAATGAGAGAATAACAGTGCAGAAAATGGCCAGAGAACAAATGAGAAGAAAGTATAGCAGTAGTAGAGAATATGTGATGATAGATATCAAAATAAACCGTGCATATGCGGAGAAGAGGACGGAAGTGGAAAAGAGAGAATTAAAGAATCTGCGTTTATAGTGAAGGACATGTTCATAAACAAGAATACTTGAGTGATTTAAATGAAGGTAAAATCCTGAAAACTATGGCCAATGCCTAGTACAAGCTACATTAAAGTGAATTTTACTGCTCTTATCAGTCCAGCTAGCTCAATCAAAGGCGGGCGAAGAGCGTCGGATATATTTGGTAAAGCAAGAAGGTGCATAAATAATTCCATAGGTATTACACCTTTGTGCACATGAATATGATCTTTATAATTTGGAGTGTAAGATATTAATTTTGGTGGTCATACTTTGTTAATTTATGTGGAACGTATCCAATATGTATTTTAGGGTGTGACCTACGTTTTGTAGAATTTAAAGGGACAAGGGGCGATAAATGTGACTTTCTAAATCATTAAAGTTAGAGCAGTAATTTTGGTACAGGTGTTAACGGTACAAAAGAAGTAACTATGTTCTGTTTCATTCAAATATGTCTTTTCGTGCTCGGCATATGAATTAATTTATTCGATAATTAGCTAGAATCAAAACCTATGTACTCCTATGGATATTAACTTACACCACCCTTTTCCATAATTACATTCTTTAACATCTTAGCAACAAATTATCATGTAAAAATTTTCCTGTAAGGGATATTTAAAGAAAGAAAAAAAAATGTTTTATGTAACGAAGTGGAAAAAAATGGAAAAAAGTACATTATAATAGTAGCTATACAAGATATGTTCTGGCGCACATTTGCATAATAATTAGAGCAATTAATTTGCATTATTAAATAATTTGCAAAATTAATTCCTTTGCATAGAACACATTTCCATATAAAAATTTGAATAATAATTACAGGTGTTTATTCGCATATCTGGCAGCTACCAACCATTGATGCAAATTAATGACTCCGCGGACCACGCCTCTCGCGGAACACGCCCCCTCGCGAAAAACATCGCCGCTCGGAAATTATTGAGGTACATTCGACTTTGGGGCATAGTTCCAAATGAAATTTAATGAGGATTCTAATTAAGCAATCCAATGGTACCTATCATTGCACAATAAAAACTTTATACATTACCCGATTTGAATATTCATTATAATTAATTTAAAGGTGAATGAATGGGCATATCTAGGTGTACGATCACAAGATGGCATCATACTTTACCTGTTTGGACATGAAAATGATTAGAAATATTTAATACCAACACTTAGTAATACAAAAACGAAACTTCAGCGTTTTCTTTAGCGATATCCACTTAAAAATCGTTGAAATCACAAAATGATGAGAAATATAAGCAGAACAGATCTTCAAATACAGAAGCCTTAAGAGAATTAATGCAACTTATAACTAATAAAGGAAGTACATGACTCAGGGAAAAGGTAAACAGGAATTATTTATTTAATTTATTTGTTATTTCATTGCACAGCTGAGTATAAGCTCGGAAAATGGACTTTTGGGGAGTGTGCATTCATCCAGTACTTTGAAAATGAAATGTCCATGAGTCATCAATAAGATAAGATTCAAAAGCAATGCAACAGCGCATCGATGAACAAATATCACGCCAGTGGGAATCGAAACCTGATCATCACAACATACATACACAGATACGCACACAGTCACATACATAAATTCATATATTCAATAAAAACATAATGAATTCCAATGCAATGCAATAGCGCTACGAGGAACAAACATCGCACAAGCGGGAATCGAACCCTGGCCATCAGAACTTACATGCATATTTGCACGCACACACGCACACTTACAGAACACACATACACACACGCACACACTTGCAAATATTCTCACGTAAACAAGCACAAATCTCATACATACATATGCAGACACATGCATAATTGCACACACGCACACGCACACGCGTACAATTCCACACATACATACACCTACAATCATTCACACCTAAACAGACACAATCCAACACACGCACACAGCCTGATTTGAACGCACACACAGACACAATCTAACAGATACATACACTTGCACACTTCACGCACGCGCACACACGCACAAACACTCATACATAAATATACACAGTTACACGCACACACAGACATGATGTTGCTCACGACTATACTTACACTTAAAAATGACGCATACATAAACAAGAACACGAATTTTAATAACAGGAGTTTAAAAAAGATTATCACTGGTGCATCAACAAAACTACGAGATCGGCTTTCACAATTTAGTCAAACTTTCAATAATATACAATATCAACAATTTTCACTAATATGATAGGGAAAGAATGGATGAATTAGCAATTTTCTCCTAATACGAGCGTACAGTATATCTAAACAGGAAATCGGCCTCCAACACATGTGCTCCTGACCAACGCTAATACCTCTCTGACCTGAAATGCAAAAAGTCTCGTATAATGACTCCCTTCAGGTAAGGCCATGGTCTACTCAACATTCCATTGCAAGCCCAAAGGCATTGTCTCCCATTGTATGAACAAATATTACAGACAGAAAACCGCCACTTTCACACTGTACCACAAGTCCGAGATAAAGCGACAAATTCCAACTAAAAAGGCCTACTTTCCTATGACATGGCACATGATATTTCCATAGGAATCTTAACAGTCAAAATCGTAGCCATTTTACTCAAACTGCCAGTGTACCACTAATTTTCAATGTAGATACCAACTACATACTTATATTCTACACTTAAGACATTTTCAGCAATATATAGCACACATTGAAGTTTCAGGTGCCTAAAAAAATAAAATCGTAAAATTTTACTCAAACTCGAAATATACCACTAATTTTCAATGTAGATACCAACTACATATTCATATTCTACACTTAAGATGTTTAAGCAACATATATCACACCATAAATTTACACGTGCCAAAAAAATTAAAATCGTACCAATTTTACTCAAATTCGAAATGTGTCACTAATTTTGAATGTAGATACCAACTACTTACATATTCTACACTTAAGATATTTTCAGAAGAATATACAACACCCTAACTTTCAGGGATCTAAAAAATTAAAATCGGTACTCAAACTCGAAATGTACCACTAATTTCCAATGTTGATTACAACTACTTAATCATATTCTTCACTTAGGAGATCTTCAGAAACATATACACCATAAACTTACACGCGCCTAAAAATTAAAACCGTAGAAATTTTACTCAACCTCGAAACGTACAACTAATTTCACTGTAGATACCAAATACATACTCATATTCTTCACTTAAGATATTTTCAGAAACAAATACCACACCATAAACTTACAGCTGGCTAAAAGATTAAAATCTTATCAATTTTGCTCAAACTCGAAATGTACCACTAATTTTCGATATAGATACCAACTACATACTCATATTTTACACTGAAGACATTTTCAGAAACATATAACACACCATAAACCTACAGGTGGCTAAAAAATTAAAGTCGTACCAATTTTAATCAAACTCGAAATGTACCACTAATTTCCAATGTAGATGCCAATTACTTACTCATATTCTACACTTAAGACTATTTCAAAAACATATACAACACCATAAGCTTACAGGTGCCTAAAAATTAAAATAATACCATTTTTGGTGAAATTTCAAATTGCATTGCTCGATTTCAGGGGAAATCCCAACTTCATAATCACCATGATTTAAGACATTCAAGACATGCACAACCAAACAAGAGCAGGAAAAGGATATCCATCGATCTCAACCTGACCTAATCTTATCTAGTCTAACCTAACCTAGGGCTATCCTAAGCTAGTTTATTAACTAGATATAAACCCACCCTAACATGAACATATTAGTTGGAGAGCAGCCAATGACTTCCAGGCACTCTATTTTTTTATAATGCTGCGCCACAAAATTCACACCTCTACTTACATATCATCCAAAGAAAAAGATATTTCATGGAGAGAGGGATAGCGGATTGCCACAGAATTTATTAACATCATCAATATTACATTAAAGTCATATAAGGAGAACTTTGAAAAATACGTTTCTGTTTTATATAGCTAAACTAGCGAAGCATTTAAAAATGGACATATCTACAATCTTCATTTCAAATCGGATCTGCAATCAACAAAAGCAATGATAATACATCGAATTTGATTTTAGAAATAATTTATGCAAAACTGCATGTAGAGATGCAAGCTACACCTTCAAAGAAACACTCAGCTATATGTTTAAGAAATGCAACAGGCCTAACCAAACTGACAACATTGAATTGCACCTCCTATCACAAAGCAAAATTCTACACTAAGCACATTCTACACTGATTGAATCTGGAACACATCTACAACAGATGAACATCACCTAGTCACACCTATATAATGAAAAAACTCGTAGAAAACCAGAATACTGATGAAATAATAAGCATTTGCAATGGTGTTAACTCGTTGTATAAAGCAGCACAGCACGATTTAGCTAAGGAGTTCAACAGACCAAACATGATTGAGAGATACAACCATAAATTAAAAAAAAAAGGCTTCAGGAGTCAAATGAAATGAATGCTATATTTTCATTCAAGGCAAAATAAAATAAATAAATTAAGTTACAATAACGAGTGATAAAAGGATGACATTTCAACAATAAAAAAAACAATATAAGCAGCAAAGTAAGCAGTGGACAATGAATTTGAAAGCAGTAACCTATACAGCTGATTTCCTCAACCAAGCAGAATGAAGCGAACGTTACAATACAAGAACTCTGTTAAACGAGCTCACATAGGCAGAACGAAAGAGTGAACAAAATGGTTGCCTGAAATTAGCATATATTAATTCACATTCAAAATAAATGATCTTATGGTATAATACTTCAACTACACGGATCAATAATGCCTCTTTTCAAACTAATTATGCCTGCGACCTTATTTTTTTTAATAAATTTACAAGATTATTCTGAAAAGTGTAATACCACAGTGTGTTGTATAGAGTCATTTTTCTTGATAAATACCACTAAGAATCAACAAGCATTAATTCTTTGACAAAGAATCCTTAATAGATGCATTATTAATAACAGAAAAGATCCACCACGAATTTCAAAATTCAAGGTTCTAGCCATTACCCAGTCCATTTTTGTTTTCTCGATGAACGCCCCAGATTTTGAATGTCGTGGAGGATCCTTTCTGTTATTAATAATGCATCTGTTACGGTATCTGTGTTAAAGAACTAAATAAAATTGTGTGCTTTTGTGAATATGTTCACTTAAATGTATAGGTAGAATCATGCTGTTTTGATTTGTAATGTAGATATTTTATTTTATAAGATAAAATAGGATTAGTCTAATCTATCATCACGTTGGTGCTTCTGATGATTAGAACATAGAATATTACGTATAAATATGCATGTTTTTAATATTCTGCTTCAGATAACAGTTGGTCATCGATTGTTCATATTGGTATTAGAGTGCTCTAAATATGCAAAGATATCCTGGGAGACCCTTGCATGGAGGCTATGATAGCCTTAATTTCTATAGCATATTGATTGGAGAGAAGAGATATGCTGTGTGTGGAGTATGCAGAAAAAGATTAAGAAATACATCTATTTCTCGACTTAAATCACATTGTGGAATTTGTGATAATAAGAGATTAGATCATGGTGGGATTTACCTTTCTAATACAATGTCAACGTCAGATTATGGAATAGATTCAACTAATGATCCTGGATTATCTACTCGTAGTGCTATTCTGTATTCAAGAAGAGCTAAGAGACTCTACAATGATTGTGATGGCAACGTCTCATCTGAGTATAGTAATCATAAAGGGAATGGAGGGCATTGTGAATTAAAGTGCTTGGACAGCGTCAGCATTGAGAAGGATGCATACAGATCATTTTCTTATGAAGATCCAAATTTTCTGGTAAATCATCTACGCTTGTTAATGTGCTCACAATCAGCTTACAAAAGAGATCACTCAAAAGAAATTTTGATTATACAGGAGCTCAAAAATTCAGGTGTTATAGAGTGAAAATGTCATATGTACCAAAATGATTTTTCCAATGTAATAATTTGTGTTTCTCATTGTCAGCCATATCCTTTTCCCACATTGTAGTGAAAATAATATATTAAGGTGGTTATTACTAATCGCTCTATGTAATTTAATGATGAAATTAATTACAATGTAATTAATTAAGTGGCGTAGTTGATTAAGGTGGTTTAAATCGTGGCATAGTTAATTAATGTGATTAGTTACGTGGCGTAACTAATTAGTGAAAAGCTTCGATGTTAAGTATTCTCCTAGGAAGTGAGGCAACGATAGGTTTAGTTAGGTTGGGTTAGATGACGTTAAGGTAGGTAAAATATTCTGGATGTACTTTTATTAATGTGATTAATAACGGGGGTGTAGTTAATTAATGAAAAGTTTTGATGTTAAGTATTCTCCTTGGAAGTGGGGCAAATATTAGGTTAGTTAGATTACATCAGGTTAGGTTAGGTAAATATTCTTGAGGTGCTTTTATTAATGTAATTAATTACGTGGTGTAGTCAATTAATGAAACATTTTAATGTTAAGTATTCTCCTAAGACGTGAGGCAAAGATTAGGTTAGGATTATTAGTTTTGGGTTAGGCTAGGTTGGAATATGTTACTTAGCTTGTGATAGGTTAGGTTGAAGATCCTTGATGTGTTTTTATTAATATGATTAATTACGTGCTGTAGTTAATTAATGTAAAATGTTGATGTTAAGTATTCTTCTATGATGTGAGGCAAAGATTAGGTTAGGATTATTAGTTTTGGGTTAGGTTTGGTTGGAATAGGTTCGTTAGGTTGTGTTAGGTTAGGTTAAAGATTCTTGATGTGATTTTATTAATGTAATTAATTTCGTTATGTAGTTAATTAACGAACAGTTTTGATATTAAGTATTCTCCTAGGAAGTGAGGCAAATATTAGGTTAGGATCATTATTTTTGGGTTAGGCTAGTTAGGTTGGGTTAGGTTCGGTAAAAGATTCTTTAGGAGATTTTTCCAGGGGTGTGTACTGGTTTTTATATATGTGCTGCTTTACTCTTGCTTTTAAATAATTCCATCAATGTGGTAAATCTTCAAATCTCCGAATGACTGACATAGAATGCTATTCCCTACATTTCATCTGCATTGTGTTAGACTTGGTCTTTTTTAGATTGGATTAAAATGACTGGATATGGTGTTATATAGGTGTAAATAAAACACTGCTATTGATTCTTAATGGTATTTATCAAGAAAAAAGATCGTATACAATACATGGTAATATTACAGTTTTCAGAATAACCTTGTAAATTTATATAAATATGGTCATAGACATAATTAGTTTGAAAAGAGGCATTATTGATCCGTGTAGTTAAAGTATTATATCATAAGATCGTTTATTTTGAATGTGAATTAATAGATTCTAATTTCAGGCAATTATTTTGTTCACCCTTTGGTTCTGCCTATGTGAGCTCGTTTAACACAGTTCTTGTATTGTAATGTTTGCATCATTCTGCTGGGAGAGGAAGTCAGCTGATATGGGTTAGTTCTGTCATATTCATTGTCCACTGCTTGCTTTGCTGTTTATTTTTTTTTTTTTTTTTGATTGTTCACTCTATCACTTGTCATTGTAAACTAATTTATTTATTTTGCCTTGAATGAAAATATAGCATTCAATTCATTTGACTCCTGATGCCTTCTTGTTAGTTTGTGGTTGTATATCTCAATCATGTTTGGTCTGTTGAACTCCTTAGCTAAATCGTGCTGTGCTGCTTTATACAAATAGTTAAGAGCATCACAAATGCTTATTATTGCATCAGTATTCAGGTTTTCTACGAGTTTTTTCTTAATATATGTGTGGCTAGGCTATGCTCATTTGTTGTATATGTGTTCTAGATTCAACCAGTTTTTTTCTGAAGTGATATATTCGTTTTATTCTAGTTGTTGAGCATTAGAATGCAAAACTTTGAAACTTTCATTGCATTTTTGCTTAGTGTGGAATTTTTCTTTTTGATAGGAGGCGCAATTCAATGTTGTCAGTTTGGTTAGGCATGTTGCATTTCTTAAAAAGATTGCCGAGTGTTTCTTTGAAGGTGTAGCTTGCAGCTGTACATGCAGCTTTGGTTAAAGTTATCTCTAAAATCAAATTGGATGTATTATCATTCATTTTGTCGATTGCAGATCGGATTTGAAATGAAGATTGCAGATATGCTGATTTTTTAAATGCTTCGCTAGTTTAGCTTTATAAAACAGAAACGTATTTTTCAAAGTTCTCCTTATATGACTTTAGTGTAATACTGATGATGTTAATAAATTCTGTGGCAATCCGCTATCTCTCTCTCCATGTAATATTTTTTTTTCTTTGGATGATATGTAAGTAGAGGTGTGAATTCTGTGGTGTAGCACCATAAAAGAATAGAGTGCCCGGAAGTCATTGGCACCTCTCCATCTAATATGTTCATGTTCTAATAGATGTGTTGGCTGAAACTAGCTTAGGATAGCCCTAGGTTAGGTTAGACTAGATAAGATTAGGCCAGTTTGAGATCGATAAGTATCCTTTTCATGCTCTTGTTTGGTTGTGCATGTCTTGAATGTCTTAAATGAATGTGATTATGAAGTTGGGATTTCCACTGATATCTAGCAATGCAATTTGAAATTTCACCAAAAATGGTATTATTTTAATTTTAGGCGCCTGTAAGTTTATGGTGTTGTATATGTTTTTGAAATTTTCTTAAGTGTAGAATATTAGCAAATAGTTGGTATTTACATTGGAGATTAGTGGTACATTTCGAGTTTGAGTAAAATTGGTACGATTTTAATTTTTAGCCACCTGTAAGCTTATGGTGTTGTATAAGTTTCTGAAAATGTCTTAAAAGTAGAATATGAGTATGCAGTGGGTATCTAAATTGAAAATTAGTGGAACATTTCGAGTTTGAGCAAAATTGCCAAGATTTTAATTTCTTAGCCGGCTGTAAGTTTATGGTGTGGTATATGTTTATGAAAATGTCTTAAGTGTAGAATATGCATATGTAATTGGTATCTACATTGAAATTAGTGGTATATTGCGAGGTTGAGTAAAATTGGTAAGATTTTAATTTTTGGGCGCGTGTAAGGTTATGGTGTTGTATATGTTTCTGAAAAACCTCTTAAGTGAAGAATATGAGTATGTAGTTGGTATCTGCATTGAAATTAGTGGTACATTTCGAGTATGAGTAAAATTGTACAATTTTAATATTTAGGCCCCTGAAAGTTAAGGCTGTTGTATATATTTCTGAAAATGTCTTAAATGTAGAATATCAGTCTGTAGTTTGCATCTACATTCAAAATTTGAGGTACATTTCGAGTTTGAGTAAAATTGTACGATTTTAATTCTTTTGGCTCGTGTAAGTTTATGGAGATATATGTTTCTGAAAATGCCTTAAGTGTAGAATATGAGCATGTAGTTGGTATGTACATTGAAAATTAGTGTCACATTTCGAGTTTGAGTAAAATTGTACGATTTTAAATTTTTAGGCACCTGAAAGTTAAGGGTGTGGTATACATTCCTGAAAATGTCTTAAGTGTAGAACTTGAATATGTAGTTTGCATCTACATTCAAAATTTGAGGTACATTTCGAGTTTGAGTAAAATTGTACGATTTTAATTTTTTAGCCACCTGAAAGTTCAAGGTGTGGTATATATATTTCTGAAAATGTCTTTAGTGTAGAATATGAGTATGTAGTTGGTATATAAATTGAAAGTTAGTGGTACATTTTGAGTTTGAGTAAAATTGGTACAATTTTAATTTTTTAGACACGGGTAGGCTTAAGGTGATGTATATGTTCCCGAAAATGTTTTAAGTGTAGATTATGAGCATGTAGTTTGTATCTACATTGGAAGTTTGTGCTACATTTCGAGTTTGAGTAAAATTGTTGTGATTTTAATTTTTTAGGCACCTGTAAGTTTATGGTGTGATATGTTTCTGAAAATGTCTTAAGTGTAGAATATGGATAAGTGGTTGGTATCTACGTTGTTAATTAGTGCTACATTTGGAGTTCCAGTAAAATTGTACGATTTTAATTTTTTAGGTACCTGAAAGTTCAGGGTGTGGTATATATTTCTGAAAATGTCTTAAGTGTAGAATATGAGTATGAAGTTGGTATCTACGTTGAAAATTAGTGGTACATTTCGAGTTTGAGTAAAATTGGTATGATTTTAATTTTTTTATCACGTATAAGTTTATGGTGTGATATTTGTTTCTGAAAATGTCTTAAGCATAGTCTATGAGTATGTAGTTGGTATCTACATTGAAAATTAGCGTACATTTCGAGTTTTGAGTAAAATTGTACGATTTTAAATTTTTAGGTACCTGAAAGTTCAGGGTGAGGTATAATTTCTGAAAATGTCTTATGTAAAGAATATAAGTATGTAGTTGATATCTACATTGAAAATTAGTGGTACATTTCCAGTTTGAGTAAAATGGGTACGATTTGAATTGTTTAGGTTCCTATGGAATGATCATGTGCAATGTCAAAGGAAAGTAGGCTCTTTAGTTGCAATTTGTCGCCTGTATTTCGGACTTGTGGGACTGTGTGAAAGTGGCGGTTTTCTGTGAGTAATATTTCTTCTTACATCGGGAGACAGTGCCTTTGGGCTTGCAATGGAATGTATGGCCGACCGTGGCCATGGCCTTACCTGAAGGGAGTCATTTATACGTGATTTAGCGTTGTTCAGGAGCACATGTGTTGTAGGCCGATTTCCTGTTTAGATATATTGTACGCTCGTAGTAGGAGAAGATTGCTAATTCATTCATTGTTTCCCTATTATATTAGTGAAAATTGTTGATATTGTATATTACTAATATTTTGACTAAATTGTGAAAGTTTATCTCGAAGTTTTGTGAATACTCCTGTGATAATCTTTTTTAAACTCGTGTTATTGAATTTCGGGTTCTTGTTTATGTATGCGTGATTGTTTAAATGCAAGTATAGCCGTGAGCAACATTATGTCTGTGTGTGCGTGTAACTGTGTAAATGTGTGTATGAGTGTTTGTGCGTGTGTGTGCGTGCAAGTGTGCATGTGTGTGTGTATCTGTTAAATTGTGTCTGTGTATGTTCAAGTGAGGGTATGTGTGCGTGTGTGGGATTGTGTGTGTTTAGGTGTGAATGCTTGTAAGTGAATGTGTGTTTGGGATTGTACGCGTGTACGTGCGTGCAAGTATGCATGTGTGTGCATGTGTATGTATGAGATTTGTGCTTGTTTATGTGTGAATGCTTGCAAGTGTGTGCATGTGTATGTGTGTTCGTGTGTGCGTACAGGTATGCATGTAAGTTCTGATGGCCAGGGTTCGATTCCCACTTGTGCATTGCATTGGAATTCGTGCTTTTTTATTGAATATATAAATTTATGCATGTGTCTGTGTGCGTATTTGTGTATGTATGTTCTGATCAGGGTTCGATTCCCGCTGGCGTGATATTTGCTCATCGAAGCACTATTGTATTTCATTTGAATTTTGTCATAGTGATGACTCATGGACATTTCATTCTCAAAGTATTGGATGAATGCACACGCCCCACAAGTCCATTTTCCGAGCTTATACTCAGTTCTGCAATGAAATAAAAAATGAATAAATAAATTAAATAAATAATTCCTGTTTTCCTTTTTCTCTGAGTCGTGTACTTCCTTTATTATTTATAAGTTACATAATTCACTTAAGGGCTATATATTTGAAGATCTGTTCTGCTTATATTTCTCATTATTTTGTGATTTCGGCGATTTTTAAGCGGATTTCGCTAAATAACACGCTGAAGTTTGGTTTTTGTATTACTAAGTGTTGAAATAAAATATTTCTAATCATTTTCATGTCCAAACAGGTAAAGTATGATGCCATCTTGTGATCGTACACCTAGACATGTCTATTCATTCACCTTTAAATTAATTATAATAAATATTCAAATCGGGTAGTGTATAAAGTTTTTATTGTGCAATGATAGGTAAAATTGGATTGTATAATTAGAATCCACATTAAATTTCAATTGGAAAGGACCACTCAAATCCCCAATGTACCTCAATAATTGGCGAGCAGCGATGTTTTTCGCGAGGGGGCGTGGTCCGCGGACACATTAATATGCATCAATGAATGATAGCTGCTAGATATGCAAATAAACTGCTCTAATTGTAATTTCAAAATTTTATATGGAAATTGTTTGATATGCAAATGAATTAATTAATTTTGCCAGAACATACCTTTAATTGCTACTAATATACCAAATATTTTTTGAAAACTAAATTACGACTAATATCAAAATTACAAGCATATATTTTATTACACACATTCTGCAATTATTGGGGGAAAAATATGTAAAAGGAAGGTCGCTCGGGCCAGAGGCTCACTGACGGGTTTTGGATTGAAAGAGCCCCATTGCGTTATGCAAATAGTTTAACACACGCACGAATATCTGCACATATCAAATACGGGGCAGGTGGGCCACCTGGTATACTTTAAGGAATTGTGCATTTTTCAAAATCGCTAAAAAGAGATTCTTCTGTGTTCCCTAAATGCCCGTTCCTGCCACGATACATGTGGCACAACAGGGGTAGACTCTGACGATACACGAAATGAAATTATTATTGGGAAAGCTAATTTTGGACAGAAACGTTTAAGGTCTAAGTTTAAAGTAACAAGTTTAAGCTTTAAGTATTTTCTAATTTATACTCATTCCAATTATTTACATTTCCAAAGTATGCATGTTTTCTATTTATTATTAGCTGGAATGAAACCGCATCTTTAAGACCGTAACAGGGCACATTGCTTATTACAGAAAACAGTAGCTTTAATATTTAATAGCTCTGCAGTTTCTAAACACGTGAGTATAGCATATGCCATGCTAAAGACGATGTATTTCATTTGCAAAATAATTGTATTCATTGCAAATTTCCCCAAACATGTGAGATTCTTGCGTTTGTAACCTAGCATTTCTGTTCTGTAAGTAACATGCGATGTTATAAAAAACTCAGGAATTCCTAGTCGGAACTGGTCATTATTATCGGGCAAGTTTATGCGCATTCGCGATGACTTGCGCCATATAACATAGTAATTGCCTTCAAACGGTGTTTTTCCTTTCTAAATCCATTTATGTTGTTACGTTCAAAATCGTGGTTTTCAGAGCATACTCCCTCCATTTCTCTTGCATTTTCAAGAATTCATGTCGTAACTGTAACACGTTAATATTTTATCAGTACATAGATGAATTTGTCAGACCTTCGAATTGTTTACTTTCCCCTTCACGAAGCGAGCGGCCTCAGTGTTCCAAACCATTAATTTCACCAGGCACTCAATATTGTATTTACGTGACGAGTATCATCCTTTCCGTTATCTACTTTCATAGCACTGTTCTACTTTCTAACGACTGTGAGTACTTCGGAAGTATCTAAACATGAAGGGTCGTGATTAAGATAATTAATGAATTTCTTTATAAAGATATAGTGTTTCCTGTACATCTATCAACGTAACATGTCCAGTCACTTATGTTGCATTAATTTGGATCCACATACAGAGCGTTCAAATTTCTTATACCAGTTTTCCATCTCTTACGGTTTACTAGTTTTGCATAAGTCGCTCTGAATGAAGAGGTCTTCAGAGAGTATTTCCAGGAAATTCGGGATAAACATTTTATTTGCCATGTAAACATTTTTAATATATGGTATTTTAATCAAAATCATTAGAACCATTTTTAGAAAATCTAAAATTTCGAAAAATGTTCTATGTGAAGGGTAATTTGGGTAGTGGATTTTCTTGAAAATCTTCGTGTCATCTTTGGAAGATACTAAACTTTAATACCAACTTGGGTACTTAACCGACTTTTCGTTTGTGAGATATGCTGTCCACGGGTATGCACACTCAGAAATTTTTCTAAAAATACTTTTCTTTTTTTTTTTTATTCAGGAGTCCTCAGATCATGTATTTCCGCTGAAATGTCCGTAACGAATTTTTTGATACATATTTGCTAGAGAAAGTAAAAATAAAATTTATTGGTACTCCGCTATATCCCCAAAACCTAATGGGTACCACGTGACAGTTGCTTTACTCTGGAAGCCCTCAAACATAAAATATGTAGGGCATCTCGTTAAAGCCTTCTGTTTGCTATCGTAGAAATCTATGTTTTAACCAATGTCCACTTTCTCGATCAAATATTAACATTTCATAGCATTGATGGACCAGTAATTTACGTACAAGTGATGTGCACAATAACAGATGATGAAGGAAAAGTGGTTTATCTCGAAGTTGGAAAGCTACTCGACAGGTTCATTCTGACCTTGCCTGGACATGGTGCCCTGCAACAAGTCCCGGTTTCACATCTTCACAGTAGCTGGGGACAGCAGCAGCAATTTATTCCCGTTATATATTTACAGGTACTAAATTGGTGAAATTACTAATTTGCATAATTATGCATATATTACTTCTAATTTAGATCATGCATTATAAATGCAAAGTATGTAATGGATACACAATTCATTACAATATCCTCGGTAGTTTTGAGGTTATTAAATTTTAAAAGAACTATCTAACCATAAAACATTACCGTGAGGGATCAATTACTTATTAGTTTCACTGTTAATACAAAATAGGTGAACACCATAGAAACATTCTAGAAACACATTTTGTTTGTTACTCTTAGTTTGAAGGGGAAAAAAAAGAATCGACTTATAAAAATAGCGTTTCGATTACGTTAGGTAGAAAATTAAATGTAGAAATTAATATGCTCATAAATATCAGAATTTCAGAAAAATCATTTGCAACATACTTTCATTTGTACTTTTTAAATGTTTGTTACAGCAAATTGAAATGCAATTGCTTTGTGTGGAACATTTTGAATATCCCAAATCATAGCGAAAACAGATAGCGAGAAAATCAGATTTGAAGTTTTATAAAAGCTGCTTGTCCACATGCACAGTGGCCTTCGAAAACGTCACGTGACGCCATTTATACGCATAGCTGCGCGATAAACAATGGAGATTAAGATAGTGTAAGATTCTATAAGCTCAAAAAGAAAAAAAAAAGATTTTTTAATGCTCAACAATTTTTAATAGTTAGCTCTAAAGAACAGCTCAGTGGTATTGATTTGTATTCGAAGCGAACTTCTCCAGCTGAGTAAGCTGGCGATGTATGCTAATATTACAAAAGAAGAAAAAAATCACACACACACACACACACACACACACAAATCGTAGTTTTAGACGTTTTACGGACCGTGTAGATGGAAGGAATGTAAGTGTACTTTCAGCAAGAATGACACTAAGGACTGGCGGGGAAGGCAGGCGGTCGGATAACCAGTGGCGTATCAAGAGCTTTCATTGAATGTATAAAGAAATAAACAGTAGCAAACCACATCGAACGTTGCTACGTGGCCAATCATGAGCATGTTACATCATTTGAAGAGGTAATTGGTTAATTTAGACATTTTCAGTCAAAATATGTTTTTTTGTGTTTTTTTCCATGGAAAAATACTAGACACATCAACATACATATCTATAAGCTTCGTTTCGTTTCGTTTCGTAATCGGCATACCCTTCCCGTATTTGTAGGACTGACACCGCCTAGCACGAACATGCCAATGCCTAGGGGCCAGAAGCCTGTTGGGGAGCCAACGGCACGAAACTACAGAATGGAGAACCTGTTACGAGGGGTCGGCCCGTAGCCAGGCATGAACATAAATATCTATAAGCAAAGTTTCAAAATCCTATGATGCCTGAAAGTTGCCTTAATTACGTTATATATAAAAGTCCGCTATTTAAATACCCCTTGGTAGTCATTTGTCCAGATTGTAATCCACAAAATTTTACAAGAGGGTTTATAATTGCACTGGATCTTCCCATAGCTGTTCTTAATAGAAATATGCATGTAATGTTTTTATTAGGCCATTACCTTTTTAAATAAAAATAAAACGTGTGCACAAACACTAAACAATTTAGAAATATTGCTTTTGCAGTGGACACGATTCTCTTTCTTTCTTTGTGATTGGAAAATGAAAAGCCAGTGGTTGGTTCATATATGCTTCACTGTAAAAAATTAGATATTTTATTCAAGAATTGCACGAGAAGAAATAAAAAAGTAATAACTCAAAAACTATTACATCTAGAGAAACAGAATTTGGTAGAACAATGTCTTAACCCTAATGTGTGTAAAAATAACGTTTCTTGTGAAGAATCTAAATTTCAACCATCATCCCCTTAAAGGTAACATTTTTTACTGTGGTATGCATTTTAATATGATTCGTATTATTCAAAACACCTAATATGAGCAAAAATATAAGGAAACATGCCGATCATAATATATTTGACTTTATAAGTTATAAACATGAGATATTCTATAGGAATTAAAATTAAATGGAGCTCTATTTATGGACGCTCTTTGACTGCTGTGGTTGTCAGTGTCACATTCTATATTGAGCGTGAAAGATCAGAAAATTTGCTCAGAGCTTCCTTATCAGACTGAGGTTATTTTACGTGTCATGAATCTACAACACGGAACCATCAGATTTACTTCCCTTCCGTAGGAAGCTATACTAAGAATTTTTACGCCCAAAAAATCCATCGCCCTCGACCTGGTTTGAACCCATGACCTCGGAACCTCGGGGCAAGCATGATATGCCTAGAGACTGAGCGATTTCGATGACGATGCTGTTGCTGCTGCTGATGATGTCGTTGCTATCCACTTTTGCATCACAGTGGCTGTGCAAGTGCGTCCTCCTCACTATCCGACATGATTGCATCATTTTTCCAATACTCAGCTTCTGTTTCCTCCACTTTCTTACATAGCCCTATCCAGTCTGCGACTATTACTGACCGTTGGCTTCGCATGTGTGTTCATGTAGTATCTGCAAACTCAGATTTCCATTGATTTTTCAGCTTCTCACACGACCTTTTATCTGAGCCCAAATGAATTCAATCAGGTTTGCATCGCACATGTATGATGGTAGCCTTAATTTGGGTGTATCCTAAACTAGTCAAAAAGTTGTTTATTCTGAAATCCTTTTTATTTGGGCGATGGACTTCAACAATGGGTAGTAAATCTCTTTTCTTTTCTTTATCATTTCTTCACTACAATTAACACCACGTTTCTGCAAGAAACTCACTAACTTCTTTGGTAGGACGTTTTCAAATAAACTGATTGATACGGAGCATTGTCCAAAATTGTAATCAAGGAAGGTGGAATGTTTGCAATGAGCACTTCTTTCAATCATTTTTCAAAGCTAGATGGCTCATTTAACCAAAGTAATATCCACAGATGGTTCCTGTCTTACACAGAAGTTTCGCTCCGTTCACACAGCCCTTCTTGCCTCCAGCATGTAAAACAATGATCCGGCTGCCTGTACTATAATTTTCGGCCACCCCAAACCATATTCAAGATGTCAATATTTCTTCGCGGTTAAATTGGTGCCGGCCAAATTCCATCCGAATAAATAAGGTTTCTGCTGGATTCTGTGAATTTTTAATACTTATAAGGTAGCCATGACGCCACTACACACTTTCGGGTTTCTCTATATAAATCTTCCGCTTGCTTCCACTTGAAGCAATTAGTTTTTAAAGTCCTTATCACAGACTTTATACCCCAAGAAAAATGTATTCTGTTCTTTACAATGGGTAAGTTCTTTTCTGTTGCAACTACTTTATGTGCTTTGAAGAATTCCTGAATGACATACTTATCAAATTCATTCATATACACTTTTCTATTATCCTTTAGTGTATTTCTTTATTTTCTCAGCGTTGAAAGTCCAACGGAAATTCCACTTTGCTCTTTAAGTTGGTTTCCCTCCTTTCTAATCTATAGGATGAAATGTTCTGATTTTCCACGATAGTCGCTGCCCTCTTTGTTGGCTACTTCAGTGGAAACAATGAAAAATTCTACCTGGATTCTTGATCACAAGCTACTATGATATTCCAGATCAATTGACGAGCCTCACTGTTGACTACAAGATTACGAATGATCTCCGGTGTACCGTCGGCTAGAGATGGGCCGCGAATGGTGTCGCCAAGAATCGCCCGGGAACCGATACCCTCGGTTCTGGAGTCGACTCCCTCTTCCGTACGCCATCTGTTGTTAAAACAGATATAAAACGCGTGTCTGCAAATGAAGTACTGTGTGAAAGAATATATTGTGTATATACTTAACATGATGTGAACTCGTGCTGAAGGTGTCTTATCTTTTCTACTACGCACAGAAATGGGGAGGATATTGCATTCCACACAAAATTCGATACCGGGATACCATTGGAAATACGCGTTTTGATACTCCCTCAATAGAAAGAAATCTGATATGCTCCATTTACATGACTTTCTCTAGCTGTTCCACTTATAAAATATTCTTACAAGAGATTATTCTTGCATCTTATTTACTCGATGACACGACAGCTCACGGGGAACCTTGGTCTACCGCCCGGCCGCTGCGTCCCGCATCTCGGGACACTACAGACGCCATGGATGGGGTGCAGTATTGGAGGGTGAGACGTGGTCAGCGCCTCGAGTCCCCCCGGTCGGTTAATGCGGTCCTCATGACCTGAAGCCACTACTTCTCCATCAAGTAGCTCCTCAATTGGCCCCCCAGGGACCTTACGAGGCTGAGTGCACCCCGGGCCAGGTCTCCCAGCGGGGGAAAAATCCCCACGACGGTACTGGGGATCGAACCCAGGTCTCCCGCTTGGTAAGCAGCAACGCTACCACCGTGCTAAGGAGACGACCATTCTTGCATCTACTTCATGATAATAGAAATTGTCTTATTACTAACTTCCTTGTAAGTAAAAAGGAAATAAGGGAGTACATTAGGCTAAAGCGATAAATCTTTTAAAAGCTGGTTACTATGTTAAACAATTGAAGTTCGGTTCGTTTTACATGGTCAGCAGTAAAACGAGAGGTGAAACGAAAGATGACTTTCCGTTTGAATAAAGTTACACAGTTTAATATTTGAAACCAATAACAAGAATATCGCTAAAACGGTGAACTAAAAACTTTGTGACAAATTATGTGTTTTAATGTTGTAAATTTTTGTCTATTTCTTACGGTTTACCAATTATGCAAAATTCATCCAGAATAAAGAGTCTTCAGAGGTTTGGTATTTCACGGTTTTTTCGTTTTGAGCCATGCTGTACACACACACACACACACACACACACACACACACACACACACACACACCTGGAAGTTTTTCTAAAAATGCTTTTTGGACTCAGGGGGGCCTCAAAGCTTATTATCGGGAAATCTCGAGACCCGAGTTTTAGGGTACAATACAATACCTTCTCTAGGTACTATATACATTGTATGTGCACACGTGCTGGAGAAAGTAACGCGCATTTTTAGAAAAAATGTCTGTGTGTATGTGTGAACAGCAAAACTCATAAACGCAAAGTCGTTTAGTGCCCAGGTAGCCTCCTGGGACAGTAAGAGTTTCAAAAAACACCCCCACACCCAGCTATCCTTTACATGGAACATATTTCGAAAATTTTGACTTTCTCAAAATTAGCTATCTACTGTGTGAAAGTAACACATGTTTAAGATATATTTATGGAAAATAAAATGTATATTTTAAAATTCCCGAGAATAGTCTTTGAAGGCTTCTTCGCTCTAGATGTTTGCATAACTGGTAAACTGTAAAGCTGGGCAAATACTTACTACATAAAAAATGAAGTACTCGTTAAAACAAAATTTATGGCATATACATTTTTCTTTGAAAGGTTACCCGTTTCCGTTATATTCCCAATTATTGGAGCACAAATTTCAATACGCATAGAATTTAACTGGAAATCGCCTTTCATATGTTTCCCCGTCGTAATCATTTAAACAGCAGGGATTTCATAGCCGCGTTCTCTTTTAACATCTGTCACTTTAGCCCGTCTTCTCATACCTGCAGCGAAATGTGTGTGTATGTCTGTGTGTATAAATGTATTGAATGTTTAACTCTATTAATGAGAAGTACATAGACCTCAAATTTAAGAGGTCCCGGGTTCGAATCTCAGATAGGGTAATTTAACTGGATATGTGCTTTCTCAGGATGTTGCCTTATCCTGAGACGGTGAAAGTCAGTTCTCTTAAGCTCCAATGCCTATAGGTCTATTTTGAGCATTATTCAAATTTCAAACATTTCGTTCATTTACCATGGGATATGAGCTGCTCAGTTAATGGACGTACAGCTAGGTCCGGTACCTGAAAATGGTCCTTGATCCTATACCGTTTGCGCGACATGACCAAGTTTGCGTTGACTGAGGTTACGTTTGTTTAGAGCGGAGCTGTGCTGTGCGTTCTATGACGTCAGAGCGAAAGCAAGACTTCGCGAGAGAGTCGGCAACATTTTTTTTTTTTTTAACAGTACCGGAGTCTCTCAGGCGCTGTATCCCTTGTTTACATTTCCCCCCTAAATTTACTGTATGATTACTGGTTTTACTGCTCCTTTACACAAACATATACACATGCCCAAGGCGGGACTCGAACCCACTATCCCCTGCCCACGAAGCACCAAAGCGAAACGCCTTAGCGAGCTTGGCCATAGAGACCAGCGTGTTCGGAGTCGATGGAGTCGACAGTCTCGACTCCGGGCTTCATTTCAGCGCATCTCTACCGTCGGCCATTGATATTCACCAGCTCCTTCCCGCTAATTGACCTCCCCGCACCACAGAAAGACACAGAGGTTCGTTCCTTACATTAGATGGATGGGTAGGTGCATAGGTAGACATGTAAGTCTGTATGACTCTATGTACGTATGTATGTATGTATGTATGTATGTATGTATGTATGTATGTATGTATGTATGTATGTATGTATGTATGTATGTATGTATGTATGTATGTATGTACGTACGTACGTAGGTCTGTATGTATGTATGTATGCATGATCGAATGTTTGTACGTATATGTGTATGTATTCCTGTATGTGTGTATGAATGAACATATGTGTATGCATATGTGTGTACGTATGTCTGTACGTATGCGTGTATGTGTGCATATGTGTATGTGTGAGTTTACGTAATCTGTCTCTGTCTTCTGTATGTATGTGTATGCATGTGTGTATGTATGTACGTATGTACACACACACACACACTCACACACACATATATATAGTATGTCTGTGCGCATGTTTGTATGTATGTATCAGAGCATCTAGAGACGCTTCTTGCAGCTGAAAGTACTTACATAATACACAGAATTAAATGAGGTATGTTTTCGTTTGGTAGTGAAAAACGGACACGGTATCTTAGCATTGTAAACCTGTGACGAGAAAATGTCTGGGTGGTGTTCTACTCTCTTGAGGAGCGAAGGGGGGGGGGGGGGCAGAATCACATGACAACTCACAGTGATGTCATAAATAGGGCTACTATCTACAGTACATACATCGCGCAACGTTATTATTCCAGGATATATTCAACATTGCTAGTATGAGAGGCATATGTTTTCAAAAAGCCTAGTAAGCCGTGTTGATATGTTGAAAATAGAGCCGTAGTCTTTCTAAAAATGCATTAGAGTTATTGATTCTAACACAATCCTTATCACCACATTAACGTGAGTGGAACTCAGTATGTAAGGAAGTCGGCGTGTAAAACCTTGTTTGAAATCCCAAATATTGTTTCAAACGTCTTACAGCATTTCCTCCCTTCAATAATCGTTTACTGATGATCGTGAGCTGATACTTAAAACAATATGATGCTTGCAGAACTTGTCCAAAGCCTGACACATTACATGTATATTTTAAGTAATTTAATTTCATCGTTAAAAAGAAAGACAGAAAATATACACTGACTTACTTATCTGGGGTTTAAAATTTTACAGCATTGTTATGCAGTAATTTTAATTCGATTTCCCTGAAGTTCTTTTAATTCAAATTTCCATATAGTGGACGAAAACAAGCAGTATATACTTAGAAACATGTCCTGCTTCAGAATATACTGTTGCATATTGCTGAACTCAAATGGTTTGTGAAATATCGGGTAACAGGCAACTAAAGCCCCATGGGGTTAATGGGTTAACGCTTCAAGATCGGGCTCAAATTTTGATTCGGTCACTCTGCATAGCTAAATATGTTATTCGTCCTTTTTATTCAATCCTCAGAATGAATATCACAGTTAGTTATTTAGCCCTGAAATCATTTTCTCATTCGCTTCATGAAATTCTTCATTTGATATTATTTATCTACAAGAGGCATCCAGAAAGAGAGAGACGATTTAGCATAACTAAATAATAACGAAAATTATCAACACAAAACTTCATTTGCAAAGTTAAAGTTACAGTACCTTACTTTATTTGTCAACGCTATCTCCACGCTGTCAAAATATTTATTGTTACGTGGTACAAGTTTTTCAATGCTGATATTATACTTTTCTATCGCCAAAGAATTTATTCGCATTTTTGAATGCACAAAATGTTGGCCAAGCAAATGTTATAAGCAAATAACGCAAGTGTATAGTGATAATGCAACGAAGGAGTCTTCAGTGAGAAAACGGCGAATAATTAACGAGTAATGAAGGATGAACCAGCGTGTACAAAAAGACCGGAGTGGAAGTTCGACAATCGTCATGGAGGAGCTGAAAGCAAATGTTGATAAAAGAATTCAGAAAAATCGGCGTTTCACTTTGGACACCGTACAAGAGTTTTTGGATGGAAAAGATTTCCCAGCCATGAAGACCTCAATGTGGCAGTCACACCTTTGTTCACATCTTTAGCGGTGAAAGAGTACATCTGCGTTGAAAACCGGTACCACGTGACAACAAATACCTTGATATCAATGATGATTACGTTGTAAAACACTAACTTTGTAAATCAAGTTTTGTGTTGACAACTTTCGTTATTATGCAGTTATGCCAAATCGTCTATCACTTTCTGGATGGCCCTCGTAGTTTTAAGTTTTCGACAATAGCACAAATAATTATAGCTGATGATGATGTGCTCCATTCACATGACTTTCACTAACTGTTCCCCAAACAAACTTTTCTTACCAAAGATTATTCTTTTATGTATCTACGTCATGCTAATCGGGATAAACATTAGCATAAATTGTATTATTACTTCGTTCCTTATAAGTAGAAGAGAAATAAGTAAATACACCAGGCTTAGGCTAACGCTATAGTCAAATCTTTAAAAAGCTGATCCTATGTGAAACAATTGAAGTTCGGTTCGCTTTGCATGGCCTGCAGTAAAACAAGAGATATGAAACGAAATGTGTCTTCCCGTTTGAGAAAAGTTACGTAGTTTAAAATTGAAATCAATGACAAAGAATATCTTAGAAACGGTTAACCCCACACAAAATACGTGTATGACATAAATTATGTGTTTTAACTGTGTAGTAAGCATTGGCTATCTCTTACGGTTTACCAGTTATGCAAAATTTAGCAAAATTCTTGCACAATAAAGAGGTCTTCAGAAGCTATCCCAGAAAATTTAAGATTTGCCCTTGGATATGAGTTATAATCAAAATCCTTAAAACTAGTTTTGAGAAAAACAAAATTTTCAAAAATTTTTCCATGTAAAGAGTAGCTTGGGATGGGGAATTTTCTTGAAAATTTTCCTGTCGCATCCTTGGAATGTACTAAACATAAATACCAAGTTTGGTATATAACGGACTTTTCGTTTTTGAGCTATGCTGTCCAAAGGCACACGCACTCATACAGGGATCTTTTTCTTAAAATGTGTTGTTCTATTTTGTTTTGCTTTGTTTGTTTTTTGTTTTGTTTTTTTGACTTAGTGAACATCAGCACATATATTTCCGGTGAGACCTCGACATCAAAATTTTGAGTGGAATACAATACCTACATTCTCTAGCTACTATGTACGCGCTAGAGAAAGTAAAAATTCAGTGCCATAGCCGGGATTTTAAATACGGATTTACCAGTTTCCGTCCGTTTACTCAAATCAACTGAGCTACCACGGCAATGTGTCAACGCAATCTTAAATTCCTCAACTGTTTCGCCCTTTTCTTGGCAAACCACAAGGAGATCTCAAATTAATTTTGAGATAACACTCCAATGACAACTTACAATGTGTAGGTGCTTATGACCCGAACTTCACAGTTTGACTTATTATTAGGTCAATCAATGCTAATTAATTGTTTTCTCACACATAATTCTAACTGTTAACATTATACGTCACTAATGATTTGCCTATAACGAATTATAATTTAGACATTTTACATTATTCGTTGGCTTTAATTTATGACATTATTTATCGCAATGGTTTCTCGATTTCCCGATTAGTGCTTTATAAAATAAATATAGATTTAATTTTACATCAGTACATTAGGAAATTATCTATTCTCGGCCTTTAAAGATGTCACCATTTTCAATTCTTCTGTAACAATTGTAATGAAACTCAATAAAATGTACACCCCAGATTGGTTTTATTTTTTATTTGGCTGCGCGCATTCTAGATATTAGACCGTGTTATAAATATACTCGAGTTGAAAGCTGAATAAAGACAGCGGAAACTTGGTTACACGGTGGGGGAGTAGCACTTTCACACTAGGATTGCTCAGTTGCTGGTGGATTATTGAAAGTAGTGGTCAGGGAACTCGTCGTCGCAATGGAGACAACGGCTTCACTCGTCATGCTTGCTCTCGGTGAGTACAGCTTTCAGTTACCTGTTATACAGTTCACAATTCTAAGTGGTAGAATATTCAATGGCTTTTTAGCTCAACAGTGTACTCAGATAGCTGGCAATTAAATTTTCTTTGGCTGGATTGTTGCATACAAGGTCTTGGGTGCCTTGAAGCGGGAAGGTGTACTGATTTCGTCGTTTAGTTCTAGGTTATCCTCTAGATGTTGCCACCCTCCAGATTCACGCATATGCATTTACTGTCCAAACATCCAAAGTGCTCCATTCACATGATTTGCTGTACCTTTCTGCAAGCAAGCTATTCTTACGTAAGATTATTATGTTATCTAAACCATGCTGACCGAGATAAACAATAGCAGAAATTGTCCTATTGCCTACTTCCTTCTAAGCGGAACGCAAATAAGGTTATACGCTAGGTTAAAGCGATAGTCACATGTTTAAAATCTGGTCTCCAAGTAAACAATTGAAGTTCGGTTCTCTTTGTAAGGCCAGGAATAAAACAAAGGAGATGAAACAAAAGATGACTTTGAGAAAAAATTTAGTTAAAAATGAAACCAATAAAAAGGAATATCTTGAAACGGCTAACACTATAAAAATTATATGACATAAATTGTGTGTTTTAACGAGATCTACAATTTTTATGTAGTATGATTTGTCTATCTCTCACGTTTATGCAGAATTTATCCAGAGTCTTCAGAGGCTATTCACAAAAAAGACAAGATATAGGTATATTTTATTTGTCATGTAGGTATCTTAAATGTAGCTATTACAATAAAAATCGTTAGAATCAGTTTTTGAGAAAAACAAAATGTTAAAAAATGTATCAATGTAAAGGGTAGTTTGGGGCGGTGGGGGATTTTGTTGAAACTCTTCTTGTCTTATACTTCGTAGGTACTAAAGTACCATGTTTGGTATCTAACGGTTGTTTCGATTTTGAGCTAGGCTGTCCACAGACAGACACACACAGACATTTTCCTAAAAATATTTTTAATTTCTCTAACGCGCATGTACATACAACGTACTTAGTAGCTACAGAAGGTATCGTATGCTTTTCACCCAAAAGTTCGATACCGAGATTTCACCGGAAATATATGTTTTAGGATCCCCTGAGTCCAAAAAGGCATTTTTAGAAAAAGGTCCGTGAGTGTGTGTGCATGCGTGTCTGAGAGCATAGCTCAAAAACGAAAAGTTGATTAAATATCAAACAAACTTGGTTTTTAAATTCATTATCTTCCATAGGTACGACACGAGGAATTTCAAGAAAATCGTCCCATCCCCAACTTCCTTTTACATGGAACGTCTCTCGAACATTTTGATTTTCTCAAAAATATCTGTAACGATTTTGATTAAAATGACATATGTTTAAGATATTTTCATAACAAACGAAATGTACATCTTCAATTTCCTGGGAATAGCCTCAGAAGACCTTTTCATTCTGGATGGCCTTTGTATAACTTGTAAAACTGGTAAACCGTAAGAGACAAACATTTACTACATAAAAATGTAGATCACATTAAAACGCAATTTATGTCATATACATATTTTTAGAGATAACCGTTTCCAAGATATTCCATGATATTGGTTTCAGCTTTAACTTACTTTAAATTTTTTCAAACTAGAGGCTATCTTTCTTTTTTGTTTACTCCTGCCAAGCAAAGAGAACAGAATTAAAATTGTTTGACATGGCGACTGGCTTTTAAAGGATTTGACTATCGTTTTAACCCAGTGTATTCTCTTATTTCCCTTCTGCTTACAAAGAAGCAAGTAATAAGACCAATTCTAGTAATATTTATCTCGATTAGCATTGTGTAGATAAAAGGATAATCTTATGTAAGAAAATTCTGTTTGCGGGCACAGCAAGAGAAAGTAATGTGAATGGAACACATCAGACTGTTTTTTATTTAGGGGACCTCAAAACATATATTTCCCGTGATTTCTTGACATCGAATGTTGGGTGCAATTCAATACCTTCTCTACCTATTATGTACATAGTACAGAGCAATATACAAAACAGTTCCAATATTTATAAGGTGTCACTAGGCCAAACATAACCAATAAGCTGATACAATAAATGAAAAGACAACTGTAGTAAACATTGACAAATAATAATAATAATAATACATACGCGAACAGAATTTATTGAAGAATGATGTGTAAATGTTCACCTAAGATAGTAAATAGATACATATTTTTAACTATTTTGTAACACTGTGTCAATAATCGTTTTAGCATATTTTAACGATGCCTGGAAACTACTCTAAGCCGACCAGCTCAGTCGAGGTAAGGTGTGCGTTTTATTTCCGAAAATCGGAAATGATCGAATATATTTCCACACGCTAAGTCCGTACAGTTTCTTTTAAAGCAAGCGTATTAAACAAATATGATATGGTGGGTGCGTAGATGCTAATTACTTTCCTTAGCACACATGTACAATGTACATACTAAATTGTATTGTATTCCAACCAAAAATTCGATACAGAGATTTCACCGGAAATATATGTTTTGAGACTCCCTGAATTAATAAAAGCATTTTAGAAACGTATCCGTGTGTATGTTTGTATCTGCGGGCAGCATAGAGACACAAGGATGCGACACGAAGATTTTCAGGAAAATCCTCCCACACAAACTACCCCTCAAATGCAACACTTTTAAACAATTTTGATTTTCTCAAAATGGCACTAACGATTTTGATTAAAATGCCATCCATATATTTAATATGTTTTCCTGACAAATGAAATGCATATCTTGAATTTTCTTGAATAGACTCTGAAGACCTCTTCATTCTGGATGAATTTTGTATAACTCGTAAATCGTGAGAGGTAGAACAAAAATCACTACACAGAAAATGTAGATTTCATTAAAACCCACGATTTATGCCTTTTACATTTTTTGTAGAGTTAATCGTTTACAGATGATTTCAATTTTAAGCTACTTAAACTTTTCTCAAACAGAAAGTCAACTTCTATTTCATCTCTCTGTTTTTACTCCCGGGAATGCAAAAGAGAAGCGAATTTCAATTGTTTCACATAGTGATAGTTTTTAAAAGATTTGAGTATCGGTTTAGCCTAGTGCATTCCCTTATTTCCCTTCTACTTATAGGAAAGGAAGTAATAAGACCATTTCTGCTAATGTTTATCTCGAGTAGACATAGATAAAAGAATAGGACATTTTGTTTGTGTGGAAGAGCTAAGGAAGGAAAGACATGTGAATGGAACACATCAGATATTTTTTTTCTCTCTTTCGGTTGGTGGTTTTGTATCTTAGCCTTAAATTTTATCTCCTTATAGCACTTCACTGATCCAGTATGAGCTTAAGTCTATAAATGAAAGTGCACCAAAAGCATTGATCCAAATTTCTTTTCTAAGTTTCTCATCTACTCATAAATATGCCACGCATTTGGCATACTAACTGAAATCATTAAATTGTATCATTACGTACATTTCGATCAAAAGAAAATATAATATAATAATATATAAAATATTATAACGTGTAGTACAAATAAAGTACTACGGAAAAGGAATTTATGAACTTCCCTTCGATACTTCTTTCATTTTTACAGTTTAATGAATATAAAAATAAGAAATTTTCATAGAAAAAATGAAAATATTGGACGACATTGTGGGGTGCTACAGTCACAACTGTCAAACACATTTTCAAAGCATAATAAAGTAAGCTCCAAGTCGCGAAACCGGTACCTCTTTAAAACGCCAAGGGTTATTTTAGTAAAGCTGCCTAAAATTAAACTGAATATAGAACTGTTAACAATTCTTGTGGTATATGTTGACTAAAACGTGGTATGGAGTATAGCATCCGACTCTACATTACACCACGAACTATGGGAAAGCTATCGTTGCACTTCGCATATTCAGAGAGCATATTTGTATAGAACGTTCGTAGTGAAATCCAGTCCAGCAGAGTCAGGTTAAAATTTGCTCCACATACATTAAATGTCATTTCGTTTTAAAAAAATATGGTAAAATGCATCATACGATCTTTTTAAATAGAGTTTAACACCCGCTCTTACTTAGCTATCGTTGCACTTCGCATATTCAGAGAGCATATTTGTATAGAACGTTCGTAGTGAAATCCAGTCCAGCAGAGTCAGGTTAAAATTTGCTCCACATACATTAAATGTCATTTCGTTTTAAAAAAATATGGTAAAATGCATCATACGATCTTTTTAAATAGAGTTTAACACCCGCTCTTACTTATATGTAAGTCACCAGTGGCGGTGACACTGGTGATACATGAAATGACATCTGGCAAATGGAAATTTGGGAAGAAAATGTTCTAGACCTGTACCTCACCGATCTAGTTTTCTTTTATATAGGAGTCAACATACCTTGTATCGTCACAGGTCTACAGGAACGGTGAATGAAGAGATAATCCACGGATGCTCAAATGAGCCCGGGGCTCGTAGCTGAAATTTACCCAACATCTGTGTTTGTAAGAAAGAGAAAAACCTCAAAAATCTTTATCTATGCACTTCATTTCAACTTAATTTTGATATTCTGGTCCTTTGTATAGTTATGTACAGAAATAACACTATTAAATCACCGAGATAGGCGTTATTTCAGCCCTCTTAAAAGTAGTCCACATGAATTCTGTAAGCTAATATGTAAAAGTGTGGTAATGACATACTGTTTCTTAATTAAGAAAATATATTCTTTAGCTTAAATGTTGTACTATCCGTAATGACTACACAGCTACGTAGAGGATCTTCTATTCAAACTAATTCCGAAATCTTATGCGTCATTTCTATGAAGAAGAATATTCCTTAACATGCACAGATATCACATTACTTCATTAGTTTTTCTCCTTTCCTGCTTTTAATTAAATAACATAAATCCGTTTTAAATATTTTATATGGTAATAGGAAATCACACAAACATTAATTTTAAAACTCTACACCAAGGTATTCCACTCCTAAAACAAGTATGCATCATTTCATGCATTTCCCTTTAAACGCCATAGAAAAAAACAATTTAATGTAAGTGTTGAAATGCATTAAGGAGAACGGATGTCAGATACGAAGCAAGTCTCGATATGCAAGTACCTTACGCTCCTATGTAGTGGGAAGCCGTTTAATAAGGGTATTTAGAAACGCTTTTTCTCTAAACCTTTAAAGGTGCCTATGTTTTAAATAACCAGATTGTGAATTTATGTTCTCTTTTCTTGAGGGAGGGGATAATATTTCGCTTCATCTCTGACTTTTATTAACTCCTCTGTGGGCTACGATCACCCATTTAACTTATATATTATTTAAAATGTCACATATAAAATAGGTTTTCATAAACGTATAAACGTAGCCTTAGCATATCTATAAATCTAAGGCAAAACGTTACAACCCGAAGTCAAATGTTTCGCCCGCTCAATCTATTACCGAAGACAAGGCCGCTACACACCCACCAAGGCCGGCTGCTTAAGGTACCTTTAGCAGAATGTTATTTCGTTTTACTCCAGCTGAATTTACTTAGAAATTGACAAAAACTTACAGCTGCAACAAATCAGAGCAAGGAAAAACCCCCGCATTGCAGTTCGTAAGGAATACGCTACATTTTAAGAGCTTGATTGTTAAAACCGAAGCTAAAAGGTTAGTCCTTCACTGAAATGCCGTTGTGCCGGACATCACAGTGTCTATCGCGTTTGCCATGACCTAATAAGTTTTCGTTCTGAACAACCGTATTGTAAGGGTACAAGCGAATGGCTACAGACATTTCCATAATCTGAGCCTTAGCCAATAGTTCGCCTGTAAACAACTAGCAATTTGAAACATTTACTTTAAATTAACTTTTTCAAATCTCTCACTAATATTTAACGACAAAATTGTTTAGTGTATTTTGTCATCCGGGCCCGGATTTTATTGAACCCAAAAATATTTGAAAAGTTAGTTCCAAAATTATTGTAATTTGTTTTAAAAATGATATAACAGTCACAAAAAGGTGCCCTAAAACTGAGATTTTGGTATTTAGTTTATTAACATTAGCGTAAAGGTTAGACATTAATTTATGCATAGGTATAACTGCTATGCAACCAAAAAAAGTAGGCAGAAAACTAATGAGGTAGTTTAGAAGATTAATCCATAATATATTTGTTCCATGATCTATCTGAAAAATTTCAAAAGAAATTAAGAATCTTATTTATAAGTAGGTTTCAAAAGTGCAGCATTATCTTCTCTGAGATCTCAAATTATACAAAATGCAATGCAAATGAAGAGTACTTCACAGTCTCTGCCATAACATACGAATAGCAATGCACTCATTAACGCAAAAAAGGGAAAACTTACTTACCGTATTCTTAGTTTCGGGCATTAATTAACAACTGTATTTATGCTTTCTCCCTTGGAAATAGTCACCCTTCCATCCACAAGCAACCCTTACCAGACTAAGTATTAAATATAAATATTTTCCAAGAATGCTAGGAAAGGATGTACAACATTACTCTTATTTGTTAATTGCATAGTGAAATTTCTGATTGAAAAAGCATTCTTAAATAAGAGGTCAGTAATACAGAAACGTTTATATACTCAGTGTAAATGCAGAAAATTATTGAATAAAGAGGCAAAGAACAAGAAAATTAAAAATAATGACCTAATAACGAAAAAGGCATAAAAGGACCAAAAGTGACTTAAATATGCATTTTCATACTCTGGGATTCATGAAAAGGATTTATGTTCATGTGTGGATCTAACTTTCTCTGATTACGATAAATAACGACAGTACAGTATTTTTCATAATATGATGACCTTGCCCCACTCTTTTTCCAAATCCTTTAGATTTATATTTAAAGTTTGCGGTTAGGGAATTTGTGGTTGGAAACCAACCCTCGCTGATCAAGTGTTCCACTAACTGGTCCTTTAACTGAGGCGCGATTCTTGACTTTCAAGCAGTGTCTCCAAGAAAGAGCTTTTACTACGTTGCCCCTCGTACAGGCTCGTCTTTTGTTTGCTAATGGTTACTGCCCAGTGGTAGGGCGGAGCGACCCCGTTTGAGGACCATCATGTTTCGGAGAAAACTATATACCTATTGTTAGTTAGCAATGTTCTCTGGGCGCATGGACACTTATCAGTTACAGTTTGTGTTGCCTCAGTCAATGGAACATAACCCTTGTCAGGGAGTGTATCGGTAAGGTGATAGGAGTACATTTGTTCTCAGTAGATATATGAACCTGGGTTCCAATCACTGTAATTGTTGCTGAACAATTCACACACATTACAATTCACTATACATTTAACAATATATGACCGATGCGGAATTCAAAGACTGTCCACGGATTCTTTGTTTCCCTAACGGAAGCGGGAACTATACTTTTATCTTATGAAGCCCTAAACGAATCATAGTTACTCTCGTTCTCATATTTATATAAGTTTGCCTGCCGCGTAATTCTTGTCATTGAAACTTCGTTTCGCCGTTCCTATTATTAATTTGTTACAACAATGGCCCGTAACTTGAGTCCGTCCTTTATGTTCCTTGGTTAGACTGCCCTAAAACTTCTAACGTTCCTCTGACCTTCAAATCTAGCGTCTGTTTGGTATTATCAAAATCCTAGCTTCTGATTGGCTCATTTCAACTGATCGTTCAATCACATTAAACAATTGACATTTCATTGGTTACAATCACATTAACAACTTATTTACATTATGATGACATTGATGTATACTTATTACCAAGCTATTGTGTGGCTATGTATCTGTCACACGTCAGCAGTGCCTATGATGCAAGAATTACAATCTGACACGACATCAGAAACCAAGCCCTGATTATCACTAGATAGGGATGTTTATGCACTACAAATATTTAAGATATGCATTCATTTATGCCGTCAAAATCTTTAATTAGCTCTATCATTTCGAAAATATGAACTAACCATCACATGACGGACTGTACACACACACACACACACACACACACACACACACACACACACACACACACACACACACACACTGTAGAATTCCTAACGTTAATGTTATAATTTTTGCTAGTGCACATTGTTTTTTAGACTTTATTCCAGTCGCTGCAATTTGATTTGCAATATACAATGACCATTTTCTTCAAATGCCCACGTGCGAGTTTTTCGTTTATAGATTAACGCACGTGTGTATGCTAAGAAGGGTGTTTTCACGTCTGCAAAAGTTACTAGCCAAAATTTGAAAGCACTTACTAACTCTGGGGAAATTTACTCAGGAAGCATTACCTTTTTAACTTTAAGATATAAAATGATAAACTTTATCCATATAAAATGATATACTTTAATCCTAAAATACTGCGGAACTTACCGCTTAATTTGTCTGAATACATTAAATAAGCATTGTGCATATTTACTTTAAATCGCCACGAGGGCGGCAGTTTCCATAGTAAGAACTTTATTACTTTTCATTAATGTGTTGAACAACTGAATTTATAAATACGTGTATTTTACGTGTATTATATGCTTGATATATGCCAAAGGGTTTAATGTGCAAGATATCGGAAATATGCAATTATATGCACAATAAAACTTTGCGTACAAACACACAATAAATATATGTTGCAAAATGAATTCCATATCAGAAGTAATAGCATACTGAATATACATATGCATTCGAATCCCATGTCTAGTTATTATTCATCCACACATGCACACACAGATATACACTTACCTTTTTCTAAAAATGCTTTCTTGGAATCAGGGTTTCTCAAAATATGTATTTCCGGTGAAATCTCGGTATCAAATTTTTGAGTGGAACCATGTACCTGCATAGTAGGTAGAGAAGGTATTGCATTCCACCTAAAAGTTTTATGTCGATATTTCTCTGGAAATATGTGTCTTGAGAATCTGTGAATAAAAAAACAAAAGCATTTTTAGAAAAAGTTCCGCGTGAACAGCAATATTCAAAAACGAAAAGCCCCTAAATACCAACCTTGGTAGTTTAGTTAATTAAGGTTACGACACGAAGATTTTCAGGAAAATAGAAGATTTTTCGAAAAGTTTTATTTTTTTAAAAACTGGCTAACGATTCTGATCAAAATACCATTTTTAAAGGTATTTACATGACAAATAACATGTATATCACGAATTTTCTGGGAATAGATTCTGAGTACCTCTTAATTCTCAATGACTTTTGCATAATGGGTGAACCATAAGAAAATAGCCAAAACATACCACACAAATAATGTAGATCTTGTTAAAACACATATTTACGCCATATACATGTTTTTGTGGAGTTAACTTTATCCGAGATATTCTGGCTATTGGTTTCAGTTTTAAAAAGAATCAAACGGAAAGTGGTAATTCGTTTCGTATTTCTTTTGGTTTACTCCTGGCCATGAACAGAGAACGGAATTTCAATGCTATCGCAGAGCCACTGCTTTTAAAGGATTTGACTATGGCTTTAGCCTAATTTACTCCCTTGCTTCGCTTCTAATAAAACCATTTCTGCTAATGTTTATCCTGATTAGCATAAAACAGATAGAAGAATACATTTAATAATTTAATTTGTTGTGAAGTAGGTAGAGAAAGTCATCTGAATGGAACGCGTAAGACCTTTCATTAAAAACTTTGCTCAGAAAGATCTAGGAATAAATTATGAGCCTATGTTAACATGTATATCCGCTACATATACCAACTCTTTATTACTTCCAGGACTTTGACGGATGCACTTATATAATTCGTTTTCCGGAGAATAATGTTTTACATGAAATACTAAAGCAATGCTCCCAGGCAAATTACCTCATCTGGTTTTGAAAGCATATAAAAAGGGAAAATAATGTTCTGGACGTTCTGCGTACTTGAATAAAGAAAGTGGGAATTGGATTTCGAATGTAATAGAAGAAGGCATGCCCGCGAGTGAAATCGCTAAATGTTAGGTGAATACAAGTATGTTCAGAAAACGAAGGTGAAACAGGAAGCTTTATTAATGTTATCATATCCAACATTAATAAAATGATAATTAGGGGAAAGAGAATACATTTGCAATGAGCGGTTACTTTGAAAATACTAAAAACTAAAATACTACTGAAAGCTCTGCAAAGAAGGGTCCATATGGACAAGTAAACAATTAGTATTTAGCATCAATGATGACATACTCGGCATTAAAAATAAATTTCATGGATAAAATCGATTGTTTTTCTACATAATTTACCACATTCATCTGACACATTGCCTTTAAAATATAAAACCTGTTTAGTTTTCCCAAAACATTCAGGCAAATAATTATTATTTGCATAATAAGTAATTTAGTAAAATAAATAATTTCTTATATCTCTGTTTTGCAAAGTTTAAGTTGGAAAAACCAGGATTGTTTTTTCACTGAGAAAGGAATACTTCAATGATGGACTAAATCATGCAGATAATGATGACATGTTTATTTTCTGTTCATGCAGTCTCTCGAACTTTGGAACTATTTACACTCTCCTCTCAAAAACCTCGTCCCGGTTGTTATTAGTGTTTGAGGATTTAAAAGCCATTAGAGCCCTGAAAATGTTATTTTTAATCTTATTTATTTAAAACAGGATGTTTCTTAAGTATGACACAAGCATTTTGAGTACAAAATGAATGTAGGATTCCTTTCACTCAACCAGAATCGTCAGATATATATCATATTCAATACACGTCCTTGCCAAGGTATTACAATATCGTCATATGTACACTTTCTTTTGTAGGATTGCCAACTTTGGCTGTTCGAGTCGCATGCTGAATTGAATAATATGTAACACGTAATGATCCATGTACAATGCTCACCAAAATCATTTTGCGGTAAAAAATGTGATATTTTATTCTTTTGTTCGCTATTTCAAAACTTAGCGATTCGGAAAGAGCACCCAAGCACTTTAAAGTAGCAAATAAATAGAAACAGGGGAGAAAAAAAAAAGAAAATCTAAGGTTAAACCAAATGTATGTCATACTCACTTACAGCATTTATGGATACGTGTATTGGATAACATTACTAATTAGTTAAACTGTGTACCATCCCGTATATTTACTATATACCTAATGGTTCAGTTTTTCTTTTTCTTTTCTTTTCTTTTCTTTTCTTTCTTTTGATCCTTTCTTTTTCGTATCTATATGTCGCATATGTCTAAACTCATTGATATTTACTGTGACTGCTGATCAAGTATGTCCATGATTGTTTAGCACATATTCATATAACGCAAAGTAATTATTATTTCCATTTAAAGGAAGAAGGTACCTTAAAAAGAATACATTTTTTGGCTCAGGAAGAACATTTTTTTTAAACGCAATACTTATTTGTTGTTGTATTGTGTATCTCTTGTCTTTAAACTATTTACACCGAATTTTCTCTATTAAGATACAAAGCATTAGAATTTGTTTTAGATATATTTCAATATTTATGATACTAATGGTGCTCTTGCTATAATATAGCAGTGGCATCAATTCTGGACATTTTTTTTTTTTTTTTTTTTTTTGTAAGTTAACTTTCAAATTTGAATATTGCATTCAACTCTCATTCAGGATAATTATTTTTATCTGACAGATTATAGCCAGAAAGTGTTACCATAATACCGTAATAGTCTAGCCACTCCTTTATATTAAGAGAATTCCAGCACTAGTCAGAATTAAAACGATCTTGTAGTTATGTAAAACCAATGTCCGGAAAGTTATCAATAATACCAGTGTGTGTGTGTTTGTGGGAGTTGTGTATGGAGTAATTGGATTGTTCTGCTTATAGAAGAATTTCTTAGATAATACTCTCTAGATTATCAATTTAAGAGGTGGAGGTGCTAAGGCCTATGTAACAAGTATAAATTTCATAACGCCATTACTATTGCGTTCTTTGGCTTTTCAGTACATGGTAATCCATTACACTATAATACACTAAACCTGAAAGTGAATGCTTTCTTTATATATTTATTTTATGCAGATTAGAATTAAAAAAAGTAATACAAACATTTTAGCACAAAATATAAAATTCAAATTTATATAAAATATATATTGTCTAGCTTCGTCCACGTTATTCTGTGAGTGAAGAATTTCATTACTTTCCTCTTCTCTTCCGTTTTCTGTTTTGTTTCCTCTCTATTTTTAACTTCCTTACCTTTCTTCCATATTTCCATACTTCTTTTCCTATCAGCCACAGTTTTCCCCTAATGTCTATTATTTTTCTCTCTTTTCAGCAAAACATCATAATATGCCCTTCTTTTTCTATTGTACATATATATCTGTTCCTTATTCCTTTTATGTTTAGAGCTATAACTTCTCATAGAAACTCCACAAAATAATCTGCAGTATAATACATTCTGTCAAGAAAGTACCGAGAATTGGTCATTTAAAAATCCTGTTTAAAAGGGGATTCGAAATGATTGTTGTCGCTAAGTTGGTACAAATTTCCTCTATAATCACGCGGAGTTTGATCGTCATTTGTCATCTAGTTTGTTTACAGTACGCCATTTTGTTACTTCATCTCAAAAGTGACTTGCGATTTTACGATGGATACAAATATTGAACAAAAAATCTGTCTTAAATGTTGCATTGTAAATGGTATTTCGTGTGCCGAATCGCTGAAAATGTTACAGAGGGCTAACGGCGAATCGCCTTTATCAAAAACACGTGCATATGAGTGGTACAGTGCATTCAAAAGTGGTCGAGGAGTAGTGTAGGATTTGTCTCGCTCTGGTCGGCCATCAACGGTTTAAACTGAACTGAACACCGCTAAAGTGAAGAAAATGGTGTCTGAAAATCGTCATTTATGTCTGAGAGAGATTGCCGCTGAACTTTCTGTGTCTCACGAATCGATTCGTAACATTTTAAACGATTCTTTGGACATGACACGCGTTGCAGCTCGGTTAGTTCCCAAAGACTTGAATTTTTTTACAAAAACTCAATCACGTAAGGATTGCTGAAGACATGCTAGAACGAGCCAGTTCAGACATGAACATCACGAACTGGTGATGAGACGTGGGTTTACGAGTTTGGCACTCAAACTAGTCAACAAGCTTCCGAATGGCGCCTTCCAACTGAACCGAAACCTAAAAGGGCACGTCAAACTCGATAAAAACTGAAGGTCATGTTGACAGTTTTTTTAGATTATCGCGGTGTCGAGCACTCAGAGTTCTTGCCAGAAGGTCAGATGGTAAATTAGGACTATTATCTGAGCGTTTTGCGGCGTTTGAGAGAATAAATACGGCGAAAAAGGCCAGATTTGTGTAGCGACAACTCATGGATTCTGCACCACGAAAACGCACTAGCTCATAAGGCTTTTATTGTGAACGAAATTCTGGTCAAAAACTCAATAAATTTCAACGAACAACCACTGTATTCACCTGATTTGGCTCCTGCTGATTTCTTTCACTTTCCAAAACTCAAGTTACCACTTCGAGGTACCCGTTTTCAGTCGATAGAAGACATAAAGGAAAATTCGCGGCGACAATTGACATCGATATCTAAAAGTGCCTACAAAAAATGTTTTGATGATCGGATTATTCGTTGCCATAAATGTATAATTTCAGAAGGGGCCTACTTTGAATGTGATAAAATAAAATTGGATGAATAATTCATTTGTTGTGTTTTATTGGCAAATTCCCGGAACTTTCTTGACACAGTAGTATGTACACATACACGAAAAATAACGAAGGATTTTTTTTATAACTTGTTAAGCATTTATCTTAAATCTCAGCGGTGGACTCATACGTTGTACGTCATATGCGGTAAGCTCAGACGTTGGGTGGCCTTATCCCCACATTCAAACATGCTGAGTTCTCGGCTTCAAGCCCAGATTGGTGACGTTGGCAAGACTCACTCCACTACCTATGAGTAGACCCAGTACCTGGTGATGTGAATCTACTACCGGTGAATTCGCCTCGGCGTTACCCAGCCTGCACGATGGTTGACTCTCTCGGGGTGGTGCAGCTAATGGGGGTAGTTCAGGGAGTGATCTTATAATAATGAAGATTTGCGTAACTTTCCTGAAGTTTATTTCTTACTAGGAGATGCGAGATAAGCACTTTGCTTTACAATTCTGCTAACTTAAACACTTGTTAGAAACTTTAATACTTGGCTAATCACACGTAATTGTATTTACTTCTTCTTCCTTGTTTCTGCTTTATACAATATAATTTAACACACGACACTGACTTTAAATACGCTTAGAGCGCTGGAGACTACCAAGTTTTCGTTACAAGTTACCGTGCTTAACTTTGTGCGAAGAAGTGGCGTTCAGCCCGACAACCGACAGCATGACAGCGACAGACAGCAGACAGCATGATAGCAAATAACAGACAGCCACAGTAGATAGACAGCAGACAGCCCCGATGTGCCTTCTTGGGCTCTTTATATACTAAAAATACCGTCATAGCGACCTCTTTCTGATTGGACAGAAAGGCCGCGCAATTGTCGTAAATATTACCCAAAAGTCAATTTTCTCATCCCAGGGTGCACTGCAACTCTTACGTGACACGTTCTGTACAATGGAAAATTACTGTCTTCCGAATTTCAAGGTTTACCCCCGTCGTGACCCGGTTGTACGTGACTGGACGAAAGAAACCTTTCTAACAAAGCGCTTCTCACACCCTTCTACTATCTTGGCGTCAGCTTTCTTTTTCTGCTCCAGCTGAATTTACTCTGTTAAATACATACGTTAATAAGTATTTGTAATCTTTAATTATACAGTGCTAAATAAATAATAACTAACAATAGTTTTATAGAGAAGCTAATTAATGGTCTCATCTCGTAAATAAAGGTTATTTGAACTTCATATTGCTAGGCCTTTAATCTATAAGTGATTATAAAGCTCAATATTACGATTTTAACTATTTACTGCATGGGCACATTCAACCACCTGCTCGGAAGAAAGAAAATAAGTTGATGTAATGTCCCGATATCAAAACATGATTGTTTATTATTGTGTACACCAAGTTCCAAAATGTTTTCAGTGTTCTTGAGCTATAAGATAATGCAAAGCTCACTGAGGATATATAGGGAGCTAAAGAAAATATGGGGTAGAAATAATTATGTAGATAAAAGTGAGAATAGGATGAGGGAAGAATCTGCATGAGCCCAAACAGGGGTAGTGGAGTTGAAAGGTTCAAGAGGGAGTTTAAACATAGAGGAATGCCCAATGTGTGGAATGCAAGACTATTGACATTTAATTCTGGAATGTGAAGAAAGTAAAGAGATGAGAGCAAAGCTACCGATTGAGAAGTGGGCTCCTTTACCAAGCGAGATAAGGGGGAAAGTTGATGAATATGAAAGCTAGGCACAAATCTTACATTTTGGGGATTATTTGGGCTAGGTTAAAAGAAAGTGGTTGAAGAAAATAAATAAAAATGGGGTTCTAGATTGGGTAGAAACATAATTAAATATAGAGATGGCGGTCATCTCTTGATGCGAGTTGGCCTGATAGTTGGATAACCGCAAGGTTCAAACTATTTAGGTCTTTTGGTTAAACAGCAACTCGGGAGAAGTCACTAGTGTTTAGTACGGCTGTATTTTTTTGTATGGCCAAGAGATTTTAAAATAATATTATAGAACTAATTGTTCTATTAGCTGGAGATAAATGATTTCAATTCATTCATGCATACAAGGCAATACAAGCACATGCACTATAAAAAAACAATTTTATTTTCACAGCCGTCCATTATGCGGTTATGACCAATTAATCATAATTAAAATTAAAAATTACCAGAAGAAGTTCTTGTTAATGTTTTATTACGTGTAGAGGCGTATAACTTTACAAAATCCTATAGTATTTGTAACACATCTCTTTGTTAAGCACATTCACATTCCGTATACAATGCATATACTTAGGAATGTTGATTTTTTGACGTTTTGATAGACTGGTAAGCTAATTTTCCACAAAGATCAGCACTAAAGAAAGAAAAAGAAAGAATGATAGAAGGAAAGGACGCAACATGATGCAGCAATTGCTGATCTAGGTCACCAACGGGAGTATCTCACACAGCCCCTGTCTCCCGTCCCACATGTCACACGTTCAAATCCGACCGAGATCGCTGGAACCTTCCACATAGAATAATTTCAGGCTGATCATATTGCCTGGATAAAAGTAATTAAGAGTGTTGGCAACCAGGCATCGAAGTAGAACTCGTTTGCACTCTAAGCACGTAGCCCTGCAGGAAAAACTTTAAAGAAATACGAAGTTGCCCTGGATCTAGCAGAAGTAGACAGATATGGCAAGAGTCGATACTCAAAGCGGCTTGCCTTTCCAGCTCCCTACTCTTTCTCCATTTGTTCTCTTGCAGTTTAGTGATTCAGCTGCAATAATATGTTTAACGTTTTATAAAAGTGTCTATTCTGAGAATATCTCAGAGAAAATGTTTAGTTTAATCTTAGTAACATTTTATATATATATATCATTAAAGCTAAAATAGCATACAATGTTTATAGAAACAATTATTCTGGGACCTCCTAAAATGAAACTAAAACGTGCACATAGCTTTAAATAAAAAATAAATATATATTAGGTATGATATTTTATTCCGTTTATTTTATAATTTATTTATGTCAAAATATTCAGTTTACAGTAAAAAAAAAATAACGGTAAAACTGCTATTTAATGATAGCAGGCAAAGAAATGAAACATTTGAATGATATAATGTAAAATGCAAATATAAAAATTAAAATTTCACAGGATACAAATTAATAAAAACTAGCTTTTAAATTCCCTTTGATGTTTAATATACTTTTACTAATGTCATTCATTCATGAAATTCTGCTGACACCATTTTGCAGTATTTAACCGATGTTGAAAAGAGAAACATCGTTTCTTGAATTTCTCGACATACCACTGTTCGTAAAAGGTTTATTGGATATTTTGAACTGAATAGTATTTCTAGTACATTATTACGGAATATTTGTGCCTATCAATGTTACAACTCTTCTGCTTTGGTGATATATTTTTAAACAAAACAAAAAAGAAAAAAGAAACGAAGAGAATGCTAGTAAGTCTACTGACCCAGGACCGCCCATTTTAAGCACAAAACCCGGACTGGGCCGCGTTTGAACCAGCGACCTTGTGATCAGATGACCAGTACCTAACCAAGTGAGCCACCCAGGACGACAGTGGGGCTTCTTCTTTTGTTATTTACCTGCAGTCCATTAGCATTCTTTTAGGCTAGGGCTTGTAGATAGGGGAAGGGGTGCCACGTGCAAAACAAACCTGTCCTTCCCAACCTTAGTCGGAAAAGAATGCGAATAGACTAGAAATAATATTACCTTAGATTTATGTAAGTAAACGTGGAGAAATATTTTATCCAGGGAATCTTTTAAGGAGCATTTACACGTTGGAAATGGTGATTTATTTTTTAAAAACTTTCTTTTTTTATTTTGGAACCATATAATAGGACAAATTTATATTTTAAAAAATATTAAATATTTTATACGATCTGGTAAAGCTTCTACAAGCAAATCAGTTTTTAAAGTGTTGAAAATATTAACATGTCCAGATTTTAAATCCATTATATTGGCGATGTTTTGTCTTCTTCTTGGGATCATTACAGTTCTGACTTCACAGTTCCCTTGGCTACGCCCTGTCGACGCTACCCAGTCGCGGCTTTAACATTCCTCGACTACGCTTGGCGGTGTAAGGCCATCCATCTTGGGATATTCTTTGCGGCTTAGGGCCCTAAAAGTTTATAACAGGCCAGTAAGTAACTGCAAAGCTACTCTAATGGTGGAAAAACAAAAGTACCAAATTCAGATCACGTTATGGAGGTACGTCACATAATTCTTTCCTGAAGTGTCTTTAAGTTAAGATTTTGTACTGCTACTCAGCAAACATTATTGAAATTTTATTTCATTATTCCTCCGAATTAAAATGCTGAACACTTTATCGCTCTTTTAAATCACAAAGCAGTACTCTTAACATTAAGCTACATGCATCATTCATATATCATTTTGAAGCTGATTAAGCAGGGAATAATCTACATCAACATCTATGCCCTTAGTCTAAGTTAGAAACGGTTTGTAGTCGTTTTATTTTGAGTTTAAAATTTTCCTAACAGCCGGCTTACTTAAAATATTTGACGCTCACATCATTGTAAGTATTCAGAGAAACAAATTAGTGAATTGAAATCTGAGATATATAATATTTTATAGATGCTAAATTGTTTTAAAATAGTTATTTTTAGAACTAGTTAGACTGTTCAAAGAATATTTTTAATTTCATAAAATTGTCAAATTTCAAAACGAACTTTCCGGGAGATTAATGCAAAACTGTTGGTGATATGTGATGCTTTGGAATACAGCCGAATTGATAAAATGTACTGCACAATGTTTTAAAATATGCTTCATATATTTGAATCCCATGGGCAGGAGATTTCCTTTGTGAAATCACAATATTGTGAAAGACATTTTCATTCCCTCGATTTGTTTCATAATTCTTTTGATTAAGTCAAACCTTGGTCGCATAACTACAGTCATCTACAGTCATTAAAAGTTTTTCACATTAAACCAGATATCAGAAACAGAATATCTTCGCTGTATTATATTTAAAAACTTCAGTTAAAATTTTAGTCATATAGAAAGAAAAAATAATTAAAAAGAAACGCCTGTAAAAACGCCACTTATGTGGCTTTAGAACAAAAAATTAATTAAATTATTGTTTAATTTGCTCATCCAAAGTATAAATATTAAAATGGTAAATGTTAAATTTATTTTGATGAATGATGTTTCTTCTTTCAACTTCTCAATAATTTCTGTCATTTGTTCCAGTTGAATAAAACTCAAAGTATTTGGGGAGGATTGGCAAGCCATTCAGTCAAAATTTACGACATATTCACCTTAAATTTTCTGGATATCTGAAATATAAAGTTTCATTTTATTGAAAATACATAGAAAAGGTTGCGGAAATTAAGAAAGAAAGAAAAAAAGAATGTAAGAAAGAAAGAAGTCGTTGTCCATATGAGGGTTAGTTTAGGTGCAAGTTTCTTGAAAATCTCCATCCACCATCCTTAAATAGAGTCGAGCTCGAGTACTAAATTTTGTATATATTTCATTTTTCTTTTTTAGTTGTTGACAAGAATATACACACACGTTTGTGCACGCGGATATGTTTCTAAAAACGATTTTATTGTGTTCAGTACACCCAAAATACGTAACGTAACGTCTATATAATTTTTTTTTTCAGTAGATTGCATTTCTTTCTTTACTCACAAACATAATCAGGTAGCAAATTTAAAAAAAAAAAAAGTATATATATAGTAATCCCAGTCACCAATGAGCTCTATTATAAGCTTTGTTCAAAAATTGAAAAAATCAAAAACTATTGTATAGCTCATCACCTGCAGTACAATTCTGTTTGAGGTGAGCTTTAAAACAAGCTGTTTAAGGTGGTGCGTTTGTGAGATTTGACCAAAAATTGTGAAAAAAATATTTTTTTCATAATAAAATTATGCGTAGTCTGCTTATTCTCCATGTATGTAGGACTGACACCCCTTTAGGACTTACAGGCGAGTGCCTAGGGGACAGAAGCCTGTCGGAGCTAACCACAGAATGAAGAACCTGGAACGAATGGTCGAGCCGTAGCTAGGTATGAGCGTGAAGAAGTGGATGATATGAAATGAAAGCGAAATGGATGATAGGAAAGGTGATGAAGGAGCAGTTAGTGGAATGTGTGGCGGGGGAAACTGGAGGACCCGGAGAAAACCCACCCAGACGCCGTTTCGTCCGCCACAAATCCCACTTTCGGGCGACTGGGATCGAATCCGAGCCGCCTAGATGGGAGGCGAGCAGTCTAGCCACTCTGCCACGGCGCCGCCTGATAAAATTATATGAATTCTAAACTTTAAGAAGATATATCAATTTCACCACTTGGCGTACTTTAACTATCAATTAATTGAAGCAACAAATGGGTAGGCACTCCCAACTTTAAAATGTATTTTCTCGCGAACTTTTTTCCAACACATTTCCACAGTCAAAATGCTCCAGATGATGCAATTTTTCACTAATGTGTTTAAAAAACATGTATACTGCCTCTCAAAAATACATACATTAAAACAATAAATTTTCGAAACAATGGTCCAAATTGGAGAAATAAAAAAAAATCAAGAGTTTTGGAGATTACAGAAGGTAACATTTTTTCTACACTAATTAGGCCAGTATAAAATAAAACATCTGTTTCTGAACTTATTATTGTAAAACTGGATTTTCGAATCAGAATATTATTTATATTAGAACAATGAATTTTGACCGTAAGTAAAAAGCATTTAAATAACCATGCAAGCTAGAATTTTGAAACGTGGCAAATGTATCACTACTATTGTGTGTAAGAATGGTAAAATTACAATAATATATATTACATACTGCGGATTTTCTAAATTTCACAAATTCATCACTTTAACTAACGAAAAATTGTCAGTGAATAGCCGAAATGCCTTTTAACATGCAGGCAACTGTAAATGTTAATGTGCTACTGACTTGAAAACCTGAAGATTAGTTCCACTTGGATAACAAGGAAATCCTTGTGTCCCAGTTATTTTTCTACTACAGTATAAATTCACCAAGAGCCGCAAAGAACGCAGTGTCAGTTTGCCAAACTTGATCCGCTGCATTGGAAAAGGTCAGCAGCCGCAGGTGGCCGCCTCTATATGGTTTCCTGGCCTTTAACAATTACCGTTGCTCTAAATCATACAGTTCTCGAGAAAGTAATACCACACGTCTGCTTGGTAGCACAACTAGTGCAGTGGTTCTCTTGCGAATAACTATTTTAAAACAAAAAATAAATATTTGTGATAATTTAATTGATTTTTCCACACAAGCCGTGTGTAGGATAAGAGTTGGATAGTTAGAGTCAGGCTGAAAAATTCAATGCCATAGCCGAGATTTGAACCACAAATTTCCCGGTCGCTAGCTGGTTGCTCTAATCACTGAGCTATCATGGCAACATGCCAGAAATATATAAACTTTTCAACTGACTCGTATGTTTCCCGGTAAACCACAAAGTGATCTCAAATTATTTTGAGATAACATACCCGAATGTAAGTAATCCCGGACTTCATAGCTTAGCCAACTATGTCAATTAATTAAACAAAACAAAACGATTAAATTATCTCTAATTATATGATACACTTGGTGTACACTTATGCCGATGCCGAAGCAATTTAAATTACCAAAGGGCCCAACATCACCGTATTTATTGTGTGCAAATAACACTTCGTGCGTTTAAAAATTGTAGAGCTCAACGGGACAAATCTAAGTAAACATCCACCGGTTAGTGGCGGTGTTAGCGCAGGTGACCTGCGTTCTATTCCTTTTGCATATCAGCGGAAAAGATGAGGGAATCTCGCTCATTGAGAGCAGTTTCCAAGTTTGTATTAGAGTCCGTGATCTCGTATACAAGAATAGTGTAAACAGTTCGAAAAGGTTAACATGTTTTCCACCTCAGTTATAGAGCTTTTATTTTTGAAAAAATAAAGTCACCTCTTAGACTGAAAATTAATTGAAAAGTCTTTGTTTAACCTATCAGTATCCACCATTAGCTAGTTTTGTAATTTTGTGTATGCTATTCTTATTTAACATTAGAGACTATACCGACTATAAGGTTAAATAAAAGCATTAAGTGGCCTAACAAAAAACATGCATGAGAGAACGTAATGTTACGCTGTATTATTATTATTATTATTATTATTATTATTATTAGTTTTAGTTTTATTATTGCTGTTGTTATTGTTATTATTATTAGTATTATTATTTATTATCATTGCTGTTGTTATTATTAGTATTATTATTTATTATTATTTATTCATTATTATTATGCTTATTAGGTAATTATTATTACTGTTATTATTATTATTATTATTATTATTATTATTATTATTAAGTTTGTGGATCTTGTAGTAGAAATCTGTCAAATATTAATGTAAACGGCAATAAGCGAATAGTTATCTGGAATACGAAAGTTCAAGTTGCTTAACACCCAGCTGTACAACTGCATCAATTTTATCCAATGATAAATGAGTCCGCCCCATTTGATCAGCATCGTCTCACACCACGAAACCTAGAAGCACAACTAACAATGAGAATGAAACTGAATGAAAGGTAAATGAAGAAAAGGAATTCGTGGTAGATGACAAACTATTCCAGAGTAAGCACCATATACCCAAGATATGAGGGCGGTCAACAGCAACAGAACCCGAGACCTCCCAAATGCGAGCCTCGCATGTTACTGTGAAGCCAATTCGCTCTATCAAAACTATAATAAATATATTCATCTACAAGAATTACAAAACCGATATGAGACATGTTTTGCTACCTCTACATCTACCCTATTGCATTTCATCCGAACATTCGATATGGCGATTAAACAATAAACACATCTTTTTTTGAGGCTCCGAGTAGGTAATATTATGCGTTACATTCACATTACTTTCTCTAGCATCTATAATTCATTAGTACGAGGATATATACAAACTGTTCTTAGGAAGGTTCAGCTTTCCCTTCCACGTCATTTTAATTGAGATAAACCGTTGCAGAATACATTACACACTTCTTCATGGATATAAATGGAAAAGCAGTAGTAAAATTTTACAAACTGAACGCAATATACTGGCATTAGAACTCCACAGTATTTCCTTAAATCGCGAGAAACAGCCTTTTAAAAAATGACAAGGTATTCAAACCACTAATAATGGATATCTCGGAAATAGCTTATGACGCAAAATGTTTATTTAGAATTTTTTTTTGGTAGTGTTTAACGCCCGCTTTAACTACTTATGGCACCGCAGGCGGTGACACTGATGATACATGAATGAAGATGGAGCACCAGTGGAATGCGATGGCGGGGGAAACCGGAGAACCCGGAGAAAACCCGCCCCGGCGCCGCTTTGTCCACAACAAATCTCACATGCGGTCGCTTGGGATCGAACGCGCGGCCATTATTTAGAATAAATTATGTGTTTCGAAAGGATATACATTTTTGTGTTGTAGTTTTCGTCTACAGCTTAACGTTTACAAGTTTTACAAGATTGTACAACATTCGTCCGAGTGACTGAAGCTTCACATGTTCCAAAAACATTCAAGATTTTATTTGTCAATCTTATAGTCTTTTTTTTTTTTGAAAGCTAGGCAATGTCTAAAAAATCTTCCATTTAAAGGGTAAGTCGGGGTGGAGGATTTTTCTGAAAATGTTCGCGTCGCCAATTTGAAGATACTGAAACTCAAATACCAAGTTTGGTATTTAACTGGCTTTTCGTTTTTACAGAAAGAAACACATACCCAAAATTTTGTTCTAAAATATGTATTTCGGCGAAATCTCAATGTCTAATTCTTCGGTGGAATGCCATATAACATCTACTTACTAGAGGTAAGCAGTAGATAAGGTAAAAATGTATGTGTGTTTAACGTACCTCAAAGGGTAAATCTCATAATACACAATCCAATATACTTAATAAGAAGACCTTGGACAACATTGTCTCGAGCTGCCTAAGCCTGGAACTATGGATATATACCAAGATTTTGGTTTGGAAAGACAGGGAGATCATTGACTCATTCGCTCCGTTGTACAGGTACAGTGCGGTGAAGGATAACGTTGCTACTTAATTTCCCTGTGTCAGCATTTGTGGAACAGTTTTAGTGCCCTCATTGAGTTCCAAAACATTAATGAATATTTTGATAAGATAGAAACGTTAGAAGTTTCCCTTTATAACCCACTTAATTATGTTTCCACCGTTCTATTAGGATAAAAAACAATATATTTTTCTAATGTGTCAAAAGCGAACGGATTTGAACTCTCAGATTACATGTTTGCCTAACATCTTTATATGTTGCTTAGAGTTGCAATGATTCTGGAGGAAAATGTTTCTCTGGCTTTTAAACTGTATACGAGCATACGTTGGAAAGCATATTTCTTCCTCTTGTGGTGAAATACTCGCCCACGTATTCAAACAACCTGTGAGGGGCGTAACGTTACACAAGTTGTAGTCCTTGTGCAAACAACGTATCGGCCTTGAAGCAACGGAAAGGCAATGAAGTCCGAGCTCCATTAGTTGGCATATTTTAGGAAAGCTAGACGAAGGTTTTAAGGAATTCTTTTGATCTCACAGAATATGCTATTTGTAAACAACCGCGTTATCTCATATTCTACCTTTTAACTACGAATAGAGATTTAAAAAAACAAACCCGTTTGAGATATTAGCAATACAAATGAAAAAAAAACAAAAAAAAAAACAGTTATATATTCCTCTCATTCTTGTCTAATTTTGTATACATGGAACACCTTAATGTATGCAGATGCGGAAAAACAATTTGCAGAACATTATAGAGTAGAAGGGCTGTAAAAAACTAATGTTTTTGAAAATGTGCATTGTTTTGCCATAACAATGGAATTACTAAAGAGAGCTTTTAGTTTTCATTAAGATATACAATTTATATAATTTTGTAGTATCAATCCTATCCTAAATATTCTTTGCTTAAATTTCCATATATTTCCAGTCTGAAACAGCTCGTTACCTTTGATTACCTTCCTCATTACCTCGCGACTAACATCAGACAGATATAAGAGAATGAGACATAAGCGGCAGCTATTAAATGTATTGGATACAGAAATTTGACTGTCATCTTTTACGGCGTAATAAGAGAACAGTTTGCAGAGAATATTAAAAAATCCTATATTTCGTGATATACGAGTATAAAGTTTACTTCTTAGATGGAGCCAGTGCAGCGCACAGCAGAGAATGACTTTTAAAGGAGGTGGTCATATAAGCTTCACTTACTGCGAAAGATAAACAGGAGCTACTTCCATACCTGTCCGGATTTAAATGTTAAGAATATGAAGTAATCATGATTAAATTATCTTAGTATCTGAGTCCAAAGTAGTGTTGACATCTCAGGAGAATATAATCCACCCGTTTGCCAAAAGTAGAACATTATCTTATATAGACAAAATGAAGCGAGAAGCGATGAAATCATGCCATATTGCCTGTTGACAAGCTAAAGCAAGGTTAGAAATCCGCTAGACTAGCGAAGTCCCTTGGCGTTTAGTTGCGCAGATCCCTCGGCTACTGCGGCGTGGCTCAAGGCCCTTTAACACTGGGCTACGTTTTGCAAATTAGGACCCGGTATGTTAGCAGTGCCACTAGTCCGCGGTATTTTTACTTTACTTCTTTACACGTACTATGCATATGGTAGGTAGAGAAGGTATTGTATTCCGCCCAAAATTCGATGTCAGGATTTCACCGGAAATATATGTTTTAACGTCCATTGAATGCAAAAAAAGTATTTTTAGAAAAAAGAGCTCTGTGTGTGCAGGTGTGTGTGTGTCTGTGTTTGACAGCAAAAATGAAAAAGCCGTTAAATACCAAACGCTAACGCTAACGCTATAGGAAACAATTGAAGTTCGGTTTTCCGGAGTAAAACAAAAGAGATAAAACGAAAACTGATTTCCCTTTTGAGAAAAGTTTAGTAGTTTAAAGTTGAAATCAATAACAAGGAGTGTGTCGGAAACGGTTAACTCTACCAAATATGTATATAACATAAATTGTGTGTTTTAATGAGATCTACATTTTATATGTGATAAACGTTTGTCTATCTCTTACGGTTTATCATTTATACAAAAGTAATCCAGCATGAAAAGCTCTTTAGAGACCATCCCCAGAAAATTCAAAATATACAGTTCGTTTGTCATAACAATATCCTAAACACATGGTATTTTAATCAAAATCGCTAGAGCCATTTTTGAGAAAATCAAACTTCTCAAAAAATGTTTCATGTAAAGGGTAGTTGGGGTGGGAGATTTCCTTGAAAATCTTCGTGCCGCATCCTTGGAAGGCACTGAACTTAAATACCAAATTTGAGTGTAACCGACTTTTTGTTTTTGAGCTATGGTACTCACACAAACACACACACATACACTCACGCACACACACACAGACACACACAAGGACATATTTCTAAAAATGCTTTTCTTTTGGATTCAGGGGGTCTCCAAATCCGTATTTCCGGTGAAACCTCGGTTTTGAATTTTGGGTTGAATATAATACATTCTCTATCTACTATAGGCATTTTACACATGTGCTAGAGAAAGTAACAAAGGAACTAAACAGTAGGTGTGTTACATCGCTTTTTAACAATATTACAAATTGAATACGGAATGATCATGTAGTAGCCAAGAGGTTATTCCGATGCATTCAACTGTTTCAAATCACAAAGTGACAATGCAATCAGACAATGGTAGTGATCATAATGTATAAATTTCGCCTAGTACCTACGAAGTTGCCGGAAAACGGATGCGAGTCAGTAGCTTGTATTGCTCTTACGAAACAAAAAGGTGATTACTTCTGACTGCGCAACCCTGCCCGGCGAACCACAATCACCTTTATTGCCATTCTTTCTAAATATGCAAGAAATGTAACACAGAACTCGTGTGTTGAGCTAGTTTTGTGTCACTATTTATTAAAGTTTATGTTTATATTAAGATGCATTATCCGCCATTTTCAGTTAACCGTCAATCCTACTCCCTTCATTATAATGGTTAATTGGGCGTTTACTATACATGCTACCAAAATGAGATTCCAAAATTAGTAAATTGTAAAAAGAAATGCGAAGAATTACAACAGAGTTAAAGAAGCTTTCTCTGTGACATGAAATTGCAGAAACGAATGGAAAGAGTATATTGATAGAATGTCATTCAAGAGGACATTGAGGCATGTGGTTCAGGCGATTTCGTATGTACCTGGAATTCGGGAGATCGGGTTTGATCCCCCAGCGACCGTGTATTTTGCCTCTGGTTTTTTCGCCCTAGCTTTCCCAGACCGCCAAAGCGAATGCTGGGGTGCTTTTCAATTACCACGATTCCTCCCCCTTCTCTCATTTCATCTTCTCCTTCTCTCCATCTTTACGGCCTGTTTGCTGATGATTCGGTGGCGGGTAGGTTGCGCTGTGCTTTGCGGGTGCTTTGTATAAGACCCTTCACCGACCGCGCTTGAAGCTTCAGGTTGCAACCCTAAGGGTCGCCCTCGTAGCTCTCTCTAGGTATTGTTTCCTCGCCAATATGCAGGAACGTTTGTATGGACTGGACATTTCCGTTCTTGTGGTGGACAAAGCGGCAGAGGCCCATCGCATTCCACCGGTGCTCCATCTTCATTCCATGTATCACCAGTGTCATCGCCTGCGGTGCCACAAATAGTAAAAGCGGGCATTAAACACTACCTTGGTCTCTGCGGTTCCTAGGTGACGGCCTGTGTTCTCCTTTTCCACACGTGAGGTGTTAGTCACAATTGGTCATTCAGTAAGCGAGGTATCCTTTCTGTTCCATACTTACATCCCTATTCTAGATGGTATCCTAAGAAAAGTATTTTACTCTAAACCTATAGGAAGAAGACCAAGGAAACGATGGTCAGACACATTTTCTAGTCGGAACAGGCATTCTTGCATAGTCCTTGGAGTGACGAACCATAATGAACAGCTTTGTTTAAACATATGAAGCCTACAGAATCCGTATGAAACATTAATGGGCAGAGAAAGTGGTGTGACTCTTTACCTGCCTGGTGTTACATCGGTATTGAGCCTTTTGTTTACGCTGAAAAAAGAGCACCAATCTTAATGACTATCTTTGTTAACCACAGATATGCATGCCGTGCAGGAAGTGTTTCTAGTTTCTGAACTGTTTACAATGGAGAGAAACCATTCATCCGCCTAGGTAGCTTGTCTGCCTCACATTCAAAAGGTCGTGAGTTACCCGGACAAGGTTTTTTTGGGGGTTTTCCCTTATCCTGAGAGGACGAATGTCGAGTAACTTTAAGCTCCATGGAACCCGAGATCATTTGAGCACCATTACACCAATTTCATTCATCGTCCGATATGACCAACTAGGTTTAAGGACGTTAAACTACCAAAATAAAAAAAATAAAAAAAACTTTCATTCAGCTGTGTTGTGCCTTGTCAGTGGTTAAGGATTATTTAAATTACTGGACGCTGCGTGATGGGAGGAGAAGTATTTGTTATGTAGTACATAGGCACAATAAACGGAAACAGGTATAATGCATTGCCAGGAAGTTACGTGAATATCTTATCGCTACACTATGCAACGAAAGAAGTGTCTTAACTCTCACTTCGTTCGACTCCAGTAATTGTAAAACTTTCAAGTAAGCAAATAGCAGTTTTCTGATTTTTCCTTGATCTGCTTTAAATCTTTAGCTGTCCGAGAGGATCTTAAGCATGTGTTATAACTGACTTCGTTTTAAATAAGAGTTGGTCTTTATATAGAGTTTTCATTGTTTTATTCAAATTCATGCTTAACGCCACTAGACTATCATTAGCAGCAACACTACTGTGAATTAAAGAGGACCGATCTGTAAATTTTCAAAAACACAAGTACCTACACAATTGGGTTATTTGAACCTTTTACAAATGTTGGTATGAACAAATGCGGCCGGATACAGACAGACAGGCAGGCAGGCAGTCAGACAGACAGACAGACACACATAGGTATTGTGCTCGTATTCTACCCAAAAATTCATGTCGAGATTTCATGGGAAACAAGTTAAATTAATTTACTTGTACAAAAATAGGTTCCTTAAATTTTTAGTTATATGTATTTATCAAACTTGGATGAGCTTGCCGGTGTATTTTATTTGCCCCACGCTAATAATTACATAGCATGTTTTAGTTACATTGTATTGAGGAAAGTATTTTTGAAATGTAACTGTAATTACTTAAAAATTGCATCGAAAGGTACATTTTATATGGCGAAAAAGTCTAGGAGAAAAACTTACTGGAAAACTCATTCATATTGCCTAGCCAGATTGGTATCCTGTTTATGTTTCTCATAGCTTAGTGTAATTTTACTTAAAATGCATAGTTCAGAAACTGGTTTAATCTATGTACCATGTTTTCTACACACAGTTCAAGAAATTTTAAAAAGAAGTGTTAAAAAAAAAAAAACTCAAATACATTAACATGCTGCTCGCTCAGAATTATTTAAATCTTTGCATAAGACCCTCATTTTCACTCCGATTATTAGAAAGTATGTCCATAAAAACGTTCCTATAGAATCGCACTTGATAAATTAAGATAGTTTGAATTGCATTTTCTTAACATTTTAGCCAATTTTTAACCTTAACAGTGAAACTAGTTGACTATATTTACCGAGCGAGGTGACGCTGCGGAAACCGCGAGACTCGCAAACGGGAGGTCCCGCGTTCGATGCCTGGCGACACCACTCTGACCCATGTGTTTTTTGGTGTTTTCCCCGGGTCGGCAGGCGATGGTGGTTCCTCTTCTACCACAACTTTCCAGTCCATAATTCTCAATAGCAATCGCTTCCTTCATGGCCCTCTGTTTCAAAGTTGTAGGGCCAAGCGACGATGTCAGTTGTTTGCGGCTTGGCGGTGGAGATGCGTTTTGTAGAGGTATTTTCGCTGGCATCGTTGCGGAACTACTCAGTAATGACTCGCCTCCGGGTGCTCGGGGGTTAGGATGTTATGTGTAGACTCGGGCATCGTCAGTGCGCTCAAACTCCAAATGTTAGAGAACGGCGTCCGTACTTCCGCCCGCCTCATCCGGGTCTGGACTTCTTTTAGGGCTCTCCCTTCATTCCTACCTCCCAGGGATCATGGTAGAAGCAATAAAAGCAAAACGGGCCGGGAGCTTACTTGCGGTGCTTTGTCCCGGTTGCAGGAGATCCTCTGTAGTACCGTTACCTTTTATAATATACTAGGTGGTTCACCTGTCCTTTATTATTTTTGGAGATAGGCAACACTTCATACTCTGAAAGCAATAAGGTGGAAATTACCGTGATTGTCGAACATTTCGTAACCATGCAAATCTAGCCTGCTCCTTATGGGAAAATAGACTTTAGCAGCAATAGTTACGTCTATTCCAAAAACATGCGCTTAATAACTCCTGTTACAGTACATATTATATCAATAAGATCGCTGGCATTCGTTTTGCAACGTAAATTATAATGAATGAAGGCTAAATGAACGGCTTAAGCTACAAAAATGAGTCCACAACAGTTATAAAGATATCAGAAGCAGAGAGGGAGACATGTGTGACACTATAACAAGCTTTAACGTAACAAGCAGGAGCAATACTTGTAGCTCAACTGGTTAATTTCATGTTCCTTTATCACCTCCAGCGTGTCAGTGGTTCGAGTTCCATAGTCTGGGTGCACCTTGTTTTCTTCTTTATGTATTGTCCATCAAGGTGCAAAGTTACTTCCGTGTTTGTCACTCCAATAATTTTAGGTGTGAACAGAAAGATATACGAATGAAGAACAACCGACGGTTCATGTTACGTGTTCTTCAGTTTTCGACCCTTAATTTTACATTCTAATTATTTTGAAAAAGAAACTTCACCAATGCTTTAAATAATAAACGACATTTTAAAAGTTTAAAGTTAATAAAACAATTGCAAAATACTAGAATACCTAACATGTTATCGATTGTTCTTCGTAGTTAGATAATGTTCTGTACAAAATTATGGCAGCTGGAACCCTCGGTGGGTTAGCGAATACTGCCGGAAGACACTTTAGGTCTAGACATGCCCCATTAGATACAAATTCACTATAGGTATGTGCTATACCTACAGCTAAAGTTATCTCCTATGAACCTTACATCCATTAGATAGGCAGACTCAGTCGGTCGTGAACTCGTCATCATTTCAAACAGCTGCTGCACTAAATGTAAAAGTGTCATCACCTAGTTTCATGAAACACTTTATCCAGTGGATATTGAGAAGTTTGTTAAGTTATGGGGATTAAACCTAAGTTTCTTTTCAACTGAAGGTATTGGTGAATACCTATGTTATTTGGCACAGTTTATGTTTGTCAGCCTAGGTATTTTGTATATTTTTGGTTTGAGAGGAACTGAAGTATTATCTGAAAGTATTGGTGAATACCTATGTATCTGGCACAGTTTATGTTTGTCAGCCTAGGTATTTTGTATATTTTTGGTTTTAGAGGGACTGAAGTACTATCTGAAATACTTATGTTAGTTTTAAAACATTGTAATAATACCTGCATATTTAGAAGAAACTGAATGACTGTCCCTTCGAATGTTCCTCTTCATTTATATGACTGATAAAGTTAGAATAAACATAAATAAAGAGCACAGCAATAAAAGAAACAAATAAGCAAGTTAAAAATGTTCCGATATCCCATCTAGTTTTGTGTGAAATCAGGAAGTAAGAAAACGGTGAAAAAAAAAAATTCAACATTTGTTTAGATTTGAACCTGAATTGAGCATTTTGGAACGTTTACCAACACCGCACGTTAACCAAATACGTTACTGTTTAGCTATAACTTGTAGCCCAAACGTATATAATGCTGGTGCAGAAGTAAGTTCTCGGGAACGATGTTTTCAGGTTAAACTGTAATCTGTGGGTTGCATAAAACCAGAGAATAAGGGTCAGGTGAACCACCTTGTATATTTCTCACTAAAAGAACTATTAACAATTTGGGGTGGTTGATCAATCACTTTCCACTTTTATTTGTGTTTTCCTATTTTGTTTCTCATAAAACATAATTATACTAATATAACTACTTTCATTTGCCGGGTTATAGGCTGTGGTCCAGAAAACATCGAAGATCACGGCCTAAAAAGCCTGGTCGAGAAAGCCTAAATTTATACATTAATATTATAAATTTCAAGTCATTTCCAAACCTTTTATATGCCTGCTTCCAACTTGCCAGTTCGGTTGTCAATGATTTGCAGTCGTATAATTATTGTTTATGAGGAGCACACTTCAAAAAGCAAGAAAAATGGGAAGACAGGAATCTTTGAAGAATTAAAACGTGTAAAGCCTAAAGCGCAATCCTCATAAAATAACATTGAAAGAAATAGAAGTAGTAGTATTAATAACAACAACAACAATCCGAGAGAAACCATTTTTATCGAGGGTATTGTTTGCCATAGCTTTCCGTGAGTGATATTATGCGTGGGAAATTCCTGCATTCCGTGCGAGTGTTTTGCCGCAGATGTTATTAAAACATATTAATCCTCTAACTTGTGATATCTATAAGTATTGTTGTATGTATGCGATGTAACTATCGGGATAAGGAATTTCCAAACATTAAAGACAGGATGAAAGGAAATTAGGTGGGCCTGTTAGCGGATTTTGCACTCTAACGTCATAGATAACAGAAACCATCCCCATCCCTGTTCGGTGTGTTGACCCGTGCAGATCAATCATGAAACTTCGGTTTACCCGTCTTCAGTGACTCATGATAGCTATCGTATACGTTCTATGTGTTGATGATAGTTACAGTGTACATAACTTGAAGCCAAATGCTTGAGAATTCCTTAGCCTGATAATATTATTTGATAGATAAATGTTACTATTTACATTTTACTGGGTGTATTTTGCTTTATTTGTTAACATTTGCTTACGATTTAATTCATGCTACATTTAAATATAACACTTTCAGTGCAAGCAGCCATTCTGCCTTCAGTGTTGACTGCCTCGGTCAACACAGCCAGGCATGACTAATCGATCACCAGTTCGCAGAGGCAGTGTAGTCGACCTTGATATTACTTTTGAACAATCAAAAGTAATTCATTTTATTTTCGTGCAAACATTTCTATTATTTATTATCGTCGAAAAGAATAGTATGCAATTCACATGCGTTAAATCATTTGCAGAAACTCGCAAAAGAAAATACGAGACGAAATCGAGTTCTTCCTCGTTCTGCAAAGATGGGCCACTGTGCCTGTATCGCAATATATTATTGTTGTGCAGCCAGTCGATTCCGCTCTAGCAAGAGGAACAAGGCTGATTTCAATGTCATAAGATACTGTCTGTTTGAAGGTTGATAATATTCTGTATTTTAAATGCCTAGCATGGAACTGAAACACGTAACAAACCGTGTATGAGGCGTGTCATTACTTTCACGCGCAAGGTAATTACAGAATTAACCGTTTAGGCTCCTATATCCTCCCATCAAGGTCCTTGCTTAGTAAAAGGAACGTGTTGCACCTTAGAAAACACGATGCCAAGCACGACCAAGGACATAAACTGCAGCTTAAACGTTGCGCAATAAGGGACAGCTGACAAAGAGCTTGTTCTGTGTGCATTAGAATAGAAAAGAAAGGATAAGATCGTGCACTTTGTGCCAAGTATACCGGTCTTTGCAACCACACTGTGTTTACAGCCCATGGCTGTTCTCGCTATCGTTTTACTAGTCCATTATTGATTGTTCTCGCTATATGTGTTGCTCTATGTACTATGTACTATTTTCTGAACTACACAAATGATTTCCTTAATAAAATATGCCAAACACTCACTGTTTCTTCAGTATCTATGTGGTATATTGCGTAACGTTGTAATTAATTTCTTAATGTATGTTATGAAAGAAGGTTGTAAAACTGATCACTTGTTCTTAGGCTTTGTACCGTTATGCACATTCTCGAGTGCGACTTGAAACTCACAATAAAACTCTTATGTGTTCCATTCACATAACTTTCTCCAGCTGGTCCATATACAAACTATTCTTAAAAAAGAGTATTCTTTTATCCACACCATGCTAACCCAAATAAATGTTAGCAGAATTGGTCTTATTGCTTGCTTCCTTGTAAGTAGCAGAAAAATAATGAAATGCATTAGACTAAAGAGATAGTCAAATCTTTTACAGCTGTTTGCTAGGTGAAACAATTGAATTTCGGTTCGCTTTGCATGGTCCCATTTAAGAAAAGTTAGGTGGCTTAAAAATGAAACCAATAACAAGGAACATCTCTAAAATGGGCAGCTATACAAGACAAACATATATGACACATTATGTGTTTTATCGAGATCTACAATTTTTGTGCAGCAAATTACTGCCTATCGCTTACGGTTTAACCGTTATGTAAATTTTTGCAATACTCATTCAGGATAAAGGGGTCTTCAGAGGCTATTTCAAGGAAATTCAAAATATACATTTTATTTCTGATATAAATATCTTTAATATACGTTATATTAATCAAAACCGTTGGAGCCATTTTTGAGAGAGAAAAAATCGAAAATGTTTCCATATAAAGGGTAGTTTGTAGTGGGGGATTTTTTTGAAAATCTTCGTGTATCATCCTTAGAAGATACTAAACTTAAATACCAAGTTTGGTATTTATCGATCTTTTTGTTTTTGAGCTGCGCTGTCCAAAGACACGCCCACACACACAGACCTTTATCTAAAACTGTTTTTCAGACTCAGAGGACCTCAAAACTTATTTCAGGTTAAATCTTGACATAGATTTTATGATGGAATTCCAAGCACATAGTAATCCACTTTAAAATATTTCACTGTAGCTTTAGCCTCTGGTACTCCCTTATTTCCCCATCTACTTACAAGGAAGCAAGTAATAAGACCATTCTGTTAATTTTATCTCGATTAGCATGAAGTAGATAGATGAATGAACGTTTTAACAATAGCCTGTTACAGATATATAGAGAAAGTCACTAAATGGAACACATATCTTTATTTTACATAGAAAAATGTACATTCATTTCAAGTAACAAAAATAAAACTTTAATATAACTTTGCGTCTTCATATCTTGAAGCTAGAAATGTTGAAAGAATGTAAAGTATTTCAACGAAAAGAAGCTGCATTTACCTAACCAAACAAGAACAACTTTTCTTTTATTTTTTTATTTTTTTCTGAAAATTGCAGGTTGTTAACAGAAACAATATTAGAATTTCAATCCAAAGAAAAACCTGTAGCTCACCCCGTTTGTATCCCACATTAACTCGCTGATAGACAAATGTGGGACGCTAGAGAGTGGTTACTTTTGAAGTACACGTGTAGACAATGGCGTATCTAGAATTTAGCTCTGGGGATGGGGTCAAGAATATTTTTTATAGTTGAAGTTTCCAGGAGTTTGGAACAACTCTCCCTCCTCATCACGCCGACATTTAAAATATCTGCAATATCAATAGTCCTCCGTGGTTTAGGGGTAACATGCTAACCTCTGGTTTACAAGATCGCGGGTTCAAATCAGGTGAAGACGATGGATTTTTTTTTCAAGCATAAAAATCCTAGCATAGCTTCTACGTTGGTCTCGTGTTGTAGATTTATGCCCTCAAAACATAAAATAGCCTCTGAGGAAAATTAATGGGATGCTGAGAACTGTAGCATTAAAGAGCTCCATAAATAAAACTTACTTTTCTTTTTATATAATTAATACAGACTTATTTTTATTTTTGGACTTTTTATTTACTTTTAGACGATATTGCAGATTAACAAAATCAAATTAAAGGAACGAAAGAGTTTCAGTAGTAGACTCATTTGTGATCTAGTCGACTAAATTCCTATATTACACCACTTAATATTTTTGTTTAAAATTTAATTAATTATTCAACCTTCATATTTTATGTTTAGCTTGTATTTTTAGTCTCTCTTTAACGAAGAATGTACATAATAGATAGGAAAGGTACTGCAATCCATCTAGAAATTTGACGGTGATATTTTTTTCGAAAATACATGTTTTGAGGTCACGTGAACCCTAGAAAAAGTGTTTTTATACTAAGATCCGTGTGTGTGTGTGTGTGCGTGCGTGCGTGCGTGTGTGTCTGTCTATGAACAGCACAACTAAACAAAAGTAGTTTAAGTACCAAACTTGGTATTTCAGTTTAGCATCTTTCAAACATGTGAGACGAAGGTTTTTATTAAAATTCCCAACCAACTCAAACTACCATTTATATGGAATATTTTTGAAACTTATTTTCTCATAAATGGTTCTAACAGTTTGGATTAAATGCCGCCATATACATTTAGAGGCAAATAAAATGTACATTTTGAGTTTTCTGGGAATAGCCTCTGAAGCCTTCTTCATTCTGGATGACGTTAGCAAAGGTGATAAATCATAAGATGTAGATAAAAACTTATACTACACAAAATTTTAGATCTCATTAAAAACAGAATTTATGACATTTTTTGTAGAACTGGCATTTTGGAGTTATTTCTCGTTATTGGTATAAATTTTCCAATAATGCTTTTCTGAAATGGGAAGTCGTCATTCGTTTATTTTTTTACTCCTGACCATGCATAGAGAACGGAATATCAAAGTTATCACTTAGCGACCAGCTTTTAATAAATTTGACTATTGCGTTAGTCAAATATATTCCATTATTTCTCTTGTACCCACAAAGAAATAACCAATGATTATTATTCATAAACATTATGTGAAAATCGGCCGACAATTTGTGATTATAATGAACTTGTTATAAATCGACTTTCCTAGTTCCTCGGTGGATATAGCTCCAGCCTTGGAACGACTATCACTTAAAAAAATTGTTTCCAGAAACTGGACACGTACCAACTACTTCAGATATACCGCAAAGCCTAAATGTTTCTTTATTAGTTTAAACTAGGGTTACCACCTTTTCAGTTTTACATTCCCGGACACTTTTTTTGAGGGAGTTGGACAGAGGGTGCAGGGAAGAAATTCCTTTGTATACTCCTTGGTCAGTCAAATATCAACTTAATGTTATAATATTCAGTAAAGTTTTAAAAATAATGGACATTTGCAAAGTAAATTTCTTATATTATCTTATATTTACAAATTGTATCTCTTACATTGCATATTATTAAGTATAATCAACTGTATCTTTGATCATTGAAAGTTAAATGCATACTTCTTGTTTGATTTTTCAGTCTTAACAAGCAAGGGTTTAAATAGAAGGTAGTCATAAAAACTACAATATTTCATTGATTCGAAGTTGACTTTACATTGAGTTTCTGCTTTAACCACTTTTACATCCAAGCTATTACGATTGTCAGTCCAAACATTTCATATTATGGAAAACACTCGTTCTGTAAATGCATTATTCATAGGAATAGAAATGAACAATTACAAACAAATTTGGTAGGGAATCAACTCCAACTTTTGCAAATAAGAAGTTCCACTTTGAATCGCTTGAATTATGATTTGAAATAAACTCTGGAATAACTTCCTTTGTTCCGTTGTCTCTCAAAGCAACTGTCTACTAACTGATTATTGCTGTCCTCTATTTTGTAAAGTCTTACTACAGTGTTTTCAAATATATAAATAGCAAATTATTGTGGAGTAAAAAATATCATGGTGGAAAAATAAATCAGATTCCCGGACATATTTAGCCGGGGTCCGGACTCCAAACAAATTTCTGAATACCCTGACTGTCCGGAGTAATCCCGGATGAGTGATAACTCTAGTTTAAATGCAATTGGTTGTTTACCATGTTTTTTTAACTTATGGTTTATCTTAATAGTTTTATTAATGTTTGATACAATAATGCTTAGACTTTATTTTTCTTATTTCAATCCCCCAGTGTCTGTAGCGCAAATAACAATGCGATTTGGTTTATGAGCTTTGTAGACTTTCTGTATTATGTACAGTGCTTGAGTTTGGTTTGCCTATATAAGTTGCACTGCACGTAATTTTAACGAAAAAAATGTTCAATTGACTATAATAATCGAAAATAAGGTTCTACAGAATGGGGCACAAAAACCAGCTGCAAGTACTAGACTGCTCACTGTCGCCCGTCAGTTGTTGTCTATTGTTGCGAAGCTGTTTCGACTACGTTTTGTAAATATAGACTTTTGAATTAGCTTATATGATATTTCTTTATTGTGTAATTATCACATGTTTACCCATTTATTGTATCTGCTTCTGGCGGGCAACAATTCGCGTGCAGTTTATTCGCGGGGCCGGTTTTCATGCGCTACTCTGCAAATCTTGGTAGAAACTTTACTCATACTTATATAGGTACATATATATCCCAATGTTGCTAGGATTGATAAAAGGAGATGTGTTTTGGTTGGGAATGAACTTAAGACGCAGAAGCTTTACTATCCAAAAACTCAGCAGTGCATTGTTTGTCTAATACTGGATTGGTCAGTTTTAACGTCCATTGTCACTTTCTGAAGTTGATCCAGTTGTTTTCCCTTTAAAAAAAAGGAATAAATAGTGCTGATACCGGTGTAAGCTACCAATCCCCCCCCCCATTTAAAATACCGGACGCCTGAAAAGGTTGTGATTAACTAATCAATTGTTTCTAAATATGGCATTAACATAACACTAGAACGAAGGAACCATGGTATTGAATAAGTACACTTTACAGTATCAGAGTTCCCACCTTGTGCAATCGAAACTGTCGATTGCAAATTTTACAGTGAACTCTATAATTAAGCTTTGTCTCTTGGAAGAAAGGATAAGTTGGATGGGCAGGTGCATTTTCGTTTAGGCATAATAGCTTAAGTTCGCGCAAATATCACAGCACATCAACTGTCAACACTATACTGGAAATAGTTCGTCTGTCTTCATTGTTCACGCTAAACAATGATAACAATAAGTGAGATAAGTGCCGACTCAGCATTTCTCACAAGTAATGGCAACAACTTCAGGGAGGTTTTAATTTAGGAAGGCAGTGTCAGGAAACTACGGGACCTGTTCGCGTTCCAACAAAAATTCTCGGGATGCGGGACATACAATAAAAAAGGGGCACCGTCCGGTTTTTATGGGACGAATGGCAGGCTTATACAGATATCGTCAGCTTTACGCTTTTTTGCATGTCAATTAAACTGAATAATTAACAAACAAAAGGTAAATTAATTAGTGTAACGGATCAACAAACCAGAGGAAAAGAGCATAGGTAGCCATTCGCTAACGTATACTATGATACACATTACACTAACGCTATACGTAAGTAGCGCTTAACCAACAGGCAGAGCGGTTGGAGGTAGTTATAGGAATGGACGCCGTGCCGGCAGTCCCTGATTGGAAAGTGACAACTTGCACAAAAGCCACAAATAATCTTCTTTTATAACCTTGTTTATATATTAAAATAAATACATTCCTTCATTTCTGTGGTATAGCAGAAAGCTGTTTATGAAAGGAATTTCAATGAATGTATGAATGTGTCACCTTTAAGTTAAAAAAAAAAAAAAACGGAAGAACTTGTACCTAAGTTTCTTTTTTTTTTTTCTTTTTTCTTTGGTGAGGGCTTCTGGGGAGGGGGTCCGGTCCCGCTCGTCCCCCCCCCGTAAATACGCCCCTGCTTGTAGAACCATGAATCCAAATGTTATATGTATAGTAGAAGATAATTTAAAAGTTTCTGTTGTATGACTACAAATCTGACTCTATTATGGCAAAAGGAACTGAAGATGTAATGATAAAACCTTAGATCTTTCCTTTTAGTCTTGAAGACTAGTCATTAAACCTGTCCGAATATTGTCGCGAAATGAATGCCAATTTATGTAGAATGTTCAATACAAACATCACTACTTAAATTATTATTAATGCTAATTTTAAAAATAACGTTTAACAAAAAATCATGCCTCTGGTTATAAACCTTGAAAAGGCCAGTAACCTGTCGACGGAGACCTAATTCGCCGAGGGACATTTTTTATTTAGTTTTTACATTACATTGATGTTTGTTTTACGATATAAAATGTTTATTTAATAATAAATATATAAGATGTTTTAAGTAGTATTACAAAAAATTGTTAATGTTTTAATTTATATTTTAAATAATAAAAATACTTTTTTTTTTGTGAAACTATTAAAGTCTTATATATGGATACTCTATTTTAGAAAGGTTTACAGATATTATTTTAAACAATTTGCAATTTTTATTGACCAATATTTTCAAATATTATTTAACTATTATTGAACACAACGAATTGCATACTCCACAATTGTTTCTGCCTTCTATTTCTTGTTTTTCTTCTGTATTGTTTTGATCGTACATTTGTGGAATATATGCATCTCTATTTCTCTCTTCTTTTAGCTCTCGAATTTCCAATAAGTAATGTAAATGAAAAACGTTATGTTGAATTTTTTTATTTATTTTAGGTAGAAATAAGGCTCTCACCAATACACGTTGTTCACCATCGTCTTCTTTTTTTAAAATGTTTCGATTCCCGAATCGTGTCACGAGCTAGTCTACACAATATCCACTGGATTTTATCGTCATCCGTGCTTCTTCTGCCAGCGGATTCAAACTGGAAAGTGAAAAATAAACCTGAAATATTTCTGTAATTTTTCTTTTATCATTTTCAAGATGTTTTTCCACTTTGACTTCAACTATTTTAGTTTTGTCGTAATATTTTATAATAGTTGATAAAATATTAAATGTGTCTAGATTTTGATATGATCCACAAGTGTTGACAAAAATTCTTGATCAATTGTTATTTTTGTTATAACATTATTTCCCAAATAAATAGGATCCGAGGTGACAAACTTCATGACAAATGAACATTATCAAAAGTGCCCTGCTTATTTATACATTTTCTGGTGCCCTTTTCTGCGCATGTACTGCAAGAAGCGCATACACATTTAAGTTTGTGTATTTTAAAAATACCAAGCGTACGACAGATAAATATCAATAGCAAAAAGCTCATGCAAATTAACAACAAAATATCCACCTTCATGGCTACAATGTTGATTCTAAGCGAGTGATTATATTGCTTACCTATTTTTATATATTTTTGACGAATGTCTCCTCCTTTGTACGCCATACAATATTCTTTTTCGTTTAAAAATCTTAAAGTTTCTTCTGAGATTTCATTAAATCTCGCTGGCAGAAAGATATTTCTATTCAATATTTTAATAATTGTTCTTTTTCCATATTTGGCATTTACGGATCTAGCTTCCTCAATTAAATATTTTTGATCCGGTATTACCTCCTGAACTGTTAGAGGTTTTGTTTCCTTGACGATTTCATCGAGCTGTTCCATCATATGATTTTCATTGACAACGTCCATTATGAATGGTTTCTTGCTGATAAGTGATGATATGGTGTGTATTTGTAGGATCCTTTTATACGCTCACACCACGCGTTTTAGTACACGTAATATCATGACTAATCAGGGTCACGTTTTTCAGTATGCTTTTTAAGAAAAAAACGTATCTCATGGTAGATTCTGGGTGTGGCACAAATTTTATATTTTGTGAATCGTGTATAAGACATATTCTTAGTGTCATCAGAAGAATTTAAAACACCATTTAAATAATTGCAATATGTCAGTATTAGATTTTTTACTTCCTTGGTTTCTTTAAACTGATGTTAGAAAATATCATTAACACTCTGATAAAAATTGCATAAATTTAAACTCTCTTCTTCAACTAAAGAGATGGAAATTTGATCTTCTCCTTGATGCTGTTTCAAAATAAGATTTTAGGTACCAAATATGTGTTTTATGTCTAATGTTAATTCTCCTCTTAAGCTGCACTTGCGTTCAAAGTTTTCTTGTTTAGCACCGGTACCTATGCAGTTTATACAATGTGTTAACTTTTTCCACTCGGTTAAATCATACATCACAATGCCTCGATGCTCACCACATTTAGAAATTACTATACGTAGATTGTACGGTAACTCTGTTGAAAACCCCACAAGAATTTGTTTTCTGTCCGTGTTCTAGAAAATATATGCTGCTTTAGATCCCAAATAATTATGAACTATGTTCGTTTATTTTAGCTGGAAACTCCGTCATTGTGTTGTTTGATTTTCTTAAAATATGTAGACCTGAAAGGATAATTAAATAAACACAATAAAAAAACGTGAGATGCATGATTCGCACCTACGCTCTCTTTGTAGAAATTCGTATCTTAAGTGCGACGCCTTAACCACTTGACCAATCTGACATGTTTAAAAATATTAAAACACTTGCGTGTTTATAGTATTCCACTTAGAACCGCCTCCACCGATGAAGTGTTAGTTTAACTGAAGATGATTGATATTTATATCCCAGAACGGCATTCTAAAATAGAATGTTAACGTATTCATTATAAAACACGTGATCATAGATTATCGGTTGGTGCTCCAAACCTGGAGGAAGACGAGACTAATTTAGTTTCGGGTCGCATGGTTATACATTACGTCTATCAACTACATGTGAATACCACAAAGAACGGTTTATTACGTTTCTTTGAGTACAATTTAAAACAGGCATTTTGTGACAACCATGTACATGAATAAGAATTAGAACAGCGAAAGATTCTTCTTAAAAATATATTTCGTCGATATTTATAGCAGTACGATAAGTTAAAGCACGAAGAAATTTGGCTTTCTTATCCCCTTTTGTGAATATTACAGTAAATGTATTAACACATATGTTTATAATTTTTTCAAGTAGATCGTATTTTGCATCACCGTCCTCCCATTTTAATCCGTGATTTTTAAGGTAATGTTATCATTGGTCGATTATACCACTTCATTTAATGCCTTGCGTTCGTAAGGAGGTTGAATTAACCTCGATTAAACTTCACGCTTTGAACCACATATTTAAAGCTTTTTAACTACATATTCACGGTTGTTGTAAATTAAAACATTAAAATACACAAACTTAACACCTATTGACATGTTTCTATAAAGAAGAATGAAATAAAAATTAATATAAAACTGAATTATTCATACCTTTTATTGGTTAGCAGGTTTGATTTTGGCCTTAAATTCTGCAGATGGTGTGAGAAGAACATGCTATCTGACTGATTACGTGGACATTATATTTAAAATCTTTTATTTTAAATTTAGAAATAAAATCTTTTTTGGTAAAGTACAACATCGATGAAGAAGATATGCAACAACATAGCTCCACAAGTAGAGCTATCAAAACTTTGTAAGCGTCGTCTATTATAAATCCAATTTTTACCACATTGATACTGTAAAAAGTTTAAAATATTTGAATAATGAGGAGCTTATCTAAAACTATCAAAATATTCTCCCATACCAGATTTAGATATAAATATACATATCCAATGTAGTCCTGGTTTGTTGCTAGGATCTGTATTTATCACCATTGCAATTGAAAATTTAAATATCTGTCTTTTTGGTATTTGATCACGTGCAAATACTCCAATAAAATAGGATGGGTGTGAGTATTGTTGTATAAAAATGTATGTGTTTGATTGGTATTCATTATGATACGTAGATGAATCTATTTACGTCTATTTCTAAGTTACCTATTCAGTTAAAATGTTTTTAAAGGCAACATTTATAGAAACATACCGTGCTGTAGACCTGAAATGTACGGTTCGTTAGCGCTCATATCTGATGCTAAATCAAAGGCTAATATAGCATATTCTTTGGTATAGTGTTCTAAAGGCCTCGACCATCGCAAGGAATACCCAAACCGTCTGTTAATGTTTGATAACACCATAAATGCGTATTTCCTTCAAAATCTGGAATCAATTGTTATAAAGGTGTTGTTTGCTCGTTAACAAATACTTCACAAATATTCATATTGGAATGTTTTAAGTTATAAGTATTTTCATCGAAAGCTCCGGTATATGCCTTATTTGTGGTGAAAACTATTATAATTCTGCGAGGTACGTTACCCACAAAAATATAATTTATGCTTTTGGAAAACTAAATGGTTGAAAGTCTACTCCGATTAAGTGATATTTTGCATTACTTTTTGTCAGTGCCTCTTGATGAGCTAAGAGTATAGTGGGTAACGAATATTCACGCATAAGAGATAACTTAGCCGAAGATATTAAAGCTTCTCAGGTTAGGCCTTGGTCCATGACAAGACCTAACTAGGTCACTTGGTCTTTCCGCTCGATAATTTCGCCTTGGTAGTTAAGCGGTTGTGGCATGTTTCTGCCTTTACGGTTCTGTATTCTTTTAGTGAAGACTATAGCCTGTGTCTTTCTCGCGTTTACTTTAATTCTCCACTTCGTGAACCATGGTTCAAGTGAGTCTAAAGCATTTTGTAGGCGCAAGTGTAAAATTCGTGGCTGAGTTGATTGTGTGATTATAGCAGTGTCATCTGCGTATATGTACTTGTTTGTTCTTACCAAGTCTGGCATGTCATTTATGTATAAATTGAACAATGTTGGTCCCACGATACTTCCTTGTGGAACTCCTGCTCGGATTTGTTTGGAGCTTGAGACTGCATCCTCTACTGAGGTATGAAATCGTCGTTCATAGAGGTATTCCCTAATTAGGGCTATCGCAGAGTCAGGAAATTCGTAGACTGTCAGTTTTCTGGGTAGCCCTGCATGCCATACTTTAAGAAGGCACGTTCAATATCTGAATAGAGGACACCTGTCGATTTATTTGTGTTGAATCCTTTGGTGATCTGCTCCGTCATTCTTAACAATTGTAGCGTGGTTGAATGATGTGCTCGAAATCCGAACTGTTCGGGTGTAAGTATATTTTGTCTGTGCAAGTGTGACTTTATTCGCTTCAGTATCACTTTTTCTAATACCTTGCTCATGGTATTTAATAGGCTGATTGGCCTGTAGTTAATCAATAGTGCTAGATTTTTGTTTGCTTTTGGGAAAAGTAGGATTTTTGCTTCTTTCCATGCAAGTGGAAACCTGCCGTGTTCGAGCGTGCAGTTGAATATTTTGGCAAGTAGCGTTACTGCCCTTTTGGGTAAATTCTTTAGTACCACATTTCGTATCTTGTCTGGGCCTGGTGCTTTTCTTGCTGGCAGGTGTTTTATAATCCAGCTTATTTCTCCTGCATTTGTTTTCCGCAATTTGTTGTGTGTTCTTCTCTGACCTAAGATTTGGGCTTCGTCTTCGACTTCTTGAATGAAATCGTCTTGCCCGTTCGCGGGATTGGGAGAAAATACCTCCTCTAAAGTGACAGCAAAAGCTTCGGCCTTAGCCTGGGGGGTCTCTGCTACGGTGTTATTAATTTGTAGTGGCGGTATATTTGTGCTTGTGCGCATTAAGCATTTCGTAATTCGCCATAATGTGTTTTGTTGGGGGTTGAGAGTTTCGAGCAAGTCGTTCCATTGATTTCTAATGTAGGTCCTGGCCCTGTTTTTTGCTAATTCGCGCGCATGATAATATTCGGTACGATGTATTGGATTCCTAGTTCTCTGCCATTTACGCCTGGCTTTATTTTGAGCGTTTTGCATCTCTTTTACGTCCTGGGGATATTTGGCATTAATCGTGTATTGTCTTTTTAAGGGTACGCATGAATTAATGGTTATATTTATGGCCAGTTCTAGTTTGTGGATCGCTTCGTCCTGTTCTTCGTTCGTGTTAATTTCGAGTTCTGGTAGGCAGAGATCTACCGTAACTTTAAACTCTTCCCAGTCCACCTTATTGAAGTTGTGTCTTAAGGGTTCTGGTTTTGGCCTGAAGGGAGCATTAACTGTCCGGAGTATCGGTAGGTGGTCTGATGTCAGCTCCTGCAATACATTTACATCCAGGTCGAAGGGGATATTATTTAATAGGGCAATGTCCAGAATGTCTGGAGTTTGATTGGGCATATGTGGTACAAATGTTGCCTCGTCTGGGCATGTGATTAAATAATTGGTGTTATTTATGTAGTTTAGTAATTTATTGTGCATTAGTATTTGCGCAGTTCCAAATTTGGTGTTTACAATTGTAATCTCCTGCTGCAATTACTCTATGCCCTAGTTGCATGATTTTGTCAATGCCATCTGTGTCTATCTACCCTGGGGGATTATATATTGACGCTATGACGATTTCAGTGTTGCGAATAAAAATGTTGAATGCTGTTGTTTCAGCGTGAGTCAATATTGGGGAATTAATCTGGTTGTGTTCTACGCCTGTGTGAATAGCTATCGCAGTCCCCCCGCCCCTACGGTCTCGATCATTTCTGTATATGCGGTATCCGGGAATGGATAGACGGTTTTTATGATTTATATGGGTTTCAGTTAATAATTCTATGGGAATTGGGTGTGTTTGTAATAGATCAGTTAAATCTTTAACCTTTTTGCGTATACCGTTGCAATTCTATGTGATTGTTCTCAATGTGTCCGAATTAGCCATGAACCATCGAGCAAATCTACCAGGTGCAACAGGGCGTGGGTAAGGTTGAGTGCTGTGATATTGTCCTCCATACCTCTAATCGCAGAGCTCTGCCTGACCAGTAGTGTTTGTGTGATTCTCATTGATGTTTCATTTACGGGTACACCCAATGTGCTTATGAGTTGTGCCGTTACCACGGTGAAGCTTTCTGCTTCTTCTACTGGATTTACCGAATTGGTGAGTGACTTAGCTGCTGGGAGAGGCCCAGCAGCCTGCTTCGAGGGACCTGCTTTCGGTTTTTGTGGTTGTTTGCGGGGGGTTGCTTTTCCCTGATTGGTTCTATCTCAGCGCGTGGCTGAGGTTCCCCAGCCGCAGACTGGTTTTCTATGGGGGCTGCGCGTTTCCGGCATTTACTATTCCTGCTGAACCAATCTGAACTTGAATGTATAGCAGCCTCGGGGGGAGCTTGCGTTCTTGCTACTCTTGGGGGTCTAGGAGGCTGCTCACGCGTGGATTTTTCACATGCTGCGTAGTATGCGGAGCAACCGCGCCAAGTTGCTCCATGGTCCTGAGCGCCACATAAAACGCATTTTCGTTCCATAGGTGGAACTGTGCATGTGCCTGAATAATGGGGTCCTTACACTTAGCGCAAATCGGGGTTGGGGACCTACCTTCTAACTTCACGTGCCAGAACTGCTGGCATCGTGAGAACAGCTTGGTCTCTGCGATCCACCTATAAGCTTCTACCCTAACTCTAAGGTATGCCAAATATCTGAGGTCAAGAATTTTCCTGTTTTCTAGTGTGTCCTGTAATTCTACTAAGAACATGGGCGCCTTGGCATCTTGTTGCGCCTTGGCATCTGTGCGACCCTAATGGTTCTGAAACCTCACATAGCCAGGTTTTCTAATACCCCTCCTCCGATGAGTTCGGCGTACAGCCTCTTAATCACAAAGCGTGCAGTTCTTTCTTCGGGGTGTGCTATCAAATAATGCTGTACGCCGTTGTCTTTCAGATATTTTACCATTAATTGGTAATCACCCAGATAGAACGACTTTATGGCAAAATCACCGGAGACAAGTAAGAGCCCGACATCCAAGGTTTCCTTCAGCCGGGTAACACAACAAAGAACAAACAAGAGCCACGGTATGTTTACCATACATTAACAAAGTCACGGACCGTATTGGTAAATTGCTTAAATCACACAACATAAGGACCATTTATAAACCAACAAGAAAACTGAAGGACCTACTCAACTCGGTAAAAGACAAGCGACACCCACATTGTGCAGCAGGAGTTTACAAAATACCTTGTGGTTGCGGACAAGTATATATAGGTACCACCATGCGGAGCATTAGCACACGACTAAAAGAGAATGAAAGGCACAGCCGGTTAGGACAGGCTAAAAAGTCAGCAGTGGCAGAACATTCATTATTATTTGGCCACGACATAAGCTACAAGGTTACTACGGTGCTCTCTAGAATCAATCAATACCAGGCTCGCTTAACACGAGAAGCGATTGAAGTATTCAAACACAAAAACGTTTTCAATCGAAAAGAAGAAAGACAGCAAATAAGCAAAGCTTGGATTCCGGCTCTGGAAAGAGCGAGAGTGAAACCTGAGCATTTTTTTCGGGTGGAGGGGGAAAATCCACCTTAAGGACTGACCCGGGCAAGCCCGGAATGTCGGGGTCTCCCATGTGGGTATACCGACTAAAAACCCCTCTACCGGTATTGGAAGGAAGTAAGGAGAGGCGGTACCGCATGATTGCACCCGCGGATTCAAGGTGATAATTTAACTGACTGCAGGGTACAGTCAGAGGCGTGAAATGAGGACCGGGAGACAGACTTGACCAAGGCCCAGACCGCCACCGCAGAGTATTCGGGGAAAGGAATGAAGGAATCCGAGGGTGAAGGATGGAGTTAGTGCTTGTTGACTCTGTTGAGCCAGTCATCATATCCTGGGACGTCTTCGAGCCTAGGCCGCTGACGTCTACTTTGTATGTTGAACTGTGAAATTTGAGGTACCGACTTCTCCAGTAGAGCTCTCACCTCCTTCCTGAAGATGAGTCGGATGTCGGTGACTGCCATTGCTATTGTTTGGTGAATATCTGGATGTGAAGTGGTACTGTCCTGCTCCTGCAGTCTGTCCTCCAAGGCCGTCAGCTTAGCCGTGAGCATCAAGACCTCCGCGTTGAGGTCCAAATGGCCTCACTTAGGCCCTGGATTTCATTCTGCAGGTTGGTTGGTGGTGTTTGTTCAGTCTGCGGAGATGTTGTGTAGATGAAGGTGTCCATAGGCACAGCAGCGACGGCAGGGCCGGTGTCTTTCCTGTCTGCTTGCATCAACGAGCAGAAGTCGCCCTAATAAGGGCAACACTGACGTCAACCGATCGACAACATGCGTGTACTTTTCCACACGGTCGGAGCGCTTTTACGGCCAAGGTGGTACAGTGCAGTGTCATCTATGAATGGGCTTTCACCATTCCAGCCAGGTGTGCGAGCGAAAGCTTGCGAGCCTGCGCTGTGCTGGTGACCACATCGTGCAGTTCTGCCCCAGCCCTCCAGAAGCCAACAAGTGTGCCAACTGCGGAATGGCATACTCAAGTGTGTATAAGGCTGCCAAACCTGACAGAAAATCATTGACAACCGACGTCAAGGAGACCGCGGGGCGGAGACTCACCCCCCCCCAGAGCCTTTTTCTCGGCCGCTCTTACAAGAGCGGAGGCGACACTGCAACAGGCAGAGGCACCAACAACCACGGAGACGGCACCAACGATGACGGAGGCGGCGCACACGACGCAGAGGATTACAACGACGGAGAACCTGACGTCAGTGACACCAGCGCAAAGCAACAGGGGTACACACAGACAAAAGAAGTACAAGAAGAAAAAGAATAAGAGCAGGGCCCAGCCTACCACTCGGCCGGGCCAATCACAGGCCTCGACCGAGCAGCAGACTCAAGCCACGCCCACAGCGGCGCAACAAAACCAGCCGCCCGCCGGGCAGCTTGTCACTGCCACGGCAGACGCTGGCAGCGGAGGTGCGGCGCTCCAGGATCCTATTTACTTCCCCCTGCCGACCCACGGCGAGGCAGTTTCCCCATCCGATATGGACGAATTCCGGATCTTAATCCTGTGGTTTGGAGAATACATAAACAGGGCTCTTCCCACTCTACGCAAATGTAAGCAGCAACTGTCCGACCCGAGGCTTAGTCCCCTGGTCAAGCACAAAATCCTGCTTGACACGCTGGATCTGCTGTTCCCTAATTCCGCAATGTAATGACCTCCAGACACGTCAGGAGACCATTACGAGCCGCGTTTAGGAACGCAAACGGAATTAGGGGACATTGCCCGAGCTTGCTTGAGTTTGTAAACTCCCATGGGGTTGACATCTTGCTAGTCTGCGAAACACACCTGCATGCTGGTATAAATTTCTCGTTGCCAAGTTACACCACCCATCGGTCGGATAGAATCGGCCGTCAGGGTGGGGGTATCGCTATCTTCATCAAAAACCACATTACCCACACCCCCTTTCCACTCCCGCAGCTTCAGCACGTGGAGGCGTGCGCCATTCGGCTTGCCATTGGCGGACTCGACACGCTGCTCATAGCGGTTTACGATCCTCCTGACTGCCGTTATTACGAGGCGGATTACACCGCCTTGTTAAACCTGCATCCTGTTGTCTGCATGGCAGGCGACTTAAACGCAAAGCACGGGCACTGGTATAGCCGTATTTCAAACCAGAGGGGCCGCGGACTCTGCCGCCTTATTAGCGGAGATCCCAGCCTCAATACGCACAGACCGAGAAGGCTTACGTTCTACCCGGCCCGCGGCAGGCCGGACGTACTCGACATCATGATCAACAAAAATGCCATTCCATCTAGACCTCTCGGTGGTCAACAAACTGGATTCCGACCTGACCCCGTCTTGGTCGACTCCAATGTTCACATATCAGCCCTGGCAATCCCAGACTGGTTTAACGAAGTCGACTGGGATGCAGCAGTCCTAGAACTCACCCAAACCACCGACCCGCGGCCGCGCATCGACTCAGTCGAGGCGCTGGAAGCGGCAGCGAAGGCATTCTCCCATCAGATCCTGAAGGCGGTACGCGCTCACACACACCGCATCCCGTCTGAGACCTCTAACCCTAGATCAATCCCTGATGAACTCAGGCGGCTGATAAAAGCCAAGGCGACCGTCCGGAAGCTGTGGCAACGTTTCCGCTATCCCAGGCAGTATACCAGAGGTTCAAATCCCTGGCAAGGCGACTGCTCCGAGCGCACAGGAAACAGGCCTGGGAAAACCTGATGCAGACCGTCAACATGCAGGAAAAGAAGCCCTGGCGGATTATCAAGTCCCTAAGGAGGGACAAGACACAATACCAGCATCCCCTAATGGCACTCGCGGGGGCCTCGCTTTCGAGACCTGCGAGAAGGCCACTGTGTTCGCAGACCACCTTGAGAGTCAATTTGAGCCCCGGGAGGACCCCCAGGACGAGGACTTCAGTGACCTCGTGGAGGCAACGGTGGACTACTTCTACGAGGAGATTCCGCCACCACAGGATGGGATCCATCTTCCTATAGTCACCCCGAAATAGGTGACATCCGAAATTCAAAAACTGCACCCCAAAAATCCCCGGGGCATGACGGCGTCACGGCGCCCATGCTCCAACACCTACCCCGAACGGCCGTGATCCATCTGACGCGGATTTTTAATGCGTGCCGTCACCTCTGTCGCTTTCCAACTTGTTGGAACGAGGCGCGGGTAGTATGCATTCTAAAGCCCGGCAAGGACCCGGTCTTCCCATGTAATTACCGATCCATTAGCTTACTCCCGACCGTCTCAAAAGTCTTTGAGTGGTTGCTCCTCCCCCGCCTCATCCCTCTTTTCGAGGAAAGGCATCTCCTACCGGATCACCAGTTTGGTTTTCGTCGATGGCACTCCACGACTCTGCAGCTCCTGCGCCTCGCCGAGAAGGCTGCCCTGGGCTTCCAGGACAACTTCAAGACGGTCGCGGTGCTGCTGGACGTGGAGAAGACCTTCGCCACTACCTGGCATCAGGGGCTCCTCTACAAACTTAAGCAAGCTGGCGTTCCTCCCCCCTATCTCATCCATATAAGCAGATTCCTCCGGGAACGCTCATTCCGGGTGAGAGTGGAGGGGAAGCTCTCTACTGTCAGACCCGTAGCGGCGGGAGTGCCGGAGGGCAGTGTGCTGTCCCCGTTACTCTTTGCTGCCTACATGTCTGACATCCCGATGGAACCCCGGACTGTTCTGTGCCAATATGCCGACGACGTCCTCATAATGGCACAGAGCAAGAATGCCCGTTACTGTTTCCCCCACTACAGCTACTGCTCCGGGCCATTGGCCGGTGGAGCGAGAAGTGGAGGATGGCCATCAGTCCGGGGAGTAGCTCGGCTCTTCTCCTGGCGAAGGTCTGTTGCTGGCGGCCGGTGCGGCCCTTGAGGTTTAGGCGGCGGCAGATCCCATGGGTCACCGCCGCCAAATACCTCGGGGTCCTCCTCGAACGCGGGCTCACTTTCGCGCCACATGTAAGGGGCAAGGTGGGGCTAGGCTACGCCGCACTCAGGCAGTTGAACCCCGTCTTAAAATCCGCCATGCCTAAACACCTCAAACTGCGCCTGTATCAGGGGATCATTCCGCCCCTGATCCTGTACGGCTGCGAGGTCTGGGGGTCAGCGACACTGTCCACAATCCGCAGACTTCAGGCCGTTCAGAACAGGGCATTAAGGACGATCTACGATACTGTGCGCAGATTCCCATCTCACATCCCACATACCTCCTCCGGAATTCGGTTAATCATCGACGTCGTGAGGAAACGAGCCCGCACGTTTTATGATAAAATACCATTTCACCCTAACCCTCTGGTGCATACTTTGGGCGACTATGACCATAGGGCGCCCAGAAGGAGAAAATCCTACTCCCTGCCAAGGGACGCTCTCGGGCCACTAGCCTGAGAGACTGCCACCCCTTAAACCCACAACCCACAGGTTAAGCAGCAACGGGAAGGGTTGCAGCCGGATGAGTGGCCATCCCGGCAGCACCCCGCCCTCTATTTAACCTGGAAATCCCCCCCCTATATTACCTAATCCTACCGACTGGCCTGCTTAACTCGGTGGCCACACAAGCGGTGCGCCGAGTTAAGCGTGGTCACCACTTGGGTGGGTGACCGCCCAAGTGACCGTTTGCGCTCTAGCCTAAGGATGCGGAGGAATTTTAACACCGCCCGGAGGACTCAGACAATAAAGCTTGTGAACAATTCTTTTTCCCTACAATATCGCACAGGTAAAACCGCTTTTGGCGGTCAGGTACTGTGGCGAACTTACATTCCGTCCAGGTAAACCTGGACGACCTATTCTTGGACTATGGACTCTGGAGTGAGCTCCAGTCACCCAAACCTTGGGGTTATCTTAGACCGTTCCCTGACATGGCGCCCTCACATCATGAGTTTGCAGACACAGGGACGGACTCGCCTTCATCTTTGCTGTCGGATTTTTCGCAGCCGCCGACTTGCGCTTCGCTCGAAGCTCATCCTCTTTCTGGCGTTCATCCGCTCCTATCTTCTCTATGCCTGCGCCGCCTGGGTGGCCGTTTCACGCACCCATTGGGTCCTATTACAACGCATCCAGAATTTATGTCTCCGGCGCATCATTCGAGCCCCGCTCCTTACTCCCAATAGAGTTATCCATGAGGAATTGGTTGTGCCGCAACTTGAGGACATCCTGCACATTCAGGGTCGCCGGCTATGTGCCTCCCTCAGAACCCATTCCGACCCCCTGGTTCGGAACATTGGCACCAACGAACCTCGACACCGCAAGCACCGGGGAGTTAGGCTGTTTTAATCTACTCCCCTCAGTGATTTGTTTCCGCCCTCCGGGCTGACAGTGCCTACGTGTGTCTGTGCAGTGCAAGTGTGCTTTGTGTGCTTTTATTTTTTTTTTATTTCTTTTTCGCCTTCGCCTTGGTGTTGGCTCTTTCAAGTACTGATGGCTGCAGATGAGCCTTTTTTTTTTTCATTACTGTATGTGTTTCCTTGCTTAATATATATGTACTTTACTCTGGGGCCGTTCCTCTTAGAGGCGGCAGCCTCTCTGTATGGACACCCTCTTTTTGTCTGTATTCAGATACGATTTTTATAACCTGATGTAAATTTCACCCTGACGGCTGCATCTCTGTAACAGCCAAGAGGCTATCTTTGCTCAATAAAAAACTGAAACTGAGCTCCAGTCTTGCCTGGACTCCGGGGCTAGACTCTCACCCTGAACGCAGCTTTCGGCGAAACGTTGGTTATACCAACCACTGGACCACGGCCTACAAGCCCGGCAAACTTAGATAATAAGATTTAAACATAGGATTGCTTCCGTTAATTTGCAAATGCGGTTTCTGCTGTGTACAAAAATTACGAACTACAAAAACAGAAACTAAGAAACATATAATCATGACTCATATTTGTTCTCTCCACATTCTCTTTTATTGGGTTTTAAGTTCATGTTCGCTGTAGTCGTTAATCCGTTAAAATATGTAACACACTGTGTGCCGGGCTCTATAGCTCATATATTGAGATTAATAGCAAAATATATCCCTATAACAATGTTCTAAATAGAGTATTCCACACAATATACCTACAGGGAGTAAATGCGTGCCATGCCCGCGAACTTGGGGTTAAACAGTTCAAGCTTGTCAAATTTTCGTTCTTTTTACATTGTCTACTATGCTAAAATATACCTCCGCCGATCTATATGGTTCACATATTGAGATAAATAGCAAAAACTCTGAAATTGGGATTAAAGTATTTAGTATTTTAAAACACTATCAAGTACGCATAAAACTTCGCAGGCATATAATAGGGGCATGTAGAATCTACTTTAGAAATTCTTAAATGTTATTTTTAATCACAAACATGTAAGTGATAATATTTTTAGTACATTCTTCCCTTACATTTGCTTTGTGTTTTAAAGTTTATAAAGTAAATATAATGCTAGTATTAATGCAACAAGAAATATTTGAAAATATTCAACAGTTCCTCCCTTAAATAAAATGTTAATTATTAGGAAAATACATTTAATGACCAATAAGAGCTAAAATGCCAAATAAATAATACACTTATTATAGAAAATAAGTTTTAAAAATGCCATAATTTGGTTAAAAATGATCAATAAATTATTCACCATTAGTGCTTATAAATAGCTGTTTTGGAGCTAATGAGTTGAGTTTAGAGTGCAGTTTAATAGATAAAGTACCTTATATTTAAATTTACAACATAAAACACACTCAAGAAGAAAGTAACTAAATGGTATTTGAACACCCTTTGTGGGAGAAAAATTTCCAGATATTTCCAAACTGGAATGCCCTTCAAATTGCACGTAGCAAATACGTGCCGTTTAAAATGAAATAACGCCAGACATTTTGAATTCTGTATTGCTAGAAAACAAACTGCATTGGTGCTTTCAACAAATTTCATTTGGAATGAAGCATGAAGACTTAACAAATATTCTCAAATGAAAATGAGTGTGTGTTATCCGCAAGTAATGATCCTTCCGATCAATCTGATAGAAACGAAAAAGGGACATACTTGAATGAGCTCGTTATACACATTGTTTTATTTTTGTTATGCACAGTTTCCTTTTGAGAAATGTGTTTGAATTCTAGATGTGAATTCTTTAAAAATAGAAGCAGCAATTATGCTGCAAGACTGTGTTATTTCTTGTGGATATTGTTTTCTCATAAATCTAAATATACAAGTATTAAACACAGTAATAGTAATGAGAACTTAAGTACCATGAAACGTAGAACTTTTCAGAATACTACAGAAATACTAAAATGAACAAAAATAGCTGAAAATGAGGTATCCCTTCAAGATTAGGAAAAAGGAATAAAATGTCTTAACAAAACTGCCGTTATTAAATCAATCAATTCATTATATGCATTTGTGTATATTTGAGGTATCTTTCAAACTTCTTATAAAAAGATGCAAAATCATCAAACCCTATTATTTTCATTAAAGGTTGTTGACGCTATGTAACGCTATATCAAAGAAAGCACACAAAGTAATATATGTATATAGTCGAAAACCATGTATAACTTCATTTTATGATTTTACGCTTTTGAACGCCATCTCTCCATATGTCCATAGGTATATACTTTTGTAAAATAAAAACTCGAGCTTTGCTGTTGAACCTTGAAGTCAAATTAGCTATATTGTTTAAAAAGCAACCTTCTCATACGGATCATATCTCTGAGGCATTAACAAGTCTAGATACTGTCTTCCGGGCTTCTCACGTTTCCTCAATGACGTAATGTCACACAACAGTCGCACCTAATGACAATGAAGCAAAACTTTCTCACAACGGAACTGTTTCACAAAAACACTTGTGCACTGTGGTATGTATTTAATGGCACAGAAGCAATTTTAAACACGTTGTGAAACACCGATACGAACATTGCTTGGTTTATGCTTATAAAATTCTCAATGCGAAAGTCTATCAAGTCCAAGCAGGACATAGTGCTTTTGATTATCATAGGAATACAGAATTCCAGGGAGCTATATATGGATTTAGATTGCTATTTTCTGGAGAACTAGGCAGATCTCAGTAATGCATAGAGATTTTCCCCACTGTTAGTGTTTGTCGCAAATCAGCATTTTAGGGTTATTTTAATCTAGCCTAAAATATCTCATTGTGTTGAAAGAGCTATAGTGTATTTGAAACTCTTTAATACCATGCCGTAATAATTGCGGAATTCGTCAGGGAAAACAGGTGCTCGTACGTACACACGTTCCTAAAGTGGTTCTCGCAGTGCGTTCCGCAACTTTAGGCACGCCTTCTTTAATGAAATTCTCTAAGACGTTCAGTTTAAACTGCCTTGCAGCTCTAAAGTAACATGGAATGGAGTAAGAGTAGAGAGGAAATAATATTGCCTAACACTGTCATTATACTTGTAAATTCTGGCCCATTGACTGTTACGAAAAATTGTGACACAAAAGTGTTTGCTGTAGAGAGAGTGGTATTCCACTCCTTTGGCATAACATCACAACGAAATTTTATTTGCATCGCAGCTGATGTAATGCAATTGACATCAGTTTTGTCCGACCTATAGACTTCGGGCTCATTTGAGCATCATTTCACTAATTCCGTTCATTCATCCATGGTTCGGTATGACCTATCCAGAAGTATGTTAAACTATAAAAATAGAAACATTAAGAAATTATCAAATTAGATAGGGAAAAACATCAATGACATTAAAATTATTTTTTACATAAAGGCGTGAATTCCAAATGAAATGATCAGGATTCCTGCTGAACCCATTCTACTATATTAGAATTTTAACACAGAATAGAAGCTCTTTTGATGGTACGTAAATCAAAGGACAAATCAGAGGGATCATTTAAACCTGCTGTCCCCTCCAATGGCAATACCTAAAATTAGAGGAATAAAACCCGCCTCGGCAGAGTGTGGGCAGCGTGTCTGCCTTATATTCTTCATACTGTGTGGCCAAGTACTCAGTTAAAATACTATTCTTATAGCTCTTCAAGACCAGTATCACTAGTAGCCGCGGTTCAAATACAGCTCTTAATCCCAGACATCTTCAATGACAGAAATGTCGAAGTTCATGATAATGTAACTAGTCTTTTACCTGTCGCTTGCGATATTTCGCCGTTTACATCTCCATTCAGATATAAACACAACAGCTCAGAAGCTGGTGATATAGAGTATCTCTTTTAAGACAGAGCGTAAACAAAGCTAATATGTATGTCATCTGCTATCTCGATATGCAGATTTCATCGAACTAGACAGTCTGTGGGTATCAGAGAGAGAGAGAGAGAGAGAGAGAGAGGGAGTTAATGAGTGATCGAGTGAGTCGCCTAATTGGAAACAAAGCTTAATAAATGTAAATTCATTGTTATTTAAGGCACTTTTCAGGTCAGGCTGTTCCAACTTGGCTGCGCAACAAAGAGCAGCGGGCACTCACTCACAGCATAGTTCAATATTGAGATAAAGCTTTTTTCAGGGCTGAATAAATTGAGAGCTAGCACAAATACTGCTTTAACCTTTGCCCAGTGAATGACTATCACGTTCACCCACAGCCTGGCTTAGAGGTTTTTGGTTGAGTACGCACGAAAACTCTGACTCACAAGAGAACAGTTGGAACTGCCTATTTTAAGATATAGGTAAAATACTTTCAGGAAATTACAACTTCAAAGAATCAAAATCTTCATTATTTTGTATTAAAAACATTTCTAACAACCTTCACAGTAGCGTGAGCTAGAAATATTGGGATGACATGTAAAATAATTGTCTTTAATTTTCTCTAAATAGTTTGTGAAATCCTTTTATTTCTAACTGATTTTATTATACGCAGTAAACTATAACAGATAGATAGAACTTACTAAAGGAAAAGGTATTTAAATCAAACAATTTATGCTAAAATTTTTTAGGTACCATAAACTTTTCTGAAATATGCGTTGTTGTGTTCTAGCTTTTCTAAGTTCCTTTACTTTGAAATTTACCATTTTCTGAGCCAAAGCAGAATATAGGGTTAGGAGTTCCCGAAGCGAACCCGTTGCATTTCTTTACAAATTTGTGTGATATAGGTTGTTGTTAAAGTTCATTGCCTCCCCAGAATTCTAAATGAAATTAAATTTTAGCACGGTATTTTCCCCTGCATTAGTTTTAAAACCGTGTCCTCAAACACAGTTGATAAGTTATATCCTAAATTTTCTAGCAAAATTCACACTATACTTCCGCTTGTGGTTAGGATACTATTAAAACAATTTTATTTTGCTTTAACTTGTATGAAAAACATACTTTTAGACAGTGAAATAATTCCGTGCGCTCAATTGCTTTGCGTAAATTGGGGATGCCAGCCAGATATTTTTCACTTGGTCAGTTGGAAATTCAAACAAATTTTTCGGATCCATAATAATGCATCTTGGAGTCATACACCTTCTGAAACTTCTAATACCAACATATAGTTTGTGGTTAGTTAAGGATTCTTTCTTTCTTTTTTCTTTCCTTCTTGCATTCTTACGTTTTTTTTCTTTTGTCTTTCTTTCCCTGTTTACTTTAATCGTATGTTGGACTTACACCCCCGGGACGTACAAGACAGCGCTTGGGGTCAGACGCCTATTGAGGAGCAGAAATGAAAGATGATTTTGGTACAATGATTTGCGGGGGTCGAAACTAGCGCTCTAATCACTAAGTTACGGCGCCGCTTGATTCGGGTACAATAAGAAAGCTACGACTCATTGTAAGCCGCCATTGAAAAACATAAACATAAATATTTTAGTGGCTGTGTCAACAACTGTAAGGTTAAGTTTATTAATTGGACATCATTTCAGGTTAAATTTCTGTAAAAATACCACAGCCTACAAAAGTTTTATTTACTATGCAAGAAAGTATCTACAATATAATATTTTGTCTTATCATATACAAACTATAAACTATGATACATATGGAACTTAAGTTATTGGATTTGTTTTACAATTATCAAACTTAGTTATGTGTGTATTAATGTTACATTTATTCAGTGACGCACTCTTAAGTACCTGAATTAGTATAACGCGTTTCTTTCAAGGATTTTAAATGTTGCTGTAGATATATGGAAGACATGTAATATATAACAATACACTTAATTAAAGGATACTTCAACATTGCTAATAAACTTTTCCTTTCATTTTATCGCCTACATTCATTCATTATCTCTCTCTCTTTTTCATTTTCTCTCAATATCTATCTTTCTTTGCCATTGCTTTAACATTGCTGGAAATAATAATTGTTACAAAAGTTCTTAAAAATGTTTCCGAGTTAAAAATTATAAATGCATATGACTGTTGTAACGTTGGTCTTACCACTTCTGTGCTAAATATTTCCTCCACATAGAAAACAATTATAAAATCGCTTTATTTTGATGTTAGAAACCAGTTATATAATTTTGTGATACTTAGTGTAATTATCCTTTCTTTCTCCAATACCAAAACGGGGTAGTGGGACTTTACGGCGACACTGTGCTAATTGAATAGAAGCTCTTTTGATGGTACGTAAACCAAAGGACAAATCAAAGGGATCATTTAAACCTGCTGTCCCCTCTAGTGGCAAGACCTAAAATAGAGGAATAAAACCTGCCTCGGCAGTGTGGGGGCAGCGTGTCTGCCTTATATTCAAGAGGCCGCAAGTTCGAATCTCGCTTGGGTGAGCTACCCGAATAAGTTGTTGTCTTTGGCGGTTTTCCCTTATCCTGAAAATACAATTGTCGGGTAATTTTAAGCTCCATTCACCCGGAATCATTTGAGCATCATTTTCCATACGGGTTTAATTGCATGCTGTTAAGTGACACTGGGTGTGGAATGTTGACTACAACCGGTCAAAAAAATCAAAAGTAGCATTTTTATAGCAAACATTTGTTGGAACCTATAGGCATCCGCAGAGAATCATCATTTAGCTGCCTCCTTGCTTCGGGCTCTACAGTCATTTAAAGATCGTAAAATACACCTGTTTCTCAGCATACTACTTTATAAAACAGCGTTTTTCTCAAAACTATATACATTTCAGAATTTCAAAATGTTTCATGTGTCTTACTTTGTTTGAATTTAATTATACTTTTCCAGAATGTGCAGAAGTATTTATTGTAATACTGCTGGTAAAAAGTATTCTACCACTAATAGTAGTTTTTCGAAAACTATTTTTATGAAAAAATGATTAATTTTAGAGATTAAGGTTTCGAAATTTTAAAGGTAATATCACAATTCAGCAATCATATTTATTGAAATTAAATATTACAGATTAATTTTTTGTTTGTATGGTTAAACTCCAATCTAAAAATTCCAACCAATTTTATACAATTTTGAGGCGCGTATAACAATTTCATTATGCAATACGTTTATACAATACCATTTATATAATAATATATATCTGCAAATTATTTATCCAATTTGAAAGAAACGTTGTATTCATATTAACATACCAGCAATGCAACACTAGCATTTTCACAAAATCTATACAAAATATAGAAATTTGCATTTCCCTCTCAGTTTCCCTAAATTACATATAGCAGGGAATACGTTATTGGCAGGAAAACTCTTAACACAGATTGGGATTACTGCCATTAATTATTCAGTATGATGCCTTCATCGACTTTAATTACTCACTATGGTTGTGGCCGTAAACTAATTTCACTATAACACTGCACAACAAATTTTTAACTTTTTTCATGCCATGAAATTACTACTCGGGTTTCCTAAATTCGAATTTGAAGTCAGAAATTCCCTATCACGTACCGTTTTCTTTGGCAATCATATTTAATATGTAAAATTTATTATTTTTGCCATAAATGTAGTTACAGACTCAAAATGTTACTACATTTAGCATTCAGAAGTGCCAACCTTATTGAAAAGGATGTGGTGCTTTCTGATAAAATGTCAAACAGTTTTATAAACTAAAAAAAAAATAAATTACATGCAAATAACTTTTAAAAATTTTTAAAAACTTACAATTTTAGAATGTTTTTCTGGAAGGCATTCTTTTGTGGCTGGGCCCGGAACACTCAGAGACAAGAAACCAACAGAGTCAGCAAGCACGTTAGGAGACAGTTTTCCTGCATATCGGCTTTCCATTTGGGATATTTTCTGTTTCTCCATGCTCTTCGCTCACCATTCCCAGGTTCGATGGAAAGAAGTTAAGATGGGGGTACAGGAAATGAATTTTAAGGGAATAATGCACCCTATTACCTCGTATGCCCTTAACAATTTTTGAAAACTTCGATGTAGTTATCTGTTCTGTAATTTCCCAGGAATTTTGAACGTATGTCTTTGAACGCGCCACGCTTATTTATTTCGGCAAGTTTTTCCTTGAACATAGGATCCTGCTGGATTTTCCGGATTTGAGGAGCAATGAAAATGGCCTCTTTTAATTTCCCTTCACTTAATCTGGGAAATTTGTCTCTTAAATACTGAAGACAATTCCCATTTTTGTCCATCGCTTTGACGAAATTCTTTATATGGAGCGGTGGTAATAACATTTCTGAGAATCTAACGGTGGGCCAAACGTTACATTTTTCTCGCCTGGTACTAAAACTTTATCTCAAAGGCCACTTCTTCAATCTGTAATGTTTAATTCCGTCCCAAGAGTTCCACTCACACAAAAAACAACAACATTTTGTATATCCCGGTTACAATCCGGTTAATAGACCAATAACTTTTAGGTTTCCACATATTTGCCATTCGTAGTCATTATAACTTATTGCTTTTAGAAGGATATCCCTTTTTTCATGCGTTTCTTTCATATTTACGCCATAAGCCACTGTTAACAAGGGGTAAATATTACCATTGTGTAGCAATACACCTTTTAGATTTGACTTGGAAGAGTCGATTAATAAACGCCGCTCATCAGGAATATGTTCTCTGCATAGCTGATGCACAATTTGCCTCACATTACAATAAACAAGAACATCCTTTTTAGAAAAATATGTCGATAAGCTATGTTGACGCTTACGATTTATTGACACTTTGATCCCCGGTTGTAAGAGATCCTATTCCTTTAGTCTAGATGCTAGCAATTCACACTGGGCTTGTGTGGGAGTTAAATCTCTTAAAAGATCATTTAGCATTGTCCGTGAAATTAGATTTTTGTTTTTTTTTTTATTTCACGGATTCAGAATCAGAGTCGGGAGGGAAAGAAGTAGTGGGACCAGCCTCAGGCGAAGAACTTGAACCTGTGCCTTGTGGGGTCAATTTTCCAGGTGACTTTGGAATAGGAAACATTGCTATGCTTAATAGGCCTTCATGCGGAGGGCAAATCTGGATAGACTATATATACTCTGTTTTTGAGGATAACCCAGAATTTTGGTTATACGATGTAACAGTTTGAAAGCTGGTCCTTCTGTTCTGTCCATATCATAGGAACAGCAAACCGCCTAGAAGGGTCAGTGCCATTCAACCAGCCTCTCAAATTACGAGAACATCCACTGCCACAATACTTAGGAGCAAAACTTTACGTATAAACGGTATCGACAGTAGCAAGTTATTATACTGTCTGAATTTTATTCTCTACAAATACCATGGAGGAAGGATATACATTTGGAAAAGGATGCAAACCGGAAGTGTGTCCTCCGCTGACTTCCACTAGCGTATACCTGCAAGATTAGGTATCTCATGTTAACATGCAGTCGGACCACGCCGGCGAGTATTAGAAAACAGCGGAATTGCATCATTGAACAAATGCCTTACATGATGTGTAAAAATAGAATGCATTTTCGAAATCAGCGCACATAATAACATAGATGTTTCATAGTTTCAAGGTTTTTTTTATTGTACGTTGGAATAGGAGGGTTATGAACTACAGCAAAACAGTCCCCCCCTTTTTTGTTATTGTTTGTGTGCCTGCAACAAGATTTTACTTACGTGTGTACAATGTACATAGTAGGTAGAGAAGGTATATTATTCCACCCAAAAATTCTATCCGAGATTTAACCGGAAATACATATTTTGAGGACCCCAGAATCCAAGAAAAGCAGTTTTAGAAAAAAACAGAATGTGTCTGCGCTGCGTGTGTGAATGAGTGTGCATGTGTGTTTTTTTTTGGTAGTGTTTAACGCCCGCTTTAACTACTTATGACACCGCAGGCGGTGACACTGGTGATACATGAATGAAGATGGAGCTCCGGTGGAATGCGATGGCGGGGGAAACCGGAGAACCCGGAGAAAACCCACCCAGCGCCGCTTTGTCCATCACAAATCTCACATGCGGTCGCTTGGGATCGAACCCGGCCATCTAGATGAGAGGCGAGTGGTCTAAAAACTCGGGCAAGGCGCGGCCTGTGTGTGTGTGTGTGTGTGTGTGTGTGTGTGTGTGTGTGTGTGTGTGTGAGTGTGTATGTTCCAAGGGTGCGACACAATGATTTTCAGATATATCCACTCCCCCCACCCCAAACTACCCTTTACATGGAACATGTTTCGATTTTCTAAAAAACGGCTCTAACGATTTTAACTAAAGTGCCATAGATATTTTAAAGATATTTATTTACATGTCAAATAAAATTATATCCTGAAATTCATGGGAATAGCCGCTGAAATCCTCTTCATTCTGAATTTCCCTTGCGTAACTGGTAAACTGTAACAGATAGACAAAACTACATAGAATGTAGATCTCGTTAAAACAAATTTATATCATACACTTTTTTTGAATCCCTCATTTTCAGACCTCTTTTGCTTTACTCCTGGCGATGGAAGAGATTCGAATTTCAATGACAATCTCTTAACGACAGCTTTTAAAGGTTTTGACTGTTGTTTTAGCCTAGTATATTCCCTTACTTCCCTTCTACTTACAAGGAGCTCAGTATTACGACTATTTCTGCTAATGCTTATCTCGATTAACACTTTATAGTTAAAAAAAAAGTCTCTTTTGTAAGAATAGTTTGTTTGCAGAACAGATAGAGAATGGCATGTGAATGGAACACATCAGCTTTTTTAACATTGGTCTGAGATGATCGTCATACGTTGTAGTAGTGGGATGGAGTGGAGATACGGTACGTTAGGGAGAAGAATCGAGCAGATGCGTTAATTTCGATGAAAGCGAAGTGAAACACAAATCAGCCTGGATATTCCTGTTTTTCAACATGCCATTGCCAAACTTTGAATAACAAGAACACCTCTTTGTTTGTTAATTTCAGCATGCGCATTTACAGAGTGGCACCACTGAATAGAATGTGAATTTAATACATCTGTCATTACATTTTTGCATTTAGCATTGGGTGTCTGTCTCTATCGTTTTCGGTATGTAATGCTGGAACTTTTTAAATGTACTGCAAGTTCTCGTTTGTTTATCCACATTGCGAAATAAAATGTTGCACTTCTTTAAATGCCTAATTTTCTTTCAACTATAGAGAATGCTGTACATCAAAATGCATTTCTTGAACAGTTGCAATGATTTAGGTTTTAAATACCAGTTTCTAGTGGAATTAGTACATCAACCAAACAAGAGGTTTAAGCTACGATAAATAAATATTGTGACAATGCTGTCCGTGTATATTACCACTCTTGTGTTTGCTCTGGTATGCGTCAGTGGAATGTGAGACATCGCAGTTGAATGTATAAGCAGCGGCGCGACGTAACAAGTGACTTCGGAGCGTGACACATCGACATCTGACGCATCCGAGATTTGTTTAGAAACGTCAGTATCTTCGACAAGTTTTCCGAAACTTCTGTGACGTAGTTTTCTAGCAATAAAAATAAGAACAATTGCAGTGCAGTGTTGTTGTTTTGATTGTGAATTGCACTGAGTCGTGAGTGACTGGAGTGTTAGCGCGCAATGGTGCGCGAGTCATGGATGGCGTGGAGCTGTAAACTGTGTACGCGTCGAAACGTCGAGCGAATTATCTGCAGCAGTGAATCAAAGACTGCATTTGTAAACAATGTTTGAGCCAATAAATACATTTGTTACAATATAGTAAATTCTTTACAAATTTCAGAGCTGGCTTCTGTATAGAAATACAGTATTTCATGTCGTACCTTGAGAGGTGGTCCCGTAACTCAGGCAGTAGGCACTTGTCTATTATGTGAGGTGTCCCAGGTTCCATTCCTGGCTAGAAAAGAGGAGTTTTCTGAAGCCAAGATTATTCCCTATCCTCCCCAGAGCCTGGAAGTGTTATTATGCGTATGATTTAAAGCATAAAATCAGTGAGAGCTGTGCACGAAATAACACCAAAGCCGATGGGCAATATGTCCACCGATATGATCATTGCAGTTAAAGGTGCGGTACAAATGGAGCATTAAACAATCCGATGTATTCGATCCACATGACTTTCTCTGCTCTGCAAATAAAGTATCCTTACAAAAATAATTCTTGTATCTGCATCCTATTGATCAACATATACATTACCGGAAATGGTCTTATTACTTAGTTCCTTATAACTAGAAGGAAAATAAGAAAATTCACTAGGCTAAAGCGGTAATCAAATGTTTTAAAATGCTATTGTCATTGAAATCCGTTTCTCTTTCCCAGGCCGGGAGTAAACAAAAGAGAGATGAAACGAATGAGGACTTCCCGTTTGGGAAAGGTTTAAGTATTTTAAAACTGAAATCAATAACAGGGAATACCTCAGAAATGGTTAGTTCTACAAAAACAGAAAAAAAACTGTATATGGCATAAATTATGCTTTAACGAACAGTTTTGGGTGTAGGAAAGTTTAGTCTATCTCTCACAGTTTAACAGTTATGCAAAAGTCATTCAGAATGAAGAAGTCTTCAGAAGCTATTCCAAGTAAATTCAAGATATACATTTCATTTGTTATGAAAACATCTTTCACATATGATATTTTAATCAAATTTGTTACAGGTAGTTTTAAGAAAATAAAAATATGCGAAAGATGTTCCATATAAACGGAAGTTGGGGGAGGGAATTTTTCTGAAAACTTTACGGTCGCATCCTTGGAAGTTGCTAAACTTAAATACCAAGTTTAGTATTTAACAAACTTCGTTTTTGAGCTGTGCTGTCCACAGGCACGCGCGCGCGCGTACACACACACACACACACACAATATTTCCAAAAATAATTGTTGGATTCAGTGGGCCTCAAAACATGTATTTCCGGTGAAGTTTCGGTGCCAAATTTTTATGGAATACAACATCTCTACAATGCACATTGTACATATATGACAGAGAAAGTAAAAATGGATTCTTTAAAGATAAAACTGGCATCATTGAATGCATCCGTAGTAGGAAATTACGTTGCTGCTGTGACAAAATTGTGTGGATAACTTTCATGTGTTTTAGCTTGAAAAGGCCCCATCACAGGCACGACTACAGAAGGTAAGTACTCCTTCCTTTGCACTCCAAATGTTGTGAATGCCATCCGCATTGCCGCAAGCTATTATTTTGTAACTGTTTCACCGCGTGTCACGTTCTCTGGAAAAGCTAGCGCTAACAGCTGGCAAGCTGTTGCCGATTGTTCCCAATTCATCTCGTGGCACTGGTAGGTGCTCGGGAAAAACACATTCGGTATACGCCGTACCGCGTAGCTATGGCATCGGTCGGCATAGTATTGTAAATCAGCCTTTTCTACTGCATTACCACAATGTTAAAGGCATTAGACCTTGGTCCCGCGGTTCTCAGCAAACTTACCCTGGAAATCGTGATTTTTAGTTCAAGGGGCAAAATAAGCATGTTTTATACAATACTAGCGATTTATTTACGTTTTCGTTATTTTTATTGAAATGTTTACTGGGTAAACAGACACTCTTTTAACCACTCAGTGGATTATTCTCTAGGATTTACAATTTTGAAAATTAAGGCAGGCGGCGCCGTGGCCTAGTTGTTAGACCGCTCGCCTCTCACCTGGTTTGATCCCAAGAGACCGTATATGGGATTTGCGCTGGACGAAGTGGCGTCAGAGCTGGTTTTCTCCCAGTTTCCCCCGCCTTTCATTCCACCAATTGCTCGATAATCATCTTTTCTGTCATCCATTTCACCGTGATTTCATGCTATCCACTTCCTCAATTTCATACCAAGCATCGAGCTGATAACCCATTCTGGTTTCTCTGATCCACGCCTCTCTACCTCAATAGACTTCTGACCCCAGGCGCTGGCTTGTAGTTCCTGGAGGGTGAACGTCCTTATTCGAGGAGGAATAACAGAGAAAGGAAGAAAGAAAATAAATTAAGGAAAACAGATGTTGACTAAACATATGCCCGATATTATTAATTCCATAATAAAACTCATCATCTTAAACCAATGTTCTGTTATTGCTTCATTTGTGCAGCCCCCTTTAACTGCTATGGCTATATCGGGAGCTTTCAACTTCTGAAACAACTATATATTAACTGTAGGTTATTGGCATTACGTTAATTATTCACTCTCGGAACCATACTTCCAGACTCTGTGGGGATAAGATATAGTTCTGCATTAAGAAAAATTCCCCGCCCCAACCGGAATCGAACCCGGGATCTCCAGATGAAAAGTCAGTTCACTAACCACTCGACCACAGGGGTAGTCCTTAGACCAATTTGAGGGGTTTAAATCTGAGTATTTACTTCTCAAAGCCATCTATCTTATACCTATAACTTAGCAAGCAAAGGATATATATGCAAATCAGGAGCCTATAACCGAGTGCCGTATTCCCCATAAGCTTATAATATCTTTCTGTTTCATTTATTCTTAGAACGTTTCGGACAAAATAAATAGTGTTTTAAAACTTCGATTGGTTGCATAAACTGCATAGACAGGCGTGAGAACACCAGCAAACCTGTTACATTGTGCAGCACTTCCTTTGCTGCCATGAAAGGAGCAAAGGACCTTCGAACCAGGAAACGAGCAGGCGATCGTACTGATAATACTGGTACTGTCGACATGAGAGAGCGGTCCAAATACTGTCTGTTCGACTTTTGACTTTCAACAGAGCTGGCCTCTTAAACTGTTTCATGCTGCAATAAGTTCAAGCGGATATTCATGATCAGATTCGTGGCATTTGTTTGGTGCACATTGAAGCTAAATACTGACATTGCGTGTAATGCAAATATTCTAAGTGCGGATGTTGTGTAGGGAAACTGGAATTCCTTGATCCAGTTTCTGTTGGTGTGTTTTAAAAGTATTTATGAAGTGCTTTTGTAAATTTTCAACGCAATATTATTATTATTATCTTAGCTGTAATTCTCACCCTTGGTCTGCGAGAACTAAAATACCAATATTTGCTAAAAGTTAAAAACATTGTCACTATTGTGGCTCATAAGTTCAGAGAAAAATAAAAAGATGATATTTTACATTCACATGACCTCTGCCCATTATCTATCATTTACTGTTATATAACTTCTATAAACTATTCGTATGAACGCTTATTTATACTTTCTCTAGCACGAATGGGCAATATACACAGTAGATCGAGAAGGCATTGTATTCCATCCAAAAATTCGATTCCAAGATGTCACCGGAAATGCGTGTTTTAAGGCCCACTGAATAAAAAAGGCATATTTAGAAAAAGGGCCACGTATGTCTGTCTGTGTGTATGTATTTAAGTTCATTAACTTCCAAGGATGCGACACGAAGATTCTAGGCCAATCCCCACACCCCAAACTACCCTTTGCATGGAACATGTTTGGAAAATTTCGATTTTCTAAAAAAATGGCTGTAACGGTTTTGATTAAAATGCTATATATTTAAGATATTTACATGAAAAATAAAATGTATATCTTGAATTTCTTGGGAATAGCCCCTGAAGTCCTGTTCATTATGAATGACTTTTGCATAACTGCTAAACCGAAAAAGATAAACAAAAACCTGCTGCACAAAAAAATGTAGATCTCTTTAAAGCACACAATTTATGTCAAATACAATTTTTTGTAGAGCTAACATTGCCAAGATATTCCCTGTCGTTATTTTCGATTTAAAAATATTTAAACTTTTCTCAAACGGGAAGTTCTCATCCGTGTCATATCTTTTTGACTCACTCCTGCTCATGAAAAAGAAACGAATATCAATGAGAATCACTTAGCGACAGCTTCTAAAATATTTGACCATTGCTTTAGCCTAGTGTATTCCTTTATTTCCCTTCTACTTATAAGCAGCTAAGCTTATTAGCATTAGCTGGATTAGCATGAACCATAAGCTTTTGTAAGAATAATCTGTTGTGGAATAGCTAGAGAAGCTTAAATGAATAGAACACTCAGATTCTTTTTACTTTCTTTACACGTGCTACGTATGTACATAGTGTAGAGAAGGTATTGTATTCCATCCAAAATTCGATGCTTTAAGGTCCCAAAAATACTTTTAGAAGAAAGGTCATGTGTGTGTGTGTCTGTGGACTGTATAGCTCAAAAACTAAAAGAACATTGCATACCAAACTCGGCATTTAAGTTTAGGATGCGACACGAAATTTTCAAGAAAATCCCCTCAACCCAAACCACCTTTTACGTGACATTTTTTTTTAAATTTTCTTCAAAATGGCTCTAACGATTATGATTAAAATACTGTTTATTAAACATACTTACGGCACAAATTAAATGTATATCTTGAATTTTATGGGAATAGCTTCTGGATAGATGTTGCTGAATTTTGCTTAACAGTAACCCATAAGAAATAGACAAAAGCTTACTACTTAAAACTGTAGAGTTGCTAAAACACACAATTTATGTCATGTACATTTTTGTTACAGAGTTGACCGTTTCCGAGATAATACTTGTTGTTGGTTTCAATTTTAAACTATGTAACGTTTCTAATTCGGAGTCACCTTTCCTTTCATCTCGCTTTTGTTTTAATGGCAATGCAAAGCGAACCGATTTTCAATTGTTCACGTATCGACCAGCTATTAAAAGATTTGACGATTGCTTTAGCCTAGTGTATTACCTTATTTTCCTTCTGCTCAGAATAAAGTATTAAGGCAATTTTTGTTAATGTTTGTTTCGATTAGCTATATGTAGACAAAGGAATAAGCTTGTATGCAAATAGTTTGAATAGATTGAGAAAGTCATGTGAATGGAACACATCGGATTTTTTTATTTCAATTACTCGAGAATAGATTTTTGCAGAAATAGTTTCATTATGCATTTCATTGTACAAGGGGAAAGAGCAAACCGCAACATTATGCAGATGTTCAAAACCGGGACGCCAGATGTTGACTTTAAAATTAAGCGACAAACAATTGAACAGTGACGGCACTTTAAATAACTTATACATTCAAACATATAGTAATGCATACACTGAAAATGTATGATACAGCAAAAGATTTTTGTTTGTTATACATTCTGTGTTTTAAAGAGAACTACATTATTTGTATAGTACGGTTTTGTTTGCTCTTATGGTTTGCCCGTTATACAAAACTGGCTCTTCACTGGCTATTCACAGAATAGTCAAAACATGCATTTTACTTTGCAAGTAGATGTTTTAAAGATATGCCAGTTTAATGAAACGCTGTTAGAGCAATTTTTATAAAATAAACATATAGAAAACATTTCCATGTAAAGAATGGTTTGGTGTAGGGGATGTTCTTAATAGTCTCCTGTCACTTCTTTGGAAGATACTGAACTTCGATATCGTTTGGTGTATATCCTACTTTTCGTTTTAGAAGTCTGTTGTACACAGATACACAGACCTTGTTCTAAAAGTGCTCTTTTTATTCAGGGGCCTCAAAACGGGAATTTTATGTAACATTTCGACGTAGAATTTTTGGGTGCAATATCAAAAATTAAATTGAGTTTTATTTATGGACGCTCTTTAACTGATATCGTTCTCAGCGTCCCATTGTATATTGGGTGTGAAAGAACGCTTAATTTTGCTCAGAGACCACTTTATCGGGCTTGAGGTTCTTTTATGTACCGCATCTACTTGAAACCAACGGCTTTATTTCCATTCCGAAGGAAGTCAGGCTAAGTATTTTTAAGCCCGAAGATATCCTTAGCCTTCCACCGGGTTTGCAACCGCGACCTCAGGAACCAGAGGCCAGCATGTCACCCCTACATCACATCGAGTCAGATGTCTCAGGCGTTTCGTCTGGACTGGGTTTTGGGTTCGTGGGTTCGATTCCCACGGCCGACCTCTGTAGCCCATGGGTTATTTCGGGAGTTTGCCCGGTCCAATAGGTGAATACTGAGAAGGTTTCTGCATTCCCCTTAACTTCCTGCCCCTTAATTCCATCTGCATTAAATACCAACCGGTCTCTTTCAGGGTTGTAAGTGTCGGCGAAGACTATGGTTATGGTGCCCTTCCGTGGTGGTGAATCCGTTTTGTACATATAACTCTCGGTGACAAGGTGGCTTTGAAGTCGTCTGTGAGATCAAGGGTGTTCAGTCAGATCTAGGTTGCAGGCTTTTATCGCTCCCCGCGCCGGGACGAAGAACTGCTTGTATTATGTTAGGGACCTACTAAAATGGCTCGTTCCCCGCGGTCTGGTTTCGGCCGCCCGTCGATAATACTCTCCTATCATCCTACTCTCCTGGAGTCTGCTGCTGCAGTGTGGAACACCCTCCAGAATGCACCAAACAACCAAACATAGACCACCAAGGACGACGGGTGTAATACAATACCTCCTCTTACATATTAACGGTAGGTAGTAAATAAAGTAGATAAAGTAAAACGGTCAATGGTAGTAAAGTTCATGGTTGTAAGCATCGAACTGCGCAGTGTTCACACTTCAGAAGAGGCTAGTTAACTGGAATCAGTGTCTTATAATTCTGTTTTTGCAGGAAACGTTTAAAAAGGTGTCCAGTTTATACTTAGGAAGGACCCCTTGGTGTTATATAAGTTCAGGTTTAATCAGAATAACAAAGTGTAAATTTAAGGCGTGATTCAGGGATTCTTTTTGAGTATTTTCCTTTAGGAAGTGTTTGACTGTAAACTTCTTGCTATCGAGTTGGAGTGCATTGACATTTTTAAGCATGGCTTAGGGTTAGATGAAGCACCTTTTGCTAAAGGCACTGGGAGAGGTTTGAAATAACAGTACCTGCTTATCTTTAATGTTAATAACACAAAACTGCCTTAAATTGACGTAGTAATTTGGGAGTCTTTATTCAGTTATTCTCTCTCTCTCTCTCTCTCTCTCTCTCTCTCTCTCTCTCTCTGTTTACTCTCCTCGTATGTGGATTATATCCAACACTTATAAAGCAGCGCCTGGGTTCAGACGCTTGTAGAGGAGTAGAGGTTCTGTGTCAGAGAGAAGCCATGATGGGTGATCAACCCGATGCCTGGTATGAAAGTGAAGAAGTGGATGATAAGACATTACGGCGAAATAACGAAAGGAAAGATGATGGAGCAATTGATGGAAAAAATGGCGGGAGAAACCGCAGAAAACAAACCCAGATACCGCTTCGTCTGCCACAAATCCCACATTTGACTTATTCTTTAATCATTTTCCCTTTTCGCTACCTTTCTGTGGTTTTCCTATTTGTTTACTTTTTAATACAGATACACATACACACGTTTTCAAGTGCACAAACACTATGTCCGAGGCGGACTCGAACCTGCGATCCCCTGTGCCAAGAAGCACCAAAGTTAGGCACTTTAGTTAGGCACTTGCGGTCGCCTAGGATTAAATCCGGGTCGTGTAGGCGAGAGGCGAGCGGTCTGACCCTTCAGCCACGGCGCCTTTATTCGATTATATGGCAGTGAACCTGTGTGGTAGGCAAACACATGTTTAACCTCTCTACAGCGGCGAATACATTGTCAATAACATACGAAAATAAGAGTATTGCTGATTACATTTTCTCCATCATTATACAAATAACTTGAAAGAGGGTTTAAACATTTTACATTGTGCAAATATGTTTTTAAAATGTTTCAAACATGTACCAAGATCAAAACAAGAACTGAATAAGTTCATATGTGTTTATAAAGGGTATCAAAATGCCGATTGTTGACTTCGGAGCATAGCTGTTAGCGCCACTTTAATGATTGCCTAATTCTTAAAAAACGACCCGGAAAATCAAGAATAGTAGAAACTACTACAAAGATCCTGACTGTCAACTTTGCTTTTAACTGATATCTCCTACACATTTCACTAAAGGAAAAAAGTCCAAAACATCTCGATCTGCTGAACGCGCTAGTCCTGATTTTGGAGATCAGTGATCGGGATGCGTTATACTCAGGAAGTCTCTTACGTCACTGCAATAATGCGCTGGGGTCCCATCGTCCTGGAATCACATTAACTAAAGGGACATCCTAGAAGTTCTAGCAAAATATATCATAAAACTGTAGGTGTATGTACACGTCAAACCTGGAGGCAGTAAATAGGGCCGGATGGGTGCATCATTCACATTACCAGCCCAAATGTTCACTATAAACTGGTGTTGGTAATGTGTAACACCTCTAGGGTTTTCCTATGTGCAAATATGACTTACGTGTGTCAGACATGGCCTCTCTTGTAAAAACCTCGGTAATATTGCATCCTTTGCGTCCATAAGCTTGCTAAAACATACCAACTTTATGAAGGAAGAAATCGCTATCATCACGATTAAGTTGGCAAATGGTGAAGCAGTCCCGTGCTAAGGGAACGGAAGTGACGTAGGTGTATACGAAACTGTAATTTCAAACTCGAACGGAACTTAATACGAACAGTTGTGTGTGAGAAGGGGAGGTCACATGATTAATGAGCGAATGAAAATGGAGGGTAGTATATTATTTTCTCAGGCATATACAATGCACATAGTGGATAGAGAAGGTAATGCATTCCACCCAAAGTTCGATTCCGAGGTTTCACCGCAAATAATCTTTTAGGGTCCTCCGAATCAAAAAATAAATAAATAAAATAAAAGATCCGTATGTGTCTGTAGATAGTATAACTCAAAAACGAAATGTGGGTTAAATACCAAACTTGGTATTTAAGTTTAGTATCTTTCACGGATGCAACATAAAGATTTTCAGGAAAATTTCGTCTCTCCTTTGTTTACTCCTAGCAAGCAAAGAGAGCCGAATTTATATTGTTTCTTATTGTAACCGTCTTTTAAAAAATTTACTGTCGCTTTAGCCTCGTGCATTCCCTAAATCCCCAGTAGTTAAGATAAGAGAGAGCTGGCGCAAGGGCTCGTGCGTATATCTACACGAAAAGATAGGGAATTCAAGGAGGAGGTGGACCCTAGCTTGAGAGCAGGACCAAGGGCTAATGCGTATACATTGGAAAGATAGGGAATTCAAGGAGACATGCTAGGAAGAGGGGCAACCTAACCCAGGCTCAGAGTATTAGATGTATTTTTCAACCCTTAATGGTCCTTAGAAGGTCATATGCTTTGTTTAAAGTAAATTTTATCGTTTTGCCAGAATTTTGAAATATTTAACGATTTTTTTTCAATGTGGGTGATGTTTGAAAACCTTTTACATTATTTTTGCGGTGTTTTAACGCTCCGTATCTCGTTTACAGACATTTAAGCACGTTTTAAGTCTATTTTTCAGTGATTGTAGTGCTTTCACATGTATTTTTCAGGATTTTAAGATGATTTTAGGGTTGCAACAGTTGTTTAGATCACTTTTAAATACATTCCATGCCATATGGAGGGATATATAGGCCTCTACAACAGATAATTTCAGAATATTCATTAGACATTTTAACATTTTTTCCACTAATTTCAAGTCATTTTGAGTTTTACACCAAATATTTTTGACCACTTTTAATGCCATTCCGTGTCACTTGAAGGGTGTTCAGTACCCTAGGACAGCTAGTTGTAGGGTTTCATCACGAATTTTAGCCCTTTTTTCCACTTAATTCGAACCATTTTGAAGGTATTGAAGCTCTAAAACAGGCATTTCAGACGACTTTTGCTAATATTTTACATTATTTCCCAGCGTTTTATAATGCTTTAACACCTTCACATGCATTCTAGTACATTTGAAGTCTATTTTTAAGCGTTTGCAGTGGTCTCTCGTCCATTTCTGAGGATTTTAATATGATTTTACCTTTGTCACAGTTGTTTTAAAGTGCTTTTAGCAACATTTCATATCATTTGGAGGGTATTTGGAACTCCAAAACAGGCATTTTAAGCTTTTTGTGTCGTTGTTTGCTCATAAATTACAGTGTTTTGCTATGTTGTCTAATACTTTTAACAATTTCGAATGCACTTTGATACATTTCGAGACCTTTTTCAGTGTTTGTAGTGCTTTCTGAGGATTATAAGGTGATTTTAGCGTTGTCACAGATGTTTTAGAATGATTTTAATAACATTTCATGTCATTTGGAGGGTGTTCAGGTCTCTAGGAGAGTTAATTTTCAGGGTATACTCGGATAATTTAGCTCTTTTTCCACTAATTTAGCGCCATTTTGAGTGCTGCATCAAGTATTTTCGTATGCTTTTAAAATCGTTTCAGGCCATTTTGAGGGTATTTTGGATCTAAAACAGGCATTTTGGAAATTTTCAGCCGTTTTCTGCTCATATTTGCATTGTTTTCTAATATTTTTACACGTTTACAGGCTCTTTCCCCCTCTTCAGACATTTTGCTTATATTTTACAGCAGTTTCCAGTGTTTTTAATGACTGTTAGCATTTATACAGTCCTTTTGAGATTATTTCGCAGTATTTTTCAGTGTTATGCTTACAGATTATTTATGTCTTTTAAGGTGTTCAGAACTATACAGCAGTTTTAAGCCCTCAGACAATAGGTATTTCAACCACCATGATTGTATTTGAGGGTTCTATTTTAAGGACTTGGTAACAGCGTTCAAGGTATACTGACAATATCTAAGTGCAGTTTAAGTGTATTTTAGACGTTAACCCCTTCTTGGTGTATTGTTACCCCTTTTCTTATGTCCGGTAGTAGTTAGTGACATTTTATGCCAGTTTATGTCGTTTATGCAACAATTTTCTACGTTTTTACAGTAATTGCTGTCATCGTTTCAGTATTTCTCACGTTTTTCACACTATTTGTTACGTTTTATAGCTCTTATCATATGTTCCTGGGCGGTTTGATCGCTTTAATAGTCTATCCAGTATTTTACAAACACTCGGCTAACTTTGCACCTTAATGGATAATACATAAAGAAAAAAAAATGCACGCTGACTTTAGGACACGAACCGCTGACACGCGCGGAGGTAATGAGAGAACAAGAATTTAACCAGTTGAGCTACAATCATTGTGCCCCTTGGCAACGTTAAAACTTGTAGACATTGTTTCACACATGTCTCCCTCTCCGATTCTGATCTCTTTATAACTGTTGTGTGACTCCTTTTTGTAGCTTAAGCCGTTCGTTTAACCTTCATTCATTATAATTTACGTTGCGTCACATATGACAGCGACCCTATTGGTATTACATGTACTGTAACAGGAGTTATTAAGCGCATGCTTTTGGAATGGACGTAACTATTGCCGATAAGGTCTATTCTCCTATGAAAAGCAGGCTAGATTTGCGTGGTTACCAAACTATGAATAAGCACGGTAATTTCGACCTTATTGTTTTCAGAGTTTGAAGTATTGCCTTTCTACAAAAAGAATAAGGGACAGGTATATATACGGTATAAACATTAGGATGTTTTATATTTTAAAACTCTAATCGTGCATCCCTGATCCATGTAATCAGAAATCTCATATCACAACATTTAAGCATTTAAGCAACTTGTGGTCGATATAATAAGGATTATTGTAACTTACGGCACTAACATGCATATGTATTAGATTTTATTTGCGTAGGTATTCTTTTTCTCGAAAGTAAAACAAGTGCTTGCTACAATAATATTTATATTCTCCCTCCCTTTTAAGCAAGCAGCTGCGCTGTATATTTTAAAGCTTTCAGATAGGCCAGTGATGTTCGAAGCGCAACGACAACGTTAACCAGCAGAAATATTCTGGCCAATTATTTTAATTCGTGCGATAGGGTGTATCCATCTTGCATGTTTTAAATATATGTGTTGAGGCCCCTGAATAGAACACATCCTGATTTTTGATGCCAAGTGACAACAACGCCGGCTGCGCCGTGGGCGAGTGACTCGCCTCTCATCAAGGTGGATAAAGCGGCTCAGCGGCGGGTTTTCTCCGAGCTTTCAGTTTTCCCTCGCCATCACATTCCACCGGTGCTCCATCTTCATTCCGTGTATCATCAGTGTTATCGTCTGCGGTGCCATAGCGGGCGTTAAACATACAAAAAAAAAAAAAAAAATAACGATCACACCAATAAAAGTCTGATATGTTCCATTCAGTGACTTTCTCTATTTCTTCTGCGAACAGGCTATTCTTACACAATATTATTCTTTTATCTACTTCCTGCTAATCAAGATGAATATTACAAAAATGGTGTTATTTATCAGTTCCTTAAAAATAGAAGGGAATACACTAGGCTAAAGCGACAGTCAAATCTTTCAAAAGCTGTCGCTATGTGATTATCATTGGAATTTGGCTCTGTTTCCATAACCAGGAATAAAACAAAAGAGAGATGAAACGAATAAGGGCTTCCCATTTGAGAAAAACTGATGTATTTTAAAACTATAACTAATAACAGAGAATATCTCGGAAATGGTTAGCTCTAGATAAAATTGTATATGCCATTTGTGTGTATTAACGTGATCTACATTTTTTCTTCAGTAATTGCTTTTCTATATCTTACGGTTTACCAGTTATGCAAAAACCATTAAGAATGAACAGGGCTTCAGGGGCTATTCCCAGGAAATTCGGGATATATATTTTATTTGCCATGCAAACATCTTTGATACTATATGTCATTTCAATCAAAATGTTTACTCATTTTTTAGAAAACCGAAATTTTCCAAAAATGTCCATGTAAAGGGTAGTTTGGGGTGGGGCTCTTGCCTGAAAATCTTCATGTAACATCCCTGGAATATACTAAACTTTAATACCAAGTTTGATATTTAACGGACTTTTCGTTTTTGAGTTGTGCTGTCCACATTTTCTACTTTATTAGAACGGAAAGCATTAGGATATATTCATCTTCGCAAAGGTCCTCCTAATAAGGTTGAATTTGAAGATATTTTACAACATTTTAGTGATGCCGTGAAATTATTTTATAAACATGCACACACGCTGACTTTTTCTAAAGTGCTTTCTCTTGGAGTCAGGGGTTCTCAAAACATGTATACCCTGTAACAATCTCAGTATCGAATGTTTGGGTGGAATACAATACCTTCTCTACCTACTAGTACATTGTACATATGGTTTAGACAAAGTAAAACTGTTCTGGTTAATCATTTTAATGGTGCTATTAAGCTCGTGTGATGGGACGTCTCCATCTTATACATGTTTAGAGACCCTTGAATAAGAACATCCTTAGAAAGAGAGAGAGAGAGAGAGAGAGAGAGAGAGAGAGAGAGAGAGAGTGTGTGTCTGTGAGTATCTTAGCTCATAAATGAATGTGGGATTAACAATGAACTTGGTATATAATTTCAGCCCTTCCAAAGTTGCAACACCAGAATTTTCAAGATAAACCCCTATCCCAACCTACCCGTTATTCGGAAATAATTTTATATAACAGAGGAGAGATAAAACTTATATACAGACACGAGAAAAATATTGATGATCTCTTTAAAATATACAATTCATTAAAACAAGTCGTTTTGTGACATTCAGTCATTTCCGATATATCCGTTATTATTTGCCATATTTCGAAATGTCACCATTCAGTTCCTTCTTGTGATGTCAGGGAAAGAGTATAAAATTTCTAGACCGTCATATACAAGTAACAACCGTTTTTAATCATTTGATTGTCGCTACAGATCTCTATATTCCTATTGTGCGTATAACAAAATATGTAATAAAACTACCTCTGCAAACATTTATCTCAATTATTATTGTGACTATAGCGCGGGCAGTTATCCGGCTGAGGCACATCTTGCTCGGCGCGTGTAACAAACAACAGCGTGAAGGAACAAAGTATCCAAACAAACGTTTATATTACTTCTCTCAGATGAGTAAATCACTTCTCGAGACTTCGTTTTTGTTGATTCACGAAGTGTCGGCTTCAGGAAGCCTCGCTGTGGGCTACGGGATGTATATAAGGGGACGACGAACCCTCGACGATTCAGTGGAAAGGTTATAACAGTAAAGAAGTGACGAGTGAACACAATGAATAAGTAAAAATTTAAGTTCAGTGATACAATTATGTTGAGTACCGAGAGGTAACGTTAGTGGCACAGATGTAACGTGTTACATTTAGTGATTTCGTTGACAATAAAAAGAAACACACATACAGACAGATCGACCTACCTACCTGCATGCATACATGCATACACACACACCCACAACCACAACCATACCCACACCCACACCCACACATACATACATACAGACACACACACACACACACACACAGAAGCTGTTATTGAGATAATTATTATCTTTGAATATATTTATAAAAATGAATATTTTTATTTTTACAATGCAAATGTAATGTTTTCATACATACATACATACATACATACATACATACATACATACATACATACATACATACATACATACATACATACATACATACATACATACATACATACATACATACATACATACATACATACATACATACATACATACATACATACATACATACATACATACATACATACATACATACATACATACATACATACATACATACATACATACATACATACATACATACATACATACATACATACATACATACATACATACATACATACATACATACATACATACATACATACATACATACATACATACATACATACATACATACATACATACATACATACATACATACATACATACATACATACATACATACATACATACATACATACATACATACATACATACATACATACATACATACATACATACATACATACATACATACATACATACATACATACATACATACATACATACATACATACATACATACATACATACATACATACATACATACATACATACATACATACATACATACATACATACATACATACATACATACATACATACATACATACATACATACATACATACATACATATGTACGTAATGCATGTATATTATATGTACTAAAGATTCTCAATTGTTTTGTTATAGATACAGCCAATTGCGATGCATTTGAGATTATTTAACTGAACAGTATTTATAATAAGTAACGCATATGTATTGTTGCAAACAGTATGTTATGAATTGACGGATTTCTATGACGTCATATTTTTCCTACACTGTGTTTTAATCTTTTAAAGTGATGTAAACACGCTTCATATCAGTCTAATGAAAATAAAATGGTTTCATCAGGCATATAAATGTATATTTTGATAGTGTAAATGGTATTTAGCATATGTATGCCATTTCGTAATATAATGCTTCATTTGGTGTTTTTCATGCAAAGTGATTTTATAATTTACAGGATGAGTGAGGTCTATTTAGATAGAAATATTTTCCGGTTATTTTAATAATACCTATATTATATTGAAATCGATGAGAAAATTTCTTTTAATCGATTTTTCAAGATGTTCTAAGATACTTCTATTTTTTTGGACTGCAGAGGACCATAGAATATAGTTTCAAGTAAGTAGCTTCCCCTCAGTCCTCTGCGAGTAAATACGAACAAAAGCAGACAGGCAGGCTGGAGAGTTTTTTCGCTGAATGTGCCTATCTTTGTTATCCTCATCTTTCTCCAATGCCTTTGATGACTAGGCATTGTATTTTCATTCTCAGTGTATATCAACATGTCTAAAATGAAGCTCCAGTCAGCAACAATTCAGGTGTCACTTTCGTGAATTTCGTGACAAAATATTTATTCTGTTGGGATTATCTTACTCTGCAAATTATGCAAGGTGAAAGTTAAGGCCGAAAACGTTTCACATTGCAATACTGCAAAACATAAAAACTGTTAGACATAATGTAGCTGAAAGTAGGCAACATTTGCTGTTTGAAAGCACTTCAGTTTCATCCTCTTCTATTTCAACTTCTGAATCAGTGATTCATCTCCATTCATAACGCAACATATTACTTTAATGACGATGATGATGATGATGATGATGATGATAATAATAACAACAACAACAGTACGTACCTACATACATAATACATCACTATCACGTAAAACGGTAAGATATTCTGATAAAAGTATGTTGAAGCCATATTTTGTGTTTTATTGGTAATGTTTTTCAGTAATAAATGCACACGCTTTTTATGTTTAGGGTATAGAGCATATGACATGTTTCGAAATCGTATAGGCATTATTGATTGCAGGTGTGAAGACTGGGAGGAAAAGAGTAAATAGACATCTTTTCATCCTTTTTTTTTTTTTCCTCTCTACACGTACTATGCATATAGTAGGGCGAGAAAGTGTTGTATTCCACCCAAAAATTCCATGCGAGATTTCATTGGAAATATATGCTTTGATGTCATCTGAATCCGAAAAAGTATATTTACAAAAAGGTCTATTTGTGGTGTTATATGTGTTTGTGAATAGCTTAGTTTATAATAGCTGAAAAACTAAAAGACTCTTAAATACCAAATTTGGTATTTAACTTTAGTAAGGTTACTATCTTCCACGAGTGCGACACAACCAGTTTTAAGGAAAACTACTACATTTTGCATGGACATTGTTTTAAAGATTTTGTTTTTCTCAAAAATGGCTTTAACCATTTAGATTAGAATATCGTATATTAAAGATATTTACGTGACAAATGAAATGTATATCTGGAATTTTCTCTAAATAGTCTCTGAAGACCTCTCCATTCTGGATGAATTTTGCGTAACTGGTAAACCGTAAGAGATAGACAAAAACTTACTACACAAATAATGTAAAACTTATAAAAATACACAATTTATACCCTATACATTTTTGTGGAGTTAATCGTTTCCGAGATAGCCCTTAATATTGGTTTCAATGCTAAGCTACTTTAACTTTTCTCAAACCGGAGGCCATCTTTCGTTTCATCTCCTGTTTTACTCCTGGCGGCGCAAAGCGAACCGAATGTCAATTGTTTCAAATAGTGATCGGCGTTTTAAAAGGTTTGACTGTCGTTTTAGCTTCGTGTATTACCTTATTTCACTTCTAATTCAACCATACAACCATTTCTGCTAATGTTTATCTCGATTACCACGATGAAGATAAAGGAATAAGCTTTTGTAACAATAGTTTGTAGGGAAAGTCATGTGGATGGAACACATCATTTCTTTTAAAGAAAACTAGTAGTCCTCATTATGTTACAAAATCTTTGGTAAGGTATTACGCTTAATCTATGACAGCAACAATATTTGTGTATCTTGTGCAATAGCGGCATTAGCTATTGAGATGATTTTTTTTAATAATTTATTTTTGATCGATGAGCAGTATTGCTTTACAGGCCATTAAGAACAATTATTAACAATGAGACAATGGCAAAGTACGTGTTGAGGTCGACCTATAAGGCTCCTCTAGCGTAAAAAATAAAAATGTGTATTTTACATTACATATTCACGATGTTAAATAATATCTACTTATAAGCAACAATGAATAGTGGACGTTAAGTAAAGAATAAAATACAATAATGACAGTAAAAGTAAATACATATACCGTGAACAAGGTATGTAACAAACCGAGTTTTAACATATGGGACCTTAAAACCACACCTGTGACATTTTGTAGTTCTATCACCAATTTCTAATGCAATAAAAGCGCTTGATTAATATATCTTTAAAAAGTATTCATAGTTTAACGAGGAGCTCCAATCATCCTTTTTATGTTTTTCAGAGATAAAGCATTTTCAAGGAGCAAACTGATCACATGTTCTCGTTGCGTAGAAACTCGCTGCTGTTTTTCCCCAATTAACTGGTTAATACGTTATTATGTTTTACTAAAAGCTTTCACAATGCATTTCTCTGTTCCCTCTATAATTGTATTAGAACCACTTTTTCGCAATGTATTCTCACTCTCCAATTTGTGGTTACCTTTCTAGGCGTAATCTTTACAATGCCCTTAACTCCAGTTTCGATTAGGAAATACCTCTAAACCCCACAGTCGTCATGTCAAGTGCTCTAAATAAAGCCGTATTACTCGTACGACACTAAAGTAGCTAACGAAAGAATGTATTAATGAAGCCAAGTTTCAAAGATGCGGTTAAAATTTAAATATATTTTGGTTAACTATTACCCAAAGTAAGTGTTAACTGCTTTGGTTAACTGTTACTATAATAGCAAAACACTTGAAGAGGGTAATTAGCAGATTGCAAAGTAATGACACTTAGTTGAATTTCTTTTAACAATATTTAGGAGATTACGTTGGTTACTTGAAGGACTCTTTACTAAGAAAACAGAATTATAGATATGTATTAAGTCTTATGTCATTCTCTAGAGTGACTCACCAGTTTCAGACTAAAGTTAAACGCCAGTAGTGTTGCTTAAAATACCCAGCTGTTTGTACTCCAGCCTGAGGCTTTCGGCTCCACCCACACGCTACCCTCTGACCCGATTATGTGTGGGAAATGCAATTACCCAACAGTACACGCCCTTCCTCTTTGTAATTGTGACCATGTGTTCACAGAGAATTTCCACTTCGTGTTCACGTTTTGCGTGAGAGTGCGCTTACATTTACACATTTTGGTGTAATTACGGTGATTTTGATGTCGGAAACAAGTCCCTCGAATCTTTGGGAAACCATGTAGGTATAAATTCCAAATATGTACATAGATATAATGCGAAGTACATGAGTACCATCCCCACTCATGGACAAGGGCAGCTCGCCAAGAGAAGTGTCTAAAATGGCTCTTCGGCTAAATTTTTAATCGAAATGTTAGTATTTTGTATTACCAATTCACATAACATCCTATCTAAAATATCTCGTGAAGTGGCAGGATCGTGCACTGCTTCTCCTGCAATTTTGCCTGACTCCCCTCTTCTCCCTCTCTTTCTCCCACTCGCTCAGTCAACCACGAAGAGTTAACATCTTTGAGTAGAAAGTATTATATCAAAATAGAATAGCTCGACTATATTGACTGTCCCTCAAACGCTTCTTGCACCCTCAAAGACACTAAAATACGCCTGGCGCTGTGACTTTGCTGAAAATGTGAAAGTTTGACGGGGACTCGGGACATACGACGATTTTCATTGGTGCCATTCTGACACAATATACCAGGCGAGTAAGAAAAGACCCTCTTCATTCTTTAAATTTAAGAACATAACAAACAGCTGGAAGACATGAGCGGAGTTAGCGAAAAGACCTCGTCTTAAGACAAGTATGCTTTTAATGTCTTTGAATGTACACGCTGTTGCCATGGTATCATAGTGCCTTCAATTCCCGTTTAAAATCACTTTGGGTACCCCTTCTATATATTTACTTGTTTCAGACCTTCCTTTCAGAGTTAAATATTTGAGTTTTCATTCTCCCTTAGTGAGAACAACACGCATACATTTATACTGTTTAGTTGTCTGGAGCGAATTTAATTTCGTTAAACTTGTATTTGAAAAGGAGATTAATGTAGGCCATTCTTAATATTTAGTTAAATGCATTTTATTACATAAAACCAAAGTGTTCCATGATTTTTTTAATCAATCCAGAGAAAGATGTGGTTTCCAATGTGTTAGAAACGTCACTCTCATGACGGTGGGAAGAACATAAAAGGGACTATAAATATTTAATCATTCACATGTCTTTCCCTATCTGTTCTGTACACAAACCATTGTTACATTACCAGAAATGGTCCTACTACTTAGTTCAAGACTAAAGCGTCAGTCAAATCTTTTAAAATCTGTCGCTATTTAATTGTCATTGAAAGCAGTTCTTGCCGTGGCTAATAGCAAAATAAATAAGTAAATAATAATAATAAAAAAATGACAGATTATGTGTTTTTAGCGTGATCTGCATTTTTTGTGTGGTACGGTCTAACAGTTATGCAAAAGTAATTCAGAATGAGGCGGAATTGTGGAATTCAGGGACTATTCCCAAGAAATTCAGGATATACGTTTTATTTGCTGAGTAAATATCTTTAATGTTCCGCATTTCAATCAAAAGCGTTAGACCCATCTTTTTGGAAAATGGAAAATTTCAAATTTCAGTTTGGGGTGTTTTTTTCTTTAAAAATCTTCGTGCCATGTCCCTGTAAGATGCTGAACTTAAATACCAAGTTTGGTATTTAACCGACTTTTCATTTTTGAATTATGTTGTCCACAGATGCGCGCGCGCACACACACACACACACACACACACACACACACACAAACTCACACACTGGCCTTTTCTTTTTCTTTTTAAATTGGATTTAGGGTTCTTCAAACATGTACTTTCGGTGAAATCCCGGTATAGAGTTTTTGGACGGAATACCTTCTCTACCTACTAAATACATTTACATGTGTGCAAGAGAAATTAATAAGGAAAATTGAATTTTTTTTTTTACTTTGGTTTTCTTACTTTCTTTCTCTTTTTTTAGCATCCTTTAACGTCGTAGGTTAAATGATGTTGAAATGGGCCCGGGATTCTTGAAGCTTCAAGTTACAAGACATTCGTCTTCTCAGGATAAAGGAATACTCTAGAAAATAACTTATCCGTGTACTTCTTGAATGTATTCTACTCAATCGACTTTCCAATCTGCGACAAAGGACTTTTGCTTTCTTTTTTCCGACGTTTCATTTGCGTTTTCGTTTCGAAGTCAAGTATTAACATTTTCCGTTCATAATAACTTATAATCATTTTAGAGTGTAGTATGATGCTATAGGACATTTTCTTACATAGCATAATTTTTATGCTTGTCTATCTGCCGAGGAACTAAACCCTCAGATTTATAAACATTAACTTTCAGTTTCGAAAGCTTTTCCTAGCACTTCACCTATTTCCGGAGTCGCAAGCCGTCGCTGCTAATGCAGCATGGGTATGTCAGCTCGTCACAGAGCCATCGTCACAAATGAAAGTCAATTGTTTCAGGTCCAGCAAGCTAGAGGCGGGTTAATAAGCTTTCGTTACAGTGTTTTGCGAAAATGAAGCTACCTTAGCGTTACCGTAAGAATATACGTGCAAGAGATCCTGCGCTTGATACTCCACCTGACTTCAGTGCTTAAAATAGACATTTGGCAAACTGTTGTTGCAGATTGAACTGGGATTTTTTATAGTGAAAGTGGATCGAAGATAAGAATACCCGCAAATTGACCTTCTCTCCCCTAGGATCTCTAATCGGTGGGAAAATTAGCAAAACTGCTACCTTCAGGCCTGTCTTCCGCCTAACGATCAACTGCCTAGCACTATGCCAGGCGCGAATAACTGAATTTAGCCCGGATCGAAGGTACAAGCAAAATTGCATTAAAGATAACTAAAACCAAGACTTCATGTCGCGAAGAGAAAATCGACTACAATTGCATTTTATTTTTTCTCAGTGATGGGTGCCTCCAAGAAAAAAAAAAATCTGGTACGTTCCATTCACATTACCTTCTCTCCCTGTACTGCAAACAAGCTATTCTTACAAAAGATTATTTTTTTTATCTACATCATACTAATCGAGATAAGCATTACTAGAAATTGTGTTATTGCCATTGCAAGTAGGAGGAAAATAAGGCAATACACTAGGCTAAAGCGATGGTCAAATCTATTAAAAGCTGATGCCTACGTGAAACAATTCAAATTCCTTTCTTTTTATATGGCCTAGAGTAAAATAAAAGATATATGAAGAGAGAGAGAGAGAGAGAGAGAGAGAGAGAGAGAGAGATTACTTCCAGTTTGAGAAAAGTTTCAGTAGTTTAAAACTGAAACCAATAAAAGCGAATATCTCGGTAACGGTTAACTCTAATAAAAATATATATGCCTATATGTCATAAATTGTGTGTTATTTAAGGAGACCTATGTTTTTGTGTACCAAGTGTTTGTCTATCTCTTACGGTTTGCCAGTTATACAAAAGTTATCCAGAATGAAGAGGTCCTAGAGGCTGTTCCCAGAGAATTCAAGATATACATTTCGTTTATCATAGAACTATCTTAAAAACATGATGTTTCAATTAAAATCGTTTCAGCCATTTTTGAGAAGATGAACATGTTTTCAAAAGTTCCATATACACGGTATTTGTTGTGGGAGGATTCTTTCTGAAAGTCATCGGGTCGCGTCCTTAGAAGACAGTGAACTTAATACCAAGTTAAGTATTTAAGCAACTCTTCGTTCTTTAATTATGCTGTCCAAAAACACACACACACATACCAGTATCTTTTTCTTAAAATACTTGTTTATTCAGGACTCCTCAAAACATGTATTTAGGTTGAAATCTCGGTATCATATACATTACCTACCTTCTCTATTATGTACATTGCACATACGTACTACAGAAAGTATACTGGAAAAAAATTGCACATCTTTGTAAATTCTCTCATTTAGTGCTTTTTAAACGCCGATATATGCTAGACATTCGATAGTATTAGTGAATCATTCTAATTTGTAAATCTTTCTTTCGTGTCAAACTTGGGCCTATGGAAGAGAAAGCAGACACACGGGTGTTTATTTTGATCCACATTCACTACAAAAATCACAGTTCGATCTGTAACATTAATGTGATATTTTTGTTTTGTTTTCTTGATAGAGCTTAACTCCCGCATTTACTACATATAGCATCGCAGGCGATTAATGTGACAATGACCCTTGTTAATTTAGACAACTGAGTTTATTTTACAACATTGGGTTGATCTTGCTTGCTCATCACGTCGTAAGACAGTCTGATTTAGCTATTTCTATACTATTATACATACGCAGGGGGAGAACGATGGAGGGAGAGAGAACCAATGGAGCTGATGTGCTTCTGTGGTTTTGTTCTCTTTATGATTACTATTATTTTGTAAACAGGTACAAAATAGTTAACATTCCTATTAATAAAAGTGCGTGTAAACACTAAGCAAACAAATCGGAGGCGTATTCTGCTACCAAGCTCTGGGATAGCTATTTTTTTTACTCATCAAATTATGTTTCCATTTAGTTCTGGATTTAATGAAAGTAATCTATAACAATTGCAACTATTTTCAATGCAATTTAATGCATTAAGTTACTAATTATACTATTAATAATATAACAATTGTAATTACTAATTAAATGACCCTTTAGATTTAAAAAATACACGAAAAATAATTACCATCGCCTATTTTTCAAATGGATGGCTTCAGATGTTGTGTCCATTAGCCAAATCAAGAATCCGTATTTTCAGAAATAAAAATCGCTCGATTGGCTATATCCAAACAGATATTTGGAACTGTTTCGGCTGTCCTCGAGACTTGCTGGCTATGCTTCGCATGGCAGGAGAAGAACAGAGGTGTTTATAACTGTGACTTCTCCTTTACTGGGCTGCGCCGGACCGATTGCTTAGATCACTTAGACCCCGGGTTCGATCCTAAGCGACCGCATGTGAGATTTGTCGGCGCAGGGGCGAGTTTTCTCCGGGTTCTCCGGTTTCCCCTGCCATCACATACCACCGGTGCTCCATCTTCATTTCATATATCACCTGTGTCATCGCCTGCGGTGCCTCAAGTAGTAAACATGGGAGTTAAACACTACCGAACAAAATTCTCCTTTACCGTCGGGTAGTCACGCTACTCTTGCCTGAAGATACAGTCTACACAATATTGCGAATATAATCGAGTTTTATTGTAAGGAGCATACTAGACCAGAATAAAAATAGCCAACAGATTAGGAATAAATTCTGTGTTATTTGCAAATTTAATATAAATTATCTCTTCACAAATTTATCGGGTTTCGCTGCTAGCCCAGTTAGCACCCCTGAATGCAAACGAAAGAGCAAAGCCAACCACAACGGGAAAACGTACCTTATATTTCCGCCGTGCTAAACATTTTTGCATTCATTTCTTAGAGAAATATAGCCAGCGAAGATATTATCTCTTTTCGTATAATATTTACCAACACAATTACAATATTTTGAGAACAGAATCTTAAAGCGTATAGTCGTCCTCTGCGGTAACACGATAACTTCTGGTTCCCAAGGTTGCGGGCTCAAACCCGGCGGAGGTCGATGGACTTTTTTCGGGCACAAAAATCCTTAGTATGGCTTCCTTCTGAAGGGAAGTAAAACCGTTGGCCCCATGTCGTAGATTTACGGCACGTAAAAGAACCTCAAGCTTGACAAAGGGGCCTCTGAACAAAAAGTAGTGTTCTTTCACACCCAATATTGAATGGGACACTAAGCTCCGCATCAGTTAAAAAGCGTCCATAAATAAAACTCAATTTAATTTAATTAAAAACCTATACTACTAATATATATATATATATATACATATACCCATACCTATATATTAAGGAGGAAGGCATAGATGAGGTGCATAGGAAATTTTGCAAAGAAATACTGGGGTTACCAAATGCAACTGTTAGGCAGGTAGCACAAATAGAGCTGGGTAGAGTGGCAAGTAAGGGAAAGATTATGGAAAGGGCATTGAAATTTTGGCATAGGATATTGAAATTGGAAGAAAGGAATTTGTTAAAACAGTGTTTAGTATATCAAGAGAAAAGTTTAAAGAACAAGGGATGGGTAGACTGTCTTCGAAATAACCTGGAAAGTAGTGGGTTAGGGGAAATGTGGAGAAGAAGAGAAAATAATGTGAATAACTTCTGGAAGTTGGCAAGGAAAAGATTTGAGGATATAGAAATACAAAAAATATTTAGTGAAATAACTGAAAAGAGATCTTTAGTTTTCTATATACCAATGAAAGTCTCATGGGGAAGGGAAAAGTACATTGATGTGACAAATAAAGAGGAGCGAGAAGGTATTGCATGGCTGAAAGCAGGAGTATGGAGATTAAAAGGTCTAAGGAAAGGTATTCCACAAAATCAATGTCCTATATGTGGCGGAAATGAAGATATAGAACACATTTTATTTAAATGTAAAGGAACTGAAATTTGGAGAAAAAAGTATATTAATAAGAAATGGTTTAAAATAGATAGAAATGTAGTAGTAGTAGTAGTAGTTGAAATGTTTCAAAAAGATAGTAAGAAGATTGGACAATTCTTATGCAAAGTGAAAAATAAATGGATATGGACAGTAAATAGACAAAATGGTGTAATAAACTAGAATTAATAAACTATTGTAAAATATGAGTATGACCGGTAAAGAGCCAGGGCTGAACACCGATCATATTCACCTGTATAATGCTTAGCATAAATAAATAAATAAATATAAAATATATACATTTGCATTTAATTGTTTAAACTATACTTTTAAGTATTACGCTGATTTAATATGACATTTTGTAAACAGTGTGACCATCTGAAAACAATCTTTACTATACAGTTTATGATTCCTTAAAAACGAACACAAAAATGGCCACAGAGAGAGAACATACCCTCGTCCTCTTAAGAGTTACAAATACTTCGCTTCTCGTCACATGCTGTTATGTTCTGATGCTTGAAATCTAGTGATTTTATGTCAATTTACTCATGTATGTTTACGATCTTATTTTAAATGATTGTTTTATCTCAAGGCTACCGTAGATGCATGAATGTATGTTCCATAATTAGCGTATATGACAAATGTGATAAACTCAATTCTTTCAGTCGCCCTCCGAGGCGTAATGGTTACCATGCTAACTTCATGTATCCAAAGTTGCGGGTTCAAACCCGGGGGAAGACGATGCATTTTTTGGCAGAAAAAATCCTTAGCATGGCTTCCTTCGGAAGGGAAGGTTGGTCCCGTATCGTAGTTTTACGGCACATAAAAGGACAAGCCTGATAGAGAGGCTTCTGAGCAAAATTAAGCGGCCTTTCATGCCCAATTTAGAATGGGACGCTGAGAACCACAGTAGTTAAAGAGCGTCAATAAATAACACGCCATTTTTTCAATTCTTTGATATTAATATTTATCAACAAATTAACATGAAAGGATTTTTCAACCTGGCTTGGATCTTTAAATCCATGATAAAAGCAATAACCTTTTCTATGAACAATAATATAGAGTAAGCTGCTCCAATTCGACTTGTCTGAGTCAGAGTACTCGCGTGTACTCAACCACGGACCTCAGTGTCCGGCTGTATGAGGAGCCTGATGTGGGTGAAGATCATGCCCCAATGATTGCGGCCTGCCACTTCACTTCTAATACCTACTGGATTCAGTTGTGAATATAGCTTGTCCTTAATGCTGCGTAGCATTGCATATTGCAAGTAGTGAGTACTTCCCTGCTCTTATGACGCTCCCCTATGCCAGAACAGCTTGTTGTAGCTAGAATCAAATATGGAAAGTAGTGAATGTTCTAGTGTTACGTGTTTATTAGATAGTACCTACAAACTGGATGCAGATAACCCCGTAGAGTGACCTAGACATGATAAGCTTTCTTTGATTGGTTTGCACGTCGCAGGGGGTTTACATCCATGATATTCTCTAAAAGTGTAGCGAAACGTAAAAGATCATTATACTTTCAGTCAACAACAACAACAACAAATTACACCAGTGTAACTCGGAGTTTTTATAACTTAAGAAGTAGGCCATATATTTTGGTAGGGGCATATTCATGGTTGTGTAACGCTTGCCATCAGTGTACGAATGATAAACTGACATGCTATCAAAAAGAATTGAAAAAAAAGAAGAAAGTTTTTTTTTCTTCCAACTAAGCTGGAGGGAACGGAAGGAAGGCCGGATTTCAGTTTACAAAAATAAGTCTATTTTAGGATTTGAAGACACAAGTTATGGGGTGGTGTAGAATTAGCAGCAGTCATAAAAGAAATGGAGAATAAATAGAAAGAAAACCAGAACTCCGAGGTCAAAAGTATGGTACTTTTGTCCAGTATTCTCGTAAAGCTCTTTAGCTCAAATCATTCGCCACCTTGACCCAGACGTCAAACCTTCGCCCTTCTGAGCAAGATTCTATTAAACTGGAAATGAAACTGACCTTTATCTTCGACGACAAAATAGGCCTAGGGCAACAAGCCGTCTGCTGAGCTTACATCCACGGACACAGAACAAATACCTTACCTATTCAATTGCAGTTATAAATAGCTGTCCTCGGAGAAATTCCATATTAAATTATCTTTCCTAAATTTTTTACTTTCATAATGAGTAATATTCGCCGTCTGTATCATCTATATACTAAAATCCAGCCTGAAAGAAGGCGTATGTATCCCATTCACATGATTTTCTCTACTCACTATATTATATTTAGTCTGTAATATATTGCCATGAACGTTTTGTTTTTCTATTTTAGATTAATAGCTATAAACGTTTTCAGAAATAATTTCATAATACTTTTCACTGTAGGTCTAAGAGCATAGAGAAGATCCAACGGCAGCTATATGCTGGCCTGGAAAGTCATACTTCTTCCATAACACGGCAGGAATTAATTGAATGATGAACACTTCAAAAATGAATTCAAAACAATAACAACAGATATCTGGGAAACAGCAGAAGCCAGAGAAAAGTATTTGAAATACATTGCGGGTTTAAAAGAGTTCTAAGACCCATGTAAAGTAAGTTTTTGCCTATTTCTTATGACTGTGCTTATAAACAGGTTGGGAGATTAATAAGTGCAAATTTTCGTATCAGCGTTTGAGGACAATCTGGTAGTAATTAATATAGAGCGGTTCTGGGTCAGGGGCTAATGTGCACACATGGGAGAGATAGGGAATTTAAGGAGGGGAGGAGTCTCTAGCGAGTGATCAGGACTAGGGCTAATGCGCATACATGGGAGAGATAGGGAATTTAAGGAGGGGAGGAGTCTCTAGCGAGAGATCAGGACTAGGGCTAATGCGCATGCATGGTGGAGATAGGGAATTCAAGGAGGAGGGGAGGATCCACCCTAAGCTCAGAGTATTAGATGTATTCTTCAGTCATTTAGAGTCCCTTTCACGGTCGTGTGCTGTGTTTATCAATTATTTTTATGGTTTTTCCTAGGTTTCGTCTTGTTTAAAGCTTTTTTCCATTGGCGGATGTTGTCAGAAGACTTTTTTTTGCACTGTTTTTCTCTCCTTTTAGAGTGTGTAGAGAACATTTATAAGTCCTTTCTACGCTTTTTGAGTACTAGTACAGCTGTTTCGAATGATTTTAATGACATTTCATGTCATTTAAAGGGAGTTTAGGTCTCTAGGTCAGCTAGTTTCAGGGGACTTTCCAGACACTTTTTAGTTTTTTTTCAACTGAGTTCACGTCATTTTGTGGGTATTTAACACTCTAAAGCTCATATTTTAGGCTTTTTCAAACGTTTTTGCTCATATTTTATATTATTTTCCAGTGTTCTGTATTGCTTTTTGTCGCTTTTATAAGCGTTTTATTGTGTTTTAGTGTTATTTTTCAGCCGTTGTAGTGTTTCCACATACATTTTTCAGGATTTCTAAGATGATTTTTCGAGTTGCTACTGTTGTTTAGTATGCTTTTAATGTCATGCCATACCATTTGGGGAGGGTGTTTAGGACTGTAGGACTGGGTGTTGATGAGACATTTAGCTCTTTTCCATACATCTCGAATAGTTTTGTTGCTATATAGGACTATAAAACAGATATTTTGGCCCCTTTCAGGCATATTTCTAATATCTACCAGTATTTTACGGTGTTTTCTAATGTTTTAACGCTTTTATAGACATTTTACACATTTTGAATCTATTTAGCAGAATTTTGTAATGTTTTGTAGTTCTTTCTTTCCCCCTAAGATCGTTTACGATTTTAAGGTATTCAGAAATATAGTGTAGTGTTAAACCCTCAGGCTATAGGTATTTCAACTCACTTTGAATGTATTTTTCGAAGGTCTTTAACTACTTTGTGACGGCGACGAAAGTGTACTACCGATATTTTTGTACGTTTAGGAGCACTTTAAACGTATTTAAGGCAATGTGCTTTTCATTCGACCTTGTAGATCCTTTTTCTTGTGTTTGATGGTGATTTACTACATTTTGTGACGGTTCATGCCATGTTTCTACAAGCTTTTTGTGTTGTTGTATTTTTTTGTTTTTGCACTAATTGATGTCATCGTTTCAGTGTTTCAGACATTTTCACACTATTTTCCATGTGTTATAGAATTTTCATATGTTCCAGGATGATGTGACCGTCTTTATAGCCAATCCGACAGTTTATATTTTTGTCATATTTTTCCATAGTTTGCACCCTTTAGGATAATTTCTGTATTCTGTTACAGTATTTTTGCAGTCCTTTAAGACTGATATTACATATCCTTTTTTCATACTGCTACATGTTCTGATGATAACTTGTGAAGCGAGGGGATATGTTTGTATGGTTGACAGTCTTTCATAGGTTGTAAATCTAACATAACCTAACTTTTCATGTTTCCAGCTTTTTGTTCGAGGGCCGTTCAGTAAAGAATGATCATAATTTTATTACGGTCATAATTTTTCGCACTAAAATTCAATCTTATTATGTTCTGTTAGCTTAATGTGAAACAAACACGCCGTAGTAGTTTCATTGCTGGTACCCCTGGTCCCCGCCTGTGAGAACCAGGCAAGTTCAGACATGTTCAGTATCGCCTTCCGCTACAATGAAGGTAACACGCGAGGAACGATATGCGGCTTTGAAATTCTGCTTTCGTCTCAACAAATCTTCAGTTGAGGCCTATACAATGTTACAGGAGGCCTATGGAGAGTCTGTTCTTCCCTACAGTAAAGCTCTAAGGTGGTTTAAAATGTTTAAAGAGGGGAGACAATCAAGTTCAAAGGAAGGTGGACCCGGTGCTCCAGTTACTGCTCTTAGGGAAGAAAACATCAACACTGCTGCAGCCATTGTGAGAGAGGATCGAGAATTACCTTAAGATCACTTTCTGAAATACTGAACATTTCATTGGGTGCCACCTGCACGTTGGTGACAGAAACATTAAACATGAGACGTGTTTGTGCGCGATGGGTTCCAAGACTGTTGATTCCCGAATAAAAGGGCATTCGCATGCAGGTCTGCATGCAGTTAAAGTTAATGTTAGAGGATGATCCGGAGTTTCTTTCAAACGTAATCACTGCTGATGAAACTTGGTTACATCATTTTGATCCTGAGAGGAAACAGCAAAGCTCAGTGTGGAAATCTCCTTCATCACCAACCCCCAAAAAAGCGAAAGTGGTTGCTTCTGCTGGGAAAGTTATAGCCATCTCATTCGTTGATATTGATGGAATGGTTTATCAGCATGTTGTACCTGCATACACATCAGTAACTGGACGATACTACATGGATGTCCTGAAAAGATTGCAAGTACATATCAGGCACAAAAGACCACATTTCCGTGAAGCAGGCTGGATGCTGCACCACGATAATGCGCGACCGCCTGTTGCCAATGTTGCTACTGAATATCTTGCAAAAATCAACGTGAAGTGCATCCCTCATCCTCCCTAAAGTCCGGATTTAGCCCCATGTGACTTTTTTCTATTCCCTAACTTGAAGAAATGCCTTCGTGGGAGGCATTATCCATCATCAGAAGCAGTGGTGAAGGCTGCGGAGGCAATTTTAAAGCATCTCTCAAAATATGGTTTCCAGCATGTCTTTGAAGACTGGCAGAAACGCTGGGACAAGTGCATGGCATTCATGGGAGACTATTTTGAGAAGGACCATCAACATTATGAGGATGAGTAAAGGTACGTTGTCAAAAAAATTGTGATTATTCTTTATTGAACAGCCCTCGTATTTGTCTTTTTGCATTATGTCTCTCCTCCTAAGATGTCGCTAGAAGAATGACCTAAGCCTATGTTGCTCAAGTGTTAACAGTTTAGTGAACATTATGATTCCTCATGTTTTATTCGTCTTTTGTTGTTGTTGTCTTTATTGAAGATGTTTCTTTCTCTAGGATAATGATATCGACATTTATTGTTGTTTCTGTTGAAGCGTTGAGCATATTTTCTGACTCATTGTTAGTATTTTTTTGTTTTTATATAAACATATCTAGCATGTGAGGTTAGGCGTCTCTCCTCCTTTATCTATGGTTGAGACTAGCATTAGAAGTTTATTCTAATGGCAGAGTTCCCGCCGACCCTCATTCTTATTCTTCTATGTGTGTGTCTTTTACTAGATGCATGGGAGCGTTTGCAGTGTAAACTTCAATTTTCTTCCGTCGTTACTGATGATGAGCAATGCATGTAGTATTCTCTCATGATACGTTCACAACTTTGTAGTGACCATAGGCATAGGTTGATATTCAATCACCAGCAATCATTCTTTTATCATCATTGGTCGATAGAGCGATTTTGTTGACTTTTACAGAAGAAACGTTATGCTGTTGTGACATGATCAAATGCATAGGAGTTCTTATTATCTCACTGTTTTTAAGACAGTCTACATAACTATCGAATGCGATGTACTGCTTAATAGCGCTTCGTTTTATACCTTTAATCTTTTTGATCATTCCTCCATCAATATCAACAGCATACATCTTAGGTCTCAGTCCGACAAAACGTTGGATGATTTTTCCATTAGCTTCATCTTTAAACTTTAACAACACTTTTTTGTTCTGTGTGGAGTGGCATACAAGCCCATAATACGGCAATAGCACATCACATTGGTATGAGTACATGAGGGTTTTTGAGCTATCCAGCACACTCATTCCGATGTATATTGGCTTGTTGAATATAATCTGTCGACGGGTCATATGAACAGCTACTAGCTGGGACTGGAAACCTGAAGCTTATGTACATGGATACAGACTCCTTCATTCATCGAGTTACAACAGCCGACATATACCAGGACAAAATGCAATTTCTTGAACATTTGGATACATCTGATTATCCTGCAAACCACATATGCCACTGCACACAGAACAAAAAAGTGTTGTTAAAGTTTAAAGATGAAGCTAATGGAAAAATCATCCAACGTTTTGTCGGACTGAGACCTAAGATGTATGCTCTTGATATTGATGGAGGAATGATCAAAAAGATTAAAGGTATAAAACGAAGCGATATTAAGCAGTACATCGCATTCGATAGTTATGTAGACTGTCTTAGAAACAGCGAGATAATAAGAACTCCTATGAATTTGATCATGTCACAACAGCATAACGTTTCTTCTGTAAAAGTCAACAAAATCGCTCTATCGACCAATGATGATAAAAGAGTGATTGCTGGTGATGGAATATCAACCTATGCTTATGGTCACTACAAAGTTGAGAACGTATCATGAGAGAATACTACATGCATTGCTCATCATCAGTAACGAAGGAAGAAAATTGAAGTTTACACTGCAAACGCTCCCATGCATCTAGTAAAACACACATACATAGAAGGATAAGAATGAGGGTCGGCGGGAACTCTGCCATTAGAATAAACTTCTAATGCTAGTCCCAAGCCCAGATAAAAGAGGAGAGACGCCTAACCTCACATGCTAGATATGTTTATATAAAAACAAAAATACTAACAATGAGTCAGAAAATATGCTCAACGCTTCAACAGATACAACAATAAATGTCGATATCATTATCCTAGAGAAAAAAAAATTCAATAAAGGCAAAAACAACAAAACACGAATAAAACATGAGGAATCATAATGTTCACTAAACTGTTAACACTTCAGCAACATAGGCTTAGGTCATTCTTCTAGCGACATTATAGGAAGACAGACACCATGCAAAAAGACAAATACAAAAAGATGGAGACATGAAAGTTAGGTTATGTTAGATTTATAACCTATGAAAGACTGTAAACCATACAAACTAAAAAGTGTTTGGAAAGTCCCCTGAAACTAGCTGACCTAGAGACCTAAACTCCCTTCAAATGACATGAAATGTCATTAAAATCATTCGAAACAGCTGTACTAGTACTCAAAAAGCGTAGAAAGGACTTATAAATGTTCTCTACACACTCTAAAAGGAGAGAAAAACAGTGCAAAAAAAAGTCTTCTGACAACATCCGCCAATGGAAAAAAGCTTTAAACAAGACAAAACCTAGGAAAAACCATAAAAATAATCGATAAACACAGCAAACGACCGTGAAAGGGACTCTAAATGACTGAAGAATACATCTAATACTCTGAGCTTAGGGTGGATCCTCCCCTCCTCCTTGAATTCCCTATCTCCACCATGCATGCGCATTAGCCCTAGTCCAGATCTCTCGCTAGAGACTCCCCCCCTCCTTAAATTCCCTATCTCTCCCATGCATGCGCATTAGCCCCTGGCCCAGAACCGCTCTATATTAACTATTTGTGGTGCCTAGTGTTGGCAGATTTTTTTCGCTATTTTCTAAAGTTATGCTCATGGGGAAAATTTCACGATGTTTTCAGTATGGCTAGTATTCCCTTTCTCATACGTTTGGTGATGTTTACGTCACAGGTTACATGGTTGACCCTCCTCTGCCCTTTGCCCTGCCCGAATACTTTCGCGAATGGGTCGCGGTTTCGAATCCCGCTGTAGGCATAGATGTTCAGTGTTGTGTTTCTGAATTGCTTTCTATATAAGTCATTCTCTCTCCCCTCAAAGCCAATAGGCGAGTAAGAAATGTGCTTAATCATATTTTATGTTTTCATATAACATCATGTGGTTAGGGTTCACAATGTATTCAGGGCTCAACTTTAAAATATTGAACACAATGACATAATTATTTAAATTTGACTTTATTGAATAAATATATAATTCAAACCAATATGCAAGCATTTGCACTTCCATTCTTTAAACTACAAAATTACCTTCATTTCTCTTTCAAATGTGAGAAATTAAAATTGCACCTCAATACTTAAAAAAAAAAAACAAAAAAAAAAAACAAAAAAAAAACAACAACCTCCAAATCGGGAAGTAAGAAGAGGTGTATCATAATTCCATTGATACTGCAAGGCAAAATATATGCTGCTGCTGCTTATGATGATGATGCGTGGGGTTTAGGGGTGCCCAATCGCTATATCATTAGCGCCCAAGTGCAAAGGAGGGCCAATTGTGTGATTTGTTACCTAAACAATCACCGGGCGTTTGAGATTGGAAATAATGATCATCCTAAAACATTTTCCTCATGAGCATATCCTTAGAAAACAGCGAAAAACTGCAAATGCTGGTTCATCACATCATCCTTTATTGATGAGAGCTTCTAGGGTGATCCTTTGTGTTATGTTTATAAAATTCTCCAAGCTTTCGGCCATGGTGCTTTATGGCCGAGAGAAGTGAAGTTCTGGGCCTGTATGTGGTGGGCAGATCAAATTGATGCGAACCAATGGGGGTCAGGCATCCCCTGATTGTCGCCCTCCGTGGTGTAGTGGTTACCATGTTGACTTCATATTCCCAAGGTCGTGGGTTAAAACCCGGCGGAAAACGATGGATTTTTTCGGGCGTAAAAATCCTTAGCATGGCTTCCTTCGGAAGGGAAGTAAAGCCGTGGGTCCAGTGTCGTAGATTTACGGCACGTAAAATAACCTCAAGCCTGACAGAGAGACCTCTGAGCAAAATTAAGCGGTCTTTCACGCCCAATATAGAATGGGACGCTGAGAACCTCAGCAGTTAAAGAGCGTCCATAAATAAAAAAAAAAAAAAAAAACGCCATCCCCTGATTGGTCCGGCCGGCGCCTGCTGGCCGAGTCGGTGTGGGCCAATGGTAGGGAAATGTTTCCTGATTGGGCCGGTGTAAGGTTTTGGTCCTTAATTTTCTTAGATGCCATCCGCATGTTTTCCAACGATGTTGTCCGTGCCATGCTCAGCCATAGTCCAACTTCAACAGGAGCAACGGCCTTTGGCTGAGCATGGCATGGACAACATCGTTGGAAAACATGCGGATGGCATCTAAGAAAATTAAGGACCAAAACCACACACCGCCCCAATCAGGAAACACCATTGGCCCACATAGACTCGGCCAGCTAGCCGGACCAATCAGGGGATGCGTGACCCCCATTGGTTTGCAACAATTAGCTCCGCCTATCACTGGGGGAGTATATACACAGGCCCAGAACTCACCGCCCGGTCTTTCACAGACATTGGTTTTTTCGTTTCATCATCCCATCCGACATCTCCTCTGCAGCTACGGCACCACCTACCGGCGGATCTGGCAGCAGCGGCAGCAGCGGCAGGAGCCACAGCAGCATTCCCCCAGCGGCAACGCAGTGGGCATTCGTCCCTCTATTAGCTTACAGCTCCGACGCCTGCGGGTGCTCGGCTTCTAAACAGCGGCAACGCAGTGGGCTCTGACCCCCTAATAGCTTGCCGTTCCGCCGCCAGTGTGCGAGCGGCCCCACAGACAGCTTGCTGTCATTCTGTAAAGAGCAGGAACTCCCCTACTTTCTTACTCCTCTTCTACTGTCATCTTTCTTTTCATTGACCTGACTAGACCGACAGACAACGCAAACAGCGGGTCCGTAAGGCCAGAGCCAAGGGTGAAGATATGGCTCGCACAGGCGCCTCCTCTAAGGAGGTCCGGTCCTCTGCGGACAGCCGTAGGGCAACCGCACCGACACTGACTAGTGATGACGGGCAACAGCCAAGCACCAGCACAAGTCTACCTACTCCCTCACCAGAGACGGCCGAACCTTCGCGCAAGCGAAGCAGGACGTCTATTGGCGGCAGCAACAGGCACAAGCCATCTTCGCCTCACCGCCTCGTAGCGGTTGAGAGTGTTCAAACCGGGCAGGACCCAACCAGTCCTTACACCCTTCCTATGCCCGACTCTGACACCGACGTCGAACCTGACGGGCCGTGGATAACTGTCCACGCAGGGAGCCGCAGAAGCGGTCGTTCCTCCCCCAACCCAGCCGCACCACCACAGGGAACTAACCAATCCCCAACCCAAGGGGGGCGAAAAATCCCGCCTATAGTTGCCGACGCTTTCCGCAACCACGTTGTGGTAATGAGAAAGCTGGCAACGAAGCTTAGGGGCCCCTTCGGAGCCCGCCGGAAGCAAAGGAAAGTCCACCTCCATACCTCCTCGGAAAGGGATTTCGAGGCAGCGAAGGCAGTACTACGGGACGAACAAATCCCGTTCTACAGCGGCACTACGTGGAGCGTAGGATAATTCGGGGCCTTGACTTCGACTGCACCCCTGAGGATGTCAAGGCGGCTCTTCAGGACGAGTACAACATCTCCCCTACCTCCGTGGCACGTCTCAGTAAGACGGTGGCAACAGAAGACGGCACTCAGAGAGTGCCCATGCCCTTATTCCTGGTCGTGGTACCAAGGGAACGCGCCCAGACAGTTCAGCCGATAGACGCCGTCCGTCGGCTTATCTTCACCGTCGTGCGTATCGAAAGATACCACGGCAAAGAGGGACCTGTGCAGTGCCATAGGTGCATGGGCTTCAACCATTCTAGCAGTGTGTGCGAGCGCAAGCTCGCATGCCTGCGGTGCGGTGAAGCCCATCTACTGAGGGACTGCACAAAGCCCCATGAAGCTCGCCACTGTGTGAACTGTGGTGAGGCGCACGTGGGCTCATACAAAGGATGTAAGGTGCGGAAGCGCCTTGTTGAGAGCCGCCGTGGAGGCCCCCAGGAGCCAGCTATTGTGCGCCCTGGGGTGTCCTCCTCGGCACTAAACCGCTGAGGTTGCGGCGGCGGCGGATCCCCTGGGTCCGCACCGCCAAATACCTTGGAGTCCTCCTCGACCGCGGCCTTACTTTCACTCCACATGTCAGGGAGAAGGTCGGTTTGGGACACGCTGCCCTGCGGCAGTTGTTTCCCATCTTCCGCTCCACCATGCCTACACACCTAAAACTACGGCTGTACCGCGCAGTCATCCCGCCCCTGATGCTGTACGGCTGTGAGGTCTGGGGTTCGGTGGCTCGTTCCACCATCCGCAGGCTGCAGACCGTGCAGAACAGGGCATTGAGGATGATAAACGGCACAGACCGCAGATTCCCGTCCCACATTCTCCATTCCCACTCCGGAATCCCTTACATAGTGGACGTTGTGCGAGAAAGAGCTCGCACAATATACACTAAACTTGCTCCCCACCCAAATCCCCAGGTGAACACTCTCGGTCTTTACGACCACACGCTGCCTAGGAGACGCGTAAGCTACCGCCTTCCCAAGGACGCCTTGGGATGGTAGTTTTCCGGCCGCCTCTCCCTTTATTGTTCTACCCGCCAAGTTAAGCAGCATCGGGCATGGTCACGACTCGTACGGGTGACCATCCAGTTGTACTCCGACCAGATCTGCAACACTGGCTTCCCCCACCCCGCACCTATATCCCTTCAGGTCTCCCCGCTAGCCGGCACTGCTTTCCTTGACAGCCCGCAAGCGGCTGGCCAAGGTAAGCAGCATCGGGCCTGGTCCCTCTCTGGGTGGGTGGCCACTCAGATAGGTAAGTCAGCCCGCGCCGGCTGCACAGAGGGAAACACCCTGCCCAATTACTTTGACACAGACAAAAACGCTTGCATAAGACTACATCTTTTATATCACACGGGTAAATCCGCGAGAAAAGCGGATAGGTACCGTGGTGATTTGTCCCCGCCCGAGTACACTCGGGCGACTAGTTCCTGCTCCTGGCTCCTGACCGCCCGGTCAACAAAGCTTGTGACACAAATCTATTTCCCCTACAATATCGTACAGGTAAACCCGCTTTTAGCGGTTAAGTACTGTGGTGAAATTATATTCCGTCCAGGTAAACCTGGACGACCTGTTCTTGGACTCTGGACACTTCTCCACTTCCTGAAGAAGGCCACAGCGCACCATGGCCGAAAGCTTGAAGAATTCTATAAACATAACACGGCAGATCCCCCGAGAAACCCTCATCAGTAACCATCGGCGTGAAGGCTTCATATAATACATCCTCAATAGTTGATACAAATATTTGAACTTATTCACCTCCCACCCTGTGTAGAATTGAATTGGGTGTTATTTATGGACGCTCCTTAACTACTGTGGTTTCCAGCGACCCATTCTATATTGGGCGTGAAAGACCGGTTAACTTTGCTCAGAGGCCTCTCTATTAGGCTTGAGTTTCTTTTATGTGCCGTAAATCTATATACAACACGGGACCAACTGCTTTACTTCCATTCCGAAAGAAGCCACGTGTAAGGATGTTTACGCCCAAAAATATCCGTTTCCTCCGTCGGGTTTGAGCCTGCGACCTTGGAAATCAGAGGCAGTATGATACCCTCGGTACACTGAGAACGATTCCATTGTTATTTATTTCAATTTTTCAATGCTGGTCACTTTTTGAAGTGCTGTCAACATTCAGTGTTTGTCGGAATTTCATGAAAAGATAATGGAATTTCAAGATCAGCATATGGCTGCCGGTTTTGAAAAATGACTCTGATTTCGGTTTCCTGTTTCCTCTTGTACCTACAACAAAATGTATAATAAAACTATTTATGCTCCATTTAAATCGATTGACATGAAGCAGATAGAAAATTTAGCCTTTCTAAAAACAGAAGCTAAATAAAAATAAACACCAGAGGGCAGAAGAAATAAAATAAATGTGAAAATGTTATGCTAAAAATCTTTAGCTCGCCTTTTTTGTGTTTGTTTGGTATCCGATATGCTTACCAAGAGTAACTTTCAATGAGGAAGTCGGTGATAATAAAGCACAAAGGAAACGGGTCATGGAATACTGGTCACGTAATGTTATGGAAGCAGATGTAACACTGCACACAGCTAATCCGTCACAGTTCTGGTACACTTTCACACGTAAACATACATTTTCACTATTAACTCCTCCTTTCTGTGACATTCCTGTAGACGTTGTACTGGCACGTCAAAGCCTTCAGGATTATGAGTGCTTGGGTCTGTATTCCATGTTAATATTAAGTATCCTATTTTAATACTTTACTTGTATGCTTGAATATAAATATAAATATATGAATATCTCCCTCTCTCTCGCCCTCTCTAAGTGCATTCAGTATTGCTAAGCTCTAGTTTCTAGGATACATTTTGTGTCTATCTTTCTGTTAGCAAATCCACCGTTTTATACTGCTCCCAAACTGCTTTATGTTAAAATTATACCCGTCCGCAGGGTATATATAATACGTAATGGATAGGTGAGACTCCATAGCCGCAGCGAAGACAACTCTTCTAGGGGAAGAAACCCCCAAATCAAACCTAAAGTGCGAGGGGCTGACAACTCCTCCATGGAAAAATTGTCTCACTCATAGTCCCACAGAATACAGTCGGGCGGAACTATTGGAGATACCTCAACATGTGATAAAGGATTTACGACTTGGTAGTAAAGGAACACTGAAAATTAGTGCACGGAATGTCATAGGTAAAGTAACTAAAAACAATTGATAACGCGGGATATACATAAGAAGTGTATAGATATTCTTGTTGCAACGGAAACCAAAAATAAATTAAGGAGTATATTTGACATAAATAACTATATAGTTATATTCTGGAGTATAACAGAAGGCAAAAGCAGAAAAATGTAAGACAATATGGGTGGATAAAAAGTGCAAAAACAAAATAGAATGATTTTCATTTATAAACGAGTAGCAGCAACTCAGCTGGATAGAGACAGAATGTTATTTAATGGAGTCTATATGCACCAGAAGAAAGTAAAGAGGAAGAAACTGAAATATTTTATGAAAACATGTTAAAAATACTTGAAAAGTACCATTAGAGACACAAAATATTATTTTATTAGGCAATTTAAATGCCAGAAATGGTGAACTGGTTGTAACACAGGTCTCTAGAAAAACTGGAGAAGAATGCGTTGAGAATGATAAACCTCTGAGAGATTTCTGCATATACAAGTGTTTAAGAATAACCGATTCATACGCAGAGAAAAGAGATATCGTAAAAATGTGATCGTAAAGCACGTATTAGAATCTTAGAATAAAGAAATAGCAAAAATTGAACATGATATTCATGGGAGACAATTAATTTCTTGAGAAACTCCGAGAAATTTGAATTATTCAACTGAAAGAGATTTAGCTAGATTTTCTTGCAACACCATAGAAGATTGTGAAAACCACCACCAAATTATCTGATATAAAGTAAATACTGAAAATATAAATTTAGAATTCGAAAAAAATCGAAGAATCAGTAGATTTAATAACTCTTGCGGAATTAAATGACAAATTAAAAAGATAAAAAATGTTCGAATGAAATGGTTTAAATAGGCAGGTTAATTACTTCAATTATCGCGACTACATTTGTTAAACATGTGTTGGAAATAAATAACAAAATCCAAGCGAAAGGAAACTAGCTAAAAACTCAATTTTTAATAAATGAGATGAATCAGATGCAACAAATATAGAGGGCAAGTCTCATAGGTACAATTTGCAAAGCATACGAGAGAATAATATGCAATCAATTAAAAATCACATCAGAAAGCAAAATAATGGAAGAACAAAGAGGGTTTCGAAAAGGGAGTTAATGTATAGGTAAATGTATTCATATTTAAGGAAATAATACAAACCCATCTGCCTTTGAGAACCTTGAAACCTTCGATCGAGTTGTCCAAAAGAAGTTGGGGTAGATATAAAAACCAAAAGGCTACTCAAAGCATGTAATTATGGTTATATAAACTTTGCATGTGAACAATAAAGTGACCATTAATTAATGGAAAGTTAACAAATGTGATTAAAATAAATCAGGGTGTCACACAAGTGTGCAGTATATCGCCTATTTTATTTGCCATATACTTACGTAGACAATTTTTTCAAGAATGGAAACTTAAAAAACACATAAATATATTAATGTTTGCTGGTGATGTTTTAATTTCTAATAACGAAGATAAACTGCAAAAAGAAATATACCAACTAAATACTATAAGTTATAACAAAATGCTAAGATAATGGCATGATACGGAAATTTTCCATTATGGACAAAAGTCATAACTAAAAATAATATTATTGAAGAGGTTTCACATTTTAAATATCTTGGATACGATATAAACTGGTAAATAGATCAAGATATTAATAAGACCAAATGTGAAGCATTATGAGGCACAATTAAGAGAAAATTGAAAGGAAAAACAAGAAGGCATACACAATTAAAACTTTACTCCGTCATGGCATTTCTTGTCTTGTTTATGGAAGTGAGATATGGACATTAAGAAACAAAGATTTCATCAGATTACAAGGAGCAAAAATGCGCTTCCTGAGATTTATTAACGGCTGCACAAGAGAACAGAGGTTTAGAAACGGAGATATTATAAATTAGTTAAATACTTATGCACTGTAGAAAAACTAAACGCGATACACAGAAAATTTACTTCAAAACTTGGAAAGAATGATATCCGAAAGAATTCCTAAATAAATAGTAGAATATAAACCGAGGAGACGGAGATCAATGGGATGATCTAGGTAACGTTGGATGGATGTGAGACCGGAACAGGCATAGCCTAATCCTTGATTGTAGAAGAAGACAATTGAGCGTAAAGTGCTATTACTCCCGTCTGATGTATTTTTATTAATTTAGAATCTTGATATAACGAATTAATTCGGATTGACTGAATGCGAAGAATTATTTGTATAGCGGAGTATAGTGCCCATCCTTGTATGTACGATGTTATCCAGTATGCTCTTCAACATTGTTGGAGTGATGATGGTGAGTACCGCACTGAGATACTCTCTCACAGCATAGCGCAATGGACTGGTACTCCATCCTGCTTGAACCATACGGACCGAGCAGTGCTAGGTGTATGGAGAATTTTTTTATTATTCGTATAAAAAACCAACATAGCTGTTGGTTTGTAATAACTGTTATTTCCTTGTTCGGAAGTTAATCTGGCGGTGCTGAGAAAATCGGTAAAACATTTTTTTTCCTTCTTCCGAACAGATGAATAGCGTACGTTTGGAATGCACCTCATTTTAATTTTTCAAGTTTCTTTCAAAGTTTAAGTACACGTTATAGAGATATTCACATGGAATATTTGAACATAGCGTGGTCATGATTACCTACAAATAACAGCAGCTCAGGTAAGTTTTATCAGTAGTGTACTGTCTATTTATTGATTTTCGTCTATTGCAAACAATCATGCACTCAAAAACCATAAGTGTTCTACATCAAAGTACCCCCTATGACTCTATAATACCCTAAAGTTATTCGGCTGAAGTCTGTAACACTCTGCATGTCGTTGTTGTTGGTTTTTAAAAGCTCTCATAACGATGAGGATCATACTCCCACCTTAGGAAAGGCCTCGAATATCGTGGATTCTGTGTCCCGCTAAGTTTGCAATATGTTTGTTCTAATTTTATGATGTGCTGCATTTTTTAATACTTCAGCGTGAGCACAGCAACCAAGAACTTTGGGTAGGGTTTCTAGCCCATTGCAGCAATTTTTTTTGGTAGTGTTTAACGCCCGCTTTAACTACTTATAGCACCGCAGACGGTGACACTGATTATACACGAATGATGATGGAGCACCAGTGGAATGAGAAGGCGGCAGAAACCGGAGTAGCCGGAGAAAACCCGCCCCAGCGCCGCTTTGTCCACCACAAATCTCACATGCGGTCGCTTGGGATCTAACCCAGGCCGTCTAGGTGAGAGGCGAGTGGTCTAACCATTCGGCCACGATTGCAGCAATGGCGACAACTTTAGCTTGACTTATAATTTTCATTCCGTCTTTCCATTCATTGAGGAGAGTATGTTCTTTTCAATCTGTTGGTGAGTGGCTAGTCCTTAAAAAGGTTTTGTTTCATTGGATAACGTTTAAGTGAAGTTTACTTAGGTTTATGTGCTATCTTTGATTTAAAATTTAGGTATTGTCTTGAGCACGTAGGGCTTGAAGAAGGTTGGTCTGCTGCAGTAATGCTTTCCATGGAGAATTAACTAATACGAAACTTTTGAACTTTTGAAGGCCATACAAACACTCAGGTATCGGTCTGGGTAGTTCACACAGTTGGTTAGGCGCTGACCTTCTGGCCAAGGACGAGGGTTCAAACCCGAACCAGATGGATGGTTTTTAAGTGTGCTTAAGTCTCATGTCAGTAAATTTATAGGGATGTATAAGCAAATTCTGCGGGAAAAAACTCTGGCACACCAACGGACCAATTAACAAGGTCGTTAACAAACAAATAATTACATTTTATGGTGAATCTGTGGAAAAATGTAAAACCTCTTTCAATACATATCTTAGCATTTTATTCGACTCTTAGAGACATGCCTTAGACAGCTGCTAAAGAGGAACGGCTAAAATAGGTATATAAGTGCTGCACAACAGAGGTAGTTAATATATAGATACAGCAATTCTTCTCTCTTGTACCTAAGAAGATAATGTTAATAATTGTGTCGCAAGTGTCACAAGTCTTGTAACCGTGTTTGTGGATTGAGTTACCAATCTTGGTTTATTACTTTATTTATTTTTATCTTTCTTCTTTTTCTGCATTGTGTAATAGAACCGAATTTTTAAACTTAATAAAAATCCCCTTTGCTGCCAATAAACAAAAGTTAAAAAGTATTCATTGTATGCGTGTTTTAATTTTCAGTAAAGTTTACGCAGAAAGAAGAAAGGACAGACAAACAAAAAATTAAAAAGAAACTTAATGGGACAGAACATGTTTGTTATGCAAGAAGTACGCAAAAGATTTTTGAACCTTTTCAAATTAAACCTGAACTTATTTTTATCATATTTTATACTTATGATTATACCCATTCTCTCTGGATATATACAAGATACTCAATTCCTGCATTTTTTGGTATTCTTACACTGTAAATAGCCGAAGAAGGGCCTGAAACAAAATTATTCTATGCCAGTGTATGTGGTAATTTCCATTTCCATATATACAAACACGTATAATTCATCTACACTGATCATATCAAAAGGTGAATGGAGGTATGAAATGAATTGAGTACAAAACCGGGGAATCTATGAACTCTGATATTCACCCTATTGAGGAAACACTCCATATACAACACTGGGATTTGAGCCCGAATCAGCAGCGTGACAGGGTAGATTGTTATCCTATATGTGTTTTGGAAGTATATTGTTTTCTAAAGCAAAAGGAAAGCACGATAATTTATGGGACAAACACATGGTTTCGCACCCCAAAATAAACGGAAAGTTATTAAAGAAAATAAAACGTCAAAACAACCCTTAAGGACAAAGGCTGATGCAGGAAGTTGCTGCTGGGGTCTCATTAGGATAGCAAATCCTAAGAACCTCATGCTTAGTAAATTGATTTATTATAACTTACGCACTACTTAAACCTACAGTTTATTCTGTATCCTTAAATTACCCACTCAGAAATTGAGGGTTACAGATTGGATTGATATTGTTGTCTTTGTTTTAGTTTAACACTTAACTTTACCACTGATTTCTTTGTCTTAGTTTAACGTCTATCCTTATCACTATCAAACATTATTACTTAAACTGCAGACAAGGACATTGTATATTTTAATATAACTGTTCTTTCCGGTGTTTCCTACGTGAATCTGTCTTTGGTTTGCCTTTCCACAGTGTGCCTATCATGTCTTTTGTCTCCCTGCTATTCTTAGTTCTATTCTTGGGTCCCACTTGCATTTCGCTGGGTTCATCGGCAATTGTGCATTTTGGCGACGTGCTCTCCCCATCTCCATTTCAGGTGCTGCAGCCGTGCAGCAGCGTCAGTCAACCCTGTCTTCTTTCTTATTGTCTCGTTTGTCATATTGCCCCGTATTATTTAAAGTATAACTCATATTCGAGCTGTCGAATTTTTGTAAACAACAGAAGTTGGAGAAAAATAATTTAGCCTATAAGTTTTGTTATTAGCTTTTTTTTCACCAAACCCTATAATTTGAAAGGATAACATACACACAGTGTGTCTTTCACAACCAAAGACTATGGTGCATTCCCTCAAAAAACAATCATCGTCCACCCTCTAGTTATTCTGACAGCTCAATATCAAATGATTTCACCCCCCCCCCTTTTCTAAGCTTATAGGCGCCAGTAGGTGGTATACAATAAAAGTTAAAATAAATAATTGGAGGGTAAAATCAATGAAAATCGTCATATTTGGCGGAAAAATACAAATAAGGTATTTGGTATGTGGTGTATTTAATTACTTGGTATTTCAGTGTATTCTATTCCATCTGTCTAAGATATATATTAATATATGCATACTAATAACACTATACGTTACGAATATGTACATAGCTATCTATAACGCTATAGTTACTGCTATACATTTCCAAAAAGTACCAATTGGTGCGCCTCATTGTATCATACAATATGCATTCTACTTTAATTAATTTTTTCTTTCTTTCGTTCTTTCTCCTCTTTCTTTAATACAGCACTTTTAGATTAACAAACTTAGCAACTTGCATCATGACTCCCCCGTGAAAGACACATTAGGATTAGACACTGATGGAGCCCTGGGGCAGAGCACCGGACGTAGGCCCTTGTGGCCCTTGGCATTTTACGTGATCCCAGAGAGGGAGAGATGAGGGAACAGACACAAGGACGACCAGGCGCAAGCAAGGATGGAGTCCCCATCAGTTACAGTTGGAACGCTTCCGACGCCGCCCTAGGAGCTACTCACGAGGTCCCGAGTCTCCCGGCGAGCTCACAGAGGAAGCCCTGAAACCGGCAGGTGGATCCCGACGACAATGCCAGGATACATTTTTAAAATGATCAGTTTACCATCCAGCCGTAAACCGCCGAACACTGTAATCTGGTCCTTTATCCCTCAAAGTCATGATTGGGAAATAATGGGAACAAGAAATGGTGGACCGGAAAATTCTGGAACATAATTAAATTACCCAACATTTTCCTGGCGGCCCGGGCAAACCTCCGAAAAACATGGGTCAGGGGGATCGAATCCATGACCTCCCGAATGCGGGCCGCAGACGAACCCGCCTGAGCCATCCCGCTCGGCGAGAGTTATCCATCCATACACACATATACATGTGACCAATATAAGTATAGAGAAATGCGGCTTTGGCTTCAGGATAGCTCTGTATGTATGTATGTATGTATGTATGTATGTATGTATGTATGTATGTATGTATGTATGTATGTATGTATGTATGTATGTATGTATGTATGTATGTATGTATGTATGTATGTATGTATGTATGTATGTATGTATGTATGTATGTATGTATGTATGTATGTATGTATGTATGTATGTATGTATGTATGTATGTATGTATGTATGTATGTATGTATGTATGTATGTATGTATGTATGTATGTATGTATGTATGTATGTATGTATGTATGTATGTATGTATGTATGTATGTATGTATGTATGTATGTATGTATGTATGTATGTATGTATGTATGTATGTATGTATGTATGTATGTATGTATGTATGTATGTATGTATGTATGTATGTATGTATGTATGTATGTATGTATGTATGTATGTATGTATGTATGTATGTATGTATGTATGTATGTATGTATGTATGTATGTATGTATGTATGTATGTATGTATGTATGTATGTATGTATGTATGTATGTATGTATGTATGTATGTATGTATGTATGTATGTATGTATGTATGTATGTATGTATGTATGTATGTATGTATGTATGTATGTATGTATGTATGTATGTATGTATGTATGTATGTATGTATGTATGTATGTATGTATGTATGTATGTATGTATGTATGTATGTATGTATGTATGTATGTATGTATGTATGTATGTATGTATGTATGTATGTATGTATGTATGTATGTATGTATGTATGTATGTATGTATGTATGTATGTATGTATGTATGTATGTATGTATGTATGTATGTATGTATGTATGTATGTATGTATGTATGTATGTATGTATGTATGTATGTATGTATGTATGTATGTATGTATGTATGTATGTATGTATGTATGTATGTATGTATGTATGTATGTATGTATGTATGTATGTATGTATGTATGTATGTATGTATGTATGTATGTATGTATGTATGTATGTATGTATGTATGTATGTATGTATGTATGTATGTATGTATGTATGTATGTATGTATGTATGTATGTATGTATGTATGTATGTATGTATGTATGTATGTATGTATGTATGTATGTATGTATGTATGTATGTATGTATGTATGTATGTATGTATGTATGTATGTATGTATGTATGTATGTATGTATGTATGTATGTATGTATGTATGTATGTATGTATGTATGTATGTATGTATGTATGTATGTATGTATGTATGTATGTATGTATGTATGTATGTATGTATGTATGTATGTATGTATGTATGTATGTATGTATGTATGTATGTATGTATGTATGTATGTATGTATGTATGTATGTATGTATGTATGTATGTATGTATGTATGTATGTATGTATGTATGTATGTATGTATGTATGTATGTATGTATGTATGTATGTATGTATGTATGTATGTATGTATGTATGTATGTATGTATGTATGTATGTATGTATGTATGTATGTATGTATGTATGTATGTATGTATGTATGTATGTATGTATGTATGTATGTATGTATGTATGTATGTATGTATGTATGTATGTATGTATGTATGTATGTATGTATGTATGTATGTATGTATGTATGTATGTATGTATGTATGTATGCATGCATGTATGTATGTATGTATGTATGTATGTATGTATGTAAGCATCCGCTAATCCAAAATATAAAATTGTCATAGCATTTAGATTAAAGGTTTATTCATGGGTAGACAAAAATAATTATATTTGACATTAACAAATCATGAACTAGTAAGGTCGACGGATAAGGCATCAGGTCCCATCTATCACAGGATTTATAAAAACTATCAGCCCTCAGATTTTACAATGAATTCAACCAATGAACGCAGTGATGCATTGGATAAACTCAGCAATACAATAGGAATTGGTTAATGTTCAAATCAATTGTGAATTGTAAATGTCAGTAGCGTAATGCTGCAAACTACGAGTTTGGTCTGAAGCACGCTTCATTTCCACATTAGCTCAAAGGAATTCACGTAATACGATAATGATATACTTCTTGTAAATACCTATACAGATTGCTGTTCGCAGCCTCTAGCTATGAGAAAACATCCGTTTGGTTCCTTAATAAAATTATCGGATGTGATTCGTGTGTGAGTCTAATACTATGCTATGACTGATGGTCTTTGATGTACGTGATAAAAGAGACAAAAAGAAAGCTAAGGGTAAAGCAGCACACATATGAACGCAAAGAAAGTTAATTACTTGTATTAGTCACGTTAGTGCGATTAAACACAAACCGAACAAAATCGTTCCCTGTTCACGTGCGAGGCTTGCATTGCAGAGGTTCTGGGTTCAATTTCTGGGACCGGCTAATCTAGTGTTGGATTTTTCCCTGGTTTTCTCCTCTACCACGAATTTTCCTTCCCTCATTTCCTATGAATCTAAATTTGCCTCCTCTATCATGTTTCAGCAGTGTCGGTCAGTATCGACAGATGGTGCGGAATTTTGTTCGTTGGAAAGTTGTTCTCTGTTCTGTCAGATTACAGCGTTCTTTAAGTCGTCTCTTAAGATGCGTCGAATTCTCTCTGGTTCTGTCAGAGAAAAGACGGTTGGGCTCTCAGGTTTGGAATTGTTAGGGACGCCTACTCATCTCTGTCGGCTGGTCTGTCCTGCAGCTTCTACCTCCTGCGGTTCCTTTATTTCGTCTGTACCTCCTAGAAGTAGTAAGCACGAAAGATCCGCATGGGGCGATGAGCGAAGTGTCCCCTCCGTTCCTTGTTAATTCACCATAGCGTAACAAATGAGAACACCAGTTTCTACTGAATGCACTTTATTGTTACTAGGACACTCAATGTAACAGATCACGTTACACTTATAACATTAACGCCTCACACTCAGTGCACAACATAACTATTATCACTGAATTTAACTGTTCACTTGTTCATATGTTCACTCTTTACTTCTTTACTTATGTACCGGGCACTTTCGGGTCCTTACATACGTCCCATTACCTAGAGCGAAGCTTCTAATCGCCGAGTTTTCTGGTCCTCGAAATCTTGAGAAATCGCAATTCAAAATATTCCAGAAACGTGACTATCCAAGTGCCAGAAAGTGGCACAAAGGCTTTCTTTGCGCCCTGTTAAGCGGCCGGTTCGAACAATAGCTTTGTGTAGCAGGGTAGGTAAGTCTCTACGCGCTGAGCGGCAGCTCGCACCGTGAAATTGGTTCCTCCTCAGGGCTGGTCGACCCGACCAACATTGTTGTCAAAGCGGGTTATATAATCTAGGTGACCACCAGTATCTTCCCTCGGGCCAATCTCTGAATGCGGTAGACCACATAATTGATCCTGTTCACCATGGTGTACTATCCTTCCCATGATCGCTGAAGTTAGGGAGAACGCCCCTTGGTCCAGGCAGAGTGACCGTCAACACATTGAGATAGCGGGCGACCGGATGAACACCCAGTATGACCGCCAAGGCAATAGAAGGGAATTCCAGAGGGAGACATAGTATGGTTGTATAGTGATATAGTTATGTTGTGCACTGAGTGTGAGGCGTTAATGTTATAAGTGTAACGTGATCTGTTTCATTGAATGCTCTAGTAACAATAAAGTGCATTCAGTAGAAACTGGTGTTCTCATTTGTTACACTATGATGAATTAACAAGGAACGGAGGGGACACTTCGCTCATCGCCCCATGCTCAGCCACCCTCAAGACGAACACACACACACACATACACAGACATACATGCAGAGATTTATGACAGTCTGCCTTACAGTCAAATCCAGTAAGAGCTCTTTCTGCATAGGAGGTATCACCCGATGACGTTATTAGCTGGTAGGGCCGATTTGGTTTCCTCGACGCAAGCCCTTCGCGTGAGCAGGTCTGATTACGTCACGGATACCCCCATGCCCACTGGAACCCGGCACAACTTCGTCTGTAACCAGCCGTTCGCGACGATTTGGTTATCCAATCTTCTGCTCGGAACACTGAATATCACTCGAGGAGATGGTGGTAACGGTCCCAATGTGTCCCTCGGCATGCTGGTACTTATTTATTTCGCGTCTGCACTTGTCTAGGTGAGGACAGTCCCTCACTAGATGTCACTAGGTGCCCATTTGGCGATCTAACTCGACGTCTCTGGGTTGATCCTCCGTGTATTCTATATGTAAATGCAACTTAAAATTCAACTGCATATAGTTAATTACTAAATAAATCAATAATACAACTTTAATCCAAATAAATTTTGACTCGTCTTCAGGTTCCACAATAAAAATTAATTCACAGTTTAAGAGGGAAAAAATCCCTGAAAAGGCCTTAGGTTGAAATAAACCCTTCTAATGCTCCTAGGAGTAGAAGTAGCCTTACGATGGAGTAGCGGTGAAACCAACACAATAATGTGTTTAGAAACACGAGAATGTATGCAAAAGCCAAGCATCAGTAATTAACCGAATCTGTGTGCATTGTGCTGTGTTTGTTAGTAGGAGTAGCACCGTTATTCTTAATAAGCCATAATCAGGGAGCCGTGACATTCGAATAAAAGAGAAATTAATGTCAGTGCACTCAGCTTGGCCCCATACTTTCTAGTAGTTGCAGCTAGGAACGAGAAATATGCAAATTCCCTAACTTTCATCGAAGGACTATGAACTGTGGAAATTCTCAAGCATGTTCTATTGAAGTAGAGATTAGAGCCGTGGTTTTCTCACGCTGCACAAAGTTTCGTCAATTCTTAAACATTGTTCTATTATAACTCACCATCATATAATTTTCCCCACGATATCCATTTTGTTCACTTAAATGCCGGATTTCCCTAGACTTACGGTGAATAGGTGTAAATTAGTTTTTGTTTTTCATATCATGTACACACTAATTACCTAACAATGTAACGGTGAAGATAAAGAAGTAATTTCATTTGTGCTAATCGAGGCCACAAAACTCTCATTAGTGTTAGTTTAATTAAAGACAAAAAGCAACGCATTGTATCAAAATTTATATTACATGAATTTTTCTTTGTGACAGTCACAACTATATGCATTATGATCCACAAATATAAATATTCGCTTTAAATTCTTAAGTCCTCTAGTGTTTCTCTGCTTGGAGATATATTTTTCTCTCTAAAGAATATTCTCTGCGTGTTTTCAAATAATTGAGTTTTGATGTATGAGTTTGTGTTTTGTTTGTGACATTTGTTTTTCAACCTTTTTTCATCTTTGCATTATATAGTCAATTTGAATACCACATGACCCAGGTGCCTATAGGCTGAAAAATGAATGTGCGGTGTGGAATGATTTAAATATCTTTCTCTGTTTCTCTCTCTCTCTCTGTTTCTCTCTCTTTCTCTCTCTCTCTCTCTCTCTCTCTCTCTCTCTGACACACGCTCACACAATGTATATTGCAGTTTTGTTGGTATGCATCTAAATTTTTTTACGTAAATAGTTAAAATGTTGTGCAGTTCTTCAATATTCAATTAAATGCACGGTAAACGTTTCAAAAACTAATTATATATTTGGGGGGGGGGGTTCCAACATTCAATTATACAGAATAGCTTTGTGTACATACAGTCTCATGCAATGTATTAAGTGAAATTCTACAGAACATTTACATATCTAAAACACTGTACACACGCCTGTAATTCATACATTTTGAGGAGAGTAAATGAAGCTTCATGTGTGATATACACCTTCATGTGAGGAGTTTAGAGTGTTGCTATCAGCACTGCAGTTTACTAATAATGGTAAGTGTGTCACTGTAATCAAAATTCAATGCATAGTCTTAACATGAGCAACATCAATATCCTTTTCTGTTTGTATTTGTTTGCTATAGAAATGCTAGATGAAGCATAAACATTAATAGCTAATTTCCTGCATCACTCCCGAATGAGCAAACCTTATACGCAGTGGGCAGAATCCAGACAAATGAAATTTCATGATACAAAACATACAGAATGAGTAATGTAATTGACAACAAAATAAATTAAACCTGGCGGTGCTACTTGGATACTTGTTGTGAGCATAAGCTGAAGGATGACCTTCTTATGGGCGGATGGTGTGGCCTAGTTACTGATGTTTCACAACGAAGACTGGTCCACATCATCCGCCTTGCGGCTTTCACTCTATAGCACCCGCTATCCATTATCTCACATTACATTTACTATATTGATATTCCTTTTGCATAATCAGTGTTAATGAGCGCTTCAGGCAACGAAATTTCTGCTATTCAGATGCCCGTCCTTGTGTTTCCTTGAGTTAAAACAGGGTTTTGCTGTTTTATGCCTTGAAATGTTATGCCGAGAAGAGACAGCGCGAAGAGCAAGATTCCAAATTACAGTTTGTAGAAATACACTTAGATTAAGAATAAGATTGCAGTATGGGTCACTAAGTTTTATGATAGCATTTTATCACTGCAACCTTTGATAGCTTTACTGTTTTTTAGTTTTTTGTTTGGTAGTGTTTAACGCCCGCATTAACTACTTATAGCACCACAGGCGGTGACACTGGTGATACATGAATGAAGATGGAGCCCCGGTGGAATGCGATGGCGGGGGAAACCGGAGAACCTGGAGAAAGCCCGCCCCAGCGCCGCTTTGTCCACCACAAATCTCACATGCGGTCACTTGGGATCGAACCCGGGCCGTCTAGGTGAGAGGCGAATGGTCTAACCACTCGGCCACGGCGCGATCTAGCTTTACTGTCAAAACCATTATAATTACAGTAAGTATGCTACAAAACTTGGCCGTCAGGCACACGGTGCGTCTCCCTATTACCAACAGCACACTGGGCTGGCAGTCGCACGGCCCGACACCCAGTAACACATGCATGGACGTCAAATAAAATTTCAAATCACATAAACAGTTATCAGAGTAAACACAAAAGATAACTTATACATGAGATGTTGGAAAAGGCCGTCCATCTGCATCAATACATTTACGGCATCTTCTGAGGAAATTTTGATTCACACGCATTAGCTCAGCTTTCTAAATAGCGTTAATTTCTGTTAACTTCCACCTTCTAATGTGTGGGGATTAGTTTTGTATACTTTATTTTTGAAGTTGCCCCATAAATAAAAGCCGCTGTCGTAAGATCAGGGGACCGAGAGGGCCATAAACCCTTATTAATGATTCTATTCTCAAACATTTCCGCAATTAACCTAATGATTCATCGCTATAAGCGCGGTGGCAGAATCCTGCTGGAAATATCCAGACCGACATTCAATGTCCGTCAGCTGTTCGAAACATGGTGTAATTTCTGTATCTTTTTTGCATTTATGGTACACTCATAAAAAAGTAGAACCTTTTATTTTGTATTCATTTATTGCGCACCATAACCACATTTTTTTTATCATGTAAGGGAGTTTCGTGAACTTAATTGGGTTTTTCTGTAGCATAATGTAGGTTGTTTTGTGTTGACACATGACCATGTAAATAAAACCATGCTTCGTCGCTGAACAGTAAAGACACACACACACACACACACACACACACACACACACACACACACACACACACACACCCTCTCACCTTTCATTATGCTAAGACGTTACAAATATATGTATAAAGTGCAACACACAAACTGCAGAAATAGTCTACAATTCCTATCACTTGCAGGATAAACTAAACAACATGTTATGGTTTATGCAACATAATACATAAATGTTGTTCATTCATATACATTTAGATTATTTAGATTCCTCAGTAGGTCAGTATGAATATGAATAAACTTGGCATACTTATTTTATTTTGGTCACTTTTGGAGCTGTTTCAGAATACTTTCTGGATTGTGCCAATCAACTGGATATTTTGTGCTGCCATTTGATTCAGAATTTTACCATTGTTTCTTTCATTTTCTTTTTTTTTTTTTTTTTTTTTTTGGATTTATGTGGATGATTACCCACATACAAATAAAATCAATAAGTAAATATACAACATACCTAGCATATTATATTAACCCCTACATATTATACTAATTTAATCTGCTTGTTCTGGCTCTGAGTTTTTGAAATTACGGTAATTGTGCTTGAATTGCAATCAGAATTGTCTATTGTAATATTTCTGAAGATGAAGACACCAATTATAATTACCGAATCAGGATATTCTTTCTAGTTAGTTTAATTCGTTTTGAAGTGCTGCAACACGGAGAATGCCCATTTTCATTACTTGAAATCTTATTTACATTCCAGGACTGAGAAGATGCGTTATAACTAGTCATATTTTTCTTCCAGAATGTAATGAATGAATATACATGGAAGCTAGATTGTGTGGTTTATCATGACTAATTAGCAATATCATTAGAAATGAGAAACTATTATTGTAACTGATTGCAGTTTAGGAAGGACACAGTTGTACATTAAATGAATGATGATTAGTAAACCTCATATAACATTTTCTCTGGTTGCAAGCATCATAATGCATCTCTGTTAGAGATATAACATGCAATGTAGTTTAAATTGTCCATTGAAGTTCTGGAAACTAAGCTCTTGAGTTATGAAATATGTAAGTTTTCTATACTACACATTTGGTTATGTTCCTTTAATGGGTGTCTAAGAAATGCAGATATGTTACTCTTGCATAATAATTGTTTACTGATTTTGTTCTTCTAGTTTGTGGTTCGATTGTACCATTCACACATTTGCATGCCTGTTTGAAATAATGGAATCATGGAAAGCCATTGCAGTAATTAATTCTGCAACAAATATAGATTCAAATAACTTTACAAACAGTGGTGTTAATTCATGGAGCCACTAACCCCTATCATAAAATATATTTATGTTTAATTTAATATTATAGTTAAGAGTTTTAGCCTTTGCATATGACATAGCATATATTCTTGGAGCTAAAGTTTGTCATGATTACTTGGAATAGACATTAGTGCATATGACATATACGTTTACAAACTTCACCAAATGAGTATCATATTTGAATATTATTTTTTCCTTAATAACAGATGAATTATTGTATCCAATTCAAACGTTATTAATTAATAATCCCAGAACAATTTGCCAAATGTTTCTCTCAGCGCATATTTATCGGTCACAATTCCTTGGGGCATATATTGCATTAGGCATAATAAAATTAATTATAACATTAACAGGTACCTCAGAAATAAGATTCATACTTAATAGGGTAAAAATATACTATGGTTGGATACACACACATACCACCTTAAGAAATAGTTAAAGTGGTGGGTGAAACTTCCACAAGTGATCAATATTTGAAAGTGTTGAAAATATTTCCTTCAGATGTGACCTTGCCAGATTTTTAATTATTCTTGGAATCATTGGGGTTTTAGCTTCACAGATCCCTCGGCTATGCTCTCTTGTCGTTCCGCAGTTGCGGCCAGCCAAGTAGTATAACCAACGTATATAAAATAAATGATATTTGCTGTGGTTGATTGCCTAACAGAAGTAATAAATTAGCATGATAATAAGGTTAGTTGTCTACTTAAATTTGACGTCTAAAATATGTATAAAATAAAGCACTTTTAGATTGTAATAAAAAGAAAATGGGTGTACGCAACGCGGGAACTTAATACATCTAGAACAGTTTAGTAAATGTGGCTCTCAGCTCCTAAGCATTAATCTGAATTCCGTTGTTACATATACTAGGCAATTAAAGTCATAATAACGTTAACGGGCAGGAAATGAGATCATTATACCACTTTGTTGTTAGATCTCCTGGCAAAATACTAAATTAGACCTATGATAGGTGAAGCTAGGGAGGTTAAGTCACTCTTATGAAATTTCGGATGTTTAAAATGTCCATGAAATAAACTGAAGTAAAAAGAAACAAGTTAAAGTATCTGCGAACATTAGGTTTATTTGCTGTAAAGCGTTCCCATATATGTGAGTTCACGCCTCAGACCTATCCCTGCTATGGCTCCACTTTTAGAGCACGTATACGAGCCATGTCTTGTGATTTGACTGGAAACCTCGTTTTAACAACTGAAGCCAAGGCCATGTCTTACGCCACGTTTTAGCAATCGGCATCAATAGTCGTGGATCGATTGTTCCATCATTAACATTGTTCAAAATCCAGTTACAGAAATTTACCCGACCCTGGTAGTCACGTGGTAGCAATTCCTGTACTTGTATGGTTTGCGACTTAAAAGTTTTGTTGCTTTCCATGCTGAAGCTTTCGAAATGTCAGTTTCTTGTGCAAGACGCCTAAGAGATTTTCGGCAACACCATTCAAACCTTTCTCCGATTTCGTCTAATTTCTGCTCCGTAAACACGCGTCTCTTTACCTTTCTCTTCCTGTCACAAATTTACCCCGTCTCCCTGGACTTATTTACAAGCAAACGAACGACTTCTCTACTCGGAACACGCACGCCAGCAAATTTAGTTTCAAATTGTCTTACAACTTCCGTATAAGATGATGTAAGCACATTCCTATCGTACATAAACACTCTTTGTGGTACTGCATATTGCATTATGAAAGCACTCCAAGCAAAACTAAACGCTTCTGAACATTCCTAATGTTATTCACCTGTGAACTGGACTAGAGCAGGAGTAAGACTGAAGAACGTGTAATGATAGAACAGATGTAGGACGCGCGCGCAGAGCAAAGCAGTGAAGCTCATACAGGCTGTGTTCCTCGCGACCAAGGTTTGTAATAAACGTACCGATGTGATAACAATGGCCAGTTGACAGAAGGGATACCTGTACGAGTACCTCGACCCCCCCCCCCCAGCGGATCTCTTGTGCTTATACCCCCGGGAGGAACGGATGAGTGAAGGAATCGGAGGAGACGAAAAGATTGCAAGTTGACACACGACAGAGTCGTGAAGAATTCACTAGTAGCTCCAGTTTTGATTACTCTGCCACGAAGAGGTCTCTAAGACGTCCCTCTAGTGGAACCGGGAAATATGGCAGTGAAAGCTCAACAAGCTTTCCTCTGACAGGCTGAGAAGATGTTCCAAATCGCAAGCCGCCGCTCCATCTTCTCACTATCAACCAAACCGAAGGTTCGTAGTCAACCTGAAAGATAAAAGGAAAACGAAATCAGAGGAAATGGGTCATTGTGACATAATAAGCCAGAACCATTTGCCTTGGCAACCATAGGAAATCCACGGAAAAAAAAACCATGGTCGGAATGAGCGTTCGTCGTATCTAATCCGGGACTTCCCGTAGGCGGGCCTTTTTTTTTTTTTTTTTTTTTTTTTTTTTTTTTGGGAGCTTTTAGTGCAGTTACATCAGGTGGTGATACAGAATTACTTTGAACCAAGGCCACATCATATCCTTTGGCCACAGAATTAGCAAACAGAATTTGAGGAGCAGCTGTGTTGTTATGAACTGAAATAGTAAACTCTGAAGTGGACTGACACAATAATGGAGGAATGGACCAATTTTTCTTTTGCAAAATACCAACAACATATTCTAACATAACATCATTTGCAATTGTGGAAGAAGGTTGAACTAATACAAAACAGGTTGACAATGGTGGAATTTTAACATCATTTACAACTTTAACTTTTACTGGAGGTTCGTTAGTACACTCATTATCTTGTAAAGGGTTTAGAGCCATATCTGCAAAAGGTCCCTGTGTTATTTGAAGTGGAATGGTAAAAAACATGGCATTAGATGTTATGGTAATCCAATTCTGAGCATAATCTATCACAACACTATGTGCATGCAAAAAATCATTGCCTAAAATCAAATCATGTGATATGTCTTTTACAACACATACATTTTGCTGAAAAGAAACATTATTAATTACAAAGTCCTAAAGAGTAGTATATAGAGCATTTAAGAGTTTGTTCCCAGCAGTGCGCAATAAGATGTCAATCGTCTGTAATTTGGAGAAGTCATTAATATGATTATCATTTAGAATATTAACTACACTCCCTGTGTCAAGCAACATAGGCATTTCAGTATAATTGACATACCCTTTAACTTGAAGTATTTGACGTGTACAAGCTGCAACATCATACCGGGGTGAAGGCGAATTATTGGATGGTCGTGGTGCCTTACTATTTTGTCGTTTTGAATCTGGCGATGCTTGCTGACGTGGTTGCGGCAAGTCACCGGGTTAGGATGTTTTCCACCGTTAGGTGTCCTGTAAATGGAGCACTCAATTTCGTGAGATCTTTAGGGACCAAATTGAGAAACTATTTGATGAGCAATTAGCAGCTCGGACCTCGCAAATCACATATAAGCGGTGAGGGAGGCGATACTCTAACCTCACGCCATTCCGATTATCATGCTCTGTCCATGATGCTCTGTGTGGATGAAGGCGCAGGATTAGAATTAGGAAGGCACATGGACGGCGGTCCCTAGATACTGCGGCAGAGCACTGCACATAGACCCTGAGGTCCTCTGTGTCCTTTGTGGCCCCATAAAAGGAAGGATAGTGAGGAGAGACCCGAAGGGCGACCGGATTCTTATGACGACGGGCGCAATCATGGACGGGGTTCATAACTGTTACAGATGGAGCGCGTCCGACGCCGCCTAGCCCCTCTTACGAGCCCCTAGCAGCCAGAAGTCCCGAAGGCGAGTCCAGACTGAGTGGTACCTACGTGTACTCCAGGATAATTCTTTTATAGTGCGCAAGACACCATCCAAATATAGTGCGCTAGACATTCAACCCTAATACAGATGACGATAAAATAATGAGAACAAGAAATGATGGACAGGAAAATTTGAGGGATGTAATGAACCTTTCTAGCATTCACCTGGTGACCCGGGGAAACCCCGAAAATACCCATGGGACAGGTAGGCCGGTCACGGGAATTGAACCCACGACCTCCAAAATGCGAGTTACACACATTACCGTGGCGCCACCTTGCTTGATAGAGGATGGAGCAACAGTGTATTCCTGCGCCAAGACTTTTATTAATATCGATTGCTGTTTTTCTTGTTACACTTTCAAAAATTCGTTTCCTCTTCTACTTCTGCTTGAAATCTTCAGTATAAACACAGTTTTGTATAGCATATATTGACTGTTGATACCAAAGATATGCACTTGCAAGACTAAATTTAATCTGATATCCTATTCATTTTATAAAAAAAGAATACTAACGCATACAGAGTATTCCTGATCCCCCTACACTTCTTGAACTTAAATATTGTAGCTGCGAAAGGTGCATAGGTAATTTTGATCGTATGTTACTGGGTTACAGGGTTAGTACAAATGTTAATCAGCTACGAGTTGTGGCTATTTAGCTTAAGGAGTGTGCGCGCGCGCGCGCGCGCGTGTGTGTGTGTGTGTGTGTGTGGGATGTGTTACAATAGGTTATAATGGTCCCTAAAAGAATTGGTAAAAATACATCCCTGGAAATCAATTAATGAACTAAAGGTAGTAAAAACAGTTTGCTATATAACAACAATTAAAGGAAGGTTTTACAGTAAACTGAATCAACATTAATGTTTTCATAAACCAAAATCCTATGTTATTTTCTTCAGACTATACTACTGATACATAATTATTATGGAACTAAGCCAGGACACAAATCAGTACATTTTCAAAATTAACTCCGGTATACATTGCAACTACTCATGTAATGCAAGTTTCGTTGAACTTTTCGTCTCTCGCTCTATTTAAATAATTTGAAATTTAAGTTAATGATGTTACGTGTAACTTTGGCCTCGATTGCGTCGTTCCTCTGTTTATCCCTCGGTTTTGGTTGACAGGCCATGCGTATGTAGTGGTGAAGACGCCTCACTGCATCTCAGAGTAGCCGCCGAAGAGTCTCCTGTCACATTACTGCACGATGATAATTTGCCTGCGGAGAAGAACAATGCATCTTCGCTTTACGACGAGCCTGTGTTTTTAGATGCCTCTTAGGGTGTGAGGTCCGGCGAACGAGGGGGTTAGACTGTAGAGCCACTGGACAATTTCGCCTACGTGGATAGGCATGGCGTGTCGGTGTGTCCTCCAAGTGGCCAGTGATGTGTTACCATCGCCAGAGGGACATCATCTAAAAGCTCACCGTCCATTTGATGAGTCTGCAGGATGTTTATGAAACCTTTTCCATTGAGATCGCCTTCCAGTAAAATTAGTCTAATAACATTTTCTAGAGAATTACAGCACCAAACATTCACTTTCCACCGGATCTGGACGTGATGTCCAGGTGAAGACTGCGATCTACTCAGTACACAATGTTGTGTCGGTATGCACTTCCAGAATTGGTGTGAAGGTACTCTTGTCTGACCACAGAACTTGGTGGATGAAGTTCGGCAACTATTGCAATTAGTGAAGCATCATATGTAGTTCTAGTGTGAAAATAAATTTTGAACTGTAAGTTGTGTTAAAATAGAAAATTCTGTCACTTAGTGTTATAAAATTATAACAATCCAATGTAATCAACTTTGGCTTCTTGCGGAATGTGACCACGGCCTCATTCAAGTAGGCCGTGAATGAGACTTGATGGCTATATAAAAATTTCACCCAAAACAAAACAAAAAATTGCTTCACAAATTCCTGCAATTTCAACTATTTCAAATCCAAACAATGATCCTATAACAAATCATATAACCAATACTTCTATTCCCATTTCCTCTGCCCAAGGAATAACTATTTCAAATTGCAGTAACTGTATAATAAACATTACAGTTTCGCCAAAACATTAGTAAGCTCGATTAAACGTGTAACTTATTAATAAATTAAAACGTTGTTTAACTATTTTCATCGTTTTATTGCTTTCACTGCCTTCGTTATATGCATAGGATTTTCTGGTTCTGTAACTGATCATATTGTCAACACTGATGTTAAGCAACACAACAGTTGAACATCATAGCGCGTTGAATATCAAGTCTGTGAAATAGATAAAACAAAACTATTTATAATCCATAATATATCTATAAATATTCAGGACTGTCTAAAAATAATGTATACTACTCATGTTCAAAGCAATTTTATTCTATTCGCAGAATGGCTCCACTCGCTACGCTTGTTCCACAAACTACCACGACAAATAAAAGTATCCCTTTTCCACTTGTATCATAAATAACTATTGCCCTTGAAATACTGAAGTCTGTATAGGAGCAACTTCTGTCCTTGGAGAATTCGATAAATAGAAGTATTGCCAAGTTCTGTCATGTCTGCGGTTTGTCTGATACTCTTGCGGCGGTCCTCGGGAAATAAAACCAGAACATTTTCCTAACGCTCACCGAAAATCGGCCTGACTCTTAGTGCATTCTCCTGTCTCACGATCAGGGTTCCCGAAAGCCTGACACAAAGGCAAATGACGTCATGGAAACCATCATTGATACATTTTGCAGCAGCAGGGTTTCCTCCAGCCTCACCAACTACTTGTACCATCGCTTGGTGTTCTTCGTTAGTGTACATCTTCGTTAGCTTACTGTTGTATAACACTCTAGTAAGAAAGAACCGGCGATTTTATACTAGAAACGAATATTTTGGAAACTGTTCGTGTAAACTAGTAACACAGCCTTTCTCTACGCCTGGAAATAACTACGCAAACGTAGATAACTAGTACGTGTAATGGTTTTTTTTATTTTTGTAGTTTTACGCCATACTGACATGTAAAAGTAAAATAAAGTATGTATTACAGATAAGAAATTTTGCCGCTCGAAACCTCTTGGTTAGAAATGCACAGCCATAACCATTCTTATATAAAACACATCGACAAATATATAGGTTAAAGCAGGTATCCAATGGGTCATCTTCAGATCACTGATTCACGACGGAGGGACATATTGTTGTTATCGTTGTTGTTATTATTATTATTATTATTATTATTAATTATTATTATTATTATTATTATTATTATTATTGGCATCATCATCGTTGTCTCTGTCGCATTACGGAATATTACATTAGTATTCATATTACAATACTAAACGGCGTACACAATGATAATTTCTAAATTGTATGGCGATCAAATGGATATAAAAATAAAAGTCTAATGATAGTACACCAAATACGCTTGCCTCGACACAGTTACAGTGTGTGAGGCAATGCAAGATAAGTAATGCAACTGACGCAGAAGCAAGTAGTCCTATTTAATGTAATCATAAAAACGTAGATATCTTATCATCCATGATTTGTCATTTGCGACATCTATTGGAGCAAAGTGGGCGGCAATTCAGATTACCGTGGATACCTTCTTTAAATTTATTTATAGCCTAGTATTGAAGTTTTGGGGTGTTTTATTCCTGTACTTTCGAAACAAAGTAAAAGCAATAATAAAAATCGAACATCGGAAAGCGACACTCCGAACACAAAGATCTACACATATTTACTGTGGCTAGTACCCTCAGGAAGAAGAGATGAAGAGAGGGAACCACGGGAGGTTACAGACCACAGGCACACAGGCTATAGAGACGCGCGGAGGTCACTAGCATTTCCAAACTCGTAGACCCATACCACTGCTAAATCTCTTCAGAGAGAGCGATCAACGAACCGTTGACTAGGTAACCCTCTAGTGTCCTCAGAGAGTTTTTATTCCTTTGATCATACATCTTCGCCATCTATCCGCCATGTAGTTCACCAAAAACTTAGAAACACATTGAAAGATGAGAAAGGAAGTGAATGAAGGGGAAATGAAACGAAACTGTAGTAGATGAAAAAGCAGCACAAAATTCGCCTGCCAACCACGGGGAAACACAAAAAACTCATGAGCCAGAGTGGACGATCGCCGGGGATCATACTCGGGACTTCTCGAGTCGCACACATTACCCAGGCGTCAACTAGTATGATAAAGTAATAAGAAAATGAAACATGCAGCTTCAGTGTTTACTTTAAACACGCAAGAGGGAAAAAAAAATAGAAAAACTCGGGCGCGCGTATGTTCTGTGTGTGTGTGTGTGTGTGTGTGTGTGTGTGTGTGTGTGTGTGTGTGTGTGTGGAGCATAACACAAGAAATAAACTTTAGACCAGGCGTTTCCAAAGACTTCGTCACCAGAGATACTGTAGCACACTACAAAGGTACCGGCTGCGGTGCCATAAGTAGTTAAAGCGGGCGTTAAACACTACAAAAAAACTACAAAGGTATTGCGGGGCAGTTGGGAGTAGGGGACAAGAGTCGCATGCTGCGTTGTGAATACCTGCCACAGGTCACAATGAAGAGTAAATTTGGTAGAGGAACAATGAAACAAGAGTATTCAAAACTAATTCATTTGCGACTACTTTTAACTGCGCACATAGACTCGCACCTAGCATCCGAGATCGCAAATGCGATTTTCCTGTTTTCAATTTTGAAAAATTCTTAAGTTCCTGGGGTTGTATTGCACGCTCCATTCCTATAGTATGATTATGAATTATACACTTTTATACAGTATCCCATTTCTACAACCCAAAGAAAATATTAATCTTCCATTTACAATACCTTCTAAATCTAAAATATGTTTAAAACTCGATGAATTTATTAAAGTATACTCGTACACAGCATTAATTATGTTAATAATAATAATAATAATAATAATAATAGCACAAATAATAAAATAATAGTAATAATAATAACAGTAATAATATGTGACGGTGTAATAATAGTGTGCCTACATTTGGTGATTAATTTTGTTAAAACTACTTGTCTTTAATGTTCACGTGCTCGTTGTATTGTCAACGCAATATAATGACGTCTTATATTAGCCTTACATATAGCCGCAAACTCTTGGAACAAATAAGGCACCTTACATTTTAGTCTGAAGCAGTACAGAAATATTGTTCTTCCAATTCGTCCTTAAATGTGGATAAATGTTTCCGTGAGCTCCTGATTATGATTTGGTGGAGCCATCAATAGGACAGCCATTCAACAACTACACATGAATGGACTGTAACGTAACGTCATAGCCCACACCGGTCTCCCAGCATTCAGGAACTGTATTCGCGAGTACAGTTTTGGAGACGTCTGAGTTAGACAAATAACAAACACGGTACCTAATTAGGTATGCCAACATCTTTCAGCGCAGGGCGAAAGTTTGCATAATGTTCCCCCCATCCCAAACAACTTCTGATCTACCTTTTTTTTTTTTTTTATGCCTCTAATGATTTAGGTCAAAGTATCATAAGCTTGAGATTCTGGCCTGAAGAAAATATATGTCAATGTTTAAGTAGTCCTTTAACTCTTCTTCATTCTTGTTGAGCTTTATATAACAAGAACTAATAAGAGAGCTCATAAAAATATATGTATAACTTTTGTCAATCTAATTCGTTGCCTTATCCGTTTCCAAAATGTTGTATGTTTGTTTTACCAGGCTTTACCAGGCGCTGTAACATAACTTGGCATAGACATTTGAGTGTTGTTTCCACGACCCCATAACTGTTAGTTTGACATATTTTCGAGCAAACACATTTCTTGACTAATGTAACGATGGCAAATTTAAGTGTTTCTGTGATTAGCATATTATATGAGAGATTGTAATAATTGAAGGAGCACGCCACGTATAACACAAGATTTTATCAGGACGAGTCTTTAATTCAAATTAGTATTGTGGCAGCGAGCATACATAGTAATTCAGAGTGTCTGAGATTTATACAAAATTCTAGGTTCTTTAGCCCGTAGACTCTTTAGAGCATGTATTAATCATAATGGCTTATAAGTGATAAACTGTAAACACCAACATCTTTTTAACTGAGGCATGTAAAATCGGATTCCGATTATGGCATATATTACCTCACATTCTAAGAAAATTAGATATTTAACATATTCCTTTTAATAATTTGTTATAATGTTACTTTCTTCTTTAGTCATCAATCCTTGGATTGGTTTTTAACTATTCTCCATTCTGATTTGCTCTCTACCTTCCTTTTTAATTCATACGCTCTGCAGTTCACGTCGTTCTTAATTTGTTCTTGTGATGTAGTTTTACTCTTCTTGTATTGTTCTTGTCTTTTGTTGCACCTTCAAGTATAATTATCAAATACTTTGGTGTCTAATTAAATTTCCTCTGAATTTTATTCTTCATTTTATTATTCAGTTCCAAATCTATCTTTATGATCTAGCTCTCTCGTAAACTTCTTCGTGGGTAATTTTATCAGTCCAACTGATTTCAGCATTTTTCTGTCGCTGTTCTATTTCTTTCTGATTCTAGTACTGACCAAGTTTCACATCCATATATCGCCTGCGGTACCATATGTAATAAAAACGGGTGTTAAACACTATAAAAAAACCAAATAGCATTATACTACCCACTTTTGTTGTCAACAAGTTCTCCCTAATTTCTAAGCTAATATTACTAATTGATGGTTTTGTTTGTTAACTGATCTATAAATCTATCCACATTTTCCTTTGAATGGCATTAGCCATCTCTTTCTAGTGTATGACGTGTGTACACCCTGGGTTGACCAAAAGTCATGCATCTCTTCGCACATGGCGTACAAGCAACTGAATGACATCATCGCTTTCAGTATTGTATAATGCTTATAATGTGTACTTACACAAGGTCATCTGATTTAATGCAATTATCACGTTACATTGATTACACCTGTTGGTTAAAACATATTGATAGAATAATGATGAGTATCTGAAGTAAAAGATATGGTATCCCAAGCATCGTTACAATCATATTTAATTGAATGCTTTTCGGCTTCTGCAATAATATCCGTAATGGTATTGTATCAACATCGATAATTTCACTACGTACTGATCTATATTCACCTCTATTACATTTTTCAATAAGCTTGTAAGGAATATTGTGGTTTTGTAACACTGGTTCAACAATAGCTATCATTAAGGTGTCTGTATAACTTTTTTAGCTTATTTATAATAAAAATATATGATAAATGTTATTCATATTATTACAATATATCATTAACAAACTAAAGGAATGATAAAACTCTATTGTTAATCCATTTGACATTGACATGTCAGATTTGGATATCAGTTTTGAAGAAACTAATAATCATAACGCATATCATATTATTATTTCTTGTAAGATATCGTGTTTATTGTATTCAAATCTAACTTTCTTTTGAATTGTTTTGTTAACCAATGTGTGTGTCTTTCTGCTCTTTGTAATTCGATTATATTCTAAAGTAATATCATCAACTTCGTTTCTTAAATTCTTATCATTTGAGAGTTTGCGTAGTTTAAAGTAAATCCTTTAATTTCACAAACGACTTTACCTTTAGCTGTTGTATATGCACAGCTCTTTAGTCTTGTAGGTATAAATTCTATTATATGAGCTCCATTAACTTATCAGCCCATTCTCCAAGCACACATCCATTTTTACAGTATTTGTACCGCCATCTGTATATAATAAATTCTATCCTTGTCACTACTTTATCAACTAATTTATCAAGCATATCATATAAGCTTAGTATAGCATACGAAGCTGTAAATAACGCGATCAGTATATTCGTTTTATTGGGATCTTCCAACCATTCGTTTTTGTTTGATACCTAACTTTTATCGTATTTTCGTTCATTAATGAAAGGTTAATACATTCCAGCTTATGATTTAATTATGTATCGTATAAATCTTTTGCTAGTTGATGTAATCTGATGATTCCATTTTTCGTCTTTGACACAACTCGCCGTAAAACGCATTTGGGCGTTGCAGGGCAAACTGGATTAGATTTAATGTTATTAATATTTAATTCGATGCCTAATCTATTTTTTACATCTCCGACATTCAATTCTTTACCGCTGTAATCATTTTTCCACTTACTGGTTTCTAATTTTATTTTTAAGAATTTCGCAATCTAGCTTTTAAACGTGTTGTTGCTGGTTTTATTAAAATGCAAACTTCATATATCTTTGTTATCTTGTATCCCATTTCAAGTACTTTATCAATTTCAGCTGTACCCCACGTTTCATTAAATCTTCGTTCAATATCCGTTTGATTACACTTACGACTTTTAAAACAAACGCATTTACCACATAATGTAAATATCAATTCTTCTCCTCTAATCGGTAGCACAGGATGATATAAGTTTTTCGATGGTGTGTTTGGCATTTATTTAATCCAAACCAGTTAGAATCGTAGTTTTGAGGATGTAGTATTCTTATTGGACGACCAACAGGAAATGTATCATAGAACATAATTGTTGGATGCAAACTAGAAATATCATTGTATTCCATTTTCTTACCCTTAACGTGTAATTTAGTTGCATTTGTTCGGCCGCCATAATACGCATCTCTAGGGGATAGTGGTGTAATTATTTCGTTTATTTCATGTTTAAGTTTTTGTATGAGGGTTCCCAGTTATATTCACACATTTCTTCTGTATTATAATCCTCAGCTTTTTAATATTAGAGTAGTTCATTTTGTTTTTCCATACAGATCACGAATGTTTTCTTGCTTTTTGTTATTAATTACATGATCCTTAAAACAGTTTGGACAGCTATGCCAGAAACATCCGTGAAATTAATAAACTGTGTTTGTGTTTTTATGACATCCATCAACGTTAGTACCTAGTATAGTTTCTGCTCCACCGTTTAATGCGTGCTTTACTTCATCTCCGAATGTTCTTAGCCACGTCATAGATATTTTAGTGTATGTTTCACGGTTGCCATCTTTTAACACGGCTATTGTATTAGATTTTATATGATATCTAAATTCCGCTATTGCTACAGTTGATATTGTATATTGAAAAGGATCGGTGTACATGTATATAAAATCGTTTGTCTAAGTCGTTTAACAGATTGAATAAGAATGTCTACATCTGATTCGCAATACTCACTCATTTCATTTTGAAAGTCAAATAAGTAATTTACTTTAATTTGGTCACGATGCCACTGTAAAACGTGATTTCTTGTATGCCAATACGTACATACGTAATCTGGTTGCATTCTTTCATAGTACTTTCCCATAATATTTTACATGCGGTATTGGTCCTACATAATTTTGATTTTTGATTGTGTTGAATAAGTGTGGAAAGTATCTTTTTTTCATTACTTTCAACTCGAATGTTTCTGGTAATGTATATGATGGTTAGCGGAACAGAGTTGTAGCGATCTTTGAATCGTATATTTGCATTTTAAAGAGCCATTGGCATGGTCTGACAACCCCTGTAAGTTGTAAACGGTTTTGTATCCATTTCCCATACAGTAATTCATTATGAAATACCAATCATATGATCGAGTGTTGTGCCTGATGTTCTTTAGATATTGGCCACTTACAAAACTTGTTGCTATCTTTGAAATGAAATTTTTGTCCATTTCCAAAGGTATATTCACCAACCAGATAATTGGGTTTATGTTCTCCAGTTTCTCGGTTACCTCGAAATCAATTTTTTTGTATTTTTCTATGTATGTGCATGTAGACCTTTGTAATGTATACGCTATGCAAACATCACATATTTTTACTTTTGAATTTGAAAGCGGCTTCTTTAATGTTGTGTAATTTTTACATATCTTACATTTGTACATATATATATATATCCATATTTTTTTAAAGATACAATTTCCTCATCGTAACCAAAATCAGGATAATTTACTTGTATTTATTCATTTACAAGTTCATTAGTTATTTTGTTGTTTTTTTTTTTGAATATTTAGTTAATATGTATACGTTATCTGGTGAGTAATTTTCACATCCTTAAGCCAATGCCTAGGGGTCAGAAGCCTTTCGGGGAGCCAACGGCACGAAACCACAGACTGGAGAACCCGTTATGGGGATTCGGTCCGTAGCCAAGCATAAACATGAGGAAGTGGAAATATGATATGTAAGGAAATTGATGATTGGAAAGGTGATGATGGAGCAATAGGTGGTGTGAGTGGCGGGGGAACCCGGAGGACCCGGATAAAACCCGCTCAGACGCCGCTTCGTCCACCAAGAATTCCATACGGGCACTTGGGATACTCGATCAATGCCTTCTCTAAATTAGACAGCTACTTTTATTTTTGCAATTATTTGATTAATATCATGAAAGGCAAGGAAATCTATATTACTCTCATTACTTCTAAATTCCACCTTATAACGAGCATCCGTAAAACATTAAGATTTTCAGCACTTTCTCTAGCGATTCCCTGTCCAACATTTTCTCCGACAGATACAAAGTTTCATTTGTTGCATAATAATCATCATCGGCGGGATGTATGTTAAATATATCATAAACATCAATGTTGCATCATTTAAATGTGTTGGTTTCTCTATCGGACGTAATATGTTAAATATGTTATCATAGTCATTACATTTTGAGGACTTGTAAGCATTTCACCAATATTAAGAACATCTGAAAATGGTTATTTTTCTAACTAGATCTTGTATAAAACCGAAGATCACCTTCTGCTTTATATTTTGTGTTGCCATTAGTTCCATTATCTCTAGCAATTTCTTTTAAACTCTTTACATCGTCGTAATATCTAACGTTGTGGAAATCTAGATTACGTTTCGGTAAATCCAACATATATTTATTATAATCCCTTAACTCATCAACCGTCTTGTATTTGCTATATGCAGTTATTTTATGTTCTTTGGCTAATTTTATCAAGTTACATCTATCATTGGCACTATCCACAAAGTGTGTAGAAACGGATTGTGTAAGTTGTTTTTGTATATACTTTCTTACTCCGTTTATTGCTGTGCATCTATTACACCCTTTGATGACATGTTGGTTGGCAAATCTAATTAGACTACGTTTGCTTTTCATATTCTCTAGATCATTAATATTCATTGTGCTATTTATAAGTAAATTATTTCGATTCATTGTACCAATATTTTGTACCACCATAATTTACGAAAAAAAATATGATTGAAAAATGTTAATATACCATTACTTCACTCGATAATATTCTTTTGTTTGTTTAAATAATTTTACTCACAATCCAAGGAGTTTAGATTTTTTGTCTCTTTTAAAATGTAAGTTTGCCGCATATTTTTCAGATACATTACAGTATATTTTTTTAAGTAGCTTACTATTACATAAATTTCATGGTCTTATTTTAACTATCTCATTAATAGTTTTAAGTCTCTTACAGGAAGAACACCTTCCTGTAATATCTTGTGGCACCTCCATTTAATACTACGCTTTTATTTTATTATTTGTATCATACTCTAAAAAATTAAAAAGCAACGCAAAGAAGCAAAACAATTAAAACAACTACAATAATAAACGGGATAATACGTATTATTACTAATATATTCTTTTGATTACACGTGGGACAAAAGTTGTTTTGCCAAATCGGTACTTATTTCTATTTAATTATAGTTTAAAAAGTCTAATTTGCCACCCTCATGCCAGTTAACTTTATCTTCAAACTGCCGAATTAAATCTTCTAATAAGTCATGATACATAGAAATATTGTCCCATTGAACATTATTTTGAAACTCCTGAATAAAATCTTGTGATAGCTTTTGAGAGCATGAAATATAAATCCAATAAACTTTGTCCTGGCACTCCCTTATAAGGATATCTGATAGCTTTTGATACCGGAAATCTCATTCCAGCTAAATTTATCTTGAAACTGTCTAATTTCAATTTTCTAATAATGTTTGATGTCGAGGAAATATTTTCCATTAACTTTATCTTGATATTTTGTAATAAAATCTTCTGATAACTTTCCATTCATACATATATATTCCCAGGTAAATGTTCTTCTTCTTCTGCTTCTATTTCAGCCAACAACTGTGTTTATAACCGTTTCGTTTGTTAAATAGAAGTCATGAATGTCCTCAACTTTTAAATTCTTAGAAACCTCATCATATATAAGATGAATGTAAATCATATTATTTATTGTACCATTTTCAGTACTCCTTTATTACAATTACATTTTTTGAATGTGAAACTTAATATACCGTAACTACACGAAATATTTCTAATTCCGTTTTATATTTACAGACAATAATTCGTGCATTTTTGTTTTTGTATTTGGTTTTTAAAATACACTATTCTTATATATCTGTGACATGGTTCACAATAAACTTTATCAAGCTTTTTCTTATTAAAGATATTTGGACAAGCACGACCACCTTTCATGCATTTATTAATATCAAACTCTTCAGCATCAAGACTTTTAAAGGTCTTACAAATAGTGCAATTTCTTATTTTATCTTTCAGTACTTCCATTTATTACTTTTATTAGCCTTCTCAATTGAATAAGTATTTTAAAACGTTACTAAATTCGTATCAGTGGATAGTCTAATTAAATGTGATAAAAATTCAGAACTTCGAGTACATTTTGTTGAATACCTAAAAAGAGTGAACTTTACTGGGAGCGTGTTTCCAGGAAGAAATTAACTAAAAAAAATATATCCACATTTCAAAAATTATCAGAGAATGTTATACATGAGTTCCAGGATAAAGTTGATTGGAGGAAATATATCTGCATATCAAAAATGACCAGAGAATTTTATCAAAGAATTCCAAGATAAAGCTGTTATTTATGGATTTCAATAAATAAAAAGTTATCAGAAACTTTTATCTTTGAGTTCAAAGATAAACTTATTTTTTTTTTTTTTATGGATTTTAGGTAACAGAAAAGTATCAAGAAGGTGTACAATAAGACTTTTTCCTCCATATTATGTATTATCAACAAATAATACCTTAAAACAATTATCAATTTGTGAAAACAAAAGGCAGTCATATATTTCATAAAGAGTGTATTGATACATGGTTACAAAGGAAGACTACTTGTCCAATGTGAAGAAATAGGTTAAGCTCATTCGCAAACTCAGGCGCAGAAGGAATATCTGATGTATTTGATCTAGTTAATGCTTTTTACGTTTAAATAACAACATCCTTTTTTTCAATCCAACTATTATGTGAACTATCAAATTCTAGCAATTTAACGTACACTTGATTTCCCTTTGCACGTATCACTTTTTCAACATCCGAGTATTTTGTATTTTGCATTTCTTGTTCATAGAATCCGCCTAAGATTTGTTCCGCTTTAGAGTCCTTAAAGTAATAATAGGGTGGACTACCCTTAAATACCTTATCAACTGCAAATATTTCTGTTGACCAGTTTGCTGTATGACCTTTGTCGAATAAAGCTTTAATTTTACTAATATGAAATTTATCACCTAATTTGTATTTTGGTTTTTTATGCTCAATTATATTTGGACAATATACATCATAATATATAGCGTCTTGGTTTTTTAAGTTAAATTCAGCGGGTTTCATTTTGATAGTGGAGTGATATGTAGTATTATAGATATTAATAGATTGTTGTAATATATCAATCCATTTATAACTTCCTTGTATGGATAACTGTTTCCACATTTTTCTTTTAATATCCTGTTAATTGTTCGACAACAGATGCTTCGATATTTGCATATGTTGAATAGCAATTGATATTATATTCCTTCATTAACTCTTTAAATTCTTTATTATAAAACTCTTGCCTTTATCAGTTTGCGGATTTGCAGGAACACGTTCAGCTTCCTTAAAATAGCCTTAAACGCACCTGCAGCATCATTGTCGGTTTTGTTCGTTAATAGTTTCGCCCAATTTAGCTTAGAAAATATGTCTATAATAGTTATAAAATTTATATACCTTGTTGATTTTAGAAATACCTTTAAGATTACCAGAGTTCACTCCAACCAGATCAGCTTGCCACACATCACCAATACCGTATGTTATAACACTTCGTGCTTGATAATTTCTTTTGGCTGGTTTATGTAATTTGCCTATTATTTCATTTCTTTCAGAATTTAACACCAATTCAGGTTTAACACCTTGTTAAATTATGTTTTTTTTAAACGTAGATTTCTTAGATCCACATTCAGAACATTTGGATAATATATAACGTTATCCATTTTTATATCTTATTAAAAGGGTCAGTGTTATAAGTTCTGTTTTGAACTTTACGCAAGATCATTTATTGCGATAAAAGTTCACAGAATAATAATATGATTGTTTATTATTGTTATTATTATTTTAAAAATAAATCAATTATATAATTTTTATCGCGTAAACTGTAACCTTCACCATCATATTCTACAGGAACGTTGTCGATAATAGTTTGTTACATGTGCTTCTAATTTATCACGTGCATCTACTTTTATACGAAATATAAATATTACCATTGATATTATTTTCAGATATATGTGACACCTTTTCTAGTTCGTAAAGTATTTCATATGTTTTGAGACGTAATAAAACTAGGCTCTGGCATTCTTTATATAATAAAAATTACTTAATACGGAGGTATCACCGTCCCCGGAATAATAATTTAATTAAAAAGTTATGCTCTGGTCTTACGTTTCTCGCGGAGTAGTCTGATAATTATTCTTAGTAGTTCATATATTCCATACATACATGTAGTAATGGTACTTTTCCAATCCATTTATAACACAAAAATAGTAATTAGTTTAATTCAGACGAAACGTCAGGTATATCATTAAAACAGTACATATCCATCCTCATAGCTTCTATCATTCGTAAAATAAATACCTTCACCAGATTGAACCCTGAACGGAAGCATTTGTAGTCTGAGCTCTTAGAGTTTCTTCTGAATTCATATGTTTTATCTCCAACACTAACTTATATAAATTTGAATCAATTTTGATTATCTGAAGATAATAGGATACAGTATAGTGACCTCCATAATTAAATCGAAATTATTTCCCTTTCTTTGTCCCATGCAAGGCTATGGTACTAATAACGTTAATTTTGAAATACTTTAGACTCGCCGTATTATAGTCTTCAATAGGAGAACTCACGGTGACTAGTCGTTTACCTTCAAAATCGTAATTTTGATTATTAAGAGTTATTTTTTATCTCGACAAAGTTTTTATTTCATCAATAGCATTATCTAATTGTCCCTTAGTTGCAGCATCTTAATGATTCGTGCCATCCCTAATTTGGACCATTCTTTGATTTTTTAATGATAATTATATAATTGTTTGTCTTTTTGAAAATTTCTTTTACCATTTTCGTAAATTCGTTATGAATATTTTAGTTTTATCATCTGTTTGGCTCACTACTCTTGATTTGTCTTATTTTTAATTGGTTTAATTCTTTAGATAATTCCTTTTTGGTTTTTGTTTCTACGCTATATATTTGTGCTTTCATTTCCACGAGTTAATTCAGCAAATATTTTATGTTTTTTGCATCCGTTTTAATATTAATAATCTCTTCAACGGTTTTCTTTACAGCGGTTTCTAAAGGGCCATCTAACTGCTTTAATGTCTCTAGCAATTTATTCATTACATTGTTTTTTAGTTTTTTTCGTCGTTTGATTAAGTATACCTAGAATGTCTGCTTTGACTTTATCTTCTGCTTTGTTGATGTTATCATTTTTATGTTCTGCTGGCAAATCTCTTTTAAGTCTGTCTATATCAAGGTCAATATTATTCATTATGGATGAATTTTCACAATTATTTATCCCCATTTAGATTTAAAATAACGTTTCCATAAGTTGCGGTGTAATTTCAAGAAGCTTTGAATAACTGCAAAGGAATATACACCCAAAAATATTTTAAGAACCGTAGTACATAGATGACCACAAATAACTTGTGAGATTTGTTGCACTGTATCTCCTCTAAAAAATTTTAAGAAATCGATTCTATTTCGTTTTTGATATTTAATTGAAGATTTTTTAAACAGAAAAGGAATCGAAAATATACGCTTTTTTTACCCTGTTTCCAATATCATATCCAATGTGTTGCTATACTGGAATTGTCTTCAAAAGTAACAACCGCACACTCTATATCTTTTGGTTTTGATAGAAGTGTACCTGACATAAACACGCCTCTAAAATGTGTGATACCATGTTTTTTGACGTAATTCATAATATCCATATTACTTAAACGAGAGACAGAATGTTCCTCGTTTTTAACACGTATTCCAGAACCAAATTTTGCTTCCATAACTTGATTATGATGTTTTTGTTCTACTTCCTTTTGATTTTTCTTATTATCAAGATACGTGTTCACAACAGCAGAAATTCCAGTCACAAGTGCCTGCAAGTGTTGCTAATGCAATAAGCGTAGGTAATGTTAATAGGAAAACTCCAAAATTTATTTCAATTGAACCTCCTTGTTTTACTTTTTTATTACCATGTTAATTGCTTTTTTTACATTCACTCAATGTCACACCGTTTTCTATGTTTTCAGGTGTAGGTTTCTTTTATATTCTATGTGTTTATTTATTTTTAAAAATGCCTGCACAATTGCAGATACTAGAAAATTGAATCCATCATAGGGGATGCCGTTTTTTTTTTTTTTTTTTTTTTTTTTTTTTAAGTATATTAGAAATCTTTCCATGATAAGTAATTAATGCTGGTAATAACATTTACTATAGTAAGAATATGTAGTTTTATAGACAAACAAGTATTCCTATTTTTTGTTCAATAATTCCAACCCCTAATTTACGTTTTACGCTAATGCAGCATCAAATTTACCACTTAATAGTGTATCAGGATTGTTTTGAATTTCTTTGGCTAACCTTTTCCCGCTTTATCTCTGGATTCTAAATCTTTATCATGTCTATAGAATATGTCGTGGTTTAAACATGCAGAATTCAATTTGTTTATAGGTGGATCACCCCTTGCTAATCCTTCTTGTACATAGTTTAGTAAGTGGTTCGCAATAACTGTAATCTTGTACATATGCATTCCTGGTACTATCCCTGAATTCAAAATTGTATTTAAAGAACCTTCACCATACTATCCAAAACACTTTTTGGTAAACATTTAATAATAGACTCGAGTGTATATGCAGCATTTGGATTGGTTTCTATATTCGTATCGATTATGCTAAACCGTCAAATAATATGCCATATATGCTTGCTATTTCATTCTTTATTTTTGGTCTATGACTACCAGCTTTCCATGCACCATCAAGAATACCAGTAGGGTTTAAAAGTTGACCAATGTTATCCAGTAATGCGTATTCTTTTTGTTTTCCTGTGCAAGTTTCTATAACCCCCTTACCAACTCTAGGTGAAGAAAATAAGAATCAAATCTAGAGTTTGGTCTAGTTAATTTTCCTCACATTGGTTTAAATGCATTACATACTTTTTACCTTGGCTAGATTTTGTTTTTTTTTTCGTTGATGAATCATTATTTTGATAAATGGTTTCGGAATTTAAAAGTATATCTCAATAGTTTAAATAGTCTTCATCTTTATACCATCTGGAGTATTTTTAAGCAATGAGAGTAACTCATTAGTGCCATTATACGTTTTTCCTTCGATAAAAATACTATCCCCATTAGGTATTATTTCCGATTTTACAATATACAAGATAATTCCACCAGTTCCATACTGGTTCGCTGTTTTTTTTTTTTTTTATTTAGGTACCTTCCTAATTTTTTCCTACATGAATAGCACTATAGTATGTAATACCTTGTAGTTCTTCATTTGGAATGAAAAATTCTTCATGCTTAGCAAGTGGAATTAACTCGTTAATAATATTTTTATTTTGTTAGACTAACATGTGTAATTTATTTTTATTTTCTGTAATGGCATCCAATACAAGTTGATTCTTTCGTTTATTTAATTCATATACAATTCTGATTTGTCTTTTTCGTTCTTTGAATTGTTCTATTAATTGCTGTCTTAATGTTAGACGTCCTTATGGATGTTTTGGTAATTGCGTAATGTATAAACTCAAAAATATATAACTTTCACGTTCATACGTTACGTTTGACGTTGGACGTTTGCGTTGACGTTTGCGTTCATTTTTATAAAATCTTTCATTTGTTTGTGGTATTTTCCATCATTGGGTGTTCATGTCATATTAATAGTAATAAATCCAAAGTAAGCTTTCCAGCACGTGTTGCATAGTTCTTTAAATTTATGAAAATTTGAATTGGCTCCAAGAAACCCATCGTAAGCGTGATTAAGATGATTTTCTTGTTTATGCAAACACACAAAATTGGAATCATCTCTTATTAGTTGTTTTGGAATTTTAGTAAAAGTTTGACCTAAGCAAAGCACGCTAATTCCCTTATATCTACCTCTGAAATATAGTTGTCTCACTATGCCTTGGTTTTCTAAAATCCAATCATCTATAACAACTAAAGAATTATCTTTCATTTGGTCCAAAGATATTATGTCCTCTTCATTATCTATAACCGTTGCCAAACAGCTTACTGTTTTATGCTCGATATCGTTAAATATTTTGTAACTGTATTTCTTTTGATATAAAGTCTTGCATAAAATGTAATAATAATAATAATAGGCGTTTATCCAGCCTTTTTAAGAATAACATTATCGTTCGTTAAACCCATTTTTCTATATCCTGGCAGTCCTACTATTTATCCTGTAATAGTTGCAGCTAACAGCTTACCAAGTATTCTAAAATCTTCATTTTCATTTTCTGGAATATATGTTGTATTTAAGTCAGAAAATAAAAGAAAATTATTTTCTCAATAGATGTATGTTGGATTAAAAGGAACTATTTCAGAATTACGTTTGTGCCTTTCTAAACCCATGACCATAGATAATGAACATATTTCTGTTGTAAGTTTTATGTCATTCTTCTAACACCAAATATTGAGGATAATGTCTTAAAATACGGTGCTCAGAATGTCCTATTCGAAAAAGGACAATATGCATTCAACGATTTGTTCAGAAAATTAAGTCAAATACAAGTATTGCAAATAAAGGTAAATAAAGTTACGGATTGAATTACGATTACTAATAAAGGAAAATAACATTTAGTTATAAAAAATTTTGGAAAGCTGTTAGGATTTTCTAAGAATCCTGTAATTAAATCAGGGGAAACTAAAACTGGCGATGATTCACCTAATTTTATACCTTTTAATACCATTAGCATTGAATGTAGTTTAGTCACAAATGCAGGATTCGTCACTAAAAATAATAATCACCAGCGTAAACAAACACAGTGACGTTATTCAAAGTTTGAACCTAATGTGCCGTTTAAAGATCCGATTATTTATGGACCATCATACCCTTACGAGTTACCAATAATTCATCATCTTGGTTCAGTCAGAGATATTAAAGTTACTATTGCTGATGAAAATCCACTAATTTTTTATTATTAAATGGATATCAAAAGCACCGAAGAATACCAAATAAGATTATCTGAGCTAAATGATTCTACCAGACAAAATTTAGGAAGAAACGAAAATGACTCAGTAATTTAGATTTAGATCTGAATATTGCTGATAGAACTTATTTTCCATGAAGAGCCATTGTTTATATGCAGTTTGAACCATGTGGGAAGGATGCAGATATGGTATTTAATAAGGATGGTAATATCAAACCTGTAAATAATTATTTTCCACGAATATTTAATAAAGCATATTTTAAAAGCTTTGGTCAGGTAATAGAAAAGGTAGATTATCCTGATTTAGTAAGCGATGTGCTTATTGACCTATTTGTTCCAAAAACAGATTTACATTTGTATAAAGGTGCTGCACTTATTACAGAAAATAGACTTAATTATGAAGATAATCGTATTTATGAAGTATCGTATCCACTAGAATTTATATTTAGTTTCTCTAGATATAATGACAGCCTTTGTGTAATTTAGGTTTAACTAATTATTTGAAAGAGCAGATAATTATGAGCATGTTCTTACAGATGGAATACTTTGAAAGCAGACGGATCAATTGATAAAGCCGCACCACATGATGCTAACATTGTCATAAAAGAATTTAATATAACAGTTCCAATCATAGGATATCAGCCAGAAAACGCTATGATACAAAGTGAAAAACTACTAAACAATCCAAAATTGAATTTTAATTGTTTCGTCTAGAGCGCTATGGAGGAACATGATTTTACCGGAAAAAGCATAATCATTCAATAATCTACAATTCCATAATCCCGATATCTGCATTATACGATTAAAAAAAAAATAGACTGCTAAATCAGAAAAAGGGACTCTAGTGAATATGATCATGGTCAGCTGGAAAATTGGTCGATCAAAAATTCAAGAAATGAAGAATTTCCAATGGAAAGACAAAGATTTTAACATTATGAATCATTGTTGCCAAGTAATATATGACGCTAATGCTTCATTAGCTGAAAAATTGGCAGGGAATAATGCGTTAGTTGGGATGTCGACGAATTTGCTCTTAAGCAATTTATGGCAGTAATGGATATGACAATACGCAAAAAATTACATATTAGGTAAAAATCAGCTTATAAATACTTTAGAATTTGGCGTTAAAGTTCCAGCTAACACAATCATCTACGTTATTATGGGTGAAAAAAAAATTACTATCGATCTAAGTTTAAAACAGATTACAGAAGAAATTTAAATCTATTAAATGAGAATTAGTGTATCTGCTTATAAAATCCAATGCTAATCAAACTCTGAATATTATTAAACATCTTCAGGATTTCGGATACCTTACTGCGGAAGAACATGAATTTAAAAGAATCGACCAAAAAAGTCTTACAAATGCAGTTTTTAGTGTATAAAAAATACTGTAGTTTAAAAACAGACGGCTCACATAATTCTGAAGCATTAACTTTAATTAATTTCCAAAACAATTTGGAAATATGAATTGCCCTTCCTGATATCCACAACGTTGTCACATAAATGGAAAACAAAACATTTAAGGTGGCATTATGCAGATGCAAATGGAACTATAACAAATATTGTCGACTCCGCATTTAAACTGTGGAAACGCTGTAGCGGTTTGACTTTTGAACATAATATGTATTTTAAAACCGAATATTCTAATTTTAAACAAATGTTTGGATCATAAATTTGAGAAAAGATATCGAAACTTAACTAATTAGTTCTAGGGAATGGGTGGCATTGTAGCACACGTTTTGCACCCAGAACATGATAATATTAAGTTGGCATTCACATAGATGCCGGTGGAGATTGGTATCTAAAAATGCACAAATTTAGTCCAAGCTAAAAGACTAACTTATTTTACGTTTTAGTATATTTAATTCAAAGACCTTGGAATTATATTACCTAGACTCACCGCTGGCGCTGGTGTGCTGTCGCTAAGTGAAACCTCTCGCGCATAGGTATCTGGAGGGCAAGCGTGCTTTTTGCCATATGCTCAGTACGCTTAAAACCTTTAAAAGTGAGGTGGTTTAAGGGCATTAGGGATTAATAATTAACATAGTGCACTTCTATGCTGCATAACTGTACTAACCACCGGAAAATGGTTCCAAGATCACTTTCCATTTGGTAAGAATAAATTGTAATATTTGTGTTCCAAATTTATTCCGATTTATTCTCGTGGGTTTACTCGGTCATTATGCGAATGATAATTTATTTTAGGTTCCTAATACATAAACTACAATTATTGAGTAAGTCGTCAACTGCTCTGACACGAATTTGTGCCATCGAAATATCACAGGCATCTTGGGAAAACTTGTTCCATGAGAATAAAGGCAAGATGATGCTAAACCCTGTCACAGTTCCTTCAGTATTTAGTTTCCCTTTTCATCTGACAAAGCTAATGAGAACGCTAGTTTCATTCTTATAACTATTTTGTATATGTTTTAATAGCATTAGAAGGCAGTGCTAAAATATTAGATTCAATATTATAATTTGTCCTAAATAAAAAAAATACCCGAAATCTTGATTTAGTTAATTTTTCAGAGCTGTAATTTCGGACTGAAACACAACCCCACAGGGTGCAAAAAGGAAGTTTGCAAATTTTAGATTGTTTACAAATTATTTCAGGAAGCACAGACCACACTCTCCTATAGTGTACATATTAATATATCTATATTATCTAACTCAAATATAACTACAACAAATACTGATAGAAAAATGTTTTACTTAACTTCTTGAGTATGGTTTACTGAAGTGGAATACAGGTACCTAATTTCACATTTATTTTATTTTTATACTGTGCATACCATCTCTGAAAATCTAGTATCGTATATGTTATTTTCCCTACTAAGTCATTTTACTTATTTGCTTGTTTTTATTTATTCACATACCGCCTTAGGTAATATCGACGTATTCCCACTTTGACCTTCTATAGCGACTGCTCAAATTTGAGGTGCACATTAAAACTGATTAATTTGACACACATTCAGTATCGCATTCACATTTCCAGGCTCTTGAGGGTGGAGAATAAGAATAGCTTCATCAGCCTAGAATCGAACCCAGCATATTTTTAATTTTTAAGTTAGCATTTTGACCATTTTACTGCAGAGACACTCTTAACAAGCCCTCTTTATAATTCTTATTGACGACTTTGTGCACTAAAGTAAAAAGGAGAAGATATATATGGAATCACTGAGAATAAGCTGCTAAAACAGAATTAAAGCTGAACTATGCATTCTATGTTGCTTAAATCCCATTTGTAAAACACTTAAAATGCAGGTATGCGATATTCAAGTTCAATGATAATATTTACTTCTGTTTTGTTCAGTTGTGGGATGAAATTCCGTCTAATTTGTGAAAGGATTTTATTCAACTTCCAACAGGACATTCAGAATCTAATTCCTGTGCATAGATGCTGACGACCATAAAGAACGTGTTGTCGCAACTATTTCCTACTCAGGCATCCTTATGACGTAATTATAGCTGTTTTAAATTTCACTGTTTTCACATTGCAACCAATATATTACGCGCGACCTAGAGAGTCTCTTGCCTTCCAGTGCAGTTCTTCATTTCACAACACTTTAACGGTCTGCGCAGCTAGGCATATAGGGGCTTGTTGAAGTGGACATTCTGTAGGATTATCCCATACTAATGAAAAAGGTGCCATATGTATCCGCATTACCAGACAATGTTATCGATTTACATTATGATGATATTTTAGGAATACAAACACTTTATGGACTTCTATCTCCAATAGTTCGGTAACAACACCTACAGTAACTACTTCGGTAGATGAAACATCACCAAATTTATGTAAGCCTAAAGATGTTCGCTTTTGTCTAGTAAACAATCAATTAATGTGATGTGCGCGTGTGTGTGTATCACAATAAGTGGTTTTAGATCTATGATTTACAGGAATAAAGTTATAACAACAAATCACAGAAAATACGCGATTGGTTACATTTCTTGCCTCAAGATTTCAAAAGAATAAACGCTGTATACCAAATGGGAAGCAGTGTTAATCATGGAAAAACAAATATACATGGTCGAATATTCAAGCTTAAATTAAGTATCTGATTAACCGAATTCTTTTTCTGACGTAAAACATGTAACGTAAACATTAATTGGATGTATAATTCATATACGGGTCAAACATGTTTTTCAACGATGATTAAAATGTGGAAAACGTGGCCTGTGAGTGCGGAATATTTATACTCATCACCTGTTATTTGGTTGTATGTGTTAAGGTGTGTGCATAGGGTGAATTCTGTAGCATTGATGTTATTAAATAACTATGGAACCAAAGAAAAAGTACAGCGGTTTAAAATGTCACCTTACCATGAAAGTGTAAACAATTCTCGGCAATCCAACCGAGGACTCTTTCACCGTCAAAGGATACTTATAAGCTATGAGGCATTTTCAGAACCTTAAAGACTATACATGGGAGGTTAAAGGCCCATTTGCATACAAATGTTAACACAATGCAACACGAACACAAATGCTTGTAGTCAGGTTAATAAATGGAGTCATTCAAACTGGTTTTCGTTAACATGAACGTAAACACATCGCCAGACGCTAATGGCAAAACATGCATCTCCAAGCGTTTATGTTTGCATTAACGGGATGAGAGAGAGAGAGAGAGAGAGAGAGAGAGAGAGAGAGAGAGAGAGAGAGAATATCGCACCGCATACATACAGAACAGAGGAAAATGGGGTCATTATATGAGAAGTTGATTATTTTATTTCAAAATCATTGTTGTATTAATGGCACAAAGCGTAATGTTTAAAAACATCATTTTTAACATAAATATTTGCAAATGAACTGATATATGAAAGTAGGATTTATTATTATTAGTATTGTTGTTGTTGTTATTATTATTATTGTTGTTATTGTATTTCGGCAATACGTGAAAATTTATAGGTTACGAACTATCCATTTTCTGTTATGTAGGGACAAATGTTACATATAATATAATATAGAAACGAGCCAATGAGTTTGCAGCAATATAAACTGCATTGTTGCCTCGTTTTCATACTTAGGTTATCTTACTTTGGCTTTTAACGTTTTGTTGGCATTGTAAATGGCAAAGCGAATTTTATGTTAATGTTACAGGTTTATGAACTTGCGAATATTAATGTTTGTATCTGAATGGCCCTTAAGGAATCAGACCTTCCCTCTATGTATCATTCTTTTGCGTGAATACCAGTAGAATTTTGATCTATTATTTGGTATAGTCAGGGCTGAATGAAATTAAAATTGTAAGGGGTAAAGGGGAGGATTCCCCATAAAAATCCTCCAGATCATTGCACAGTTTCATAAAGAACGGGGGAAGGTAAATAAATTAACGAATTTACCATTTGAATTTAGAAAGCTGAGCATGTAACGTCGGGTAAGGCAGCCTCTTTTAAACAAAGTGAAGTAAAATAAGTTCTGCCTCACACAACACACGGAATTTCGATTTTCCATAATGCCATGCTTTGGTCTAAACTCACAGCCAGATAAGCATTCAAAACGCTGATGCATGTAGCTATAGGTGTGTGTCAAGTATTTTAGTATTTCTCTTTGCACTGCGGGCTCCTGTCTGCCACAGCTTGTTTGTTACGCTTGTTACTGCGTAATTATCCAGTGAATGCTGATTTCAAGCATACCTATGCGTATTCTATCGGACAGAAACGTACTGAAGTTAGCCAGAAATAATTGTATTTTTGTGGGCTGAAAAGAAGGAATATGGACGAAACTTTATTGGTAATTTTTATTTAGGAGAAAACGGATTAATTTATTTCACGTGTTGAACTCGGGGTACTCTTTGCAAAATCCTTAACCCTTGCTCTGATGAATCCACCGAACAGGATGTCTAGACCATAATGTCTGTGGCCCACATTCGGGAAGTTCCAGGTTCAATCCCCAGCGACCACCCACATGGCCAATAGGATTTTCGTGGTTTCCCCGGTCCGGCAGGCAAATGCTGACAATCATGTCCATCACTTCCTATACCCATTACTTCCCTGTCATCCATTTCAGGACTGCAGGATCGCGCGATAGTGTTCGGCGAGCTGCTGGGAGGTGGCTGTGCGCCCTATAAAGTTATTTCCGGTCAGTACTTGGCTCTGGGATCCTTCAGGAGGAGCACGTATTCGCAGAGTCACTGGGGGTTCAGGGATGTGTGGGAGGGCCCCAAGAGTCGTCGGATGCGTTCTATCTGGAAACGTTAGGCGCCCGTCGTTATTCGGATTAGCAGAAGTAGATTCAATGACAATAGGTATAAATCTGTGGTTAGCACCACAGATTTCTGAACATTATCCATAAAATACTCCAGGACGATTAAATCTGGTCGCACTTTGGGTATCTCCCCTTATCCCTTCTAGAGATCACATAAGCCTCAAAGACCACAATCGTCTACGTGCGGTGTTGTGCCTCGTGACTCGAGGCTTATCCCCAATAATTGTAATCTAATCCTAATAAGATGTATCCCAAAGTTAGTAATTTCTTACGAATGTACATCCAACTGCTGTGCGTGCTTCTAAAAGCTATCATACATCTTCAGTGTGAACTGAACTGATGTCACCTTTATATTTGTTTAAGGGTTTAAGTTAGGAATTGTATTATATCTAATCTAGCCGGGGCAATGCAAGCAAGTCCTGTAGTTCAAACGTACAAGAATAATACACGTGTTGCGTTATATGCTACACAAACAGCGGTTAACTTGGCCTAGAAGTGATTCGTAATTCAGCTATGATACCTGAGAAAACTTGTTCAAAACCAGTGAAACATAATTCCATCAGTCTGAACATGCGCATTACAATAGTTTGTGCTCGGGCCATGTAGCACGGCATCCACATGCTTTACCCTGGTTACAGGAATAAGGGAAAGGCACCAGTAAACCATGCATGTAGATAAGTTAATCTTCTGAACCCAAGACTAGTTGCTGGTGCAGTTTTAAAATGTGATACGCGGCCTTTCTTTGCTCAGATTTGGAGCTCACGAATTCCATCGCACATCTTCTGTAGGCAAGTTTTAACATTTAAATATTGTTATTTCATCAGAAATACGTATTTGCGATATCTTAATTAAAAACAAAATGGTCCTTAAAGTTTACGCGTATTTGTGGGAATGTGTATTTGCGTACTAATGTATGCAAATGCACATTAATGTGTCTATGAAGATCATTTGAAGCTAAATGTTTATTAATTACTTCAAGCTTTTGATTTAGGCCACATTCCTAGTTGAAAGGTGAAGGCATAGCGAATTACTTTGGCTCAAACTAACCGTACACTTTTAAAATCTTTCATTATGATTTTCTCAAACATGGCTCTAACAATTTTGATTAAACGATATCATGTTCAAGTAATAATGGCAATTAAACTTAAAATGTCTATAGCTAAATTTAGGTAGAAAGCCATTTCATTAATATGTACTAACTAGGAAAGCTGAGAAACCATCTTTACAGTTTCTATCCGATATGTTTTGCAGCATTAAACATTGTGAAACAATTCTTTTTATCCCTGATTTTTTTTTCAGATAGAAGCAATATATTCAAACTTCCCTGTTTCTCAGCTTGTGATTAGCGCAGCTTGTGTGAAATGTTCAAAATATGCTATTATTTCTCAGTATTCTGAAATGTTGTTTTGCGTACTACTTCCACAGTGAAAATAACGATTAGTTTTTAGCTGTTTTACTTTCAATAACCTTAACAATATTATTTTAAGGACTTTGTTATTGTATGGCGAAAAACGCTCCGCGCATTGCAACTTAAAATGTCTTGAATTAATGTTTTCAGTAAAAAAGCTGTTTGTTTATAAAAATACTCACGAATTGGAAATTCATTCATTTATGAGAAGATTACATGTTTTAAGTGTGGAAATCACGGATTTTAGAAAAAAAGGGTAACAATGGAAAAATGTTAAAAAATTAACATATCGTAAACAAGGTAAATTTGATGCTGAAACCTAAAAACCTAGTTTTGAAACAAATAATAATAATAATAATAATAATAATAATAATAATAATAATAAAGTGCCAAAAAAACGTATTATATTTTGTTTTAAATGACAATATTTACGATAAAATTAAATAACCAAGGTTTAAATATTATGAAAGAAAATGTAAATAGCGTGTTATTTATGGACGCTCTTTAACTACTGTGGTTCTCAGCGTCCCATTCTAAATTGGGTGTGAAATATCATTTAATTTTGCTCAGAGGCCTCTCTGTCAGGCTTGAGGTTCTTTTACGTGACGTAAATCTACGACACGGGACCAACGGCTTTACTTCCCTTCCGAAGGAAGACATGCTAAGGATGTTTACACCCGAAAAAATCCATCGTCCTCCGCCGGGTTTGAACCCGCGACCTTTGGTATACGAAGTTAGCATGGTAATCATTACACCACGGAGGGCGACATAATGAAAGAGAATACATGCATATATATATATATATATATATATATATATATATATTCAATTTTTTTCATTTTAATGAAAATGTCACTCATAACTTACTTTGATACAATAAAGATAGAAATTCAGAAGAATCGCTTACAGCAGTTAATGGTAGAAACAAATCGTGTGAATGCTATAGTGCAGATTTTAAAAGTAATTGTTTTTGTATGAATTGACATCTAAAACAGCGTAATTGCATTATATAATCCACAGATAAAAACACAGTTTGAGAGAGGAAAGGCTTAAGTAGAAATTCATTGAATGATTGTTCGAAAATAATTTATTTTTGTAAACTGTAGGAAAAAAGTAATTTAGTGGACAGGAAAGCCTTCCCTCGTTTTATAATAGTTATTATGCTCAAGAATGTAGAACAATGCAGCCAAATGCTTTAATTCTATGGTTATAAATTACATATATTCTCAACGAAATCCCCACAGAAGTTACAAACTTTCTGCCTCTGTCATTAATTAATGCAAAGAGCACTGATCTCAATGTGGCGAATATTTAATTAGAGAAGAAGATACTTTTAAGAAGCGCGAAATAAAGTCTAGAAGACGACCAAATTTACTTTCCCTGTCATTTTGGTGGGCTGTGGCCTATTACTTTCTCCACAAGAAGCATCACATGAAGTAGAGAAAGTGATGAGCTGGGGTAAACCTTGTGCATGTTGTACACTGTGCATAGCTCAGGTGAATTTCGCAAGGCTAGATTGCGTAACACCACTGACCATGTTTTTAACGGCCAGTAGGTGTACACAGTGTGATAATTCCGCCTACCGCAGCACACATACTAAACCTTCATAAGTACGAATTTGCGTACCAAACGCATGAAATCACTTTACTGCAACAACATTTTCCAAATAAACGAGATGGTTCCGCGGTAACATGTGAGGTTTGCATTCGGGAGTTCCACCATTCGATTACCATCCGGTCGGTCACAAGTACATTTTTTCGTGGTTTCCCTAATCGGTAGCGAACGCTGGTGGGGGAGGGTTCCCATAGTATTACAAATTTCCTGGAATGGAAGATGGAGCACCGGTGAAATGCAATGGCGGGGGAAACCGGAGAACCCGGACAAAACCCGCCCCTGCGCCGCTTTGTCCACCACAAATATCACATGCGGTCGCTTGGGATCGAACCAGGGCCGTCTAGATGAAAGGCGAATGGTCTAACAACTCGGCCACGGCGCAACCATCACCTGTGTTGCCTTAGTAGCAGGCATGGATGTAAAATAGGAGAGTAATCCAGGAATTTACAGCCTTTAAAACATTTCCAAAGAAAAATTGTTTTAAAAATCTCCAAAATACAGCTTACTTTATTTCTCCATAAAACCATCTCCGTTATTTAAGCAGTTGTCATATTTGTCCACGATCTTTAGAATTCCAGTGTAATAACCGTCTGCCACCCGTTCATCAAACCAAGATGTTTGGATACTGTTTCCAACCAAAGAACGTTAAATTTTAAAGAAGTAAATTTGTAACTCTTTAGGGTCACACATTTGTTTTACAAGATTTTTTTCACGATTTTTTTTCGAACCATCTGTGATAAGTGACGGACATCTGGGTCGATTTTCATCATGCTCAATTTTTCGCCCAATGCTAAACATTTCATACTATTTTCTCACATCTCTTTCGTTCATTACTGTATCTCAATAACAACTTGTTTCGCCTGGTACATTTTCGACACCAAGAAAATACATTGAGGAAACCAAGCGGCCTTGATTAGAAGTCCGAAAGCAGTCTGTGCCGCGAAAATGTGCAAACGGTTATAATTTCCTGGATTACCCTCATGTAAATAAAGAAAAATAATTTTCACTACATAAATGAAATATTTACGGATATTCACGAATGAAATATTATATTAAGCCTCCATAAATGTTAGACATTAAAAGAACTGTCCTCTCCCGAGAAATATTTTGAAGGCAGTGCAGTTGTTGCAGTACGAGAAAGTGTGATTTATGTCCACGGTGCACTCCAGCAATTGGACTCGGTATTTTTATTTCATTCATTTTTCTCTGATGGAGCTGAGAGAAGCACAGAAATGACATCTCGATTTGTCAACTTTGATGACAAGAAACAGGTTCAGTGCCGGTTTACTTACAAGGTAATTTATACACCCGTCTCAGACAACCATGTTCTGGGAAGAGGAAGCCTTCGGTGAAAGTGATATCTACCAGGAGATACTGCAGTAATAAATCCTACTCTGCTACATGTATGGATGCCATATGAGAACGGCCAATAAATTCCTCAAGTATAAACACAAATTAAGAAAACTGCCACTGAAAATGAAACTAACTTGAAACTTTTATCGAGAACGTAACCCGTTACCTTGTATAAAGAATGACTTATTATTTTACATGACAATATCTGCATCTTCCTACTCAAATGTGAGATTTCTACACAGATTCCTGAAACAAAAACTAACATGTCTTCCTCAAAGCAACTTTTCCAAAATATTCATTTCACATTCAGTAGAACACGTGTCATGAATTTAGTGTTCTAGAATATCCGATGTGACGTCAAAGTGCGAATTTTAATACGTAGATGATGCAGCGAGACATAATGACATTTGGCTCCCTTTCCTAATTCCGTCTTGTTTGGTAAGTAATAACCACATTCACTAATAGCAAGCGTCACAAAAAAAGCCATTTGGCAGAATTCATTTCAACATTCGTTGACTTTTATGCCAATAGCTACATTGTTCTGCGTATTGATTTAATATATTTCAATGTATGGTTATATTATTATATTAATTGCATATCCTAAGACTTGTAATTAACAGATTTATGTTTAGTAGTATGAAATGACGGCAGCATCCACTATAAAACTTACTTTCTTCATGCCATCCTCACAGATGGAGTCTATCCGGGGATAGGTTTACATTTCAGGCAGTTAAATAGAAACTTCAAGCCCCTAGAATATGATTAACGCTGAAAATTAGTGGAGGAAGAGTCAGGAGGGCTACAAGTTTGTTTACTGGGCATGAATTCTTCAAAAAGCACACACAGACACAAACAGACTCTGTGATGGGAAGGAAGAAACTGCCGAACATAAATACTGCTAAGCTGCGACGCACTGTGGACAAGAATGTTTCATATTTGGAGCCCCAATTTTGAACAAGTTTAAAGAAAAGAATTCTTGGCACTAATTGAAACTGAAATTGAGTTTTATTTATGGATGAAAGACCGCTTTATTTTGCTCAGAAGCCTCTTTAACAGGCTTAAGATTCTTTTACCTGCCGTAAATCTACGACACGGAACCACCGGCTTTACTTCGCTTCCGAAGGAAGCCATTGTAAGCATTTTTATATTAAAAAATTCATCGCCTTCCGCTAGGTTTGAATCCGGGACCTTGGGAACCAGAAGCCTAACACTTTACCTCTAGACCACGGAGGACTCTTAACACCAAATAACTCGAATTCCTATAATAGGAAATGGAATAGCACATAAAACCACAAAGCACTCAAACGTTTCAAATACTAATCTAATCTAATCTTATCTAACGCTGAAAATGCCCTTGAGAGGAGAAACGTTTAGAAGATATTTCAAGTAACAAGGACAACGATGTAAGGCAGCATCAAAGTACTTCTGAAAATAACTATGGGATAAAAGGGTTTCGTGCAGATTAATATATTTTTTTTATTTATTTTAAACTAGAAATTAATTCTTTATGTAATTTCTTAAATACTCTTTCTCTGAATCTCATAAAAATATGACATTACATTATTCTATATAGGGATCGAGAGACAAAATTAAGAGCAAGCTTTCTAGAATCACACAAATAATGTTTTATTATTTTTATCATTGCCAATAGAAACCGCTTTTGTGCTGCTATCAATTCGTCTTTGAGTAGATTAATAGCAGCAGCAATGATAATAATGATGATGATGATAATAATAATAATAATAATAATAATAATAATAATAATAATAATAATAATAATAATAATAATAATAATAATAATAATAATAATAATAATAATAATTCAATACCTAAGACCACAATATTCAGTACCTACATTTTGTATCAGAACCAGAAAATCTTAAAGGAACGAAACATGGGTAGACCACTGTTATTCTATTGCTGGTGTTGTCCATTGTGGTTTGTTTTAACGTCAACGAAAATAAAGCATGAAATGAGCATTGAACAGAAATTGTAAGATATTAGAAGCAGAGTGATAAATCAAATCACTAAAGGCAAGAAAAACTACAATTTCATATTCAGATCTTAACGGAAAACGTTGAATTGGGGCACTTTCAGTGACACAAGACTTCTTTTTTTAGGTTACCATGCGTTTAATGGAACAAAGCAATGAATCAACACCAACAAATGTGTGCATCAAACCGTGGCATGATATAGCTGCTCGCAAAGGCTACGAGAAGAAAGTTCACAAAAAAGCACACGTTTATTGAAATAGTCTTTGAAAATATTGTACAGCATATTTTAATACCACATATAGTTAATAGTTTGTATTAAAATTACTAAATATATTTTGAATGCATTAAAACGACTTTTATGTTCTTCCTTTTGCTGCTCAGTAACGCTTCCATTGACTACTATCTGAAACGGCTCTGCCAACTTTAGTTCGCTTAAGCATCTAAGTTAAGAGAACTTATTTTTTTATGCTTGCAATTATGTATCACATGAACTGTATTTTGTAAATGTTGTTCTAATTGAGGGTTCTTAAAGCACCCAATTCTTCTTTTATCACTTTTTTTTTTTATTTTTCCGTAGGTTTTACTGATTACTGGTTTAACTGTTTCTTTTACAAACATATACACATTGCACAAACATATAACATCCACGCCCAAGGCGGGACTCGAACCCACGATCCTCTGCCCACGAAGCACCAAAGCGAGACGCTTTAGCGAGCGTGGCTATGGGGACCGGCTCACTTCATCGGCACATTACCAATTTACTATTAATAGTAAACGCATCCATACTACCTACGACCGAAGTTTTGCGGATAACGACGAGGCAATCGGAGTCATTTATAACGTTTTACCTGTATTTAGTTACTTCAGTCACGCAGTTTAATGGAACAAATTGAATAAACAGAAGTCTGTGGTCAAACGATGTTTCCATACATAGGCTTCATATGAAACAAATTAGCAAACATTGCCTTTGTTCGCCTTCGCATTACAACAAAATATCAAAGCACTACCCTATTCCACGAAAACATGCTAATGGTCCGTCAATCCTGTAAGCGTTTAAACAAAAGACATTGTGTACTAGTGCAGAAATAGCCCTTAGTACTGCAGGTAACAGAGCATTTTAAGGCCATTTTATATAAAACATTTATTTACGTAATAAATATTTAATATTGAGCAAAAAATGTAAAAAGATATGCAATATAAAACTTATACTTATGAGTAAATTAGAACCAGTTGAAAAAATTCAATGCCACAGCCGGGAATTGAATACGGTTCTCCCGGCTCTCTTTCTTAAGGTAAGGCTTTGTGTTAGTAACCCCCGTAATTAGAATGATATTGGCCAGGGTTAATGCAATACATTGCAGGGCTATCTTTGTAAACCAAACATTCGCAACCAACCAATTACTTAATCTTTCTTAATATATTAGCTTGATTTAAGTGCCGTTGTTATCATTGTTCTACCATCTGCATTCCTTTCACCACCCTCAAATAGCTATCCCCCGCGTCTCAGAACCTTGTTCGCTACAATACGAAGGTTGCCGGTCCCCATGGCCGCGCTCGCCAAGGCTTTGGTGCTTCGTAGCGCTGGGGATCGTGGGTTCGAGTCCCGCCTTGGGCATGGGTGTTATATGTTTGTGTTTATGTGTGTGTTGTAAAAGTAAGAAAACAGCAATCCAGTAATAATACAGAAAAACAAGATAAAATGAAAATAAAGATAAATAAAAGTAGGGTATACAGTGCCGGAGTCCCGATCAAACTCCGGTACCGTATTTAAAAAAAAAAAAAAGAAAAAAAAAAGGTCTGACCTACCAGTTCACCTTGTTTTCTACAAATAAAAAGCATCTCACATGGAAGAAGACCCTAGCAAGTGAAAGAAACCAGTTTTTGGAGATACTGGACCACATCTTAGGAGAAAGGAAATTGTAACATAAGTGAAAGGAGCAGAAGATTCTAATGGGATGCTGCGTCCATAAGATGCGGAAGACAGTAAGGTTTACATTATCTACCTGAAAAAAGGTCATTCCACACCCTTCTAAATGCCAACCGCAACGATGGACGCTAACCTCTTCTTACTTTTCTATGCAGAAAGAAGAGCTTTGGAATGGACTAGAGAATGCAAGCAATTAGCATTGTCAAACTAATTCATAAGATAACCAGACCTGGAGAGTCTATTTATGACTGTTTCCTTTACATGTCAGCAGTATTTTGATGTTGAGCAACCTCATCTACCAATGGTCTCAATTCATTGATATCTTTGATATGTTCACGTGTCTCCCGGGTCACTACGCAAATGCTGGAGAGGTTTCTTCATTCTCCCGAACTTCCTGTCCCTTCATTTCATTTCCATTTCATCCAAATGATCCTTTTCAGGGTTGTAAGTGTCGGCGAGGATTGCAGTGTTGGCGCCCTTCCGTGGTAGTGACTGAGCTTTGGAAATACAGCTCTGGGCGGCAGGATGACATTGAAAGTCGTCTGTAGACCCAGGAGTTAAGACTGAACTGGGGAGCGCGAGACTAGCGCTCCCCGCGTCGGGATGAAGAACGACGTGGACTATGTTAGGGACCCTCCATGTGTCTCCTTCCCCGCCATTCCTTTTTCGGCCGTCCGTTGTAATTACTCCATCTCATCCTATCCTATCCCCTATTGTACGGGTCTTACGTTCAATAAGCCAAAGGATGCAGTGTGGAATCCCCTCAGGCACTACACACACACACACACACACACACACACACACACACACACACACACACACACACACACACACATGCTCTTGATACACTATTGATTTTCTTAGAATTAAAAAATGAAGTAAAATGCCTAGCCTAGATTTAAAAATATGTATGGATATACATATAAGGGGGGAAAAAAATGGAATATATAACAAATTACTCACATATGTTTAACTATTACATGTTGATGCAACAAAACATCATTAGAAAATTAAAATGCCCATGTTTCCACTGGAATCGAATAAAATACGTTATTTAAAGATCCGCAGAAATATACCACTAATTTAATTAATACCGCCAGAAATGCTCATGCATGATTGAACATAAACTTACACACAATCATATCTTAAAACACAGTAAAGGAGCTTCAACTCTGCCGCAGGAAATTTGATTTACAAGCACATTAAATTGAGTAATGATAAACACTGTTTATGGGACTCGAATCACTGAATAGTTTTAACAATTAAGGCCGACTTATAAGGACTATTAAGAAATGCTTCTACAAAACATACACATTATTGAAAAATTATACTTTTAAACTTAAAGTAATTGCTGTTTCGAAATAGCTTAAACACTGAATTAGGTTAGATATAAGATGATACAAGCACATAAAAAATTTTAACTACAATAAATGTAGGACTGGTTGTGTGTTTAATAATGCATATACCGTATTTGAGATATTTTACACTCTTAACTACTTTCAAATTTAAATTTGATAAGAATATTCTTTATTTGACAGCTACTTAATAATAATAATAATAATAATAATAATAATAATAATAATAATAATAATAATAATAATAATAATAATAATAATAATAATGTCACAACTGGGGTTGTAACTGGGGAGCGTAGCGGACTAAAAAGACTTAGGGGTAGAGACAACTCGTGGAGTCGTTTGTTGGCCCATTTATTTGTGCAGGTGTCGGAGATTTACATGTTACAAAACAAGCTTAGCTTTTCACAAACATGCTGGTAATATAGGATTAATGCCCTTACAGGCGCTTACCTTAATATCGATGTCACGTGGAGGTGGAGGGTTGCAGGGCCTTGATGCATAGCGAGCTTTGACTTGCCTTGTACAAGCGCTAGCGAGTCCAGTCTCTCAACTCAGAAAATCCTGTCTGATTCAGGAGTGCCAGGATGTGGCTTGATGCCGTGCCCATTGGCACGTAGGCAACAGGAAGCTGATGGCATAGTACATCCCATGGGATGGTCATAGGAAGTGGTAACCCACATTGTTCTTGTTAGATGTCAAATACTGTTATCAGCCATCAGCTAAGAAAGCGAATTTATATAATATAGAAAATATGTTCAGTACTCTGAACTAAAGAAGTACCTCCTATACCAATTAAAGAAATGTTTAATAAGGTTCTGAATTGATGTATGTTCTTGAGCATCCCTCAACAGTCCACGTGACAACAACAACAACAATAATAATAATAAAAACAATTAATTATTATCAACATCATCCAACCCAACATCCGCCTAGCGACCGAGAAAGCCCCTTAAATTGCGAAGGACAGATTGGTTGGCCCCCAGAATGCGGGCCATACATTACCACCAGAGCCATCCCGCGCTTACAGCATGAATCTTGAAATTAAAGCACACTACAAAAATGTCTAAATACCTTAAAAAAAAAAAAAAAAAAAAAAAAAAAAGGAATAAAACATATTGGAATTAAATGTTTTATGTGGTTGGAAGATAGCACATTAGCAAAAGGGCTCTAGCAAGAACGAAAGAAAAAATATACCTATAGTAAAATTCGTAAATTAATGAAACATTACTCCCAGGAGATGCAGAGTTAAATGTAAGGCATTACATTACTTCAGAGCTCAATTGTTATCCTTCAAACGTAGGACATGATTTTGCTCCAAATATTTCGAAACACGTTTTAACTAATAATAATAGTAATAATAATAATAACAATTTATTGTATATTATTGGAATCAACCATTGGAATCACTATATGAAATAAGAGAACTACTTCATGACAGAATTATAAGTGTTGGCTTGTGGCATTCTCGTTCTCCCGACCTAACGATTTGTAATCGTTATTTATGGGGATACTTTGAAAGATCAAGTGTATATTGTAACCATCACACACTACAGGAACTTAGTAATAGCATCTTGAAAGAAATCACAAGGAGTACTGCTGCCAACCTTAAGTGAGGGAGCGAGAACATTTTTGTAACATTTTATATACCTCTTTGGCAGCAGAAGATCAACATTTCCAGGATTTTAGTGCGTCTCTGCTGACACCTCTTTGCCGGCAACCCTCGGCTCTCTCGTGCAGTGGAGAAAGGCCGCAAGAGGGTTTAACTTATAATTTAATGTCCCGATGATTTAGTACATAGTCAGTAACATTTTGTCAATTTTTTTAATTTTTTTTTTTTTTTTCGTTTAAGAGTCGGGGGCACAAACAAAGGTGGGTGAGTGCAGGGTACGCAATAGCATTGCTGCGAGTTGCGTGACCTGTCAACGCGTAGCTGATTAAAGGAGATATTGTACTACCTCTGTCTGTACCAGTGTAGAAACTCCTCTCGCCGGCCTACGTATGTGCTCCCGACTTTGGTATTGAGCGAACTTTCGCAGTCAACCAGTCCTTTGTATGTTTCCTGCGCTACATTTGCCTCTGCTACTTTGCTCTTAATGTGAACCTCACGGTGGAGGTCTAACAGCGGTAATTCTTCCTCTCTAAATAGTCTCAATAACTTTTGTTACATTTGTGGTGAAGTGCTCTTGTAAGACAGAAGTAGGTAGTACTCAAATTGTAAAAAAATCAGCTTTATTTCGGATGCAAGATTAAGGACTAGGTTAAGCTCTGGGCCCTACACATTTCTCGCGGTACATGCTCCTGAAACCTTATGATGTGGATAAAAGGCGATCAAGGGTCATTTTCTGTCCCGATGGTGTGGATAGAGCCAACCGATCATTTATAGTATGTACCAACTATTTTTGGAGGCATTGCAAGGAAAAATAACAGGTCATTAAGAACTTCCTCCGCACCTTGTTGCTGGCCACCGCTCGATAAAAAGGTTAGCAACCCTAGGTTTATCGCATTCGATTCCGACGGGATGTTATGACTATCGGCGTTATCAGTGGCTGCGAGCGCATGACTTGTTTATTGTACTGGTTAGTGTGGTCTACTACGCTGTGAGTTCTGACGTTTACCTGAAGCAAAATCAATGTATTCTACAGAGGAAAGTGTGTTTCTAGTGGAAAACGTTTTTAATGAACGTGGAAATTATACTGAGAAAGTGAAACAAAATTTCGTTGTCAGGTTCCCTAACTCAAAACTACCACACCGGGATACTGTGCGTGATTTAATTAATAAATTTCAGAAGTCAGGTTCCGTGCATGATGATGTTAGAAGTGAAATACCCAGTGTGCTAACAGAAAAAAAACTATCGGATATATAGGATAGAATGCTTAAAAGTCCACTGAAATCAATAAACAAATTGGCCCAACAATGTGATATTTCTTACGGTTCCGCATAAAAAGCAGTCAAAAAAGAACTAGGTTTGTATCCATATAAGGTATCAGTCGTCCACGAATTAAAACCGACAGATCACGGGAAAAGAATTCAGTATTGTGAATGTTTTCAGAGGTTTATTTTGCACCAAGGAATTGACGTGTTAGATAGGACATTTTTTACTGATGAAGCTTGGTTCCACTTATCAGGATGCGTAAATTCAAAAAATACACGAGTATGGTCTACTGAAAATCCTAATGCAATTCAGGAAACCCCTTTAGATTCAGAGAAAAATTGGTGTATGGTGTGCGATCTCTCGCTTTTTGCATAACTCAATTAATTCAGATGTTTATTGCTCGGATATTCTTTTTCCATTTATTTCGCAGCTAAATGAAGATGAAGTGAACGGTGCATTTTTTCAACAAGATAACGCCACAGCTCATACATGACATAAATCCATGGGACTGTTATTGGAATTTTTTGGGGAAAGACTAATTTCTAAAGTCTGTGGCCTCCGCGGTCTCCTGATCTTACCCCTCCGGATTATTTTCTTTGGTGAGCCGCTAAAGCTTCGGCCTATAAGGACAATCCAAAAACAATCGATGAGCTAAAAACGGCATTAGAAGATTACATAACATCTGTAACAAAGGAGACATTAATTACAAAATTCGAAAATAAATTAAACCGAGTGAATTTGTGTCTTCAAGAAAATGGTAAACATTTTCAACATCTTCTTTAAGCAGGTTAGTTGCATATTATTTTTCTACATTACCTTTTATGCATGAATATAGTGAAACTAGCAGTTTTCTTAATCAGCGAAACGTTTTCACCATACACTCGCGCCAGCCAGTGCTGCCACCAGAATTCCCAACTCTAGGGGAATCTTGGTTACACGGGAGGTGCGATGACCCGTTAGGTGAACAAGAATATAATCAAATATACTTCCTGCCAAAAAATACGTATCGGAGAGCAAAAAGACTTGTGTGGTTCACGGGAAAAAAGGCGAGTCAGTTGGGAAATTTAATGCTCTATCGGCAAGTTGCCATGGTGCTTAGTGGTTAGAGCAACTTGACGAAGACCAAGGGATCCGTTGCTAAAATCCCGGCTATGGCATTGCATTTTTCAGTCTGACTCTACCTTTTCAACTCCTGTCCTACACATCGACCAAAGTGAAAAAAACAACAACAACAAATATTCCAAAAACTTATAGTTCACAAAGCAACTCAAATCATTCAAAATCGCATCAGAAGATGAGGAGGAAACGAAGTAATGTATCCAGTGCCTTATGGGAATAGGCTTCATGATTTGCTCAAAGAAGTACCAAAAACAGAAGTAGGGGAAGAACTATCATGGAGGGACTACCGAATCCCGGACAGTGCACCACATTAAGGCCAGTGTATTTCTTTGCACAAGTAGTGTGACACCCTGGGAGGGAGGTCTGATGAGGACCAAATTAGGGCGATAATGTGCGCTCAGATAAGAAAACTAAAAAGAAGTGTATGAAACATGTCTGCATACCACAAATGGGCTGCAATATGTCTCTAAACATATGCATGCTCCATTCTCACTTACAAGAAAACATACTCATGGGGCAGAAAAGGATATCCGTTTTTACCATATTCTCACATTCCATTGTGTTATTCAAACATACCCGCAGAATTTAACAACTCGAACTCTATTAGGAAAGAAGAAAACTTAATACAGCATTCGTAAGCCATGCACCTCTTTGGTTGCGAACAAGTATAGCATGCGCGTTGCAATAAGATCAACCACGCAGTTAGAGGAGGGCTCCTTAAGAGTAGGTTGCTCAAGCAACTATCTGTTCTTCAGTTGAATTGGACAAGCGCAGCTCTGCAGTATGAAATGTTTTAAATGTTGTAAAAGAAGTTGTAAGGATATTAGAAGAGGAAGGCCATGTAGCTTCAGTTATTGTAGAAATGGAACGTGAAATAGCCAAAGAAATGTGCGAGATGTTGAAAAACTTTGCGTCGCAAAATGTAGATAGAAATCTGACACGGATGTTGAGAGTAGTGAACCACAACAAGGTGATGATGGTGACCCTTCTGGTAAATGTTGTCCGAAGAACAATCACAATTATTTTCCGAGGAAGAAACCAAAAATAAAATCTAGAGACATTAGTTTCGAAGAAAAGAACAATGTTGTTTATTATTGACTGCTTCCAGGCAAAGCGAAGCATCATAAAAAGGAGTTTAATCATAGATCATGGGCATCAATGAAACCTAAATTTACAGGGTTAACAAGTTTTGTCTTTCACAACTAAATAAAATTAAAGAATTTGCTGTACGTGAAAATGCTTTCAAGGAAAAGATAAAGACATTGCAGAATGATGCATTTCAAGAATTTCTGCAAAGACATTCAATGAATGCAATAGTGAAAGACCGTGATTTGCAAAACATTGCAACAAGAAAAGCGACCGAACCAGCAAATTGGTGAAAACTCGTTTAAATCCAGCCCATAGTGACTGCATCATTTCAAGAAGCCTTATAAAATAGTGAGTTGTAAAATAACGTCATTCGTGACAAAAGGCAGGGTAAAGAGAAGCTTGAACTTGCTCAAAAGATTGAACATTTAGAAACCACTATAAATTAGACGGCAACACATTCATTGAGGATAAAGTATATATTGCAGATGAATTGGGCTTGAATAAAGAAATTCCGATGGGGAGAAAATTGAAGAAAAGGGGCGCTACTGAAGCACAGGATGCTCTGTAATCAAAGGGCGCAACCACATATCCCTACACTGCAAGGCCTTTAGTGTCTCAATCAGTGAAACTAATGCCAAAGTTATTTGTAGTTCTTCAAGAACCAACTGACATTAGTAAGAAAGTGGAAGAAAATATGTTGAAGGCGGACAATCTAATTGTAAATTGGAATTCCTCGGGGAACATGACAAAACTGCTGTTCTGTGTATTTTTTAAAGAAACATTCTTTCAGCATTAAAGCGCTCGAAACGTCTTACTTCTGGTTGTATGTGGTGTTCATAGAGTTATAGAACACATTTAGTGACTCTTGGAAGAAGAGCATCATGACCTTGAAAAGCTGACGGTAAATATACCAGCCTACACAACGTACGAATTTCTTTCGGATCGATATTTCTTTCGGATGTACGAATAAGTTAGGTTGCAGCAAACTACAGTCCTTAGTATGTCAACAGTACCTCTCTCCGAGATTTCAGCGTGCACATACACATCAATACGGATAGATACTGGAGGGGTTAACTGAAAGACGTTGTGAGCATTTTCAGAATATAAATGACTATTGTTTCAAACTTTTGAAAGGACATTGATAAATGTGAAAGAACAGCTGTTATAAAATGTGGTTGTGGTATAGAAAAGTTATGTTTCACGCATTTTTGGATGACTATCACTATTGCAGTATAATTTGTTCATGACTAACAATATACCTTACAATAAATTAAGGTCAGGAATTATTACTTCTATTATCATTATTAGTACTATTAATATTATTACTAACATTCAGAAAGAAAAAGTGTCTTACGCCCCCCTTCTATGAATTCATTTCTCTCACAAACTGATTGTGTTCGAGTGGTCAAAATTTGCGGAAGCTCTTATTTTTAAACAGTGAACACCATCAAATACAACGATTTCCACTTTTTCTGCAGCATCAGAACGTTTGCTTGTTAGAGTTTCCCAGATAAATGGGTGCCATATGTAGTAAAAGCGGGCGTAAAATGTTATCAAAAAACTATAGGGAATGTTTCCATTAGGCAGTGACATCAATGGAGAAAAACTACCAGGGAAAATGATGCACCTCCAGATATACGACTGCTAATTGACTGACGGTTGACTAAGTATTGCCCTGAACAACTATACAAGCGGCAGGATAAGCAACACAGGATGTAAAAGTGGATTTTTTTTGTAGTGTTTAACGCCCGCTTTTACTACTTGTAGTACTGCAGGTGATACATGGAATGAAGATGGAGTGCCGGTAGAATGCCATAGCGGGGGAAACCGGAGAACCCAGAAAAAACCCGCCCCTGCACCCCTTCGTCCACCACAAACCTCACATGTGTTCGCTTGGGATCGAACCCGGGACATCTAGGTGAGAGGTGAGTACTTGGCCACGACGCGGCCCTTAAAAGAAAAAGAAGAAAGAGTGGATGTGGCTCCATATATGCGTGTGTAGTATGTTACTCTGCTACATTAGAAACTGTAGCCAATTGTACATTTCTATTTTGACATTCTCGTTAAGCATCGCGAAATGTATAATAAACTGCTGATTGTATTAAAAAGAAAAACCTTTCGTCTCGTCATCATTTTGTAGATTATCCTCTGTCTACCTTTCCTTTAGATTTCATCTTATTGTGGAGCACATTTATTTAAATCTATTTAATTTTATTTCCAAATCCACACTTTGTTTGTGTGCGACATTACATCATACAGAATTAAATGTTCAGTTGGTTTATTGTGTATTAGTATTTTAGATATTTTATATTTATTGCCAATGAATCATATTGCTTTTGCTTTCTTGAGAGCTATATGCAGGTTACACGTCTGATTGCCTGATTTAGTAGGTATACCAATCTTTTATAACCTGACCATCCGTTCAGAATAAACATTTTTGTCAGCTGGCTACTTTTTATCTGGAGCTGCCATTCTTTGTAGTGACAGCTCGTGGTCAAATTATTTGATAAGCCACAATTTAAACAAATTAAACATAGCATAACACAACATAAAATGAGGTACACTAAAAACTATCAGTGGATAACCTTTCTATTTGTAGACGAAGCCCGTCCTTCGATCCTTGGCTTGAACAAATAATTCGATTCCGCGCTGGTTGGGGTTAGGAATTAAATGCGCCATATCCCCAGCAACTTGACCCAGAACCGTCACCTTCACATGCTTGTCACATGCCAACAATGTTATCAGCGAGGTGATCCTGCTGCACTTTGATGTATAGTTAGTTGGTCATAACAGCTAATGCACTTAATCAAGTTTGAAATATTGTAGCCTCCAATGCTACTCCACATGATCTCACTAGCTTATTATAACGTTCACTGTGTTTCTTTTCACAAACGAAGCATCCATTTCTCTCAACAAATTATGGAAACTGTCCTTAAAGTAAGGCAAATTGCCATTCAAGCTATCTCAAACATTTTCCTTATAGCCAATTGTACACTTAACAACCCATCGTTTACCTTTCCCCAACATTTTTCCTCTTAAGGCAACACTGACATTTCTTTGATCGCTAGCAACTGATACATCGGTATATTCTGCAGTTAGTTTTCCAAATTATTCACCAGCACATTAGAATTTTATTTCATTAACTTATGAAATACATTCAATGCATTTTTTCACCGCTTCTTATCAGTTTCCTCCAAAGGCGGGTTTTGTAGCTCTTGGCACTTATTTTCACAATATATCACTTATCACTTCTCGTAAGTATGACATCTTACTGCTTGTACACCTACAATTTCAATAACTATTCAATTATTGCCTAGTTGGTCTTTTGCCGCTTTCAAACGAAACTTAAAATGTAGAAAGCTAGGAAGGAAACATTAATCATAACCACCACAAAAGGATTTTAAATAATAGAAACTTATAAAACACCTAAGTTTGGCACACTGGCCGCATAGCGCGGAGGGTTATTTGTCTTCTGCTTGGTTTACCAAGTACCAACATTGTACATTTTGACAATATAAGCTTATTTTATATATTTAATTAGGAAGGTTTATATATCAACTTTTTTTTTCATGTAAAGAAGACATTGAAACTATAGGTTCTTTTCTTATTATTTAACCTTATACATGAAGAGCTATTTCAATAAATATGTTGCCAGGAATACAACTCAAGCTTTAATTTTTGCTTATTGTCGATTCTTATTTTCTCTTTGCACATGCACGGCAAGCGTGGGAATTTTCCACCCGCTGGAAGACCTGGCCCGGGGTGCACTCAGCCTCGTAAGGTCCCTGGGGGGCCAATTGAGGAGCTACTTGTTGGAGAAGTAGCGGCTCTAGGTTATGAGAACCGCATTAACCGGCCGGGGGGCTCGAGGCACTGACCACGTCTCACCCTCCAATTCTGCACCCCATCCATGACGTCTGTAATGGACCGAGATGGGGGACGCAGCGGCCGGGTGGTAGGCCAAGGTTCCCCGTGAACTGTCGTGCCATGGAGTTATTATGTTATTATTACATGCACGGCAAATGACCACACAGGCCCGCGCGCCCAAAAAGAAGCTTCCCATATCAGCCTCTCGTACCCTGCATCCACAAACTAATACATCTAAAAGTACCGAGTTCTTCTGCTCGTGCGCATAGGATGGCCACAAAATCATTTGTTTCCGATAAATTCGGCAGATTAATATTGCATACAGCCACCTTCACTACAACTATGTAGTGCTGAAAGAATTCACAATAGGTTTAAATTTCTAAAAAAAGCTGTTATAGGTGTATTATAGCATTTTACCAGATAATATTATGGAGAAATTAATTTCTGAAATTTTTGTAGGGAGGGTACATGCTCTTATGCCCCTTAAGGCCGGGCGCCATTGCTTTTAAGTAACCGTTTCCGGGAACGACACATTGTCTTAGTGGTGGAAATTGTTCACGGAAGCCGCGAATTAAAACTGGCGTTAGAGGTACCTCTAATCGGAAACATGGAAAATAAATTAAGAACAATTAACAATTGGAACCTGCTTGATCATCAGACTTTAAAATATGCCATTTGTTTTAAAAAAAACGCAATGGAATGCCGCTTTCGCAAGGGAAAACACTAATGACAATGATATGCATTTTAGAACATATTTGTGGCCTTGAATATAGCATCTGGTTATGTTGCATTATGTTGACTGAATTATTGTAAGCAGGTGAGGTAAATGTCATGAATCAGTCACAAACTAATGAGCAACGACATCTTAAAGCGCATAGTCGATATTCTCGGAGCTACCATAGTGCCCATTTCCATTCTTCGTGTATTTGAACCAAAGTTAAGCCTATTTGCTTTCCATTCTCATTCCTAGTCTATTGTGAAATGGCCTATACCACTATTGTGTTGCTTTTATTTAATGCCGCTCTGACACTTTAAGCAGAGTTGCTGAAATAGTGCTGTGATAAGAGAATCAAAGCTTTTATTAACCCATATGCACCTTAACATACTTCCATTCTCTGCACGAAAGGAACATACCCTATAGTTCTGCCATATTTTTGTACCTTCCTGTGATTTTGATATAAGACATCTGCACAACAATTATCCCAATTGTAATGAAGTTTAATTTCTGAATTAGCTTATTACGTTTTGTTTCCCGAAAAAATTCATTATTTAGGTAGCTGCAATGCACCAATGCAGGACGTTAGGGACATCTCTTTATTGGAAAATCCAGCCTAGGCACTTCTGTTTCACACTCAAGTGCATATGGTGGTCTAATGAGATGATTTACTTTCGTATATGCATTATAAAGCAGCTATTTCATTGGATTTTTTTTTTTTTTTTTTTTTTTTTTTTTTTTTTTTTTTTTTTACGAATATTGGCATAGGTTTCAGGAATATAGCAATACAGCTTATTGAAACTCTATGCTGCTTTTAAGATACTGCATTTTTGGCAAACTTTCGCTGGGGGGGGGGAAAGGATTACGTCTTAGAATTTTCATAGGAAATGTCCTCAAGCATTCTAGGAGAATGCAATGGCGGTGATGTAATTCCGGTCATTTAAATTCTCAAATATAAAATCTGGGTGGTCTAACGCTCATATGTACAAATAGTGCATGTAACTTTAAAACTTCTTTTTTCGCATCTTCCTTCATAAACTTTTATAAATTCAAAATACTTATCATGGTCTAACATTTTATAAATGCCTTTCAAAATTTCAAGTTTTAAACGTGGATGAAGAGATGCCATATCCCTTTTCTTAATATCAACCATATATTTGGATTTAGGGTATAATGATTCAATATTTTATTGATTTTTAGAAGAATAAAATTCTTACATATTTTATTGTCTTTTCCGGTACAAAAATTAATGCTACAAGATATTTAATTCTAGAATGTAAAACATTTCGTTCGACAAATAATGTTTAACTTTTAAATGTTTATTCAGATATTCATCACATGGGGAACCTGGCACATGATTCCGTTTTCATTTTCTGAACCTTATATTCTTGGAAAATTGGGTACATGGAATCATTGCAAGTGAATTTTCTATTATAATTATTTTGAGCAAATTCATGATAAGATATGAAGCGAATTAGTTGAAATTTGTAGCAATAAGTCATTTCCGAGGATTCTTAAGGATAAGTTAAGAATCGCAATCTCGTCGAATTCCTGTTTAATGACCTCAATGAAAATCTTAAGATGTGCGCTTTTTAAACACATATGTACGCAGCGAATACTAAAGTCTGTTTTTCCTAAGAAGGGAAAGATCCTGCCATTACCTTCAAATGATGGACCTGATGACATATAAGCTGGCAAGGTATTGATTCACCGTTCGGCTGACATGACGGCTCTGAATAGCATTCTTCGTTTTACGTTACCTTCGCCAACTTCACTTTTGCTTGCAACAAATTGCTAACAAATAACGATGCATAATAAAAACAGAAACATAAAACATGTAAGTGATTTCTGTTTAATTATTTTATTATGTTAGCTTTAGTGGCATGATCGAATGGCCTGACCTTTCTTAACGCGTTTCGCAGAAAATGACCAGGCTCTTCTTTTTGCAGAAAACTGCACCGATAGAATTTCTGAAAAGCCTGGTTCATTGCTAGCGGAAATTATTTTAAAAGCAAAAGGCCATAAATCTTACAAAATATGAAGATTTTAGCAAAATATTATGAAGTATAAAACTTTTTTTATGTTCCTTGAATACTTAACATTAGAAACGCACAAGTACTTGTTCCCATAATGATAGCAAGTATGTTACAGAATATGAAATTTCATATTTTGCCTGTCTCTATTATTAATACATAAACATATTTCATCCTAATGTCCTTGATTTACCTTAAACGATATTAGTCGTGCTGGAAAAAAAGAGTGGTCTTTCGTTTCATATCTATCAGCGTGTTTGTCATATGAATCACCATCGTTTTCTTCAATATAATGAATTTATCAGAAAGCCATCAGATTATCTGCTTCCCAGTATAAATCTTCCAGTCCTTTAGAGTAACGACAGGCTTTAAATCAATTTTCTGCCGATACAGATGAAACGGCATGTTGCATTATAAATGTTCTGTTGTTCTTCGGAACAAATCCTTCCTACGCGATTGAATTCGCAATATTATTGTAGGCAGTAGCACAACTATCCATGGTTTTTAGCTAAGGTGTCTATGACGTAGGTTTATGTTGTGGTTTATGTTGTTGAACTATTTTATAAAGAGCAACCTATACCATTCTTTCGTCAAAATCCATGCTATGTTCACGTAACCACTGCTGCATTAAATAGTTTGTTGTGTTTGAATTCGGGGTTTTGTTTAACTCTTGTGAATAATATTTAGCGTTTCTTTACGCTAAACAACTACACCACTGCGTTCTATTAAGAACTTGCGATTAGTGTTATTTTTACAGTAATGAATCCCTACATTTGTTATAACTTTCCACAAAGATGAGCACGATAGACTCATATTGACCTTTTTTCTTTACAACCAATAAATATGAGATGCATCCATAAAGTAAGTCCTGATCGCGAGCACAGATGGCACCACCAGTCGGATACGAATACGCATGCGCAGGAGTAGAGAGGAAGTATGTGAAAATAACGCAGAAAGTTTCAATCTTATGGCGGCAGTGGTTATTGCGCAGTGCTAGGAGAAACTGGCTCCTTTGATATTGTCTCCCGCCAACTGCGAGGTTCGTGCAGTCATCCGATTTTTGCACGCTCAAAAGCAATCTCCATCGCAAGTTGTGTCACGTGAATGGACTCGACATTATGTGTGCCAGTATTGTAAGACGATGGTGCAGGCAATTCACTAAAGGACGGACCAATGTTCATGACCACCATAGTGGCCGACTGCCCCTGGTGACACCAGAAGTATTGGAAACTAAGCGGCAAGCAATTGTGCAGAACCAGCACTTCACAATTTCAGAAACTCTCTCGCCAATTCCCCCAGATGTCTCGCTTGCTTTCGTACGAAATTTTCTCCCAGTGGCTTGGTTTTCACAAAGTGTGTGCAAGATTGGTTCCTAGGCAACTGACAGATGAACATAAAATAAAATGCCTGGCCGCGGCATTAACATTCCTACAGCGGTATACGCTGAGAAAGGTGACGAGTTTCTTGATAATATTGTCACTGGGGATGAAACATGGGTGTCGCAAGCCACGCCAGAGACAAAACAACAATCAATGCATTGGTGGCATAGTGGTTCATCTGCAAAGATCAAATTCAAGCAAACACTCTGAAAAAAAAATCATGTGCACTGTTTTCAGGGATCGATATGGTGTCCTATTGTGCGAATTTTTACAGCGAGGGAAGACCGTAAATGCTGACCGGTAATGTCAGATGTTGCACTAAATGAAGAGGGCAATCCAGAATAACCATGTGGGATGTTCACAAGAGGCATTACGCTATTGCATGACAATGCAAAACGCCATACTGCCAACGCCACACGAAATGTGTAGAATAAGTTTGGATGGGATATCTTTGACCATCCACCCATCGGGGCAACCTCTCCCCAAGTGATTTTCACCTCGTCCGTCTCATGAAGCGTTTTCTGGCAGGAAAACGTTTCCACAATGACGCTGAGGTACAGAATGAAATGAATTCGTGGCTCCGGACATTGGCGGCAGACTCCTATGATTTGGGCATACAACTGATGGTGTGCCGTTATGATAAATGCCTAAAAAGTGTGATGACTATGTTGAAAAGTATTCAGTGCATCTATGTAATTATTCCAATAAATATTTCTTACTTAGCCATGTTTTTGAGATATTTATCGGTCATCGGGACTTACTTTCTGGATGCACCTTGTATCATTCAGTGCCAGAATAAACTCTTCCTTGTAGAGATTAGAGCACATTCCTCAGAGCATCATGATCGAACTTATCAAACTTAGTTACTGTAGAATCGGGCTTTCGCTTTAGCATCACTTTTCTCGTTCATGAACTTATATAATGCCGATTTACAATTCCCGTTGCCACGTTTCACGTTATCACATTCACTCTGGTAGAACTCGTACAAATGTGGCACACAATTTCTTTTGTTTCCGAGTGCATGGGTTTTCTTTTTCATCGATTAAGAACATGTGAAAATTAAGCACAACACGCTCAAAACTATGCCCATTTTGCCAGCATGCACACTCAAATTCTGATTGTATTTACAAAATAAGATAACTCACTAATAAATGTCAATAGCAAACTATGTTGATATCATGTAAACGATATTTCAGTGCACAGCACTGCGCTGTTCTACAGTCCAAATTTAGGTACCAGGCAAGCACGGCAAATGGGGAAGTTCTGGTTAAAACACCCTGTTGCCAAGGTAAATAACTTCTTGGAAGTCGTATGGTAGGCTGCACAACTATTGGCTCTCCGTACACATCTTTTTACTGTCTTGGCGGGAACTTTTCGTATTTAAAAAAGAACTTTAATCGTCTATGTGATTAAGCTTTTTCATTAACATTTTCGTTTAAGTTTATAAAGTAAATGTCAGCCTTCATTGAAAGTCAGCGGGTTTTGAACTCATTTACGCCATTATTTTATTTATTCCGTTCAGAGAATGAAAGGAGCTACAACAAATGATGGATTATATCTCTGTGATGCCTTAAAACCATCTGAAATGTATTTTAAAACTACTTCCTTTTCTTTCCGCAGGCTTGTTGCTACATCTGGAGACAGCCAACACAGTAAACATCACCAGTGGTACCACACTGCAGAGCAATGAGCGATTCCGCCGTCTTATTCCATACATGACCTTCTACTTTGCACAACAGAACTATCGCAACCAGCCACAGTACCAAGATATACGAAATGCAGCTCCTATTTTACCTGTAACCAACAAACTGCATGTGCCTCAGTATCAGGGTAATCTCGTTGTACCTAACTCATACCTGTTAAGGTACAATCCAAGATTCAGGGCAGCACCTCGACCGCCAAAGCCACTGGAGCCTAGACCTTTCTCGCCAAGCAAAACTAATCAGGAATCATTGCAGCCCCCTCGCAGTTATCAACTTCGCATCACTCCAAGTGCCAGTGATGATAGCGTCAAGCTCACTTTTTCTCAGATACTGAATTTATTACAAGCAATTCGTAGGCTACCTCATGTAGCACCAGTTATCGATCACAATAACAATCCATCACAACTTTACAGTGTTCTAACCCAAACAAATCATTTGTCTATAAATACTGGAAACAACCGTATCAGAGGTCCACTAACACAATACACTAAGCTAACACCAGTATCGCAAATCGCAGAACCGCTTTCTACTAGTCATCCAAAATATGTGGACAACTATGATCACTTTAATACCCTTATTAATAATGGTCAATCCCCAAAATATACAACAAAATATTATGGAACTTCACCAGTTATACCTACAGCACCGGCTCCTTTATCACAAGGTGATGATTACGATAATTATGATGCACCAGATCCACAACCGATAGTTATTACCACACCAAAAGTACCTGTGAAAACCGCACCGTCTATGTCCACAAAAATACCAATTGCACAGGTTTCCACTCCAGCCCCATTCCAAGTTGCAAATGATCTTCAGAATTATGATTACAGTGTTGAGGATTCAGACAGTCCACATATAGAAGAATCAATTGGAGATGACCACTCAGTAAATGGCACATCAGAAACAGCAAAGCCTGTTGTCCAAGATGTTATGCAAATTAAGGATGTCTTACAGACTTACGGCTATGCAAGTAAAGTGCCACAGTATAACCGCTATCATGGACACACCATTACACAGATATTTCCAGATCCCAGTGCAGAGGGAGGCACACCTGGACGTCCCGGTGTAGATTATCCAACGTATTCCAGAATACCAGAAACAAACTTCAGTTGCAAGAATCAAAGATACAAAGGCTTCTTTGGGGATCCAGAAACATCTTGCCAGGTAAAAAGAAAAGAAAAAAAAAAAACATACTAACACCAATAACAAACAACATCTTTGACTATTGTTGCTCTTTTACACTAATTCGAAACCTGACCTTCAACTTTCTGTGTTGAGATAGAAATTAAAGCACGTAAATCACTCTAAGTATACTTAAAGGTATAATTAATGTTTAATTAAGTTTGCTCGGTATAATTGTGACAGCTTTGCAAGTTTAGGACGATACATATTTTGGATAAGAAACATTTAATGCACATTCGGCTGTCTCATCGTAGAAATTTAGCCGTAGAGCATTCACAGCCAAAATTAAGATCCATGGTTCGAGTGGTACTGAATTTTTCAGATTCAATTGACTTTACACAAGTTTGAAACTAACTAACACGTTCGTTTGTTTGTTTTTTCATCAGTCATATCTAGAACCCGGATTTTTATGTAATATTTTAAATCCTGCATAATATTTCAATGAGAAGTAAACATGGAGGCGAATTACGTCATTTGGGACAACCTTCAAATTTTTATTTTACATTTTTTTTTACATATTTTGTACATTTTTACATATTTTAACGATGTTACATAAAACGTACATATTTTCTGGGTTTCGTTACAATTTTATTATTTTTAAAAAAATATTGTGGTCACATTATAAACTACTGTTTTCACAAGTATTGCTGAAAGCAACAAAAATCAACCTGCGAAATAGGATGCAAATTAATTTAAGAATGCGATAATAACCACCTCGCCTCGTTCTGATTGTTGTCCGTTTATATCAAAGCAGTTGACCTCCAGTGTCACTATTCCCGTAGCGCTTTGGGCATTCACAAGGACTGGAGAAATTGATTTTTACCATTGTTACCATTGTCGCGGTAGTCGGCATCTTGTAATATAATAGCTGCGAGGAAACAAAGTGAGCCGCTGGACAACCAGCAAAATATTGCGAGGCGATAATACTGCGCATTTTCTTGCAAGTAAAATGACACCAATTGCGTCCTCGTTATCCTGCAAGTTGAGTTCTTGGGTGAAATTAGATAGCACCTTTACAACCGACGGAAAAATAATACTCTGTCAAGCATGCGGTAAAAGAATTGGTTGTTCCATGAAATCTCAATTGGAAAAACATATCAAGAGCGCTCTTCACATACACTACAACCCCTACAGTCTTCCAGAAAGCAAGTTTTGTTGACACAAATGCAACTGGAACCGCCCGGAAATAATTTTTTTAGATCTGTGCAGTGCAACGGTTGCAGCTAATATTCCGTAGTATAAACTTGAAATTCCTCAATTTCGCTCCCTTTCTAGAAAAATATTACAAGAAGTTTATTCCTGACAAAATCGACTCTCAGGAAAAAATATCTTCATGTGTGTTATGAAGAAGCATTGCTCAGATACGGACTGAAATTGAAGATTCCTGTATTTGGTTTGCCGTCTATGAAGCTACAAATGACATGAGGCGGTACATAGCATATTTAGTAGTAGGAAAACTAGATTCCAAAATCCAGCAAAACCATTTCTAATCTGTTGCAAGGTGTTAGAGCAAACAGATCATTCTACAATTGCAAGATTCGTAAATGATGGGATGAAAATTCTATGACCAGAGGTAGTGTGTGAGGAATAGGTTTTAATTATGTATTCAGATGCTGCAGTGTACATGATTAAAGCTGCTACTGCTCTTAAGGTTTTCTACCCAAATGTACTTCATTTCACCTGCTTGGCCCATGCATTGCAACGTGCTGCTGAAGAAATAAGAAGTAATTTTCCCTGTGTGAATAAGTTGATATCGGTAACAAAAAAGTTCTTCGTGAAAGCACCTCACAGAATTCAGTGCTATAAAAATCATCTCCAATATGCCCCTTTGCCTTCTGAGCCGTACTTATAAGATGGGGTACGTGGTTAGAAGCTGTGAACTTCTATCGTGAACATTTTGAAGGATTCCAGTCAGTGGTGAACATGTTCTCTTCAGAAGTAGCAGTTTCCATACGTGAATCTCAGGACATCTTTAAAGACCCGAAAGTGGCAAGCTCCTCTGCTTACACCAAAAGTAACTTCGGCTGTTTGCCTAGCACCCATCAAGCAGTTGGAAACATCAGGTTCCCTTATTCACGAATCTATGGATTTAATGGAACGTGCATCACAGAAGCTTAGTGTATTTGCAGGAGATGTAGGAAGAAAGGTATGTGAAAAATTCAAAGCTGTGCTCAACGGGAATTCAGGGTAGTCTAGGCTTGTATCCGTGTCTAATGTGCTACATGGTGACAGCGTCGATTTACCAAAACATTTCTCTGCAAATCAGATTCCTAGGCTAAAATGTGCTCCTGTTATTTCGTGTGACGTGGAGAGATGCTTCTCTGCTTATAAGAACATTTTATCCGACAGGAGACAAACAATGGCCCCTGAAAATATAGAGAAGTATGTGGTTATTCACTGTACGTTGAAAGAAGCAAAAGACTCAAAATGAAAATGCCTGGTTGTTCATTGTATGGCAAGAGATAGAAAACTGAAAATGCATCCTCGTTATAAAATTGAATTATTTTGAATTGATTGTTTCACTCATTGATAACTTGGTTCAGTATTTCAACATTGCTTTACCGTCTAAAACTTAAGTAAAATAAATATGTGAAATGAGTAATTTTAATAAATATAACCCAAAACACATATTTCTTATTTCGTTATTACCTACTTGAAAATAAATTTTAGGTAAATTCTGCATAAAACATAACATTTTCCCTATAATTAATTCTATATTTAGTCTTTAAATGTTAACTCATTGTAATTAATTTACATAGCTACAGACCCATCAAATGACAAAATTCTGGGTAATTTGCATTCTGCATTTAGATTTGAGGAGGAGGTAATCTTAACATTTAGAATATTACATAATTTTACGTATTTTGTTGATATTACATATTTTGATGTTCTTTCTTACATAAATATGTATATATTTCGCACCTTGATATAGCATAAAAATCCGGGCTCTAGTCATAACCTACCCAAATATCATCAGAATGTGCATAGTACAAGTGTGGTATTTCAGGGTGTTTGGCACATTTATTGTTAAGCGAGTAGTCTAGCAATATCTGGCAATATCCAACGTTCATCTCTAAAATAGGTTTGGAGTTACTCTCTTCAGAGACTCAATTTAAGTCGTAACCACGAACTTGAAGTTTTCCTATTGAAAAAGATGACAGTGGCGATAATAGTAGTAATGTGAATGGTAAATTTTTAAGCCTAAACTATGAAGATTACCTTACAATACAGCAACTTCTATGCTAGCAATAAAATGTAGTATTTTATGTTTTCTACAAGCTGCCCACCCTCCTCTTTCTTTCTATTCTCATACCCCCCTCCCTTCAGTGCTTAAATTTTGCGATTAAGAAAGCCATATAAATTCGTAGGTTTGCTTGCTATTCCTATAAGTCCACATTTGGTTTCATAGTTCCACTATTCACCATAATTTCGATATTGTTACTCCATTCTAGCTCGAATTCACATTCTCCAAAGGTATTCCGACACGAACATACTTTTGAGCAACGCAGTCATGTGCATGAAGCCACTTCAGGCCAGAGGTTTTCAAATGGTTGTCAAATCATTCTACCTACGCCGTTCGCTCCTTTAGAAACAACCACTGCCTCTACTATAAGATAATTGCATTGTATGCCTATAAATGCACACGTCATTCCAGATCCTCAATATGTACGGAACATGAATGCATTGGTCCCCGCTAATATGTACGGAACATGAATGCATTGGTCCCCGCTACAAGAAGTTAGATGGAATACAATTTCTTTTTTGTGCCACGTTGAATAAGTAATGGTAATAGGAGTATGGTGCCTCAGAAAAAGCGATGTTACTCATTCAAAGTTTGCAAATTTGCATAATGTCGTCTTATAGAAATGTCTTTCCTCGAACACTTTTGGAAAGAATAAGACTGGCGGCATTCCCCTAGGAGCATTTACTGTAGTGTTTTTTTCATTTTCAATCCGTTTTACTCCACGTTTGTGTTTATCTGTTGCCACATGCTGCTGAACGTTAAGCGACTTCTCCGCAGTTACTCTTACATCGCACAGTTTACAATAGAGAATTTTACCATCACTTAAAAATATTTTCTCACCATATTGAGACATAAACTTTTTTAGTTTTACTTGAACATTTTGCTTCGCTTTAGATATTTTTTTTCTGAACTGTACCGCACACTCTTACGACTTCAATAAGACTGAATAACACGATGAGTGAATTAGACACTTGTCTGCAGTCCAGGGTCCGGAATGACTTAATTAGCTACCTGCTCAGAGTAACAATAGCTTACAGAAACTCACTGATGCGTAAGGGTGAAGTCCATATTGTGAATTCAAAGGAAACAGGGAAGGAAGGCGAATACTTGCCATTTTCCAGGAAACAAAATGAGATGCGCAATTCTGAGAAGGGTGAAGTTCATATTGTGAATTCAAAGGAAACAGATAAGGAAAGTACATTGCAATTTTCCAGGAAACAAAATGAGGTGCGACATTCTGAGAAATGTAACACAGAAGACATAAATTGCACATAAAGTTCTTTTCTTCTTGAAAGCGTGAAAATATGACGAATATGACCATTTACTTACTAAAATATACTCTATCAGAGATTAGGTTAATTAATTTCGCTGTTTCATAGAAGCATTCATATGTATTTAAGGAGCATGTCAGTCCTGCCAAAAAATGTATGTCCTATCATAAAAATTCTATCCCTATTTATTACTATTACCATCACACTCAATTAATCCATGCCTGCGCTTTCGGCCCTTAAATCAATGTAATGGGACACACTGGATAAAATAAGTGTATTGTATTTTTCTCTTCCCTAATTTACACTCACATCCTCTCCAACATCTTAAACAAAATAAACACTCTCTTTTTGATTGGGAATCGTTTCAATATGCTCGTAAATTTTCAAGTGTATATACAGTGGCTTCGCTTTCAGTCCAAAGAGTGGCCGAGGTAAGCTAGGAATGTGTCTATCATGATCTCAAGAGTTTAGATATATACCACCCGTCAATGTATTTACATTATCTGCCTAAAGGAATAACATTCCCAGTGGGCAGACTATACACAGAATCTAGCATTGTTCATCTAATGTTAAGGATTTGCATCGACGAAATTTGCCAAACAAGTTTGAACATTTTTTATTATATTAGTATTTTGTACTTTCAAGCTACACAATTAGATTTCCAAAACAAGCATAAATCGAAAATGGATGTTTCGGTTATTTGCTATATACGTAAAGCACTACTTTGACTTAACCCAATTTGCACTATTCAGAATGCTCCTTGGGTCACAGTTTATAACTTATTAGCTTGCATTCTTAAGATAGCATCAAGAATTAGGAATTTAGAAACGGATGTGCACTAATTAAAATTATTCAATAGGTAATGCATGGTTTTGCATAACTCACAGTGAAAATGTCTGAAAAGTTTATGCAACACATTTTCCTCTCTTTTGTACTAATTAAATTGAGAAATGTCAGCATAATTTCTTTGAGCTACTATACTAAACTCAAATTAAAATTTTAGGTTAATGGACCCAAGAAGTGTTTCAGATTACCATATCAAGAACGGATCAATAATGGTTTTAAAAAGCGAATATCTTAATGACGGTTTGACAACCCGACTCTGTACTGTGGGATTAGCGTGTATGTTTCACATGCAAGAGGTCCCGAGCTCGAAACTCGATTCAGGCCAGTTACATAGTGTGTTTTCCCCGGCGTTTGTGTATATATATATTTATTAGTTTTATTCATCACCACAGTTAAATCAGTCACTAGAAACAAACTATCATGCAGAAACATGTTAGTCTTTTGTTCGGCATAAAAAATACGAATCGTCAGGGTAAAAAAATTGCATTTTTTTTCATAAGTAAAATGATATACATTTAGTAATTTTGTCATACCTATATTTATTGCAAATTACTTACTAAACGATTAAACTTGTAGCTTTTACAGCAGAAAGGCTCTTTTACACTATAACAGAGCAAATAGAAACAAAAATTAAATTTTAGAGATGATGTTGCCTTTATCATTATGTGAATATAATATGGGGTAAGTGGTATGGTTTTGATTTCATTACAGTTCATCTGAAGCATGGGTAGCCCGTCTATGTAGGCCGGAAGGGTGGGCCCTACTTGAAAAACAATCATAAGGAGGAACATTATCATATTTTTTTTTTTTTATAATTCTAGCCATTCAAAATCGAATGAACACAAATCATAACATACAGTGACTTTCTTTCCCAATGTGACACACGATTTTTTTCAAGTCCAAAGTGAGCGGAATATTTTTTCGAAGTACTGCTTAAGATTTTTTATCTAATGTGTACACTGCTGTTTGTGGAAATTGCAACACCAAGAAGGAAACTCACAAATGTAACTAATTTAACACCACAGATTGGGTACAAACTTTTTAAATTTATACATGGCCTTTGAATCTGAACAGTCAGTATTTGGTGTAGCTTCCACGTGCTGCAATTACAACTTCTATACACCGTGGCATGGTATCAGAAAAGCTCTGAATATGTTCCTGGGGAATCTTCTTCCACGCAGTTTGTATGTGAGCGCATAAATCCGTGACACTGGTTATTGGAGGACCGTGATGAATAAGTTGCCAATCAACCATATCCCAGACATGTTCGATGGGATATATTTTAGGTGAACGAGGACGCCAGGGAAGCAATGATATCCGTCACTCTTCGAAGAAGGCTTGCACATTCTTTGCAATATATGGCCCTGCTGAAACGTGGCTTGTTGAGATGCCCGACGTAGTGGGAGTATCTCGGGCTCTACAATCACCCTCAGGTACCGGTTGCTGTTCAAAGTGCCCTCAATTCGTAGGAGACGAGATCGGCTGTTGAAACCAATGGCGCCCCAAACCATCACACCTGTTTTTTTATAGTGTTAAATGCCCGCTTTTACTACCATGGCACCGCAGGCGAGTCATCACACCTGGTGTTTGTCCGCTGTGCCGCTCAACAATGCAGGCCTCCAGGTTGCGCTCACCTTGGTACTGCCAGACACGTATACGGCCATTACTGCAGGACAGGTTGACGCGGGACTCGTCTGAAAATACTACATTTTGTAACTCAGCACGTCAGTGACGGTGTTCACGCGCCCATTGCAGTCGAAGGCGCTTGTGGTTTCTAGACAATGGATGCCGACATTATGGCATGTGTGTGTGTAACCAGTCCAATCCGCAGCAGACGGCGATAAAGCTGTGCGGTCTGTTATGGCCATGCGGTCATCTTGCATTGTCCAATACCCGCTCTTCAATGCGTATGACCTTTACTGCTTCCACATGCGCATCACTATCATAGTAGCTCGCCCTGAAAGAGCCGAAATGTCACTGTCTGACATACCCACTTCCCGGAGACCGATCATTCTGCCACGTTTGAACTGGTTCACATGCTGATGTGGCTCCCTTTGACGTCGACGAGGCATACTGACACCACTCTAACGTTTCCACCTTGTTTGATAGTTCTGCACTGACTACACTTGGCGCAACGTGAACTTCACGGACAAACACGAGAGGGCCCTGCTCAGCCTACGTGTATCCAATCACTCTGCAATTCTAATCACCTATTGCTTGCATACTGTTCTACACATTCACAAAGTTTGGACTCATTCGGGGAATTATTTCATAGTGTTGCATTTTCAAAAACAGTAGTGTATTTAAAATCACTTTTTTGCTATTTCATGCCAGAGAATGTTTTCTTAATGTAACTTAGGGTTTTCATTTATTTATTTACTTTTCGCTCACCTAGGCATACTGAAGAATGCAGTGCAGCCAAATTATCCATCTTGCACCAGTTAATGCAATACTGCCAGGTCTTTTCTCATCAATGAATTACACTTACTGTATAACTATGTACACTGTCTTCCCTAAATTACGATGATGCTAACTCACTCGTTAGCTTAGCCTAAACCTAATTGCTACACCTTTTTTTTTTTTTTTTATTATTATTGCATATCGTCATTTACACCTCATTTGTTTGAACATCTATCATCCCAAGTTTCTAGTTGCCCTCTATGATGTGCCCCTGAGGGAATATGCGTTGCTTTCAACAATGTGACCAAGACCGCCACTTTTCCCTCTTGCAACATATTTGGAGACCATGCACACTTCACAGCAGTAACTGAACCAGTCACATACCATCTGCAAGTTCACACATTGGTCTCCAACCAAACATCCCATTACCTCATATGACTGTTTGTAAGCAATGTAATGAATGAGGAAAAGAATTTACCTGGACATTAATTTTGTCCACTCAAACATTTGCATAGAGTTGTGTGACTATTTCACGTCCAATTCTAAAAAGTGTAATAAATATAGTCCATTACTTGATAACGATTCATATCAAAAGTCACAACAGTAGGGCTCTATTTTAACATCTCCTACCTGCAGCAAAACTTGGGATATATGTAGCCCCACCTCTTTATGGGGAGCATGACATTATATTTAGAACATAACATTCTTGTTTCATCAGATTCTAATGAAATAATAGTTGAATAACAGGCCTCTGTGTCATTGAGGTAAACAGTCAGATCTGTCTTATTGATCACACAAGCCATTTCTAAAACATAATCCATAAGAATATCACCAAGAAAATACAACTTTCACTTCTTGCACTCAAATACATTCTGCTCAATTGCATCTGCGTGTTTGTAAAGCAATAAAACCTGACAGAAACTTGGTTAGAACTTTTCAAAAATGATCAGCTGTTAATTGCTTCCATATTATTTGTTGTCACAGATATCTGGGGTTTATTTGCAGAGGTTTGCTCTGATTTTGACGTACAATGTGCATGTTGGCTGCTATGTGAGAACCAACAGGGCTTGGAGTCATCAGTCGTTTCTGCCTGCTAGCACATGCTCATATTGTCCATCCACAACCAAGCCCAAATTCTCTTCAAGTGAAGCAGCTTCATAACATTTTTCCTTTTCTATAATCGACATGTGCTCTTCACATTTTAAAAGTAGGATTTAGAAAACAGTAATACCACATGTCACATTTTAAACACACAGAGCAAAAAACTCATAAACTCCATTATAACAGACAAATTTCTATCCTTTAAAGGATCATTTTTAGTTTCCTTTTTCAATTTTTGAACCAGTGTCACTGGAGGAATAATAGCTCTGATCAGAATTGGAATCCTCTTCACTATAAACTCTGGAGCACACGATACACATGTATCACAGTTAACATTGCATACTTACATCAATTTTTAATTCATTACACAATGGTGTAATCTCATCTGCTTCAGTAACCTTACACAGCAACTCAGCAATGACTCTTGGGCTGGTAATACCATTGTTACTTGTTAAAGTTCTGAAATTAATTTCTTCCAGAGAAAGAGAGAATTCAATTTTTTGTTTGTTTTTTGAAGAACATTTTATATAAGGGCCCGATGGTTTAGTCTGTACCACACCTTCATTTAGTCTGTGTTATCTGGAAGGAGCTGTATTTTAAACATATTTGACTGGCTGAAGTCTTCTTCATGGAAGTGAACCCCACATATTACTGCATTGGATGTAGGATTGAAGTTTTCTTCATCTAGAACACAATAGCCAGTTCTTTAAACAAGTTGGAAACTTCTTTCTATTTGGGAAACTATAATAATCCACAATTTTACTGCTACTGTAACGACATTAAAAAATATGGCAGCAAGGCATATTTTATCACCACCTTTAACCCAAAGTGAAAATAGAACTGATTTAAAAACTGCCTACTCAGTGATCAAAAGAATCAAAATACTGGAAGTGGTACACAGTGAAGCATAATTACACATTGGTTATAACCAATGCCTACTCAGTGTTATAGAAGAACAATGTAACCCAGCAATAGACAGTTTATTTGCACCAGTGGCCCTGGATTGGATTGTACTGACTCTACATGTTTGAAGCTGCCTGTCATATCAGCTGATGCCATAGCAACAGATGTTGGAAACTTCATTCCTTTTTAAATTTTAAACCAATTTATATTTTGAGTTGCAGTTTTCACCACTGCCATTAATTTTATACTGTCTACAACATAGGAAAAAATTAATTTTTGGTTCTAATAAAAGCTTAAAGACTTAGGTAACAATAATTCCTTCCACATCTATATTTTAACAACTTAATAAGATAGAAGATAACTAATATCATTAAATTCCTTGATACTTAATGAATTATTCTACACACTTTTATTCTTTTGTGAAGGGCAAGTTTCATTGCTACCAACATTGTTCAAAAATACAACCCAGCAATGGACTCATTTTTATGTATATTTTCCACAGAGTGGTGTTTTCTGGCCTAGCTATGGACTGCATGTGTGCCTGATGTGCTGGCACTGCAGTTACATTGTATCACTCTGCTAGCTCATTAGCAGTGAATGACCTTTTCATGACTGAGCTGATTGGCTGTATATGTCAAATGTTGTTTGCTGTCTTCTGTTTGTGCTGTAAATGCTAGTCTTGTTCATAGTAGACCTCAAAAGTGACAGCTAATTCAAACATTGTGTTGTATGTGAAATACTTTCGAGATTGTTATTATGGTTGCTATTCTTGTCTTGTTATTAGTCCACTGAAATGACTATTAAAAATTCATACATGAACGCTGAATGTACATATGGCCCATATGTAAAAACTGAATCATGTAAACAGTGTGGACAATTCAGGAGGCTTTCCTGGTATTTCAGTTCTAAATAGAAATTGTGTCAAAATGTCTCATTAATTAGTTTAGCAGGTTAAGAAGCGTTACAGCGTTCCAAAGGAATGGAAAACTGACAAAATGAATGCATTGAATATCCCAAAGAAACCTCTAAGACATGTTGCACATCAATTCTGTATTTTTAAAATCTCTGTTCATGCTGAATTACAACCTTGTGATAATGAAAAATGAGTCCTCTTCTGTAATTGATGGTGCTGTTAACCCACATCTAACACTCTTTTCAGATGAGGCATGGTTTCATTTAAATTCTCATGCTACCTCACAGAACAATAGGGTTTGGAGCACAGAAAACCCTCATTTAATTCATTAAGTTCTATTTCATAAAATTAGTGTATTGTATGCTGTAATAGCAAAATGAATAATTACAGCCCATATTCTATGCAATACCATAAATTACCGTAGGTACTGCAGATATATTCCTGCACCATTTTATCAGATGACATCAGATGATGACGAGTGAGAAAATGCATATTTTCAAGGATTCTACCTTAATGTTGTCCAAAATTCCTTGGAAAAAATGAAGGTGGGTTTGATGACAGGATAGTTTCTAAAGAGTTATGGACACCTTATTCCTCAAATCTTAGTGTGTTCTATTTCTGAAGAACCCTAAAAAATACAGTTTATAGGAAAAATCTATGTATCATAGACAAACTTAGGACAATATCACAGTAGATATATGGAAAATTATGCAAGAAGAAACTATGCATGTAAATCAAAATGTCATCTGAAAATGCCAGGAATGTCTCAGCGCAGATGAACACTACTTATTATAGTGTATGTTACTATTACTCATGAATAAATCATGCACGAGTTTTAGAATAGAAAATCCTTTGGTGAAATAGACAGCATATGTGTTTGGGTCATGAACAATCTCTGTATATTATTGGAATGTAATACTGAAGATAGCACTTCACAGATTTCATGCACATAATTAACCATTGGTGTTCTTACATATCACGAGTTTTCTCTTGTATTTCCTTTCAAGCATTTAATGTCGACTATGTCAAATCTTTTGCTCTGAGAATATGCCTAAAACAATCAGTACCAAATGGCAGCTGATCAGATCTCAAAACCAAGGTTTTGATGATCTAATCATATCAAATGCATCTCGGATGAATGCTTTTCTTCCTTATCAAAGGTGGAGTTTTTTTTTTTTTATCCCCTGGGAATTTGTTTTACTTCCTTTATTATTTTCAATAGGATTCATAGCTTACTTTAAATACTTATGTAGTAAAAGGCAGAGAACTATGATGTTGAATGTAGTGTTAAAGTTTGAAAAGAAAACAGAACGTTGCTGTCTTGGCACTTCAATTAATCATAGGTTTAGTAAACATTTTAGGGATTTTTTTAAATACTGTACTCAGTAGGATAAAAGGATTTATATAATAAATGTTCAAATAAATAAATTAAAAAAAATAATAATAATAAGCATATGAACTTGTTTATATTTACTATCTCTTTTCAACACAGGTTTGGCACTACTGTGACCTTAACGGAGGTCAAGCATCATTCTTGTGTCCCAACGGAACGATATTCAGTCAAGTAGGACTTACTTGTGACTGGTGGTTCAATTTTCGCTGTGCTTCAACTGCTCAACTGTATGTTCTGAATGAAAGACTATATAAATACATTCTTCCTGTTGCTCCAAAGTTTCCAGAAGATTATTCAGGGCCGTTGGTGGACCAGTACTTAACACTTAAATTCCAAGAATTAGAAAACAAGAAGAAAAACAAAGAAAAAAGTAATAATAAATCAGGTTCAGGTAAAGAATATCAAGACTAAACTACATGTAGATTAGATATGGTAATAACAAAGATGCCAAATTGTGAATTTCCTGGAGCTGATCTGCTAGTGTATTGTTTCCTTCCAAGCTAAAACAATATTATAATAATTACAGAAACTATGCAATAAGGCATTGTTGTGCACATAATTATGTACATACAAAGCTCTTAGCTTTTAGATGCAGGTACAGATTTAAGTTTTTAATGAGGCATTTAGTTATTGCTCAAAATTATTACATGTCAAATAATTTGAAATATACTTTGTCTTGCACATGTATTGTATTGGAAACAAAAACTATACTCTTCCCAAAACAGGAGATACACTTGAGGTAAACAAAGGCGAGAGGCATTCCAGCACATTGCTACAGTGAATATTTTTTCATGGGCTCTTGATTGCAACACACATCTTTCATATGCCCATGTTGCATGATGTAATACAAAATTGTGTTTCTTTGAGTAGATCCAATATAATTATAATTGATTTTTGCATAATGTTGCCCAATGATGATGTAATACATTGCGTTGTGATGATGCATGTTCACTATAATTTGTTTCATCATTAAACATGTGAAAGAGCACATACAAATGAAAACATGACCAAACTCAAGCTATGAGCATATATTATTTGTTCTGGTAGGAGTGAATGTTGCATCCTGGCTCACACAAAAAGCTTATAATGTTATCTGTAAACATCAAATGACCCTATATTTTAAGATATAAGCAAATTAGTGTTTTGATGTTATCTCTTTTTTGTCATTTCTTGTATTTAGTGGCAATGAGTGGATGAAGCAGCATGTTTAGTTAGCAATGTTTTGACTACATTATCATGGCATTCCATAGTTATATTTACCTGCTGCTATTGGTTATTTAAAAATAATTTTATATTTCCTGAAACCAAAACATTTTAGCATTGTATATAAGAACATGGTTAACTGCATAGAAAAGAGAATACGTCAGGTGATAATCACTAAAATAATGAATTCGGGAAGGATTCTAGCTTTAATTCTGAGCATGAATATAATTGTAATTACTTGTCAGTCCCTGAGTCATGATACTGAAAGTAGCTGAATACAACATCTGCATTGCTAGGTTAACAATATCAGTGAACATAAAGAAGTAACTTAGGAGGTGGAAGGGACATGAATCATTTTGCTAAAATTTAGCAATGTCCTCCCCCTTCATCTAACTCTTGGTGCATCAATTTCCTCTCAAGATATTGGGCCACATCTGTAGATATAAGTTTGGATAATTCCCAGTTCCAAACAGTTATAATGCAACAGAAATAACTGAGATGTTCAAAGTTACTTACAGTTAATATGAAGTTAACATGAAACTGAGCATTTTTTTTTAATCATGCACGATAGGCAGATAATTAATTAAAAAAAATAAGAATAAATTGGGCACAGGAATAAGGTCATGCATTTTAATTATGTACCAAAATTGATTAAAACTAGTAGAGTGCTATTAAATCCCCAAATGTTTAAATATGTTCCATTGGCTTTTTTGCTTCCCAATATAGTCCCGTCAGTTGAATGATTAAAATTACAGAGCACATTAAGCTTGAAAAAAGTAATACATTCATTCTGAAAAAAAATGAGGGATGTTCAAACACATTTGTTTTAACATATAACTACTTTTTTTGGAGTAGAAATTGATTCTCAAGCTCTTTATTTGGCATGATTTTTTAAATCAATAGGAAAATCCCATATTGTTCTACAATTCTGTTCAAAACAAGATTTCCTTGCTGCTTTTATAGTACCTGGGGTATTGTATTTTAAAGCAAAATGTTCTAACTTCATCTCTGGTGACTTGATTTCTTTTCATGTTAGTTTCAAATACCTCCTTGGTCTGAATTTCTGTTGTTCACTTATTGTATTAGATGAAACATTTTTCATTCTTTTTTCTTCCTTTCTTTAAAAATGGGATCTGTTTAGCTGGTCTTTGCTTCATTTTCATTTATAATGGGTATCTATCATTATGCAATTATGATATGAAATGGGAAACTTATGACCTAATCTCTGTAGACATTGCCATCATTCACTAATTCTCAGAAATAGTATTAACATTATTTTTGTTTAATCAGTTCAGCTTGTTGAGGGCAACAAAAAATTTATGTTCTGCTGCATATTTCTGAAGTTTTTTCACAAGACCTGAGTTTTTAGGTACCCCTGAAACCCTTACTTCCCCTTTGTTGCTGCTCAGTTAACAACTTTGGAGCCCATTGAGAGCTAACTTTTTAAATCCAAGATAATCTCTGATAATGGTATGACTACTAACAATGCTGACAACTACTTCTGATGTGATTCTTTTAACAGTGCAGCTGACCACCTTGAATAAGATCTTGAATAACATGGATGTTAGTCATCTGTGAGACTCGACTTTGGGCGCTAAGCATGACCATTTTGTACAATTCCTCGGCTGCTCTTAAATTGTCTTACCCAGGTAACAGTCAATTATGGGGCAGGGTAGCTTCGCCATACTGTGCCTTCAGACAAGTTTAAGTTTCTGAAGACTTAACCCCTTCGTTAGTTAAAAGCTTTATAATAATGCGTTGTGCAATAGACAAAGGAACCTCTTGTTCATTCATGGTTATATTAATGCCAAAATCTATCAAAGCAGCTAACCAGGGCTGGTTCCCCCTCCTTAACACACTGACCATCAACCCTGAACTATGCCATCCTGCTCAGATCTGCCTGTGCAGTATTCTGCCTCTCTATCACTGTTATATAAACAGTACCTCAACAGTTGTGTGTGACTTGATTCTTGATTGAGCTTGTAAAAAGTTCCTATTTGATGTCATTTGTCCCTCTGCAAGATTTTGGATGAACTTAAAGGTGGTGATATCAACTTCTGGGAATTTTAAGTTCATAAGGAACTTCACTTTTTTTTTTTTTTAATATAAATCTTTTCAACATGTTTTGCAACCAGTTTCAATAAATTGAATTTTTCTTTGATTTCATGGTTTTCATCTCAGAAGCGTGTTGTAGCTAAATAATCATATTTGGCATGTTCCAATGCTTTTTAAATCTAGCGTGTAAATTTATTTTTGTTGAAGTTTGTACATTGTAGTTTGCAGCTGCACAATTACTTTTCTGTCAGTGTTTTTCTCCATTACTTTTAATGATGAAAATCCTAACACAGTATTAGATGTAAGGTTCAGGGATAATTATAACATCTTGGAACTTTTGCCCTTGAAAGAGGACACATTATGTCTCCTAAAAGTTTCTTTAAATGCAAAAGTATACCCTTGTAACTTTTTTAACCTTAAATGTACCTAATATGAGAGTCACTCTAAAAGCTTTAAGAATGAACATGATAACATTTTTATTTTCAAAGAATTCTCCACTGAATTCAACAAACATCTCATCCCATTAAACCATTTTTCAATGCCTAATCCACTCTTTTTTGGAGAGCGCTATCCTTCGTAAGCAATTAGAGCAGTTTCAGGTGATCCAAATCATTGACTTAGAATTTTTTTTTGTTTTTGGGAATAGAAAAGAGTCACATGGGGCCATACCTGGACTATAGTGAGGATGGAACAAGCATTTGATTTTTGACTGCTACAGAAATTGGGTTGTTTTTTATGCAGTGTGGGCAGAAATACTGTCATGGTGCAACAACATTCCACGCAGACCAGTCTTAGGATGTTTTGTTCTCAATTCATTGAGGACTTGTAGCAGACATTTTGTAGTGTTCCATCTGGTGATAGACTTTTGTCGCTCAAGCAGAATTGTCACAGTATGTTTGCTAGCTGAAAAGAAAGAACAGATAATTCTCTTGTCAACACTTCTTCCTTATCTCACTTTTGTTGGGAGATCCCCTCCTGGAAAGATCCAGACCAATGATTCTTAATTGTTGCATCTTTATCTGTTTGTTAAATATGTTTTGGGATGTTCCTCCATTAAATTGCTCTACGATTTCCCGGCATCACTGCATATGTGTCTGTTTCTGATCATTTGAGAGATGCTGTAGGATCCAACAACTGCAGAGCTTTCTGATGTGAAGATTTTCTTTAACAATTGCCCTCAATGCTGTTGATCCAATATTAAGGGCTTCCTGAATCTGATATGTTTAACAACTGTCTCCCCATAACATGCACTCTGCTTTCACCATGTCTCCATCCATTATTGCTGAAGCTGCCTATCCTGAATAATCTTCTCTTCAAGGGAATCCCTTCCTTTTCTAATCTCTGCAAACCATCAATAAATTATGGACTGCAAAGGACAAAGATCTCTAAATGCACGGTGCAGTCTTTCAAGGTGTTCTCTCTCTCCTAAACTGACTTTAAAGTTTTAGAAAATCATAACATGGAAAATCCTAGCATCTGGTATATCAACATCTGCATGCACATATACATCAGTGCTGATGCTGCACGTTGTTGAATCACCCCAAACTTATACATGCTATCTGAACTTTAATAATAATAATAATAATAATAATAATATTTATTAGCCTAGAGACTTGTACAAGTTTCAAGCAACATCAAAATTAAATACGTATTTACAATTCATTCAGTCTATATAGGCATTTATTCACTAAGAATGCTATTAGTTGTCTTTGGGACATATTGCCTCTCAGTGTTTTTAGCTCATTTGGCACTTTAATGCAGAGGATTTTCCCCATTATAAGGGGATCCTTTTCTGTGGCCTTTATATTTACATTTCCTCTGTAGTAGTTATTTTGCATTTTGGTGTTATACTTATGGCTATGTTTTTCTGAACCGTGTATTCCTTATGTACTACAAACAATATTCAAAGCTAGGAAGACCTGCATTGGCTTACCACAACTCCTTGCTGCCAATTCTCAAAAATGTATGTCCTTTGTAACTTCCACATTTCATTGCCCAATATATTTGAATTTCTAAGCAATATTGAAATTTTATTTGAATGATGCATAGAAAGAGAGAATTATTATAAAACTTTAGGACAGATTATGTCATCTTGTCTATGTGTCCATTTTGGATAAAATAAAGCACGGCAGTATTGTCAGAAAGTCTTTGTACATTAAATAAGATTAGACTAAGCTGTGAAAGCTGGCATTTCTAGTAGATAACAATGGTTCTGATAATAGGACACACAAGATTTCTTTGAAAGCCTATTCTAATCATTATAGTGTTTCTGTACAATCACTTCTATTCTGAGCTTGTCTTAGAAAATGTATCACATGAGGCACATATACTGCTTCTAGGAAAAGCAAAGGAAATGCTTAATTTTGTGATAAAAGTGTTTATGGTATATTTAATAAGATAATGGTCTATTGGGATGCACTTCTATACAAATATTATGCATACATCTTTTTGATATTCAGCTCCTAAAATAGTTTTTAGATCTTCCTCACACTGTTATGTCCAAGCCCTCCTTTTAACAATTTGATATGAGTACAGATGATTGGTTCTGATTATCTGGAAAGCATTTTTTTTCCCTTTCCTGCTTTCTTGCCATACAATAATAATAATAATAGTAATAATAATAAAAAAAAAAGGTCTTTAAACAGTTTGAAAGTTCCATTATGATACTGTTTTCTCATTATATAGTGCAAAATGATTTCAGTTTCATCTTTGCAAGGTCTTCAGCACTTAACAATCTAAGTGGAAATCAGTTCTATAAGCTGACTTCTTGGTTCATTCCAGTCCTTAAGCTGACTGAAATTAAAATATGTTCTTTTTTTTTTCCCTGCAGCATTTAGTTCCCAAATACACTTCTTCTTGCAGTTGTTAATCTCTCCTTATTCATATACATTGTTCTAAGTTGTTTCAGAAAGCCTGCCTAAACTTTTCCAATTCGCAAAAATACTACTGCTTCTTTCAGAATTTTTTGTTATAAATAAACACAATCAACAGTGATAACATTGTTGACACACTAAGAAATGAAAAGACTGCATATATGTTTCCACAACCTTCTAGCATCAAAACACTACTGACCATTTTTAAGTTAATAATAATGGAACAAGTGTTTGAAATCAATAATACAACAATAACAATGTGTCTCAAAACATTTCTTGAACTAAGAAAACATAACACCATCAGAGCTTACTAATTCACATGTGAACTTCATACATCTTTTCCATGTTCTGAATAACAACTCTTTTTGCAATTCCTCATTGAATACCACTTGATTTTATTGCAATTACTGTCACTAACTTGTTTATAACAATGTAATTTATTTTTCTGAAACGTTGTCCGATAAAGTACATTTATTTTGATACCTGTATCTCATTTATGGAATAACGGACTTATAACTAAACAAAAAGCTGTTGGCAAAAATTATGCATTCTACCTTAGATGTACTCCATTAAATATTTTGTCATTTGTATTAAAAAAAAGTGTGCAGCCAAAACCATCACTGGCAAAACTAAAAAACATTTGATGGGTGCGGGGCTGGATGATTCATCCACTGAATTTTAAAACAAACATTAAGAAATTTAACTATACTCATACTAGATATTCTTAATTTATTATGTGGCAACTTCTGTCCCTAGTTTCAGTCTTATTATTTTAGCACAGAGTACCACATACAATTGAGAAGACAGCACAATTGGTGTATGCTCTTAAGTAAGCCATTTCTATCATTTTATGTTCAAAACTGCTGAATGTAAATAGAATTTGAAGTTGTAAAACAAGTTTCAAATATTTGTTTAAAATGATGAACTAGCCTTTCAGTTTTAAGAAGATTTGAAGCTTAAGCTTTTGTATACTTCAAAGAAGGAACAAATTTTTCATCATGTTCAACTTCTCAAGGTTAAATTGTTTCACATTCCATTGAAAATATGTGGTTACTATTCATTTTAATTTAACATTAAATTGTTTTAAGAATTATAGAATACTACCCAGGGATTAGATAATGCATGTGCTTGCTTTTCAATACTAGTTTGTGTCAAAGCTAACTTCTTTCACAGTAGATCTATTAAAGAAGAAGAAAAAAAAAACTGAAAATAGGCAAGCCATTATCACATCCCTGTGATAGTACAACATATCTAGTCAATTAAGAATGTGCAATACTGTAAACTGTCTTAATTATGTATTATTTATATTTCTACTGTTTCAAAGATTTTGTAATAAAAATGCCACATGTAACATACTTTATTATTTTTCCCAGAATGAAATTACCTACTTGAAGTAGTTGAACTGTCAATCTGCTGAAATAAGACAAATTGAAAGGAGCAAATTTTGGTGAAATTCCAGTAATTATGGTTGGTTTTCACCATTTAGCTTTTACTTCTTTCTTAAATGCTGGAATATTATTTTATTCTGGTTTGAACATGAACAATTAAGCTTAAGTTCCTTTATTAAAAACATCTGGAAGATGAGAAGTTTGTGGTGATTTTATGTGTGCAGTTTATATCAATATAGTTCTCTCTCTCTGTGATGGCGTGACTGTCAAAGATAGGCCAAGTCCACCCACAAGATCATTACAACTTCTGCCTCCATCGACAAAGCATATCATGGAGAGAATATAGTAATGAGGGTGCCATAGTCAGCATGCGCAGTCCCCTGACTGCTTATGCATTCCTTTTGAGACCAAGAGCTGCTGCTTCTGAGCTGGTTTCCAAGTACATCCATTTAAATGATGAGAAATGTATTGAGGATTGAACCTAGGTCTCCCACTCTGCACACATTGGAAGAGATTATACTTCTTACCAAAAGCAGATAGCCTTGGTTCCAGTGGAAAGAGGTATCTTGACAAAAATGGTTTTTGCTTGAGGAGAAAGACTCAGTTAAAATGTAATATTCATTTATAACTTTTGGGTCTTTCTTGCAAATGCTTCAGCAGTAAAATAAACCTTTTCAGCAAGATAAGATACCACTTTCCAATGGGACCAAGGCAGTCTAACTTGGTGAGGAGTATATCAATATAATTATTAATATCTTAAATTAGGAATATCCCTCCATTTTTCTTCATTTGTGATTTTTATGAAAAAGGCAACTATGAAAAATTAATACTTCTCAACTTTTAGGTGCTATTCAGATTTATTCATACAAAACTGACTTTAACCTAATTCAATTCAGAACAGAATACAAAGGATATCCTAGCATTCCAGAGCACAAAGCTACTGAAGAGATATGTAAGTAATACTTTTTAAAACATTTTTAAAACATCAGTACAGGAAAATTTATATAAAAAAAAAATTAAAAGAAAAACAAACAAAACAAAACAACAAGATTGAGACAAAATTATGTATTGACCTTCCTGGTAGCATGTGCACATTTATTTTTTGTGGCATGGCTGCTAAAACTCTTGAGAGTGATGAATGAGTGCAATAGAATTAAGACAGTACTAATTCCTGTTTACAGATTATTATTTTCATTATTTTTGCACTCCCATGTTCACTCATTCATTGCACATCAGAACAATTTTTCCCTATTTAAAATTTTATGCTTTAATGCAGGCATCTAATGCTAGTGACTATGGAGGATATTTTTTTTTTAAGCTTAACGTCCTTTAACCTGATTGGTTATATCGGAAGATGAATGAAATTGGTGAAATGATGCTCAAATGATCTCGGGGTCCATGGAGCTTAAATCTACTAAACATTTGTCTTCTCAGGATAAGGGAAAACCCTGAAAAAAAATCTTATACGGGTAACTCACCCTAAGTGAGATTCAAACTCACAACCTGTTGAATATGAGGCAGACACTCTACCACCACACTACCCAGGTGGTTGGTAGATCTTTGTTCAAGATCATAACCACAAGCATAGCATTGAAACCATGTTCCAATAGGCTGTGCTACTTTGTTGGGAATATTTTTGTATTTTGCTTCTTTAAATTCAATGCTGTTTACTCGATCAGTTTTTTACTTGAACATGCAAAATTATATGCATTTTTGAAATGGTTTATGCTTGAGTCATTCCACTTCAAATTGTCAAAGCCCCCAACCCAACCAACTCAGATTTTTTGTAATACTTATCAGTAGATGACCCTTGGCTAGTTAAGTAAAATTGCCAAGTTTTACATTCATACATGGTTATGGCAAATATGAACAAGAATAGCTTTTGGCCATCTGGGAAGTATGGGGGTAGCATGTCTGTCTCACATTCAACAGATCATGAGTTTGAATTTCGCTTAGGATGAGTTACCAGTATAAGGGCTTTTTTTTAGGGTTTTTCCCTTAACCTGAGAAGATAAATGTTAAGTAACTTTAAATCCCTGGACCCTGAGATCATTTGAGCTTCATTTCACCAATTTCATTCACCATCCAACATGACCAACTAGGTTAAAGGATGTTAAGTTACAAAATAATAATAATAATATTTTTTTTTTTTTTTTTTTTTTTTTTTTTTTTTGTAAATGTACTGTTTAACTAAAAGTTACACATTTCAACAAAACCTTACGATAAATTGACAAAATGCTATTGATAAATGCCAATATCCATTATGTTTCACTTTCTGTTTGCTCCTCACATTTAATAACTTGTTGAATCTCTATACAATTACTTTCTAAGAATAAAAATTCTTTACACTTTGCAAAAAACAATTAATCTGAAGAGGAATGAATACCAATGCTGGCCAATAAAAGTTGATAATCTGGAAAATAAAAACGAGTTCAGCAAGTGACACCAAGTTCTTAACTGGTAATGGTGCATCCAAATCAGCTGAAGTTTCAATAATGCCATTTGATAAATTCTTAGAGGCAGTACTTTCAATTGGCTTAACACTAGCAACTACACAGCTTACACAAGATGCTTCAAATGATACTGTTCTACAAGATTTGACTGTTGTATATTTATTTGCCTTTCAACTCTCCTAAGTCTTAAAACACTCTTTTGTTTTGCTAAGACTTCTGCCCAGACTACTGTTCCATACATTAACATAGGAATTCTGACACCAAAGTAAATTGTTTTTAACGCTTCGTGATGTAAGCCACATTTTAATTTTGGTACTCTGCTAAGCATATTTACTAGATGGACAAGCTTAACTGAGATGTTCTCAAAGTGCTTTTCAAATTTTCATTTCTCATCAAAATTTATGTCCAAATATTGGTTGAAATATATTTTAATTACATCATTCATTTTTCTTTTCCTTTGTATTATATGATTTTGGATTTATATTCATTAAATACTACTTTATTGTTACATGCTCAATTTTCTTTAAATCTAAATGTGCATAGTCAGTTCTATTACATTCTTCAGATAGCACAAATAGATCTACGAATGCAATAACCTGAGGACAGCTTGTAAAATCCAAAGTGAGAATTGAATTGTACATGATGCTCCAGAATCCTGGTGTGCAACACAGTCTTGAGGAAAATCTTTATTCGCTAATGTCTTTATTCTTCCAGTGTTAAATCACAATGTTGCACATCTGTTATTGAATTAACTTTGTGTTAACTTGTACAAGATTTTGGGCACTCAATTCCTGCAGGTTAACAAGAATTCTTGGCCACCAAGCAACACCAAAAGCCAGGTGGACAATCAAGCTAACCAAAACTACACTATTTTCTTGAATGCTGTGTTTAATGAATTGTTTAACAGCTATAGTCACACCCACAGTTCCTTTTTGGAAGTAAATCCATATTGCTTTTCGTTCAATAAGCTCTTAGAATTAAGATGATGCAGAATTCTTTCGATATGGAGCTTTTCAAGAATTTAAGCTACTACATTTATATTTATTGTCTATATTTGGACAATATCTAAGAGCTCTACTTTGCCTGGACTGATCAGGGGCACTATTAATGTTTTTCAATTGTTTGGAAAACAACCAGTTTGTAGACAGCGATTAAAAATTTCAGTCATAAATAGTGGAATTAAAGTAAAACATGCAGGCATTAGAAGAATGTCACTGGTAATCCCATTCTCTGCTGGAGTTTTCTTGAGATTAAGGTTTTCGGTAACACTAAATATTTCTGCTTGAATGAAAAGTTAATAGTTTTTACATTGGGGTCTCCAAACCTTGTCTTCTGGTTTCTGCCTACTTTACTGTATCATTTTCCCTGCTATCATCTAGTATGAAGTATTCTAACATATAATCTAAGGTAGAGCTCAAGTCAGTTATGTATGTTCATTCATCTTTCTGTATTTCTGTCAAACTAGTTTTACTTCTCTTCCTACCTGCTAACACTGTATAAACTGCATTCCAAGGATTAGAACCTGTAGTCATCAGCAGAAGTTTTGCAATGAATCTATCTTATTTTGTTGAATATTATCTTGATACTGCCTTTGCTCTTCCAGATATTTGGCTTGTATTATTTCTCTTAGCTGGGCATTATTTTGTGTGCTCTGGTATCTATGCCTGATGACATTAACTTTCTTATGTTGAATTGTTAATTAGATTGTCCACCATGAAACAGATTTTTCCTTCTGTTAGAGAGCCTGAAAGCTACACTATATGTAGCTGTAATGTATGATAATAGGTTTGCTACCACATCATTTATATCTGTTGCATTTCTTTCTCTACAGCTCAGTTCTCTCTCCAATATTGCAAAGTCTGTGCTTTCTATTCTGCAGTTGAGGTTTCTTCTTAAATTATGAGTTAAACTGGCATCAAATTTGTTAAACCTACTCTTTTTAACTATATATCTTTGAACAGTCTGTGCGCTCCAAAATCTCAATTTTCTTTGTGAGCAGTAGTTTTTATTCTAAATGCTATTATTTGTGATCAAAAAAGCTCTCCTCCTCACCCGAGGTCCAGTCAAGCACATGCTTTATCACTGCACTAATGGAAAGTGTGAGATCTATACTACTGCAACCTCTGGATGACTCAAAAGTAACTATGCCATTATGCACATTAACAATGAACAAATAGCTACATGATAAGTACTCTTGTAGTTTTCTTCCTCATAGGTTAGTTGTTTTATCATACCACATATTCCTTGCATTTGTGTCAGCAATAATCAGTGAACCTTTCTGTCCAATATAATTGATTATTGTTTCTATTTTATCCAGATTTGCATCAATATCTTTGTCAATATCAAAATATTTGCCCACAACAAAATTTAGCAGCAGCAGCACCAGAACCAGTAGCAGTAATAATAATAATAATAATAATAATAATAATAATAATAATAATAATGAATTGGAAATGATAAAGAGTGAGTCAAAAATTACAAACTGGCTGCATGGTGTTTTCCCTGTCCACGTCCTCGGCGCTCGTTGCCATCTCCCGCTATCATAGAAAGGCACAGATAAAACCATACAACATTTTTAAGACTACCTTTAAAGGCTTTAGTTACCAACTTTATGAAAGTAGATGCCAAAACTGGCCCTCATCGTTATCCATGCATTTTTGGCACCCTCTTTAGGAAACTATCCATCACTCACCATAGTTGAGAAATGCTGGCCATTCCCTGGTGGATATTTTGTTTAAATTCTTCCAGGATGTGTGGGTTTGTCTTGTACACTTTATGTTTTAATTTACCTCAGAGATACAAATCACGGGGGGGTTGGGTCGGGGGACTGAGAGGGCCACAAATCTCTACTAATAATTCTGTCCTGAAACACACTTTCAAGTGTTCTCATCGAAAGGTTGACCATACGAACTGTGCAGAGTCATGTTGAAAAAAGGCAAAATCACGCTCTCCATCTGTTACTTCTCTAACAAAGGGGGGCAAAATTGTATTCAATGTATTGTCATGCCTGCTGTTATAATTCAAGGAACTCACTTGGCTACAAGAGGAATTGTCTGGGAACACTTTTACTTACAGCCAGGCGTGCATATGAGGACACAGAGACCACAGGAATAGGTTCTACATTATTATATTAATTTAAGGTGAATGGGGCTAGCTAGCCTACCAATACAAAAACACAAACACTTCTTACAAGTTATTATTTTACCTTAATAGAATCCACATAACACATGCCACTATATTGGCGTGGAGCCAAGCTTGGCTACCTGGATGAAGCCAACACTGGTGGCTTACATCTAACCCATGTTACTGTATACTACTCAAGAGAAAGAAGAAACTCTCTGCATCCTCTTTTTATGAACAATAAAGTTGGCAATGCTGCCAACATATGAATAATTAACTTTACATTATACCATATCCTATGCATGTGGCCAGGATGTGACAGTTGTACAGGTGTGAACTGCTGATTTGAACACAAATTGACCCTATAACTCTTTCTCCGCTATCTTCCTGCAAATCATACTTTCAGTTGGTGAATCATAAATAAATTCATGCTGTGCAGTAGAAAACATACTGAGCATAATACACTTTACAACTAAGTACAGGACAAAATAATAAATGACTTGTAATAACTGAACTAAACCATATCACTGTCAACTCAATATTGCACTTCCAGAGCAGAGCAAAACTGCATCAGAAGCATGACCTTGTTTACAGCAGCAGTGCTGAATCATGTGTCCAGATGCCCAGTGAAAAAAACATTGCACAGTCGTTTCAGAGATTTCTGACTTACTCGGTACATTGTGAAGCTCAGTTAATAGGAATGCACCAATGAGTTGTTTTTCACAAGGATTTCAAAACTGTTACAGCAGAATCAGTGTCATAGGATCTGTCCTACTACATATAACTGCAGGATGCAGGTGAGCTGTCTGTGATGGTTGGCTTGTTCTCCTCTAGTAGTGAACTGGTGAACTTTAATAGCAATTTTCTTCTAGCGGGAGATCAAAGTTAATAAGTCTGGTTTTGAATTTTTCCATATATATTTTTTCCCCAAGTATCCAGTTTAACAGCTTTTTATGTGTGTTTTAAAAGGTGAATGTCATTTCTAAATGTTATGTTTCTCATACCAGAAGTGAAACTGCTGATTTTATTCAGACCCACCAAAAAAATGCATTAAACGAGTAAAGGAAGTCATGAGCAATTATTAAAACAAAAGTTATATAAAATCCTCAAATATTTAATGTTATTAATCCTCCAATCCCAATTTTTTCCAAATTTCAAACTAAAATAAAAAAAAGAAAAAAAAAGAAAAAAGAACCAACATTGGTTCTGTAAACAATACTTTTAGTATATTTTTATGCTCACAGATTCCATTTTTTTCCCAAGGTCATTCAAAAACAGGACTGGCCTATATTAAATCAAGTAATCCTACTTTAGACACAATACATGGACTTACTAAGATTCACAAACCAGGAAATGAAATGGGCCCAATCATAACAGACATAAATACCACCATATACAACTTGGCAAAAATGGCTAGTCAAAAAATTCAACAGCTTTCCAAAATTTGAGAGCCTAAGTCTAAACAACTCATGGAACTAATACAGAATATTCAAGACTATAAGCTTTCTCCATTGGACAAATTAGTTTCTTTCGGTATTATCACTTTTTCCAAGCATTTCAATACCAAAATTAATACAACATCTAACTGGTTAAAATCCTTCAACTTACTGCCAGAAATTACTGAAGATTTCAATAAGCTTACCTTAACGTACAATGAACAATCACACTTCAACTTTCCAAATAAGTTCTACAAACAGAACCCGGGTCTAACTATGGGTAGTCCATTATCTCAGTTTCTAGCAAGCCTATACATTAAGTTTTTTGATTACTAGATCCTTACCTTAAATATTCACAGTTTGGTACATATATTACTTAATCAATAGCAATCAAAAATAAAGTTCACGATGGAATTGGAACAAATGATACATTAGTTTTCTTAGATATCAAAATTATGAAAAACAATGGAAAATTAAAATTTGGAATTTACAGGAAATAAACTCAGACTAATGATTGCATTAAAGCAAATAGTTTCAATGCAAAAACACATCCACATGTTACATTTAACAGTTTTCTCAATAGATCCATAAAAATACCTCTGAAAAAATTGGAAAATAATGAAGAACTCAATTATATCATAGATATAGCAGAAGACAATGGATTTAGCACAGAAATAGTTCATAAAAAACTATAAAGCATAAAAAGAAACAAACCACATTGCAGAGATAACTGCTCTGAAACCTGTGAAAGACAAAAAGGTGTTCAATTTTACAACCCATCCATGGACAACTCAAAAATTCTAGAAGACCTTTGATAATTACAATATAGTGTTGGCACCCCCAGAATAAGTTCAGTGTCAAGAATCACATCCCTTCCAGAAACTTAAACATAATTAGCCCCCCCCTCCTACACACACTCTCTCTTCACTCGCCTCTCACGTAGACAGCCCAGGTTCAATCCCAAGTGACCACATGTGGGATTTGTGGTGGACAAAGCGGTGTAGGGGCAAGTTTTCTCCAGGTTCTCTGGTTTCCCCCACCATCACCTTACATCGGTGCTCCCATCTTCATTCCATGCTTCATCAATGTTATCGCCTGCGGTGCCATTTGTAATAAAAGTGGGCATTAAACACTATAAAACAAAACAAAACAAAACCACAAACACAGAGAACCAGGCATACACAGAATCAATTGCACAGACTGTGATAAGATATACCTGGACAGGACAAAGAGAAACATAGATATCAGACTGAAAGAAAACCTCAGTCATGTAATAAATAAACACATCAAAAAATCAACAATCTCAGCCCACTTCTGGTATGAGTAACATGAAATAGAACACAACATTTACTTTTTAAAAACATGCAAGACATTGTTGAACTGCATACCTGAGAAAAAAGACATGTGGGAAAATTCAAAACAAGACTTAAGGTACAAAACGTATAAATCTGATTACTGCTTACAAAAGGATATGTCAGACATTTTCTGAATCTATTTACCATCATCTGTAGAACATTCAATTATAAGCTTTTTTCAATGGACATTAAAACTACCACAGAGTCCCATTTTTACATTCTCTAACATCTACCTATATTATATAGAGGAAATATTACATTCCAGCCCACATTAGATAACAGGATCTAACGGGGAATGCATGATTTGACACTTCTGAATAAACAAAATGCATGTCTACGTCTCTGTCGTGGGTGTGGGCGTGTGTGTGTGTGTGTGTGTGTATACTAACTAAAAGTAAACTTTTGAATAAATATAAAGCTTGTATTAAAGTTTAGTATCTTCTAAGGGTGCAACGTGAAGATTTTCAAGCAATGAAAACTTTTAAATTATTTTTATTTTCTAAAAAATGACTTTTAATAATCTTTTATTATAATACAATGTTTAACATATTTGCATGACAAATGAAATGTGTTTCTTGATTTTTCTGGTATCAGCTTATGAAGTCTTCTTAATTCCAAGTAAATACTATATTCTTTTGTGTTATTGGTAAACCGTGGTAGACAAAAGCCCACTAAAAAAAATGAAGTTACATCTTAACAAAACACACAATTTATGTAAAATAAAACTTTGTCAGTCATTTCTGAGATGTTCAATATTATTGGTTTGAATTTTGAAGTGTTACATCAATATTTATTTGTTTCTCATGGTCATACAAGGAACAGAATTTTTTGAGGTCAGCATACTGTGATCCTCTTTTTAAAGATTTGACTATCACTTCAACCTGCCCTATCCTTCTTGTACCTACAACAAAACATGTAACAAAACCATTTCTGCAAACATTTATCCTGATTAACATGAAATAGGTTGAAAAGTAAAATTTTGTAAGAATAGTTTATGGAAAATGGATAGAAAAGACAATATGAATGTAATAAAATATGTGTCAGTTTCCAAGGATTGGTTAATGAACTAGAGGAATTTATTTACATTTAGGCAAATAACTTCATTTATAGAAGTCAATAAATTAGTTCCCATTGTGCTTTCACCTCCATCTGCCTCCACACAACAACTCAAGAGTGTTTCCTTCTTCCCAATGCCTTTAAAACAGAATTTTGTTATTCTGCGCACTTCATCATTTTTCTGTATATTTTGCAATTCCATGTTACTGTTTGTGGGATTCATCAGAAAATAATTTCAAACTTCATTAACCTGAAAAGAGTGTATATGCTATAAATATTAGCGTTAATGTATGGCTTAGATACAAGCACACAATGATTCAACAAAAATTTAGTGAAAGAAGTCTGTTAAGAATTTAACACCTTCTAAATTGTAAAGTTTGTTACACTTATAAACATTAAACTTTAGGTAAACACATTTAATTAGCTTGGCAGCGCAATTGACAAAAAATAAATACTAAATATTTTGGTTTACATTAGAGCTTTATTGGTTTGGATCATTTTCATAAGTATCTGTCTCCATCAAAGAAATGACTGCAGAAGAACAATTGGTTTCTGAAAACTTAACTCATTCTCCAATATATTTCTGAATACAAATGCAAGACCAAGAAAATCACAATTAAAAATTGCTGCTTAAAATAAAATTAGAAATACCTAAAAGAATAAAAAAAAAAATCAGTTATATGTTTAGCCTTTTCTATGCTGTTACCTCTTTCACGGTTAACTGTAGCCAAAGTAGCGACTCCTGGCAAACTGAAGATATGGTTTGTGTGCTTTCTGGCTGAAAATCTGTAGCTGCACATTAGAGTGCCCTCCCTTCCACCTCTGAAGATTCCCTGGAATGCCTCCTCACTTTCTCTTTTTCCTACCACTCCCTTTCACTTAGATGACCTGTCACCAACTTATTACCATTTTTGCAATCATAAATAAAATTACAAACATATTAAGCATATACCATATATCAAGATATTGAAATTGTTGTCTCGCTACATCTAACACTTTTGGCATTCCTTAAAAACATTATCACTTATACATATCTCTTCTCTTCAGTGAACACATCCCTCCTTTCCTTTTGCTTTATATAAAGAATAGATCCTGTTGATCTAGACCCAATCGAAAGGTTTTCTACCTCCATTTGGCCCAGGTATCCAAAACATTCTGTTAAAAATTGCTTCTACATTACAAACAAGTCTTCATTTTCACACATAGAAATTCTTTGTGTTAATTGTAAAACACTGTAGAAAAGCCCTGACAAAATGTTCTACAAAGAATGACTACTATTCCAACAAAGCAACACCTGAAACAGACAGACACACAGACTGAATTTGAAAGTCACAGCTTATCCTGTAGTACATGCAGTGGAACTACAGTTGCTAGCTGACCTACCAGCTACTGTAAAATGGCAGTAAAACCAGTTCCATTACTACATTGTCTTGATACTACGTATGCAGAAAATTGGAACACTGATGTTGCATCTATAGTACTCCAGCATTGAACTCCTAATACAGGATGGAAGCTGTTTATTTGTCCATTGCTTAAGAGGTGATTTTATATGGTATACTGAGTGAATTATAGCAACAAACTTTCCCCGAGTTAAATTCAGCATAAAAAATCAGTTTGTGTCAGAATTTCAAAATATTGTAACAAATGTCTTTATTGACATTATATACAAAGAAAATCCTTGAATCACTGATGCAAATAATTTACTCGTTGTTCCAACATGAAGACAGTTTACAGCTGGAGGCCATCAATGGCTCACACACCACTGCACACTAACATTCTAATCACTTATGACTCAGTACAAGTCATAACTACAATGCACTCCTTCCTCCTTTTGTAGCTAGAAAATAACTTCACAAGCTTTCTGGAAACTTGTTGAAGGTACTAGAAACCAAAGCTTGGAGAAGCATCTTGAATATCAGGAAGAATCATAGTGTCACAAGAAGAGCCCTGCATTCCAAAGGATCCTGTTGCATCGTGCCATTGTTTGTGCACCTATCTGCAAGTCTAACATTCCAGCTCAACCGCTGCACACCAGAGCAAACATGAGAGTGATCACTAGAGTTCAGATTTTTATGTATTATCAAGGTGCGAAATATGCACATATTGATGTAACAAAAAGCATTAAAATATGTAATGAAATATGTAATATCAACAAAATATGTAAAATTATGCAATATTATGAATGCTAAGATTACCACAAATCTAAATGCAGACTGCAAATTACCCAGAATTTTGTAATTTGATGGGTCCATAAGTATGTAAATTAATTACAATGAGTTAAAATTTAAAGACTAAATATAGAATTAATTATAGGGAAAATGTTTTGTTTCATGCAAAATTTACCTAAAATTTATTTTCAAGTAGGTAATTACAAAATAAGAAATATGTGTTTTGGATTATATTTATTAAAATTACTAATTTCACATAATTATTTTACTTAAATTTTAGACGGTAAAGCAATATTGAAATACTGAACCAATTTATCAATGAGTGAAACAATCAACTCAAAATAATTAAATTTTATAATGAGGATGAATTTTCAGTTTTCTACCACATTCATTTTCTACAATGAACCAGGCATTTTCATTTTGAGTCTTTTGCTTCTTTCAACATACAGTGAATAGCCTCATACTTTTCAATATTTCCAGGGGTCATTGTTTGCCTCCTATTGGATAAAATGTTCTGATAAGCAGAGAAGCTTCTCTCCAAGTCACACAAAGTAAAAGGAGCATATTTTAGCATAGGAATCTGATTTGCAGAGCAATGTTTTGGTAAATCGACCCTGTCACCATTTAGCACTTTAGACATGGACACAAACATAGAGTACCCTGGATTCCTGTTTAGCACAGCTTTGAATTTTTCACCTAACTTCCTTTCTACATCTCCTGCAACTACACTAAGATTCGTGAAGCACGTTCCATTAAGTCCATAGATTTGTGAAGAAGGGAACCTGATGTTTCCAACTACTTGATAGTGCTAGGCAACTAGCCGAAGTTACTTTTGGTGTAAGCACAGGAGCTTGCCACTTTCGGATCTTTAAAGATGTCCTGAGATTCACGTATGGAAACAGCTACTTCTGAAGAGAACATGTTCACCACTGACTGGACTCCTTCAAAATATTCACAATAGAAGTTCACAGCTTCTAACCACATACCCCATGTTGTAAGTACTGGGCTTAAGAGGCAAAGGGACACGGAAATTATTTTTATAGCACTGAATTCTGTGCAGTGCTTTCACGAAGACCTTTTTTGTTGCCAACATCAACTTATTCACACAGGGAAAATTACTTCTTATTTCTTCAGCAACACATTGCAATGCATGGGCCAAGCAGGTGAAGTGAAGTACATTTGGGTAGAAAACCTTAAGAGCAGTAACAGCTTTAATCATGTACACTGCGGCATCTGAATACAAAATTAAAATCTTTTCCTCACACACACCCTCTGGCCACAGAATTTTCATCCCATCATTTACGAATCTTGCAATTGTACAGTGATTTGTTTGTTCTAACACCTTGCAACAGATTAGAAATGGGTTTGCTGGACTTTCAGAATCTAGTTTTCCTACTACTAAATTTGCTATGTACTGACCCATGCCATCTGTAGTTTCATCGACGGCAAACGAAATACAGAAGTCTTCAATTTCATTCTGTATACGAGCAACTGCTTCTTCATAACACATGAAGATACTTTTTCCTTAGAGTAGATTCGTCAGGAATAAACTTCTTGTAATATTTTTCTAGAAAGGAGCGAAATTGAGGAATTTAAAGTTTATGCCACGGAATATTAGCTGCAACCATTGCACTGTTCAGATCTTTAAAAAAATCATTTCCAGCCGGTTCCTGTTGCATTTGTGTCAACAGAACTTGCTTTCTAGAAGACTGTAGTTGTTTGTTGTGTATGTGAAGATCACTCTTGATATGTTGTTCCAATTGAGATTTCATGGAACAGCCAATTCTTTTACCGCATGCTTGACAGACTATTATTTTTCCATTGGTTGTAAATGTGCTATCTAATTTCACCCATGCAGGATAGCGAGGTTGCAATTGGTGCCATTTTACTAAGACTTGCAAGAAACTAACTGCAGTATTATTGCCTTGCTATATTTTGATGGTTGGAAAGCAGCTCACTTTGTTTCCTCGCAGCTATTATATTACAAGATGCCGACAATGGTAACAATCAATTTCTCCAGTCCTTGTAAATGCACAAAGTGCTACGAGAAACACGGCACTGGAGCTCAACGTTGGGGCACCTGCCTTGATATAAATGGACAACAATCAGAACGAGGTGAGGCGGTTATCATCACATTCTTAATTTAATTTGCATCCTATTTCGCAGAGTGGTTTTTGTTGCTTTCAGCAAAAATTGTGAAAACAGTAGTTTATAATGTGACAACAATATGTTTTAAAAAATAATAAAATTGTAACGAAACCCAGAAAAGATGTACATTTTATGTAATATCGTTAAAATATGTAGAAATGTGCAAAATATATAAAAAAATGTAAAATAAAAATTTGTAAGCAAGTCCCAAATGACCGAATTTGCCAACATTTTTACTTCTAATTGAAATATTATGCAGGATTTAAAATAAGTAATTACATAAAAATCCGGGCTCTAGTGATCACATACCGGACAGCATCGTCACAATATCATTAAGTTGTGAGGTCTTTGAACATCAGTCTAGCTAAAACTATGGAAATTTTAAAACAAACTGAATAAATTTCTTCACGTCTTCTTTGCAAAATCAATGGATTTCACACAGTTTGCAAGTGTATATATATATATATATATATATAAAAGATGAAAAAAATGTCATTGTGTAATACATTGCAATCCATATAAACTTGAACTATTTTAATGGGGCATAATTTCCCTCTCAAAGCTCAATAAAATGTGAAATTCATTTTAATGATCTCAGTGGCTCTGGGAGAACCAATACCACTGCCCACTATTGAGTATTTTGTTGAGTTTGATTGCAATTACAAGACTTGTTGACAGACTTTAGTTTGCAGTTGTAATAGAAACATACATTACTCACTTCAAGAGTATTTTTTACTGTGAAAATGAATTAGAAGGCAAATTCAGTGATACAATATAATGGGAATTTAGAACAAAAGTCAATGTGCGTGATATTTCAACAAAGGCAAGAATTTTATTGGTAAGAAAGCTGGAGATAACTAGTATAGCTGTCAGTGAGAATGGAAAACATATACCATCACTGAGTGCAGAGTTTGTTGATAATGTTCGAAGTTGCTTAGTGAATTCCCCAAAGAAATTGTTTAGTTAATTGAGCCAGGATACAGGCTATTCATATGGCACATGTCAAAGATGTGTGAAGAAATCAAGTTTATGGCCATAGAGTGCATATAGTGCAGCAACAGAAGCAGGTCATGAAAAATGAATATGCTATTGTCAATGGTTTTCTTATTGTCCAGACATTGTTTCCATAATGTGGTTTACAGATGAGGCATGGTTTCCTCTGTCAGGCTACATCAACATACAAAACAGAAGTTACTGGGCTGCAGCAAACCCCCCATATCATTTGCGAAACACCACTTCATAACGAAAAGGTTGGAGTGTGGTGTGCAATGTCAGCTTCCAAGATTGTTAGCCCCATTTTCTTTGATATGACAGAGACACTGCAGTTCATACAGGCATCTTCGATACATTTGTGGGGCAGCTGGATGGTATTGAATTGACAGAGGGTCATTTTTAGCAAGATGGAGCAATGTCTCATACATTTAACTCCTACATTCAACTTGTAACTACTTTCTTTCTTTCACATAATGTCTGTGGCCCCCAGATCACCTGACCTAACCTTGCCAGACTTTTTATTGTAGGGGTATCTTAACCTTTTCGCAGATATGGACATCATATGACGTCAATTTTAAAATGCAGGAGAACTGATATGGACATCATATGACGTCCTGTGCATGCATGCATGCATTTAATGCTTATTTAACCCTAATAATTTTAATTTTTATCTTTTATAATAAATTTAAAGAAATTCTAGAATAAATAAAGTCTTACCTTTAAAGGTTCCTTTTTGAATGGTACATCTCAAAACATGGATAGACACATAAGGGCACATCTCCACATTCACGGCATATCATGTTAGTCTCTTTACGGACTCCTTTTTTATGGCACACCAAACACCTTCGAAATGGACGCGATTTTTTGCCGTCGGTGGTATCCTTTTAGGAAAGTGTTTTCCTTCAAGTCTGAGGGGTGCAGGGGTTGTACATTTCTTACCCCCTGTATGAAGAGGCCTCTGAACGATATGGTGCTCAATTAGGCTACCAGCTATTGATATGCAGAAGTCCAGGTAGGTCATCGTCTTGCGTGAGTTTAGAGTTCTCCAAATTACTAAACAATTGTATATGGTGATATCCAACTGGTGCAAAAATGCCTTTTTATACCATTTAACTATTTTTCATAAAGAAGGATATGATTGCAATACCTGCTCTACTAGATCCACACCACCCATATGCATATTGCATTCCTGGATAACATCAGGCTTGAAAATTGACATTTTGGTGTGGGCATCTATTTTTCCAGTGTAAATCATCAAAATCTTAGGGCTGCAATTGGACAATGCCATAACCACCCTCCTATCTTGCCAAGTAATGTAGGTCTTGCTGATGCACCTGCATTTCTCCTCTTCTTAGAGTCTTTGTATTCACATTCTTCAGCAAACCAATACGATTTGAATGTACTGTTCCAATTGCATTTGTGTTCCTTTTGTATAAGGCCATGTATAATTTAGGGGAGCTGTACCAATTATCTAAATATACAGTCCTACCCTGGTCAAGTATAGGTTCCATCAGGTGTATTACTATGGAGCCAGATAACCCCAAATATTTGTCTCCAGTATTATCAGTTCCTTGACCAGTGTAAATGCAGCTATTGTAAAGATATCCAATTGTACTTTCACAAAGATCAAAATTCTTTATGCCAAATCTGGCCCTCTTTGTTTTGAAGTATTGCTTCCAGCCTAAGTGGTCCTTCCAAAGCATCAAGCTTTCATCTACAGTGACCTTATCACCAGGCACGTAATTTTCTTTGAATTTTGAAATAATATATTTTACATTTTCTGTGCCGGTGAAATGAAGGAACCGCAAAATGGATGTAAACATATTATTTGACATGCATTTCCCAAAAAATGGAGTAGGTGGCATGTCATCTGTAGACCAGTACATGTCTAAAGTTGGTTTATGAATAACACCCATGAGCGTATTAGACCAATTAGCCTGTAAATCTCATTCAGTGTTACTTCTGTCCATTTCTGAATTCTACTCTTAGGCCCTAAATTGCCTTTAGAATTCAGGTCTTCCTTCACCTTACTCGCATATGCATTTGTTTCTTTAACAATGAGAGACACTACGTCAGCAGTAAAAAATGTTGTGAAAATGTCAATTGGTTGGCTGTCAGAAGTCAGCTGAGCTTGGGGTTGTACACCAGAGGCTGTGCTCGTGAAGATATGACTATTTGTTTTGGAGTCATTTTGACTACCCCACAATGTTGCTTCTTCACAAACACCTGAAGGAAGAGAGTCACTTTTTTCCTCACGCCCCCCTCAAAATCTGAAAACTCGCCGTCAATATCAAAGTCACTGTCATATAGCAAAAAGTACTCCACATTATCTGAAGTTATTTCTGAAGCCCATACACTGCCTACACGAGCTAATATGTTAGCTGCACTGCTAGTCGAACGAAGCCATGGTTAGAACTGAGATATAACATTTTCAAATGTGCTTTTCTGATAGCTAAAACAAAAAACTGTGAACCCCGTAGCTACATGGCTCTACCATAAATCCCCGCTGTGTATTTATTCTAAGGCATAAATAGAAACGCTGACAGAGAGGTTTGATTTCTTTGCAGCTTCGGTGTTCCTCACAAACACACACATGTAATTGCGTCGTAGCAATAAACAGAATGATAAAACCTTGAAGCCGAGAACATTGTTCTTAGCTAACTCTATGTATATACATTTGTATGCACATAGCACAAGCCTGACTCACAAATTAGGTGTGTTCGACTTACAGAATGACTTTTACTACATGGAAAAAATTAGTGATATTTAAACTTTTGTTAATATAGTCTCTCTTTTGTTTCTATGATAGATGTATAGTGCCTTTAATGAACTTTAAGACAGTTTTTGTTTCATTAAAATATTTTAATAAATACCAAAGATACGAATGTTTATATACAAAGCATATTTACCTACATTTAACAATTTAAATGCCTTGAATTATTTACTGGGTATCCATTACCGGCCGTGCAGCATTTAAATGGCCATCGCTCAAGCGGTTAAGAATAAAATGTATAAGAATATGTAGACCTCAGACAACTGCTGGAATCTGTGAATCCATTAGTAATGAAATGAGCAATATTGGCGAAGATACTCTTCATAGAACATCAAAGAATATGGTGGAATGAGTGTGGATAGCCACTGGAACACTTCCAACATTTACTCTGAGGAACAATGAACAATGTAATCTCCCAAGTGTGCATTATATTCTCCCGAAGTTGCACATGTGTCCTATTATTGGTTCAAAAGTTACTCCTGTCTTTCTTTTTTTTTTTTTTTTTTTTTTTTTTTGTAGTTTAACGTCCTTTAACCTGGTTGGTCATATCGGACGATGAGTGAAATTGGTGAAATGATGCTCAAATGATCTCGGGGTCCATGGAGCTTAAAGTTACTCGACATTCGTCTTCTTAGGTTAAGGGAATACCCCGAAAAAAACCTTATCTGGGTAACTCACCCTAAGCAAGATTCAAACTCACGACCTTTTGAATGTGAAGCAGACACGCTACCACAACACTACCCAGGCAGGCTCCTCCTGCCTTACAGGGCTCTACAGGCAGCTGACATTGATTTGATATAAAATTATATGATTACATACTTTGTCAATTACAATTAATATTTAATTCCTGAGTTTTAAAACCTAAAAACTCTTGTATTGAATATAAAGGATTTGCAACCAACCATGCATATACTCTGGACTTAAAAGTTTTCTTATCTAAGCATTTAATACATTCTGTCAGCTTATGGTATAGTCTGAAATCTAAATACATATAACTATCTTGAATTTTTGGTAATCTAAAATAAGGATTTGTTTGCATTTGATTTTATCCCCGTATTATGATTATGTGTATTGCTTCTTAATGTTATGAAAAATACATACTACTGACATACTCAGGAGGAATACACACTCTCAGATTTCTTATTTCAAAATATTATACTGGACAATCTTTTTTTCAGATATTCAATATGAGAAGTCCAGGTTAGTTGGCTATCAGTATGAACTTCTAGAAGTTTAATATTAGTCTGATTGAAATTAACTGAATCAGTCACTAACTGTTTCAAAGTAAAACAAAGTTTAACTTTCCTAAAGAGCATAGTCTTTAGAGTGGTTAAGGTTTACATGGATTGCACATAAGAGCAGCCACACTGAGATACAGTGAGGCTGTAGCACAGCCAGAAAAATATTAAGGTGGGAGTTATGTGTAGGGATTCACTTTTAAGCAATTTTTATAAAATAAAATAATCAGTTGAAATACTTAAAAAAATATATCTTTTTATTCCATCAATTGAAATTAAAGTTCGATTTTGTCAAATCCTCCACCTGGCTATGCCTCTGCTATAAGTGAAGTATAACATAAGGTTATATAAAGAATTATCCTGATATATGGTGGACTTTGAGACAGTGATGTGTTTTAACAATTAAAATTTAGTTGAGTCGATTTTGTAACACTACATCACTTACTTTTTAATTTCGGAAAACATGTTTCAGAAGCCATGTGCTTCCATTGTCAATTCCTTTGGTCGACTACCGGTATTGCTTGCTGTGGTGGTTGTCTCTGTCCCTGGTGGTGGTTTGATGAACTTCTGTATGAGTAGATCGCCTGGCGGTATTTCAAAATTGAAAACCCGGTTCTTGTTTTTCCATATATATATGTTTTCCCAAACTTTTAATTCTGTCTTCCTTGTGATGTTTTTGAGGATTTTTGGGCTTCTATTTATAGTGTGTTTCTCTTTCCAAAAATGCCAAGCTACTGCAGATTTTTCTTCTTGTTTGAGTTTAATATTTCTGTGGTGTTCTTTTGCCCTGGTTTTTATATTTCTTTTTGTTTGGCCGATGTAGATTTTTTCACAGTCATTACAGCTGAACTGATATATTCCTGGTTTGTTTTCTTGTGGGATATCATCTTTTAATTTGGAATTTAAAATGTTTTTTATAGAGTAATTGTTTTTTGGGGCTAGAATGATGTTATGTCTTTTGAAGATCCTCTGGAATTTGTAGAAAGTTGTAGGGTGGTATGTAAACTTCTTGTAGATCTTGTTTTCTTTCTGGTTTTGAGTGAGTGTGCTGACTTCTTTAATTCTCTTTCTATTTTTGGCTTTATTAACTTTTTTGTACACCAGTTCTGCCCGAAATCCATTCTCTGTAGCTATGTCCAAAATTTTATCAAGTTCACATTGGTATTCTGTTTTTCCCATTGGTACATTTACCAATCTGTGTGTAAGGCTGTTGAGTAAAGCATGCTGATGGGGAATGGGATTGTAACTCTTTTGTTTTATTTGGGAAAATTTAGAAAACAATCTTTTGGCTAAATTAAGCATCAAAATGAGAAACAAAACTTTAACGCAAAAACGTAAACTTGAAAAGCTGTGCAAAGAACAGGGGAAAAGAAAACCAATTCAAAAGTCCACACCACAAATGAACGTCAAAAACCTATCGGACCAAACTTTCACCAAATCAGAACTGGATTTCTTAAACAAAGGGATGAAAACTTGCATCGATTTTTCAGAAAAAATTGACGATTACATTGCGGACGTACAAATAGCCACCCAGCACATAAATGATATTGATAAAAACATAATAAAAAGTGAATGTTGCCAAATTATCGAAACAATAGAAAGCAAAAAGAAAACTAACCCCCAAAAAAATGTAATAAGAGCATTAAAAAGCAAACCGGTAATTTATAGCAAAGCAGACAAAGGAAACACAATAGTAATTATGGACAAAACTGAATATGTAGAAAGAATGGAAACACTTTTAGAAAAAGAAGAATACTCTACAATACAAAAGAACCCTCTAAACCAATGTTTAGTTAAATTAAATGCCAGTATTCAAGAATGTAAACTAATAGACAAAAAAGAAAAATGCAAAATTAAAGTTGATAATCCAGTTCTGCCCAGAATTTATGGCCTTCCAAAAATACATAAGCCGGGAAATGCAATGAGACCAATTATAAACAATATAAGTGCACCTACTTATAATCTAGCAAAATGGTTAACAAACAGATTCTCCTCCTTCCCTAAATTTGAAACAGCAAGTATAAAAAACTCTCTAGATCTGATCGAAAAAATTAAAGACATAAAATTAGAAAAAACCGATATGTTAGTTTCCTTTGATGTTACTGCTCTGTTTCCAAGCATACCTACAGAAAGCATACAATCCCACATCAAAAATTGGTTACTTGCAATAGGAAAAACAACAGAAGAAGTGCGAGAATACATCATATTAACAAATCTGTGCATAAATCAAAATTTTTTCACATTTAACGGGAAATATTACAAACAAACATCTGGTTTAGCTATGGGCAGCCCGCTGTCACCTATATTAGCAGATCTCTTCATGAGCACTATGGAAACTAGGATTAAAAAGGCATTCCCCTGGATGTTCAAAATATGGTACCGATATGTAGACGACATCTTTGCAATAGTCCCAGAAAGACACCTAGAAGACGCACTAAAACTCCTAAATATGCAAGAAAAGTCTATAAATTTCACAATGGAGAAGGAATGTGATGGACAACTACCATTCCTCGACCTAAAAATCATAAAAACTAATAATCACCTTACATTTGGCATCTACAGAAAACCTACCCACACCAACAGCTATATAAAACAAAAGAGTTACAATCCCATTCCCCATCAGCATGCTTTACTCAACAGCCTTACACACAGATTGGTAAATGTACCAATGGGAAAAACAGAATACCAATGTGAACTTGATAAAATTTTGGACATAGCTACAGAGAATGGATTTCGGGCAGAACTGGTGTACAAAAAAGTTAATAAAGCCAAAAATAGAAAGAGAATTAAAGAAGTCAGCACACTCACTCAAAACCAGAAAGAAAACAAGATCTACAAGAAGTTTACATACCACCCTACAACTTTCTACAAATTCCAGAGGATCTTCAAAAGACATAACATCATTCTAGCCCCAAAAAACAATTACTCTATAAAAACATTTTAAATTCCAAATTAAAAGATGATATCCCACAAGAAAACAAACCAGGAATATATCAGTTCAGCTGTAATGACTGTGAAAAAATCTACATCGGCCAAACAAAAAGAAATATAAAAACCAGGGCAAAAGAACACCACAGAAATATTAAACTCAAACAAGAAGAAAAATCTGCAGTAGCTTGGCATTTTTGGAAAGAGAAACACACTATAAATAGAAGCCCAAAAATCCTCAAAAACATCACAAGGAAGACAGAATTAAAAGTTTGGGAAAACATATATATATGGAAAAACAAGAACCGGGTTTTCAATTTTGAAATACCGCCAGGCGATCTACTCATACAGAAGTTCATCAAACCACCACCAGGGACAGAGACAACCACCACAGCAAGCAATACCGGTAGTCGACCAAAGGAATTGACAATGGAAGCACATGGCTTCTGAAACATGTTTTCCGAAATTAAAAAGTAAGTGATGTAGTGTTACAAAATCGACTCAACTAAATTTTAATTATATAAAGAAATTAACAATGAACTACAAAAACTCAGACCAATAAAAATAATATTAATTATTAATACTATAACAGTATTGCAGTTGAAGCTCTTTAAGCCACCATTTCCTAACAAAAGCTTGCCAGATGGCTAGTTCACTAATGTTCTATGAAGATGCAATAAATGTAATGCCTTATGTCAAGATATACAATTGCAAACTTCATTCAAAACTCTTGAAGCAAAATGGCTTCTTTAGCAGGTACAATTAAAATCTGGAAATGAGATACAAGAAATGTAATTTGAAATTTAGTTGAGTCGATTTTGTAACACTACATCACTTACTTTTTTATTTCGGAAAACATGTTTCAGAAGCCATGTGCTTCCATTGTCAATTCCTTTGGTCGACTGCCGGCATCGCTTGCTGTGGTGGTTGTCTCTGTCCCTGGTGGTGGTTTGATGAACCTCTGAATGAGTAGATCGCCTGGCGGGATTTCAAAATATAAAACCCGGTTCTTGTTTTTCCAAATATATATGTTTTCCCAAACTTTTAATTCTGTCTTCCTTGTGATATTTTTGAGGATTTTTGGGCTTCTAGTTATAGTGTGTTTCTCTTTCCAAAAATGCCAAGCTACTGCTGATTTGTCTTCTTGTTTGAGTTTAATATTTCTGTGGTGTTCTTTTGCCCTTGTTTTTATATTTCTTTTTGTTTGGCCGATGTAGATTTTTTCACAGTCATTACAGCTGAACTGATATATTCCTGGTTTGTTTTCTTGTGGGATACCATCTTTTAATTTAGAATTTAAAATGTTTTTTATAGAGTAATTGTTTTTAGGGGCTAGAATGATGTTATGTCGTTTGAAGATCCTCTGGAATTTGTAGAAAGTTGTAGGGTGGTATGTAAACTTCTTGTAGATCTTGTTTTCTTTCTGGTTATGAGTGAGTGTGCTGACTTCTTTAATTCTCTTTCTATTTTTGGCCTTATTAAGTTTTTTGTACAAAAAGAAATATAAAAACAAGGGCAAAAGAACACCACAGAAATATTAAACTCAAACAAGAAGACAAATCAGCAGTAGCTTGGCATTTTTGGAAAGAGAAACACACTATAAATAGAAGCCCAAAAATCCTCAAAAACATCACAAGGAAGACAGAATTAAAAGTTTGGGAAAACATATATATTTGGAAAAACAAGAACCGGGTTTTATATTTTGAAATCCCGCCAGGCGATCTACTCATTCAGAGGTTCATCAAACCACCACCAGTGACAGAGACAACCACCACAGCAAGCGATGCCGGCAGTCGACCAAAGGAATTGACAATGGAAGCACATGGCTTCTGAAACATGTTTTCCGAAATAAAAAAGTAAGTGATGTAGTGTTACAAAATCGACTCAACTAAATTTCAAATTGTTAAAACACATCACTGTCTCAAAGTCCACCATATATCAGGACAAGAAATGTAGCTAGAATGATTCAAGATCTTCATTTAGCTGCTTAGGAGCATTAAGAATCTGTAACTAGGCGTCCATGGTCCAATTGGAGAACATTTGGAAGTGCAATTAGGACTTTATCTATGCATGTTTCTGTGCAAGTCGGATACTGAGGACAGTTTAAAGTGTGTTTTACCAAATATATAGGTATCTTCCATTCTCATAAAAACCATGTGTGGAATGTGAATGTCTAAAGGCAAGTGTAATTTTCAACAACTAGCCAAAATTCATTCTATGTGATATATATTAATTTTCCTTAAAGAGTTTACTAATATAACATTATTTTTTTGTTTTGTTTTGATCTATCATATACAAGGCATTTCTTCTTAATTTCATCAGATAGGTATATTAGAAACATACTTTGTACTTCTGAACACTGTTTTCCTACCTGACTGATTGGTGTTGAATTTACTTCTGTTCACTGGATGCTTACAACATGACTAACCTACCACAAGCACATGCCATGTGTAACACAAAGACTCAGTATTATAGTGTCTTGAAATATTGAACTACAAATCTCTTATTTATGGATAAATAAACTTGAAACTAGTCATATGTTGTTAATAATTTTTATTTTTAACAAGTTCTTTAGCAGTTTAAAGACAGACATCTATAATCTTTCCAACCTATATGTATCTATAGGATTTCTTAATCAGGCTATAGCAAATACATTGTTATTAAATGAATACTGTGATTGACATAAACAACATTTTATTACAATATTAAACTTATTATGTAACACAAAAGAATGCAATACTGCTTACACTGTACAACAAAAAAAAAATGCCAAAATTTGAAAATATGAAACATCCATGTTATTATGTGCACTGAATTCGAAAATGCATTCCATTTTTTCATACCGGTAAGGCTTTTGTTCAGTGATGCAATTCCCCTTTTTGCTAATACTCACCAGGCTGTCACTCCAGGTGCAGTCTGACTGCATGTATACATAAGATGATCTTGCAGGTAGACGCTAGTGGAAGTTATTGGATGACAAATTTCCCGTTTACATTCTTTTCCAAATGTATATCCTTCCTCCACTGCTATTTGTAAAGAATAAAATTCAGCCAGTATAGTGACTTGCTGTTGTCGACACCATTTATATATAAAGTTCTGTGAGTTCAGATGTTAATTTTGTTGTTGTGAATAACAGTGCTTTTAACAGTTAGAAGTGCGTTAAACAGACCTTTAGTTTATCAAATTCATTTTGTAGCAACAATATTGCATCAGTGTGTAAATTCTCCAATCATATGACTACAAAATGTCAAAAAGAGAATATTAATCCTACGATTAAGAAAGCATATAAATTGTACTTTAACTCCAAAGTAAACAAGGACAAAAATTTGCTCCTAAATAAAAATTTGCTCCTAAATATTGTTGTAGCAGATGTTCTTGTAATTTGAGAGGCTGGTTAAATGGCACTTGGCCTTCTATGAGGTTTACTGTTCTTATGATATGGACAAAACAGAAGGACCACTTTTTGGACTGTTAATTCTGTCTAACTAGAATTTCTGGTTTCTCCTCAAAAACAGAGTATAGTCTATCCAAATTTGCCCTCTGTGCGAAGGCCTATTAGGCATAGTGATTCTTTTTCAATTCAATGCCACCTGGAAAATTGACCCCACAAGAGGAAGGATCGAGTTCTTCCCCTGAGGCTGGTCCCACTACTTCTTTCAATCCCGACTCTGGTTCTGAATCCGTGGAATCGGAAAAAAAAAAAAAAAAAAAAAAAAAAAATAATTTCACAATGGTAAATGATCTTGAAAAATATTTAAATCACTCAGTGTGAATTGTTAGCATCTAGACTAAAGGAATGGAATCTCTTACAACCGGGTACCAAAGTATAATTTATCATAAGCATCAACATAGCTTATAAACATTTTTCTAAAAAGGATGATCTTGTTTATCATAGTAATGTGAGGGAACTTATGCATCAGCTAGGCAGAGAACATATTCCTGATGAGTGGCATTTATTTATTGACTCTTCCAAGTCAAGTCTAAAAGGTATATTGCTACACATTGATAATATTTACCCTTTGGTACCAGTGGCTTATGGCATAAATATGAAAGAAACATATAAAAACATGGATATCCTCTTAAAAGCAGTAAGTTACAATGACTACAAATGGTAAATATGTGGAGACCTAAAATTTATTGGTCTATTAACTGGATTGCAACCAGGATATATGAAATATTGTTGTTTTTTTGTGTGAAAGGATCTCTTGGGACAGAGTTAATCATTACAGAGTGAAGGAGTGGCTGTTTTTTTGTGTGAGTGGAACTCTTGGGACAGAGTTAATCATTACAGAGAGAAGGCGTCGCCTTTGAGACAAAGTTTAGTACCAGGCAAGTAAAAAATGCAAAGTTTCAACCACTCGTAGATTCTCAGAAAATGTTATTACCACTGCTCCACATAAAGCTGGGCTTAATGAAGAAGTTTGTTAAACCAATAGACAAAAATGGGAGTGATGTTAAGTATTAAGCAACAAATTTCCCAGATGAAGTGTAGGAACATTAAAAGAGGGCATTTTCATTGGTCCTCAAATCTGGAAAGTCCAGTACGAACCTATGTTCAAGGAAAAACTCACCGAAATAGAAAATGTAGCGTGGTGTGCATTCAAAGATACATGTTCAAAATTCCTGGGAAATTACAGAGCAGATAACATCAAAGTTTTGGAAAGTTTGTTAAAGGTATACAAGGTAATGGGGTGCAATATGTCCCTTAAAATCCATTTCCTGCACTCCCATCTTAGCTTCTTTCCACCGTACCTGGGAATGGTGAACAACGAGCATGGGGAAAGATTTGATCAGCAAATATCCCAAATAGAAAGGCGATATGCAGGAAAATTGTCTCCTAACATGCTTGCTGACTACTGTTGGTTTCTTGTCTCCTAGTGTTCCAGGCCCAGCTACAAAATAAAGTCTTCCAGAAAAACATTCTAAAATTGTAAATTTTAAATTTTTTTCGAGTTGTTTGCATGTAAGTTGTTGTGTTTTCTGTTTTTTTTTTAACCATTTGACATTTTATCAGTAATCATCACACCCTTATCAATAAAATTTGTACTTTTGAATGCTGAATGTAGTAAAATTTTGAGTCTGTAACCAGATTTATGAAGAAAGAAAAATATATTAACTATGGTTGCCTAAGAAAACAGTATGTGGTAGGGAATTTCTGACTTCAAATTTAAATTTAGGAGACCGAAGTTAGTAAGAGTTACACATTTTCATTTCAGTGCATGAAAATAAATAACATTTTGTTGTACAGTGTTAACAATTGGCTCTAATTCTGACATTCATAATGTATTAAATCCCTGTACATTAGGAAAACACAGATACTTTCACTGTATTCTGTTTGATAACAATTGACTTGAAAATAGGCAATAATAAAAATAAAAAAATATGTACACAACCATCATGGAGGGACTTGCACTTTCATGGGCTAAATATACAAAAATAGTTAAGAGTTTGTTTGTTAATTAGATAGTTCTGCTCGAAAAACCTCAGGAGGCTTCGAGTGTCATGTTTACTTTTTCTAGTTTTTAAGAGAATATATATTTTCTAAGATCACAGATGAAATATGGAAGAAAAAACATTAAGAAGAGCTGGTATTTATTGGTACCTCTGGAAAACAGACTTTTTTAACTTCCTCAAAGTTTAATTGAATTTGTGACATGTACTTCACCAGAACTTTTACTCACATGAGGCAGTAAATACCATACATCCTTAAGTGATGCTGGGCATGGTAGCAGGAGTAGTAGTTAATCCACTGTCTGAATTTTGGGTAATGCATGTGTATTACAGTACAGAGAGTGCTGAAACTACCCACAAAAACATCAACTAAGCTGTGAATCTGCTTTGCTGGATCACACTGCCTTACTGCCAAAGCAAACTCTTTCACTCCTCACTACTCTATGAAAAAGTTAATCATAATGTACCAATGTAATTCAGGCAAAATCATAACCAAACATGCATAGCAAAAACTAACAAAGTACTAAAAAAGAAAGAGAAAAACGAAAACTCATCAATAGTTAAACTGAAAGTTAAAACAAGCAAACAAAATGATACTAACCAAACAGAAAGCAATACAAAAAATAAAATATAACTGTTAACTCTGTAAAATGAAACTAACTCCTGTAGTACCACATTATAATCTTATGTCAGTATAAATAGGTTCCATGTCTAAAATTTGATAATCAATGCATCAGTTTTCATATTCTGAAAGAAAGCCAATCAAAACAAAATTAAATGTGAATATACAACTTCAATATTTTTGTTATTTGCTTTTCTCCTATTGTCTATATGCAAACAGCTTTATTCAACTTGTCATCCTCATTTCCTCAAAGGATCAAATTTAAAAATGTTGTGCCACTTTTTTAACTTCAATTTATCTTTCAATCCTAGAACACCTGGTACAGAGGTGAGCAAAAGTTTTCCGATGGATAAGCACATGAGGAGAAAGGGGAGAAGAATTTTCTTATCAATTAGTCATACCTGGCCCAGACAGTGTTGTTTCAAGAGTTATTTACCTTTGGATATAGCGTTCTTAAGTGATGTGAGCAATGAAAGTTCCATCGAGGAAACAAGTAATAATACCTTGTTCTATATTAGTTCTATCTTAACAAAAGACAAGCACTTTTTTTCTGTATGTTTAAACAATTAATATGCACACTTTTTGGTAAAGTTAATGATGTTTAAAGATTAGTGATAAAGAATTCTTTAAAAAAAGATAATGCATATAATGCATACCTCACTAATAATACAAATAAATATACATTAAATAAATTAAAAAATTAAAAGATGCAAAAGTTTAAAAATTCAGTTTTTCTTTATTATATCACCATATCCCATTTACACAATTTTACAGAATTATTAAAAAAATGAAAAAAAAAAAAACATGAAGAAATTTATAGCATAAAAGAAATTACAAATAAAAAACAAATTTAAACATTTCAAAATTAAAAGAACCAAAAAAACTAAAAGTAAAAAACTTAAAAAAAAATTCAAAATTTAAAAGGTTAAACAATGAGCAATTTTATTCTATTTATTTATATTCACCATTGCATGTAATAATATTACATAATTTTACGGCTTTATTAAAAAAATTAAAGAAGTAAGGGGACTAACTAAAAATAAAAAAGTCTAAAAGGAATTAAAAATAAAAAAGTCTAAAAGGAATTAAAAAAAAATTATTATATTATAAAAATATAATATCTCTTAGACTTTATAACATTAAAAAGGAAAAAATATAAAATAAAAATAATTAAATGATTAAATATAAAATATTTAAAAATTGAAAGAGACTTAAAAGTTTAAGATGCTAAAAAATTATTAATTTTCTTCTATTTTTTACCATGCCCCCATTACATGTAATCACATTACATGATTTTAGATCTTTGTTACAAAATACTAAAAAATTAAAAACGAAACTAAAAGATTTAGGAGTTTTATAAAAATTTTAAATTGTAAGTGCTTTGAAAGTATTAAGAACTTTAAACTTTTTAAAAATCCAAAATGTAAAAATCTAAACACTATTTTTTTAAAAACTATCTATCAAAAAAATAAAAATTTCAATTGTAACAAATTATTCTTTTTTAAATTATATTTATCACAAAGCCTCATTTCATGTAACAATATTACATGATTTTATAGAATATAAAAAACTAAAAAATTAATAAACAAAAAAGTAAATTAAAAAACTAAATAAACATACCAAAATATTAAAAAGCTAAAATAATAAACAATTTAAACAACAAAACAAATAACAAAATTAATACAAATTTTATACATTTAAAGATTAAAAATATTCAAAACATAAAATATTAAAAAGTAAAAAAAAAAAAAATTTAAATTTAAAAAACAATTTCAGAAATTTAATATATAAAACAATAAAACAATAATAATTTTATTCCATTTATCACCATGTACCATTTACATGTAATAATATTGCTTGAGTTTACAAATTTGTTAAAAAGATTAAAGAACTCAGAAAACTAAAAAAAAACAAAAACTGAAAACAAAATTGAAATTTAAAAAAAAAAAAAAAAAAAAAAAAAAAAAAAAAAAATAGTAACATAGGGCTTTAAAAAATTAAAAATAAAAAATGGAAATTTTTAAAAATTTAAGATTTTACAATTTCATAAATTTTTTAAAATGTATTTATTCCCATGCCCAATTACATATAATAATATTACACAATTTTATAGCCTTATTAAACAATTAAAGAGCAAAAAAAAGCTAAAAAAGTTTTAAAAAATGGAACATAAGAATGTTTTAAAAAGTAAAAGTATATAAAAAAAAAAAGCTTAAAAAGCTTAAAATTAAAGGAAAAAAAAAAAACAAAAAACAAACAAAAAAAAGCTTGAAATTGAAATTAAAAAAATTAATTTAAAAAAAATATTATCACCATGTCCCATTCCATGTAGATGATTTTATAGCCTTATCAAAAAATTTAAAAAAATTAAAACGTCACTAAAAAAAAAAAATAAAAAACAAACAGGGCAACACCATAGCAGGGTGGTTAGACCACTCCCCGCCCCCCCAGGCAGCCTGGGTTCAATTCCAAGCACCCGCATGTAGGATTTGTGGTGAGCGAAAGTGTCTGGGCAGGTTTTCTCCGCATCCTTCAGTTTCCCCTGCCACCCATTCCACCAAATGCTCCAACACCACCCTTCCTATCATCCAGTTCATTTTCATTTCATATCATCCACTTCCTCATTCTCATACCTGGCTATAGGCCTACCACTCGTTCCAGGTTCTTCTTCATTCTATGGTTGCGTGCTGTTGGCTCTCCAATAGGCTTTTGAACCCTTGACACCCACTTGTAAGTCCTACGGGAGTCTCAGTCCTACATACGGGGAGGGTAAGCCGACTATGAAAAAGAATAAAAGAAAAAAACTATATATATAATTAAAAACTGACAATTTTTTTTTTGAATATATGAAAAGTTTAAAAAATTAAGAACCAAAAGTAAAAAGAATTAAAAAGTTAAAAATACAACTAATTTAAAATTTTAAAAACAAATTAATAACTTTAGTCTATCTCCATGATCCATTGAAACATTTTCAGATGGTTTGCCCATTACTGCTCCTAAAAAAAAAAAAAAAAAAGAATGAAAAAAAAAAAGATTTAAAAAGTATTTTTCTGCTCTTATCATAAAGGTTAGCTTTCCAAAAACAAAGCAAAAGAACATAAATATAACAAACTATACAAAATAAAAAATCTGTAAAAAAATTAACAAATTTAAAACATTTTAAAAATTAAAAATATTTAAAAAATAAAATAAAACAAAACAAAACAAAACTAAACAAAAATTAATGAAAGTGAAAGGTGGCACCAAGGCCAAGTGGTTAGGCTGCTCACCTCCCACTTAGGCGGCTCGGGTTTGATCCCCAGTGCCCACATGTAGGATTTGTAGTGAACGAAGCAGCATCTGGGTGGTTTTCTTCAGGTCCTCTGGTTTACCCCACCACTCATTCCACCAACTGTTCCATTATCATCTTTCCTATCATCCATTTCGCTTGCATTTCATAACATCCACTTCCTCATGATAATGCCTGGCTAAGAGCCAACCACTCTTTCCAGGTTCTCCATTCTGTGGTTTCATGCCGTTGGCTCCCCGACAGGTTTCTGGCCCCTAGGTGTCCACTTGTAAGTCCTAGAGGGGTGTCAATCCTACAGGGAGGGTAAGCTGACCATGAAAAATCAAATTGAATACATGATATTTTTAATATTATTTACCACCATGCCCAATCATACTTAATAATATAATATGATTTTACAGCCTTATTAAAATATTATAAAAGTTAAAAAAAGTAAAGAAATCAGTAAAAATTAAAATGTTAAGAACAATGTAAACATAAATGTTATTTATCACTAACGACCATTACTTCTGGTACTACAGGTACATAATTACAGAGCCTTATTAAAAATTGAATACTTAAAAAGCTAAATAAATTAAAAAAAGCTAGAAACTTAACCAAAAGCTATAAAGACAAAGGTAAATGAAAAGAATTTAAGAAGCAAATAACTGACAAAATTTTAAAAAAATGTATTGTAGTCATGAATAGCTTAATTGTTAAAGCGCCAATAAAAAAAATTTAAAAAGCTAAAAAGATTAAAAGTAAAAAATAAAATATAAATTAAAAATGAAAAACTGAACAATTAAAAAATTAAGAAATTTAAGAAATTAAAACACTATATATATTTTTAAACTTTATGTGTCACCATGTCCCATTGTATGTATTAATGCTACATGAATAATTAACAGCCTTATTAGAATTAAAAAAAAAACTAAAAAACTAAATAAAATTACTAAAAGTTAAATAAAAAATAAAATAGTCAAAAAAACTAAAAATAGAAAATTTAAAACTTAATTTTTTATTATATTTAACACTGTACCTCATGTGTAGTAATAATGGATGATTTTACAGCCTTATTAAAAAAGAATAAAGAAATCTAGAAATAAAACATAAAAATAAAATAATAAAAAATAAACTGATGGTGGATGATGATGGCAGTGTTGATGATGATGATGACAATAATGGTGATGGACTATTTTGTGTAAAAGTAGAGAAAAGAAGACGTTTACTTTTGATTTTGGGTATACATTTATATATATCCAGTCATTTATGTAACAATGTGAGAGTGTGGCTGCTGATAACATAGGAGGCCCACGCTCGATTCCCTGAACTGACATGGATATTTTCTTCCACTGGAACACTTGGTCAGAGGTACACTCAGCCACATGAAGTCCCAGGATTATCAATTGAGGAGCTACTTGAGAGAAAAGCTAGCAACACCAGGTTGCATGTATCATATTAACTGGCCTGGAGGTACTCAGGGCACTAACCACGTACCACCCTCCAGTACTGCACACCACCCATGGTGGATGTAAATGTCAGAGATGGGGGATGCAGCAGTCGGGCAGTATGCCTTGGGCTGTTGTGCCATGGAGTTTGGTTTAGTTTTTATTTATATGTCTGCTAATAAGATCAGAGAATGTTTAGCATAAAATATATAATTTTCATACAGCTGACATGTTTAACCCTCCGCTACATACACAATAATTTAACCTCCATTACATGCGCATGGCCCGAGAGTCCGCATTAGTTTTTGTATAAGTTTGATATACCAGTTTAATGTTATGGTTTTGAAATATAATATATTTGGACCTGAACAATACAAAAATGCAGTGAATTCGCAAACATAATATACTTAAACATCACTGGTGAAAATAAATGTCATAATTTACTCTTAAACCACTAAGAAAATTTATTGTAGTTCACTAATATTAACGTTCATTCTATTTTAACTATTTTTATGAATATGCATTAAAACATTTATTTGTAGAAAAATAGTTCAGAAAGCTTTTTTTTCTTAAAAATTATCCTCACTGTCAATTTCAAGCAAATCATTCACGGTGGTTGCTGTTTTTGCTGCACAGATATGTTGCAACATGTTCCAGGCACACAAATTTATTGCACAGCTTGCAAGAAAACCTCGTTGGTCTGTTTTTCTTCCTATCACAGAAGTTGCATCTTCCTCAAATATTTAGTTGTAGAGGTGTAGGAGTAAATTCAGCTTTCAGTAAACCCAATATTTCCCTGATGTGGTTCTTAATGCTTGTAGGAGTTTTTAGCTGAATGACCTTCATTTTCAAATAATTATTCAACAATTCTTAGGCAAGAGTTTTTAGATAGTCTTTTCTGGGAATTTGACTTTGAATTGCTCTTGTAAATTACATATCCATTGATTGCAGCAATATTCAGAAGAAAGGAACAAATCATAAATGGTCATCTTCTGGTAATTCTTGTCACAGAGTATGTATATTTCACCTCATCAGCTTTATCCATACCAGATTTGGTATCATTGTAAAAAGTTATGATTTCTTATTAGGACTTTTCCGATTCACTGTCAATACTATCATCAACATGTAGAGTAGACAGTGCCAGAACAACCTTGTCTTTCTTAGCCTTATATGAAACAAGTGTCATATTCTTCCTAAATGCAAAAATGTTGGATTCCAGAGGACTTTTTTTCATGTTTATTTTTTTGGAATTGCTCCAACTATTGTTAGCTTATCATTTTCCAGTAAGCCAACAGCAAGTGGAATTGATGAGAACCAATTATCACATGTAACATTTCTAACAGATTTGGATATGCATTTCATACTTGATAATAGCATTAGGTGTGTTATCACACAAATGTGGCCCATCCACCTGTTTTCCACAGTATATTTCTAGATAACTAGTGTAAAACATCTTCGCATCTGTAAGTGCAAAAGTCTTTATACCGTATTTTGCCAGCTTTGATGGAACGTATTGTATAAATCCACATCTTCCCCAAAAGGCATCCAGCATCTCATCCAGTGTTACTAGTTCTGGTAAACTATATTGCTTCTTGCAGTTCTCATTGAACTGATTGATCAAGAATTGGACAGCGGCTAATTTCTTTACGATGAGCTCTACTTCTGATGTCATCAAATCTTAAGACATGTCAGCAAAAAACAAAAGTGATTTATGCCCATTGAAAGTCTGAAGTATTCCACTCCAGTACCATCTGCAGCCCAGAGATCTTGTAAATTTGTGTGTGATGTTCGTAGAACACCCGCCAAGAAAGGAAGTCCTAAACAAAAAAAAAAAAAAAAAAAAAAAATAAAGCTTCTTTCAGGATTCAATGCTGGTTGTTGAAAAGAAATTTGAATGACAATTATGACAAATAAATGTTCTAAATAAATAAAAACAACTTTTCTAAACCTTACGATTTATATTTTGTAATATTACAAGGAGAAAGCTCTCTTAGCTGCCAAACATAGAATTGAAAGAATTGATGATAGAACTGACTCACAAGAATACACGCACATGGACTTAACACTCCACACTTCACTAATATGCTGCTTCAGACCATAATGACTGTCTTCAATTATTGGCAATGATTTGTTAAGGAAGAAGGCCGCTAACAGAAATATTGATTTTCTAATTCATTGTTGATGGAAAATTAAAACTACACATTCTGCACATGTAATGGAGGGTTAATTATAAGTTATATTTAAATTAGAATTTAAAAATGCATATACAAAAATAACATATTGTTTTGAAGGCTTTCTTAATGATAATGATGTGATGGTGATGATGATGCTGCTGCTGATGATGATGATGACGATAATAATAAGCTATAATTATGGGCTATTTTGCAAAAAAAAGTGGACAGCAGAAGAGTTTGCTTCTTATTTTGGGTACATTTGTTTCTTTCAGTGTTGTGCCTTTCTTAACTCTGTGTCAGATTATTGGAGCACATCTGTGTTTTTAATGAACTAGTGGCTCCCTGAAATATCATTTTATTATGTAATACAATAAAGAGAACTGTAAAAAGCCATATGGAGTTCTTTTATGTTTTGGATGCAGGCTTGGTATTAAACCCTGGTGCGCGTTTGCGAGAGGAAGACATCAAGAGAGGTATTTGCGATTGTCATCTATGAATTTTGGTAGAGGAAGCACTGCATTTTATTGATAATTTCAATATTAAAATTTTGCATCAAATATATAATTTGATGTCTGGTGAATAAAAAAATTTTGAAAAATGTCTAAAGTAGGTGTGCATCTACCTGAATACCATAAATAAAATACCTAAAATAAGAGTAAATACAGAATTTCATACCTGAGTCAGCATGCCAGGTGGAGATGTAGAGAAAATTCCATGATATTTACATGGAAATATGTTTGTTACTTTCCCAAAATGGTTTTACTGGTTTTGATTTAAATAGCACATGTTTGTTACAGGAACATAACATACAAACTCTGACCTGCCAACTTTTTATGATTGGCCTATAAAGTGGTTTTAATTCTCACCTAGCTATAAAATTAGTGAACACCCATCTCCTTGGAGCAGGCATAATATCCATCTAAAGGATGGCTTTTCAAAGTAATTCAAAGCAAGTTACCAAATAAAATTTCTTTGAGGTTTCCCCCGGTCATCTCAAATATTTTGATTTTGTAATTCATTTATTAAATGGCAAATTAAATTCCTTTTTAAGTATATTAAATGGCAAAATATAGCATAATGATGAAAACCTGCCTTTATGTGAAGCTTGTTTGAAATACAGCATTTGTAGCAAATCAAATTGCCTCTAGGATTTGCAGTTCCAAAATATTCATTAATCTATATTTAAGTTTTCAAGCCTCAAAGACTAAATTGGTGCCATATGTGAACATCTGAAGCTAACAAACTTCTTCAATGTGTTCATGACAAACACAAGTATCATTTCACATGGATAGTTGACTGTTGTTATATCTTGCATAAAATCAAAGAAAAACAATAAAGCTAAATTGTTCCTTAATTTTATATAATTTATATATACACGCAGTGGACTTTTTTTTAATTTGAACTCAAAGGGGAATTTTAAAACATCTAGTTACCCAAACTTCAAATTCACAAATATGCTCTTTAGTACAGAAATTATACCTTCAAATAAGTTTAATCACCCTGGTAATTTCTAAATTTTTGTCCATGAAATATGTCATAATAGTGTGACATAATGTTTCAAGCAATTCAGCAGAAAAGTTTACAAAAACCATCAGCATAAAAATAATACATATTCACATACTGTACTGTGTAAATGTCATTAACACTAGAACCTGATTAGCAGTCATTTTGTCAGTTCTTGGAATTTAATTAGCTTCAACTCTGTCAATTTTTTAAAACAAAGCTTAGTTTTTTTATGATTTTTCCTAACATGAACCCTAAGTTATGTAGCACAATATTTTTAGGCCTGTCATCAGCTACATAGCTATTACTACAATTATTACCATGAACCCCAGATTCGGTAATTTTGTTATGTTTTGCCAGTTCACATTTTCAGTGGTTTTACTCCTTGTTACAAGTTTGAATATCATCAATTGTTGAAGACTTTCATGCCAGATGGTCATTATAGCAGTGCACATGAAACTTCTGCTTGCAAAATGATTTGTTGTTTGAAGCTGGAGGAAATACTAGCTATGTTTCATGACAACATATCAGAAGGCAATCTTTTTCAATCAAGTGAAAGTGATGAAAATGATTATCAACCATCAACCATCAGCGGAGAACTTGGACGAATCGGAAGATGGGTTCTTTGATGAAGACAATATTTCAAATGGTAAATTTTATTTACACTTTCTTTGTATATTACATAAACTGAAACTGTAGGTCTAGCACTCTTTTACTTTGACATGTATTTACTTTTATATGTGTGTGTATATTATATGCATTTTTGCTTTTTGTACAAACATACATATTTTTCTTATTTCTATTTTTTATTTAATTTTAGAAAATCAAATTCAGGGGTCAATTCTCAGCAACTCTCCATGTACTCCAAGTAATGTAAGGCATGGACATGGCTTGATTCAACAACTAATTGAACATATTTGCAGCACTATCATACTCCATCCAACTCCAATGCTTTTCAAGGAGTAAGTAAAAATGGAATGCCTTCAAGTAAATCTACAGTTTCAGGTAACACAACTGCCTCAATACAACCAGTGATAAAACGGAAAGAAAATTATGCCAATATAATGATTAAACTTCCTGCAGGGACAAAGGTTCTTGGTAGAGATAAGAGTACCGAGTAGCAGATCATTGAAACAGGCCAACATGCTGGTAGAATGGGGTAACAAAATGTTTTGAAGGAAAAGAGAGGTCCCAGTGCTTATGCTAAGAGAGATGTGAGTGGTGATAATCATGCATCTGCCTGGAGGTTATTCACTGATGAATCTATTCTAAGACATATCAAGAAATGCACAGAGATTGAAGCTAGAAAAAAGACTATTTCCTTAGAAAAGTTGGATGCTTTTATCAGCCTAATTTACATCTGGGGTACACTGGGTTGCAGAAGCCTTGAATTAGCTGAACTCTGATCGAAAAAAAAGGGGCCACCTATATTTTCTGATACCATAGCAGGGACAGATTCGTAGAGCTCATGAGATTTGTACGTTTTGATGTCAAATAATCTCGTACTGAAAGGCTAAAGACCGACAGATTTACATTGGCTTCATCCATATGGAACAGATTTATTGAAAATTGTAAGACTTTCTACATACTATCTGCATTTCTTACAGTACACAAGCAAGCTTTATCCAACTAAATATCGCTGCCCATTTATTCAATACATGGCTAATAAGCCTGAAAAATTTGATATAAAATATTTATTGCTCAGAGAGCAAACTCAAAGTACCTCTGCAATACTATCTCATATTTGGGGAAGGATATTCAGAACGAATCTGTTCCAGAGCATGTCGTGATGTCTCTTCTGGACCTTACCTGAAAAAAGGATGAAGCGTCACCACCAACAAATATTTTACATCATTGTTACTAGCTAAAAGACTAAAGAAGTTGGGTACTAGTATTGTAGGAACTGTGAACAGGTCCAGACGAGAAGCTGAGCTTTTTCTGGATTTATAAAGTTATTGTTAATAAGAGATTTTTTTCTGTCAAGTCTAAGGGAAATGTTTAGTAACTATATTTTCTTTAGAACTAGAACCACTTTATAGCTATCAAGTTGACCTTTGAAACTGCACCTGGCATAACTTTTTGATAAGATGCCTACCATCCTACCCATGGTTAAAAGCACACGTCCGAAATACTTTTGGAACTTTCTGTACATGTCACTGAAGTAGCCCATTTCATGTATATACCACTTTTGAACATGAATTGTAATACCTTCAAACCTGGAAAGTATGGAGTAGTAGAACTCATGGAGTACCCCATATTACTTGTGCCACTTTTAACTTCAATTCTCTTATCTGCAGCCTCAGAAGGCATGGTGCATGTCTCTGGAATAGCTCATATTATTTATGTGCCATTTTTTAATTTGAATTCTCTTATCTTCAACCCTTGAAGGCATGGTACATGTCACTGGAATAACCCATTTCATTAAGAAACCTGCAAGAAGAAAATAGACATGTGTTACATTAGTTTTTAATTAGTAGTCGAATATACACACATGTGCTTCACAAAAACTTACTTTTACGCAGAACTAGTAAGTTTTGTGAAGCACATGTGTGTATATTCGACTACCAATTAAAAACTAATTGCTAGCTTCACAGTGTACCACTTCCAGTATTCAAAATTATAATGTGTTACATGTTCATAATGGAAATTATGGAAGGTAGTGAGAGCAACATTCACTCATGGGAGGAAAAACAAAGATGTAATTTGTTAAGTAATCATTTGTATTCTTTAGACTAACTAAAGTGACATACAAAACATAGGAGGTTCAATAATCCTGAAATTGTTTCAACTTTATGAACTGATTTGAAAACTACATGTATAACAGGATCATTGGAAAGATTTGGTAACAGCAAGCTGGTCCTGCTTAGTTTTTGACTTCTTTTATAAATATCAAGTTTAACCCTTATTAAGAAGTTTCCAAGTTTTCTATTCCATTAAAAACAAATTTTGTCAAGTACTACAAAGCAAATGACAACATTTTTATTTCATAAAAGCAAATGACATTTTTTTGAGTTGATGAAGATATCTTAAATGATGTTTTCAAGACATTATCAGTGGTTAAATATCCCTACCCAAACATGTCTGAAATTTTAATATTTTACATGAACCTTAACCAAAAACTTGATTCTCTGATACAGACTCTGCTTTAAACTTTTCCAAACTCTGACAGCAGCAAGATGCCACTATAATTATTTGGAACATTGTCATTTCCTTTGGCTCTTGTAGTGTGGCTGGATAATAGTTGTTTTCCACTCTTCTGGATATTCTTTCCCTTAAATGTTTTATAGATATGCATTCAATTAAATTCTAGTTTTATGAATTTGTAAAGTGATCTTTAAATACCAAGATAACATGTCCTCTATAAACATGTCATTCTATAAAACCTTTTATTGTGAAAACAATTCCTGTTGTATTAATTTGGTTACAGGCACAAATGGAGTTCTTGTTATCCCCTTATCCTTCATTCCTAGGTCCTTTCCTTCCTTCTTGTTAATATATAAGTTGTGTTTAGAAAAAAGACTGAACTGTTGCTATAACATCTTTATTGCTCATTGTGCATTTGAAGCACTGTCCACCTCAAAAAATCCCCTTTTACTGAGAGTACACCATTCCCAATGTTCCTTATATTTTTGGAAAACCTCCTGGAACACACCTTTTGGAATGCTGTGCAGGTCTCCTGTCCCATCATCCTTAATCTCCTCAATGATTTGGAAATTATGTCTTTTCAACATGGTTTTCAGTTTGAGAAACAGCCTGCTGGGGCTAAGTCTGGAGAAATGGAGGATGAAGCATGATGGGAGTCTGATATTTTGCCACTTAGCTATGACAAGTAGTGACGTATCAGCCAACACATTGTCATGATGCTACATCCAAGTCTGGTTTCTCCACAACTTAGACTTTTTCTTGCACACAGCATCCCTCAAATGTGCGAGTAAACTGCCTTCACAGTCACACATAAACACAAAGGTGTCCCAGAATTCAACCACACAAATCAGGGTTTTAGATAAACACTTTGAGATAGGGAACCTACTGTCAAAGTTATGGCATGTTTTCTGGATCACACAACAATGGTCATAAATTAAAAGAATGTGGACATGTGTGTTCTTTTTTCATTCAGAATGCCTCAATTGCATGTCAGTAGTTGAAGGAATGCAGTATTGGTGCATAATCCACACAATATTTAAAATTACTGGACTTGAAACTTTGGCAAAATTGCCGATTCTTCGAAGATGTGCATGCCACTGATAAAGTTGATTTCAGGTCATATGTAGGTACTTAGCTAGAGCACCCCGCTATAACATACTGATCGGTGAGTCGATATAGCGCTGGTCATCAAATACCACGATACAAAGTCTGCACTGCTCTCTGAAGTTTTAATTTTTTAGCTCTTTTATTTTCTTGTCTTTTTCAAAGCGGTGCACAATTTCAGCAGCACTAATATGCTTGTTTTAGATTTCTGAAGCCAAGATGATAAAACTCCCAGTGCAAATTACTTTCAAAAGACTGTGAATGATATCTACATGATATTCAATATTAAGTGCAGTAATTGTCAAAGGACAACAATTAGGTTTGTTGAAAACATTTATGCAATGTGTGCTTTGAAGTGCAATAACTGAACTATGTTTTTGGGGTGGAGTAAAAAAACCTGATTATTGCTTGGATTTGAACAGCAGTACTTTTGAATTTATCCGTATTTAGATATTATGCTGTTTTAACCAAGTGAGCTACTGTGGTCCTGCAAAAGTGTGCTTCTGAAAATCTTGTCTAATGCCTACACATGACTACGGTGAGGACCATGAATTGCTAAAGATTGTGCTCATATTGTGCTTATACATAATGTGTAAGTATACACATTATGTATAAGGAGACAAATTGCTTCAATGAGGTGTGAAACAGAGATCATACAGACTAACATCCTAAGCAGTGAACTTCTGAGCTCATGAGCTTTTTGGTGCTATGTGGCACCATTGCACATGCTTAACAACTTTGCTTCCAGATGCCCGTTTAATCAAATGAACAATTACTAACATGAACTTCAGCTGCTTGTGGTGAGGTTCACAACACCTTTGGACTTTTTGACAAGGTGCAAGGTTCATTTCTTCATAGGTGCAATCTCTGCAGGGATGTTGTAGGTTTCACATTGAACAGTTCCTCTGGTGACCTATTGTATTTTATGCTTCAGATATTGTAGTATTTCTCAAAGTCTCTTTCTATTTGCCTTTCATGTAGAGATGAAACGGTTGAATGTACTTTCCTGACTGGTACATAATTCTTAATTAGTTTATGTAGGTACTTGTTTTACTACAGAGATAGTTGTTCATTTTTATTTTATTTGAAGTTCATTTGACACAATTATAATATTGTTTCGTAAATTGTGAACTGTGCCTACAATTGTAATGTGCATATACATAACACATCAATGTATGATAGAATGTATTTTAGAAACTCCTTCCAGGTGTTAAATGCAACTGTTATTGAAACATTCTCTGTTACACCTACATGCTAAACATAATTACATTTATTTTATTTGTCAGTACAAATAAATCACATTACATAATGCAGCATAGGAATATAAAATATAAACAAAGGAGACAATGTAGAAATAAGGTATCTCTGGAGGCTTGAACCTTCAACTCCGTCAACATCTTGACCTGATGCCGTCACACACTTACCATAGTGCCAAAATAATGCCCTATGACTACACTCTCCAAAATCCAGGTGTTTATGTCACGGACCACTGCAGTTTCATCAGTGGCATACTACCCTTTGCTGTAGCAAAGAATTTAGAAACTTCAGCCTGTAGGTCCCTATCTCAAAATATTTATCTTGGACCCCTCTACAATTCCACCAATTTGTGTGGTCAAATTCTGTGTGTTTGCATGTACCGGGTGGAAGGGAAGTCATTATATTTATTTAAACCAGTGATAGATCTCGGTATTTGGAACACATTTTGTATATTACGTTTTTGTCTCTGACCATTTCCTTCAGAGATATTTCAGTTTTGTCAAAAACAAGACACAGACAACCTGGCTACACCGCAGGTTGTGTGTGTGTCACTTGCACTAGGTCAACACACCTCATTACTGCTACCACAACAGTGCATCTTGTGAGCATAAACAAATACCGTCTGTTATGTTGTAATAAATAAATAAGTGCATATGAACTCTGCACTAATGCATACTGTAGCCTAAACTCACAATCTAAGGAATTGTTTATCATTTTGTTCAACCATCTCTCTGACTTGTAACCATAAACAAAAGTATATTTGTAGGCTCTTACAAATTGTAGCGAATAATATTTTAACGTGGCAGCAAAAGAATAAGCAAAGAATCAAATGGTTCACCCACTTCACAGATATTGTTCTAAATGTCCACCATTTGTGCACCTGCAAAGCTTCACACTTAATAAACCAATTACTCGCACTCTAGCAAAAACATCCTCTGTGTTGAGTTTTTTTTTGTTTTTTTGTTTGTTTTTTTTTAGCTTAACATCCTTTAACCTGGTTGGACATATCGGACGATGAATGAAAGTGGTGAAATGATGCTCAAATGGTCTCGGGGTCCATGGAGCTCAAAGTTACTCCACATTCGTCTTTTCAGGATAAGGGAAAACCCCGAAAAAAACCTTATCCGGGTAACTCACCCTAAGCAAGATTCGAACTCACGACTTGTTGAATATGAGGCAGACATGCTACACCACACTATCAAGGCGGACATGTATTTCTTCTGCAGCCAAATAAATGCGTTCTCTCAAAGATTTGAGGTTAGTAATTCTGTTTTGTAGACCCTGCTTTTTCATATCTATCCAGAAAAAAAAAAGTCCAGAGGATTCATATTTGGCAATCTTGAGGCCAGTTGATGGGCCCATAGTGTTCAATCCACCTATTAGGAAAGCTATGATTCAGATGGTCACGAACATCTTGAGTAATGTGCAGCGGAGCACCATCATATAGGAACCACAAGTTTCTTCTGGTTTCTAAAGGGACATTTTCCATTATGACTGGAAGCGTCTCATGCAGAAATGTCAAATAATTAACCCTGCTCAACCGGTCAGGGAGAATGTAAGGTCTATGAGGCAGTCATCAAGGATTCCTGCCCATATATTCACAGCAAATCACTGTTGAAAATAAAATTCTCTAATGTTTTGAGGGTTTTCTACAGCCCATGTATGGGTATTATTAAAATTGAAAATGCCATTTTTTGTAAAGTTAGCTTTGTCGGTTGCCATAATGGATTGTGGCACTGCGTCTTGTTCTAAGAATCAATTGACGAAAGCCAGGCTAGGGGCATAATCTGAAAGACAATGGACCGGTCGCAATAACTGTTCTTTCAGCATCCTGAGAGCATATCAATGGGACACACTGACCATGAGAGCTATTCCCAGATTATCATTGCTTCCTCTGTGGCAACAGTAATAGTTCTCAATTAGGCTCCTTTGAGTGCAGGCTGCATGCTCCCTGTGTCCAGGATGCTCTCCACGGTCAGCACAAATGTTCTTAGATTTGGATCTAGTACAATCTGGCGGCAGCTGCAGCATTCTGAGTGGGTTTGCCATAAATTAGTAGCATATCAAGGTTCTCATGATCTGGAAAGGCTGAATTCTCATGTAACTTTTAGTAATGTACGTATACTTATCCATAACACACACCTTGGGCTCTCTGCATAGAGCATTGATTATTTTAATAATGAATCAAACTTGCAGTAGAGCTGTGCAGTTACGACCACAAAACCTTTAATAGGACGTTGAAGGCATCCCTTCAGTTTTTACTGTGTGAGTGTATGCCAATCAGAATGCCAGTTGCACTTGTTACTCTCAAAACATTACATTTCCTACATTGTTTGCAAGCAACTGACATGTTTGCATCTAGAAGCTGATTCAGATCCCCGACTAACCTCAACACAATGTTGCAGAGTTACTTCATGCCTGAAAAAGCTGCTCAGAATATTCCTTTAATTCTTTTAAGTGATTAACTATTTTGAAACCCTGTGCGATGTCCCATTAATTACTGCCGAAACTAATGTCAGAAATATGTTACTCTATGCATCTTACAAGTACCAAACTATTACCTTCATACATTCTTGTGGAATTACACATCCAATTTGGAACAAAAACCATTTATTTTTTCAAAAGCCAGCTGATCGAAGAGCAAAATACCATTCAACTTTTTTGTTTGTAATGTTTCTATGAAGCACATATTAGAAGGAATGTAGTAAGTTCCCTTCCACCCAATATATATACACACATACACATCTAAGCATATATTTTGATAGTTAATTTATGAAATAAGCATTTTTTTAAATGTATTATGGTTGCTTTAAAGTCATATTGTGACCACAATAAATTTAAAAGATATATAAATAAAAAAAATAATAAATGTTTATCATTATTATTACTATTATTTTTATTATTATTATCATCATCATTGCACTTATACGAAAAAGCAGAACAAACAAAAACAAAGTGTGTAACAATAAACATGCCAACATGAGAAAACGAGGCATTTCACTGTACTGTTGTTATTACTTTGCTATAGTATAGCAGAGTGACTAATAATATAATGCAGTAGCAGAGTAAGTCAAATCATGAAAACAATTACATGCAAACAAGAAGGCACTTAATGTTTTAGTGTATTATTATTATTACTACACACTAGCAGAGTAGATCAAAACTTAAAACCACCATAAAGAAAAACATCCAACCCGAGAGCGTGTAGTGTTCTACTATATTATTATCATCACCATCATCATTATTATTATTATTATTATTATTATATATATTTTTTAAATGACCAGATACATGTGAACCTCCTAATGTAGAAAGACACCTGTCAATATTTCCTAACTTAACAGTAGAGAGAAGAAACTGAATTCAATCTTCCTTCTCTGCTGCAAACAGAAAATTGCAAGTGTTGCCAAGCCCATGCTATAATGCAGAAAGACTCCCTTTCTATGGTAAATGATCCAGTGACCTCCTTAAAAGTCATGATTGTCAAAAGAGGAAATTTGCAATTCTTGGACTAGTTGCCTTCTTGCAGTAAGAGATTCATATATTTTAAGGAATTGGGCAATCTCAGTCCTGAAAATGAGAAAAAGTTTTATCTAAATAACTGATATACAGGCCCTGCAACCATGCTTACATTTATGCACTACACATTAGACAGAAAAAAAAAAAAGTGAAAAAAACAATAACAAATATCTGCTCAACATCTGGCGGAAACCACAACGTACCCACTGAACTATGAACACAGTTGAGAAATCTGACATATAACTGTTTGTATCTTACCATTGCACTTTGGAACACATTTATAACTCGAACAGTGGCAGAAGAAATGCAGCCTGGTTTCTCCAGGTTATTGCATCAACCCATGATACTAAGTGCATGGATTGTACTTCTCCATACAGCTGTTGCTCTCTTTATCTCCACAGCCTAGCTTGTCAGACTGTTACTACCAATTGGTGCTGCCTTTTCTGGTGTAACTGTGGTGGTTGTCTTGGAGAAAATTCCTATGTACTGAAAAACCTCTTTCTACTTCAACTGATGTCATGGATACATACTTGAAGAGACCAAGGTCCCCTGGTGAAAATCTTCTTCAAAAATACTGAAGCCAAAATTTTTACCTTACAGAACTTAATTTTATACACTGTCTGGCCCATTGCTCTTTTCCAATACAGTTTTAATTTTCTCAGTTTTTGTTCAAATTTCTGCACATTGCTTCTTTGACACCTTTAATTTTTTGTCATTTTGATTATGAATGTATGCTTGCATCTCTTTCCTCTAGCCATGTTATTGTTTGTGCTTAAATTATATATTTATTTTGTAGCTGCCTTGCCAGCTGTGGCCATTTTCACGTTCATAGAATCCTTGGTATCTGTGGCAGTGGAACTGGAGTCCTTGGAATACGATAAACACAGGAAGGGCGATGCCAGTAACCAGAAGCCTTGAATGCGACACATCAGTGCAACAGACACGAGCCAGAAGCTGCAACTTTCAGTAATTTCTGTTGACTTCATTCACAGCTATATAAGAAAGGGTTGCAAGCCAAGTCAATCAGTCTTGAGTCAATTTTTGACTGTGAGTGTTAGCATGCAGTGGCAAGAGAAAGCAGTTAACTATGTGTCGAAGAGGCAAGTGAACTGTTTGAAGCAGTGAAATAAAGATGACTATTTTGTAATCAATTATGAAGACAATAAAGAAGCTTTTGTTACACTGGTATCAGGGGTGGGTTTCTATGCCAAGATGGAGGAGACAAAATGCTTGTTGACCAAAATGAAAAAATAAACATAGAAATGAAATCAGGAATGGAGAAAATGTAACTAGGCATGGAGAAGATGGAAGAAAAAATGGAATCAGCAAAGGAGAATAATGAAAAAGGAACTCTTTAGCAAACCTGATGGCCAACTGGCCAACATGAAGAAGGATGTGGAAGAGCTTGGGAGAATGTTGAAGAGCCTTGACCATCACATTGATGCTCTGGAAGACTTCAGGGAGCAGTTCAATGCCCTGGAGGAAACAGCCAATGGCAGGTTCAAGTAACTGAATACCATGGTAAAAATGATGCTTAATGGAAGATTTAAGGACTTGAAGGTCAAGATGACCCAATACAATATAACGTCTGTGCATGTCAAGCCACCCAATACAATGGGACATTAACCTTTTGAAGTTTTCCACTGTCAGTTCAGCACTGTTGCCACTCTCAGCTGATGGTCAGCAGAAGAGGAAGCTACACAATAGATATCCAGCCTCTAGGGACAGGCAGTAGAAGTAATAAATGCAATTCTGACATTAGAGATATCTGGAAACATTTGCGAGGCACTCCATAACCGTTTTGGAAACCCTCGTTTTGCTGCAGCCTAGCATATTAAATTGACGTTGCAACAGCCAGAAGAGATGAAGCAGGAGTTTACCTTGGTGGAACTTCCATCTAGTTATGTATTCCAGGAAGCTGCATACTCCTTCATTGACTGGGTGCATGATGCCAAGGAGCAACAGTGTCTGATGCTTGGCAACCATAAGACATTATACCATGAGGCGTTAATAGCAGCAGTTATAATGGAGGCGACTAAGATAACAGCTGCACTCACCTAAAAGACAAGGAGTGTTCATAATAAAGAAAGCGAAGGGACCCAGAGACGATGGTGACCTTCAAGTGGTGTGTGCTGGGTGGTGTAGTTGTAGTAGGTTGGGAGGATTAGGGCACTCAACTTCGAGGTTATCAGCACCCTTAAAAAACAAACTAAAAGCAGCATATGCACATAGTTAAAACCATGAGAAATATTTTCATAGACAAAATAAAAGCTAAAATTGGATACCGAATGAGATTAAAAACTGTCTATTGCTAAAAACTCAGTAAAAACAATAAAACCATTCTGACAAGGGATCAGAAAATGGTTAAAAAGAGCTAAAGACTAAAATAAGAGGTCATTAAAGCAGTACTATCACCATAAAAATTCATATCCTGATTGTAAAAGAGATTTGTGATAAAAATTTAAAAACCCTATCCACCGCCACATGAACATTAGCAAGCACTTCTCCCAGAGAAGGCGGAATTTGGAGAGATGTGCGATGAGCTGCCAGAGCAACACAGTTAAGCAGCACATGTTTGACAGTAAGGGTTTGACAGTAAGGGATGCTCCACAAATCGGGCAGATAGGGGCAGGATCTCCATTTAAAAGGTAACTATGGGTAAAAAGACAGTGGCCAATCCGTAACCGAGCCAATATCACCTCCTCCTGATGAGAAAGACACGAGGAGGTTGCCCAGGTTATAGGGAGCTCCTTCGCTTCCCTAAACTTGTTACCACGGAGAGCTGACCAAAAGTACCGCTGTCCGCATAACCACCCTAAAATCTTCAGCTGTAGCACTGGTAACAACAACACTGGGCTCTGAGATGGCCGCTTTTGTTGCCAAATCTGCCAGTTCATTTCCTGGCAAGTCAACATAACCAGGAACCCAGGCGCACTTCACAGTAACACCAGAAGCGTGCAAAATGTGGAGGGTGTCCTGAATACACTGCACTAAAGGATGGTAGTTGTACAGCTCAGGACTGCTTTGAAGGGCACTAAGGGAATCACTCAGTATAAGGCAGTCACCGAATTTCCGATGCCATATATAGAGGAGGGCTCGGTAAATAGCATACAGCTCTGCAATATAAATGGATGTACTGCTAGGCAAGCCAAAAGTGCAGGTTTCAGACCCAGCAACAAAGGCACATCCAACTCTGTCGGTGCTTTTACAAATATGGCCATTGTAATTTGATAAAGATTCTAAAAGCGGGTACGAATACTGGACACAGGGAGATCTGATTTCCTATAGGTCGTCACCTTGAGATTTATGTAGGCTACATCACGTAACCAAGGGGGGTAAACTCTCTCCCCCTTGGGAAACATCGAAGATAGTGCAATAGCGTATTTCCAAAGAAGCTCCCAGAAACGAAAGCCAGCACGTTTGGGACCGAGAGACAGGTTTCTATAACGTACGTCCAACCTGGTATTGAAAAACGGATTAAAGGTTGGATGCATAGGCATGCACTTAAGCCCACAACCATATTTACCGAGCAGAACATCCCGACGACTTCGCAAAGGGGGTTGTGCTGATTCGGCATAAAGGCTAACAACTGGGATGGTCGGGAAAGTTCCAACCGCCACTCGGATGCCCTGATTGTGGACAGTGTCTAATCTGCTCAGCACAGATGGTTGTGCTGAAGAGTAAACAAAGCATCCATAGTCCAACTTAGAGCGTATCAGTGCACGATAAAGACGTGGTAAAACTGTCCGATCCACTCCCCAAGATTTCCCAGATAGTATCCATAAAATATTGAGAGAACGGTCACATCGCACTCCCAGCTGTGCTATATGTGGTGACCAGCAAAGTTTTCGATCAAAGATCCACCCAAGGAATCTTGCCTCATCTGCAAATGGAATTAAAGTTGGACCGAGTCACAGAGTATTCGGCAATCGCCTTCTACGGCACCAAAAGTTTACGCAGACAGACTTTTCTGTGGAGAAGCAAAAGCCATTTTGAGAACTCCAAGCAGAGATTATCTAAACACCACTGTAGATGGTGTTCGAGAAAGGAGGTTTGCTGAGAACTACAAAAGACGTCTACAAATAGGCAGGACGAGACACCATGGGGAATACAATGCGATATAGAATTAATCACTATAGCAAACAGCATGACACTCAATACTGAGCCCTAAGGTACTCTGTTCTCCTGAATAAAATGGTTAGAAAAAACCGAGCCGACCCTAACTCGGAAAACGTGGTCCCTCATAAACTCCTGAATGAACAATGGTAGGCATCCATGTATATTCCAGATGAGGAGGGAATGCAAGATCCCTGTTCGCCAACAAGTATCATATGCCTTCTCGAGGTAAAAAAATATACCAACTGATTGGCAGTTCTTAAAAACCCGTCCATTACCTGCATCGAAAGCGACACAAGGTGGTCGGCCGCTGATCGAGGACGACGAAAACTGCATTGGGTGTTGGTCAGTAAATTGTGCGGTTCCAACCACCATACCAACCGCCCATTGATCATGTGTTCCATCACCTTGCAAACGCAACTGGTGAGGGAAATAGGACGGTAGCTGGAAGGAAGATGACAGTCCTTTCCAGGTTTGAGAATAGGTATGATGGTGGCGTCTCGCTATTTTCCGGGAAAACTGGCATCTACCCAGACATGATTGTAGACCTCGAGTAAGAAAGCCTTGCCCTCAGGAGAGAGATGTTGCAACATTTGAACGTGGATACTATCAGGACCTCGCGCAGAGTTTTGAGAAGATGAGAGGGCATTGTCTAGTTCTGCTAGGGTAAAAAGGCGGTTGTAGACTTCAAGGTTCCCAGAGCGAAAGACAAATCCTTGAGATTCAACCTAAGCCTTAACTGGAAAAAACTCAGGCAAATAATTGTCTGAGCTAGACACTTGAGCGAAAGCACTGCCCAGAGTGTTAGCCACGTCAAATGCATCAACAACTGTTCCATCAGCTGTTGAGAGACCGGCGATGGGTAAATGAGTCAATTTCCCGGCAACACGCCTCAACTTATCCCATATGACAGAGGAAAGTGAATGTCGATTAAAGGAGCTTACGAACGGGCTCCATGATTGTTTCTTGCTGTCCTTAATAACTTGTCTAGACTTGGTACACATTTTCTTATACTGTATGAGGTTATCCAGCATAGGGCGACACTGGAAAACCCGAAGGCACGCCTGCGGGTACGAACGGCAGCCCGGCATTCATTCGTCCACCATGGAACCGAAAGTCAACGAAGTTGGCCAGTCGACCGCGGAATAGACTGCTCAGCAGCAGAAATAATGGTTGCCGTGAGGCGTTTGACTAAAATATCCACTGAGTCCTGCTCGTCGTAGTTCAAACGGCCAAATGGGAATAAAGGTTCCAGTTGGCTCCATCTAAATGCCATCTAGGTAAATATGTGGAACATACAGCTTGTGTTAAGAGACTAATAAGAATAGGATAGCGGTCAGTGGAATGTAAATAAGAGACAATATTCCATTGGAAGGAAACAAAATTGAGGAGAACAAACAGCTAAGTCCAGGTGTGTGAAACTATTGAAGGTATCAGAAATGAATGTAGGCTCTCTGGTATTCAGGAGAGAAAGGTTATTAGTGTCTAAAAAGTCGGCGAGTAGTTTACCCCACGCACAAGCCCGTGGTGAGCCCCAAAGTGGGTGGAGGGCATTCATGTCCCCTACCAACGGAAATGGTGTTGGTAGCTGGAAAACAAGGTTGTCTAATGAAGTGCGCAAGATGTCTTGAGATGGAGGAAGATATATACTACAAATTGTAAAACTAGTTAATGGCAGCTTAATCCTTACAGCTACTGACTGGATGTCAGACTGTAAGGAAACGGAACCAGCATAAATATCACCTCTGATGAGCATCATAGTACCCCCATGTGCCGGAACACCTTCAGGAGATAAATCACACCTTACAGAAGAGTAGTGCTGGAAGTAAAAGTATACTGTGGATGGAGCTTTGTCTCCTGTAAGCGGACGACTACAGGCTCATGCTGGTGGAGCAACAGTTCCGAGTTCCGCACGATGTGGTTGAATGCCGTGCATATTCCACTGTAGGATAGCCATGGGTTATGTTATAGGATAAGTTTTAAATAGAAAGGCGTTTCTGCATATTGGGCGGTGCTGGTCGGTTTAATTTATTTTTTTTGGCATTTGGACTAATACTTTGTTCAGGATCATGATCCTGTTGCTTACGCAGTGAGGGTAGAATCTTCCTAGTCCATCTCCTCTACCAGGGAGGCTCCTCACCAATAGAAAATTCTGGTGCAGTAACCTCGAAACGATTAGATGCACTGATCGGCGATGATAGTCGTCGCCGATCTATGCTTCCCCCAGAAGATTCCCCAGAAGAGGATCTGCGGGGTGAGTGTGTGGACTTTTCCTCCCCTTAGATGGGTTGGTAGTGGACTTATCAATTTGTTTCAGGTATTACATAGCTAGTTTTGAAAGCCTTCGGAGGCGCAGAATATGTTAGTGGTTTCACAGACTTGGTTCCAGAGATCGATGGCTTAGATGACAAATGAGCTGGAGTACTCTGGATGCTGGCGGATTTGGTAGTTGTTGATGCCGACTTCGTAGTAGATGGCAGTGCTCTGGCTACAATGATCTTTTCTGCAATGGTAGCCCCATTTACATCGCCAGTCTGTGTTGCGATTTCCCGACTCGGTTCAGGTTTAGCTACCACTGAGCTATAAGTACCGGACTTCGGGACAGAGGGTTGGCGGATGCGCAGGAGCCTATGCGCTTCTGAGGACACCTTCTCTTTCACCCGTATCTCCTGAGTTGCTCTCGCTCTGCAAAACAGGGGCACTCCCGGGAACTGGAAGGATGTTCACTGTCACAGTTCACGCAAGATGGAGATGAAGCACATACACCATCGTGGGAGATGTCACCACAGTTAGCACAGGTATTTATGCCCTTGCAGAAATCGCGAGTGTGGCCGAAACATTGACAATTATAACATCTGAGCGGGTTCGGTATGTAGGGCCTAATCTCGATGGCTTCATACTCTACCTTAATTTTTTGAGGGAGCTCAACCCGATCAAAAGTAAGAAACAGGGTACAGGTAGGTACAAATTCTCCATTTACTTCTCTCTGAACCCGATACACAGATGAGACTCCTTGATCCGACAGATTCTCCTGAATCTCCTCGATAGTCAAACCGTCCTATACGTGGGTGGTAACAACACCGCGGGAGGAGTTCAGAGTCCTATAAGCCTCCACTTTCACCGGGCAGCTAGCTAACATTTTAGCTTTAAGAATTTTGGCAGCCTGGGATACAAATGTTGCCTCTACCAGCAGCATGCCGTTGCGCATTATTATGCAAGATTTGACAGGGCCAGCTATTGCGTCGAGACCCTTCTGAACTACAAAAGGGCTCACCGATGAAAACATTTTCCCTTCCTCTGTCCTATTGACAATTAAGTAGCGAGGACCACTAGACTCGACTACTTCTTTTCCAAAATTATTAACAATGTTATTGTTTTTGTTTTTGGGACCCATAAAATAGAATAGAATTCATGCCCCAGTGCTCCCCACTCACCACGCAGCTCAACAAGGGGTCACCCCACTGGGGTGACAGGGCTACATAGGGGATATAGCAGGCTCGCCATCCCACTCACCCTGGAGTTCAGTATAATACCTAGACCTGGCTGATTGACTAGGGGTGGGTTAGTCCCTAGCCTCCCGTTTAGGTGAAGCAGAAACCAAAGCGGTGTATTAGGATGTGCACCCTCCCCAGTTACTGAAAAAACAGAAGCCCAGGCTCAGATACGCGACCCTCAACCAACCAGGATATTCCTTTCCACCGACATGGGTCTCCATGCATGCCTACACATGGGTGGGCATTTTTACCTACTGACCCCCTCACCACTCAGAGGTTGCCCACTGAGGGAGTCAAGGTGGCTCGGGACCCCGGGTGCGCCTAACCCTTACCTACCGAAGTAGGCTCCTGGGTGGGCTGGGTGGTGTGGTGAGCCAGGTTAACTATCTGTCTATCTATCCACACAAATCTGTAATGTTAGTCTTATTGCAGATGGCTGGATACAAGGGAAACTGTGCTGGATACTAGCGGACACAGGGGCAGCTGTTACTGTAATCAGACCTGAGGTGGCAAAGGGATTGCCAACTCAAAAACCCGGTTGGCCCTACCAACTAGTGATGGCATCAGGCAATATCTTGCCTGTGGAAAGGGAGGCCCTGCTGGAGTTGACACTACGATGATGCACTGTGAGCCTTTGGTTTTTCATCACAAGAGTGGCTGAGAATGTGATACTGAGATAGGATACCCTCAGGCCACAAGGCGATGGTTGACATCGGCTGAAGGGTTTTACAAACTGGGCCAGGTGAGGTGTTGCTCCAGAACCCCATGAATATCTGAGTTTCTGCAGGATGCTCCTGAAGGATGATGTAGTTATGCCTGTGAGAAGCATGGTGATGGTGAAGGCACACCGGGACAGCCAATGGTCAAGGAACCTGGTATTGGACCAGAGATATCACTGCATGGTTTATGTGTTGCTGGCCAGGAGGAACCACCCAGGAGGCTGCTGAACCAATGAACACTGATCAGACTGGGAAGTAGTTAGAAAAGTGAGCCAACTGCGAGTGTATCACTATGCATTGTCACAAGACCTGAGGCCCAGGCTGTAAAACTTGCTGAAGAGCATGGCCATCAACTGGAAAGGGTCTGAAGTCTATTCAGTCAATACCAATTTGTCTTCAGTGAAGGGAATAGCAATTTTAGTCACAGTGACTGAGTACTCCATATCAGCAATTACAAAGTAATAGAAAATAAGAATTACTCAGTTAAAGAATTGGCTTACCAAGAATAACCTAAAATTAAATTCATATCTCTCCCTCCCATATATATATATATATGAGGGAGGGAGAGGGGAAGAGAGTGAGGGAAAAGAGAGGAGGAGAGAGAAAGAGGGAGGGAGAGCAGGAAGGAGGGGGGAGGGATGGACAGAGAGGTAGAGAAGGAGGGAGTGAGAGATATGAATTTAATTTTAGGTTATTCTTGGTAAGCCAATTCTTTAACTGAGTAATTCTTATTTTCTGTTACTTTGTAATTGCTTGAAGTTACATTCACTTAGCAAAATGGGGATGTTATCTGGATAAGTAACTGTTTTTCCCTTTAAGCAGTTTGGAAGTCATTAATGTATACTATATATATAGGAAGGTAGGAAGAATACAGATAGAAGGAAAGTCTTAAGTTCTCTTTTGTGTGTATGTTTAACTTGTGTATATTTCATTCTCTCTGGAAAAATACCCATAGGTAGGGAATGATTAATTAGTTGATTAACTGGCCCACCTATTTCATGTTTTATTTTAATAAGAAATGGAAGCAGTTCATCCGAGTACACTAATGCATTTTGTAGATAAAACTTACATTTTTTATGGTTTTTTTTATTAACTGGTGACTAACCAATTACTGATGTCGGTGATTTGTAATAAAGGACAAAGAGGATTGAAAAAGAAATTGTATGATCTCTATGAGGATCCGGAATTCTTTTTTCTCTCATGATCTATGAGTCAGGGTATTTTGTGGAATCAGCTACATAAAATTAATTTTAAGGAGGGAAACTGAGTTTCTTATTAATTCTTCAACACTTAAAATACTTGTGATGTTTAGAAAATGCTTTATGTGTTTGTAGAAATAATTTCAGTTGTCGTGAAATGTGAATAAAATTATATATAATGGGAAACATTAATGTAAATTTAAATTTTGTGACATGATACATAAAAATTACTCTGAATATCCATTTTAAGGCAACTGACACATTTTACATACCTGAAAATGCAAACAGTATTTCTTTACAAATCTATTTTGGGAAAACACAGTGCAGTTGCCTTTTTTTTTTTTTTTTTTTTTTTTTTTTTTTTTTTTTTTTTATTAATAGAGTGTTATTGCTCTAGTTTCACTTTATATGCCAAAATTTGCTATGTTCCGGAAACTGTTGGCTTTATCATTAGCTTGTACTTTCCCCTGCGAGTTGAAGATGGCATTTTTTAACTAGAACAAAGTTTAATAAACTGAATTTATTTTTATATATGAATAATTTTTCCAAAAAGGAGAGTTCGGCTGGTTTTCTAAAGGCCTTAAAACATTTAGATGTCTCTTTTAGCTGATCTGTGGACCAAAATTGCTCTGGAAATGCTGATTTCTCTGTTTGTTTATATTTCACATTTCTTGTTATTCTTTAAACCTTGTAACTATGGTCCTCCTTGTCTTCCATATGTACAGTTTCTTGCAATCTTATTTCCAATGTCTTAAATATCAGAAGCTTTTCCAACAGCATTTTGTCCTTTGCATTGATCCTGAGTATGTTTTTTTAAGCAATGCCTGTTAACTGGCTAGGATTGTATCATATTATTTGAATATTTTCATGAATTTCTGGAAGGCCCATGAGCTGAATGATGACTTTTTTAACTTTTGGTTTCTGTTGCTTAGTGATATGATTTCCCTTATTTGTGCCCTCTCTTTGGATTCCCTTATCCTTTTGTCTATAATCTCTTTGGTGATGCCACTTTTATGTACAATTTCCAGGATCTTGTATTTTTTGTTGTACTCATTTTGTGTTTATAGGAATGTTTACCAAACTGAGCGCATGGTTGTTTATTACTCATAATGCATATTATGCTGCAGCTGTCATTTTTAATGTAGTTATCTGGATATATGTCTTTTCTCTAGATGCCAAAACTTATTTTATTCTAATTTCTTATGATTTTTATCTTGATATCAGATAAGTCCAGTATTTCAACATGGTTAAATGACAATTAATGGAATATTTAGCTTTTCATCACGGTTGTGCAAATTATTTGCACAGGTTGTTTAAAATTATATAAATATAGTTTATTTTAATGCTTATTTTGGTTTATTAGAGAAGACTTGGCTTGGAATTATGACAAAATTGAACACTTAAGTCATTCATGCACATTTACATAGTTAGGCCAAATTCTTAGTTATGTCAAGTTTCTAAAAAGTAGCTGCTAGACGAGATGATGCTTTTAATTTATGTGATGAAGAAGCAATTAAAGCATTAGGAAAAAAGGAAAGAATGTTCTTGCAGCTCCTTTAAAATTTCAGTTATGCTTCCAATAGAAAATACTATTTAGGATAAGTTTTTAAAGATGTAATCTTTCAATATTAGCTTTCAGATGAAATATAATTACTCAGATGATGAGTTCAATGCCCTTTAAGCTTCTTAGCCATCTGCAGTGAATTTATCAAATATCTCATACATTAGTTTCTTGACATTCTCAAGTCAAGCAGAATTTTGGAGTTTAATGATTACCCACATGTTAGACTTAAAGGTGTATTGTGCAACACCATTGGAAAAGGTGGTTTTATTGTTTGCCAAAGAAGTTGTATTTTGGTTCCAATGTCCACTTCCTTTCCTAGATCTTCTCTAGTGTTAGAGAGGGAGAGAGAGTAAGTCTGTTTCTATCTAGAATGAGGAGAGATGAGGAAAGAGTGTTGTAAAGACCACCACCAGTTTCCAGCCTTGTCTCTGTCCAGGATAGGTTTGCCCCTGAGTTGGTGTCTTTTCCTAATGTATGGTTTTATCGAGGTTTTGCCAGTATATATATATATATATATGTAGGTTCAAACCATGAGTTCAGGGCCAAAATAGGGTATCTCAGTACTCCTTTCAGCCAGCTTTTTCATTTTCATTGTCCTTAAGCCCTGGCACCCACTACAGTTAAAGCCTGTTGCAAGGTGACAGAACAATCAGGGCACTGGCATTCATAAACCAGCGTTGATTTTACCTGGCCTGAGGAAAGTGCTTTTAAGGCAATTGTATTCTCTGTGAGGCTGGGAATTTGTTTACCACGGTAACTTTCCCAAGTCCCCTTAATGCTCAGCTGAGAATAGTAAATATTTCTGCCTGAAAAACTGTACAGCATTTTCCAAGGCTTATATTAATAATTGTCCTTGGAGAAAGACCACATATACCTACGCCTGATTGTATCCTATATGGGATCTGTTTTGTGAATCACACAAGTTGGTCCATTCCTTATCAGGCATACTATCTTCTATCCAGTCTTTTTGAGACCCAAAAGTTACCTTGAATGGAGGGAAAGAGCAGTAATGAGTAGTCATATTCCATAGATAATATGATGCAACTCTGAATATAACACACAGATACAATCTATTAAAGTGTGTAAAAATGTTTTAATGGACTCTGTATTATGTTTGACATGATGCAAGCCGGTTGATTCAGCTCTGTGACACAATGCAAACTTCCACACTTACACTTCATGGTTTTTAGATTCTCTTCAGTCTTTCTGAATGCTAGAAAATTATAGTCAGAAATGCTATGATTGAATTAAGCAATTTTTTTTTCTTTTCTTATTTTATGATACTTTATTGTGAGTCTTTGATCAAGGTAAGGGTGCTAAACTCAAAAGAAGTTATCCTCAAATTGAACTATATCTTAAACCAATCATATATGTTGATACAGGCCTACATTCTTGTCTCCATGACAACTGGACAAAAGTATATTCTTTTGCTGCAGAGAGCAATGAAGTATCACTTGTAGAAAGTGAAAAATTGAAAAGTAAAGCTCCATAAGATGCAGCTTTTGGGGGCAGGGAGGGGGGTGACAAAACCCATAGAATAAAATGCAGTATAAACACATTTTAAAACAGTTTTCAGTCACATTTTGGAGAAACAAAAGGATTAATTGTTTTAAAAGATTAATAATAATGAAAGTAAGTTTATTGGCTATGCCAGCATTTGTATTGGGCTTTTTAGATCTGAGATTTACAACAAAGTAATATGAATAATGTGTTCTTATTAATATTTAACTGTGCAAACACAACTAAAAGGAAAATGTGACGTTCACAGATCTGAACTGTCTTTCTTCGTCCAGTGAAAAAGTTTATCATTGCATGCAATTTCCTTTGCTACGAACTGGTTGCAGCTATAAAGTAGATTCAAATAGCTTCCCTTCACTTTATATCAAGTGCACTTAGCACAGAAGTGAAGTTTTATAAACAGATACTCTTAGCAATTTCTTACCCTGTAACTGAGGATGTATATGCTATAGGCCCACATATACACACAAAGTTGTCTGGTTGCACAGGTAGTAGGCTGTCCAACATTTCTCTGGATACTTTTCCCCTCATTCCGTTCCAGTCAGGTTCCCCATCAGAAAGTACATGGGTCACGGAAAACCTGAAAAATTAAGCAACATTTATACAGGTAACAGAAGACTGTAAGTACAATTATATGCACAGAATTGGTACAACTTTTGTGGCTCAATATTGGGTGATCAGAACAGGTTTCATGGCTATTAGTCAGCCAGTAGTGAAGCCCGAGACTTCAATATGAGTTGAACTCTTGCAAACATGGTACATATTTGTTAGATGATGCAATATACTGCATATTAAGTCAAAAGGCTCTATTTGGGTACTGGTATTCTGTTTCCCAAAAAGTATTCATTTCATACAATCAGGGGAATGCCCCCACATGGGTAAAAGAAAAAATTTACAAAAGAAATCCACACGTTTTAAAAGATCTTTCATCAAATAGCTGTTAATATTTTTCAGAGGGAACTGCCGCCAATTTCTAAGCAGGTACCAGAAATGCTTGAACAATGAAGGGAGGCATTTCTAACATCTTTGGGCTTCATACATATATGTGAGTGCTTTTGCATGTTTGTGTTTGTGTTTGGGATCTTTGTTAGAAATAACTTATATGACAAACCATAGTAAATTTACTGTGGATGATTTAACCTTTTCTAGAGTAATTCATATTTGCCGACACGTAAATTATGGTTGACTGTTACGTGCTTACACCAGTTCAGTATGTGTAGCAAGCAGCACCGCTGGCTGGCTAAGAGCTGCAAAACCTGTTCTGCTCTATGCTGATTACACAATAGCTACCCTTACTAACCTGCTAAGGCATACAAGGAAAGTATGAAACTATAATAAAATTTGCTGCTGATATGTGACAATGTTAGAATGTGGCATACTACTATACCATGCAAAAAACTGAATAATATACCCTTTTAAAAATATTATGGCATAAACAGAAAATCCATTTTAATAGTTTATTAACAATTGGATGATTAACAACAGAACAAACGACCTTAAGATTTACTTCTTTATTACAATGGCAAGAATTGTTTAATGTACAACATAAAATAAATTTTCTTTGTTGTTGCAGATGTTTTTCTTTTACTTAACACAAATATCTGGAATAAATAAAGGCATAATAACCATTTCACTTGTCACTCATTGTATTTACAGCTACAAAAATATCACTGTTATCATCATATGATGCCATACAGCATTATGAGCAGTAAAGTATAAAGCTGCATGCAGGTATAATGAAACGTGAGTGCCGATGCAACACAAGTGCAAGATTTGGCACCTATGTTAGTTAATGGATGCATTCACATAGTCATTCAATACAAAGTCCAAACATTATTCTTATGTTGCATACAAAGGAAGATTTCTGCATTTCTTTCTCTATGGATTGCCTGCTTCTGAATAGCACACCATTTCTACACCATTGACTGTACAGTCATGGTGCTCTTCCATTTGACCTGCCTTGCCATTTTAAATTCTGATGCCAGACGCTATCTGATATTTGATTGATACAAAAACTTTTTTTTTGTAGTGTTTATAGCCCGCTTTAACTACTTATGGCACCACAGGTGGTGACACTGATGATACATGAATGATGGTGAAGCACACTGGTGGAATGCGATGGCAGGGAAAACCGGAGTACCCGGAGAAAACCCGCCCCAGCGCCGCTTTGTCCACCACAAATCTCACATGCGGTCGCTTGGGATACCAAACCTTTCATGTTCTACTTATAAAGATTGGATGAAATATCATTTTGCATATTATCGTTGTTAAATTAAACTTATCGTACACTCAGAAGATTTCAACATGAAATTTACAAATTTAGAAACCCATGTCAACTTCTTGGGTTACACCTATGCATGTCTGCATTTTGAATGGTCTTCCCTCATGCCTGGACTTATATTGTATTATGTTACCTGTGATGAACAACCACACATAACTTTTTGGACAAAGGCCGACCAGGCTGGAAAAGCATAGTATATAAGAGGGTATGAACATACTTGGTAAGATCACTATTGGAGGCTCTATATACAAGTAGTTAAGAATAATAAAAGAGAGATGGCGTCACCGTGCTAACCAGGGAAAACAGAAGGCACGACAGTCGCAACTATATAAGGCACACGGACCAGAGGTAAGGCAGTCAAGTCTGAGCTACATGAGAAGCAACATCTCCGTAGCATGGGGGCCTCCCTCATTCTACCTTAATCTCTTGTGCTTATTTATAGAACCCTTCCTCTGTACTCCCGGCCGAGGTGACCCGTGTTCCAGTAGGCGACCTGTCTGCATTTGAGCTCGTCAAGGTAACCCCTTGTACCATGTGTCTAGATGCAGTTCCGTGGAACCTGCTAAGCACATACACCTGTACAGTCACGACTTCGACCTAAAGGACGATCCCGCTTGGCATCTCGAGCTCGCTGAGAATCAACCCTCAGTTGTGTGTCTCGATGCCACCCCATGGAGCCTTCTACCTTCCATTCCTCTATAAGGTAGAACCAACTCGCAACCGCACAGAAGTACTCACCAACAAGGAGTCTACAACATTACCGCTATGCCTTCATTGTGAATGGGGCTTAATACTGTTGTTTTACTCATAAGGACCATTGTATTAGGCACATACAATTAAATGCATACATACTATTGTTCAACTATAACAAAAACCTGTAATACAATCATATAATTAACATTGTTCCATTTGACTCTACCAAATAGCAAGCACAATAGCATAGGGCTACACTTTATACACTGCAGCATGAAATGTACTCTTTTACCATGTGGTGCTTTAATGCTGTTGCAACTTTAAACTGATAATGCTTTCACTTAACTATTTATGTACCTTCCCCCTGTCAGCAGCTATGCGAGTACTTTATTAACAGAAATCCCAAGAATATTATTTTCCCTGGAATTAAGGAAGTAATGATTTTTAACATGGTTTATGTATATAGTTTCAATAACCAAATAAACAATATATTTTCAATTATATAAACTTTATAGACTTTAAAGAAATAAAGGACGTAATATTGAAATGACATGAATGGAAAACATGCAGAGAGAGAGAGATTATTTTTTTTTGGAAAATTACCATTCCATACATTAGTTAACAACACTGACTAAATAGTTTGCCCTGCTAATTTTACTATCCAGACATACTTTCTCTGGGTAATACTGAGTGGGGAGAGGCAAATGAATCACACCTTATTCCTGTGCTATTGTCAAATAAAGAAACCAACAATAATATAACTTATTTGAGAGGGAAAAGCAATGTTTTGCTCTTTTCTGTGTTGCAGTACTGTGTTAGTTTCCCTATCATTTTTCTACAACTCTTGCTACAAATAGTTTTGGAACCTTGTTTTTGTGGCATTCAGGTTGTTCCTGTGATGGGCCTGCAATTGCTTCCTCCTTCATAGGCCACTACTGAGCACATACAGACCTTTACTTGGATAACTAGTTGTGGCTACCGTTCTGATTGCTCCCTTATAAAAGATTATAACAACTGCAATATCCACCTGACAAATATGTTATATGTACCACTCTGCCTCAATATGGTTGATTACGCTCGAGAAGATTCTATCTGGCAATTCAAGTAGTTTCATTTTTCCAAGACATTCCCTTGTATACAGGACCTACATAAGGAGCTGACTAAGGTTGGCTGGACAGTTAGGACAGTCACAGAGTGCAGTTAAGTTATGGAGCTGACAAGTATGAACAGTACATAGGTGAAAGTATCAAGTGCAGCTCAGTTGTGAAATGTCATTCAGTGGCTCAGTTGCAATTCGATTCGAGGTTGTCAGTTCTGTTGTATTCTGAGTGTGTGATAACAGCAATTTGTGCAATGTGTTGGTTACCTTGAGTAGCTTGGTATTAAATAAAGTGTGTTAAGCAATAACTGGTGTTTTCATTTGTTACATTGATGTCAGAAGTGGGATACAAGTACCATGATTGAGCAACTACTTAAAAAATTATTAAATGAAGTGCTGACTATGAAATCCAGAATGGATATGATAGGAAGTAAAATAGCAGCAATGAACTTCTCTATGCAGAAGATGGAGACAAAATTGGAATTTGATATGGAGGAAATAAGGAGTGAAATGCACAATGTAAATGTTGCTATGGACAAGATTGGAAGTGAATTAATGACAGTGAATTCCACAATGGAGAACATGCAGACAGAACTATTTACAAACAACTGGTTGCCTTGAAGAAATACATGGAAGAGCTCATCAGAAAGGTGAACATCATGGCTAGTGCCTTAATACCTTGGGAGACTTTACAGAATAATTTAGCATCCTGGATGGAAGAGTCGATGGAAGTGCCAAGGAACTGAAAGTATGATGGAAGAAATGTTTGACTGAAGGTTGAAGTGGATGCAACCCAACATATGCATGCATCAAGCCACCAAATATGTCAACTTTCAAAGTCTTATGCAACAATTTTCTGCCTTCACCACTTGCAACCAATGGTCACCATTGAGGGAAGCTATGCACCTGATAGCTAACCTCCCGGGATGGGTGGCAGAAGTTTTAAATGCAATTCTGACATCAGTGGTTTCTGGAGACATCCAGGTGGCCCTAGGTGGCTTGGCTGCAGCCTATCTATCGTTGGTAGCTCAAATCTAGGTTGCAAACAGTCATGGGAGGCATTGCAGTTCACCTTGGCCATTGAACAGTTGCTGAACAAAGCTCTGGTGAACCTTCCACCTGGTTACACGTCCCAGGAAGCTGCTTAATGCTTTGTTGATGGAGTGCACAGTGCTGAGATACAGCAGCATATGATCCTCAGTGAATAGAAGACCATCCACCAGACACTAATGGATGTATTAGACTGGAGGCAGGTATAGTAATGGCTGCCCCTATCTTGAAGACCAGGAACATTTGCTACAGTGGTGGCAGAGGATCAAACCAGGGATATTGATGTAGATCAAATGGTCTGTGAGCCAGCTATTACACCTAGTGAAGGACTGTCTGCACCATGCCAATGAGCAGGCAGGAAACAAATAAATACCAGTATGGCAAGGTGCATTTAGGGGTCGTGAACATCATTTTGGTTACTATAATATGAATACACATAGTCCATGGCTAGGCAGGCTATTAAATCCTTATTAGAATTTAAATGAGACTCCCATGACTCTCTTGAAGCAGGGTCGGAAAAATCCATCCACTTCTGTTCTTTTATATGGGGCAAAAGAAAATTTCAATCAACTGACACTATTCAATGACAATTTTAGATGCCTCCTACCAATATGCTGTACTCGTTTGGCCAGCAACAGTATGGTTCACCAGCACACTGGTGACCTCTGAATCTGAATAGTGGGTCCAGTGCAGGTGCCTCAAAGTTTTCAATTCATCCACAGTAACTCTGTCAGAGAGACACCTTCAGCCTGGATCCTCAATTAAGACATCAGCAATCTCTGCAGTCAAGATGAAACTACAGAAGCCCCTGTATGAAATACTGACTCCTTACTTCCTTAGAAAGTCTCCAGGTCTCTACATAGTTATCCCAAGTTAGTCTTTGTAGCATAAACCGATTATTAAGACTGCAAGTATAAATCCTTAGTGACTCCAAGAAGGAATTCCACCTAAGCTCTTCTTCTCTTCCTCCATTCTCCTCTCAGTCATCAGAGGCTAGTTATATTTGTAGGACCTAACTAGAGTATGGGTGAGGTAGGAAACATCCAGCTCCATGTCTTTTACCTTTTTCATGTTGTCCAGAATATTGTTCTCGGCTCATGCCCTAAGTTCTGGCCATAGAATTTCTAATTGGACCTACAAGAGTCTCTGTATGGGTGAATCTTAAAGAATCTCTCTAGCTTCAACAAGAAGTGCCAATGGGCTAACAAGGAGGGTTTTAAAGGACCCCCCACTCCCAATTCCCTAATTCTCCAAGGATACTAAGGATGTTATACTGATGACTTCCTACCTCCATTCTGCTGTTGCAGAGAGTTGGAATGTCTCCTGAATTCATGATCTCAAGATCAGTTGTACTAATGTATTTAACAGTTCTTTCTGCCTTGCAGTTCTATAACTACTTGGAATTTTTTTTTTTTGTTGGTTATGCTGACACATGCAGTCCTTTTGTCAATATATCCTGCTCAATAATCCAGTTGGCATCTTCTGCAAATGGATAATATAAAAAGTAACCATAGAATAAGGTTATGAGACTGACTTTGTGTGTTTCTGTTATTTCTGATTCAGACCCATCCCAAATGCACTTTCTGTGCAAGTTGTCATGCACTAGCACGGCTAGTATTCATTATTAAGAACATTTTAGGTAATAATCCCAAAGATCACACATTTTTATGAGGTTCTTCAAATAAACTACAATAGGTTTGTGCCAATTTCCAACAAATTTGAAATACAGTAATGAAGTTTCCCTAAACTGGAAATTGAATTATACATGAAAAATCCAATGCCATGGCCAGGACTTGAACCAACAATCAGCTGTCTGTGTCAATGCTCTTACCACCTGACCTACAGTGATATAGGGCAAGGCATTTAATGACCTATAATTTGCTAAAAAATGCAAAATAAAAAATGGATTTATGACCTAAAAGATTAACAAAAATGACCAAAAAATTTAAAAAATGAATACTAAAAAGTAAGGAATTGCCAGTAAAAATGCCATTTATTACATTAAGCATTCACTTGACTACTAGCACATAAAATATAACACAAAATCAGAAAATTAAAAGAGAATGTAAAGAATATTTGAATCATTTGAGTTATAATTGTACTTATGAAACCATTATTGTATATAAATTTACTCTGAAAACAAGCTACAGTACCTTTTATTGTAGAAAATTGATTTTACTACACTTTAACAATTTTGAATTGCAGTTTACAATCCAAATTTGGCACAGATTATCAAACAAAAATAACTGTTTATTGTCTTCTAGTACTGACTTATAACTGGAAAAGCTCCTCTCTACTTCAACAGAAACAATTAGAGCACACTGAAAGCAAGCAATGTCTCCTGGGTTTAACTCACAGTTAGCAAGGGAAAAATACTCACTAGACAAAGCTCAGTCGATTGAACACACTGTTTTGTATCCACCCACTTTACCATATGCACTGCTCAAATCATTCACTACACTATCCACTATTTGTAGCTGTTCCACTAATGTCACTTGGAATTTTTCCAGAGAAGTTATGGCATCAGGAAGGAATCCAAAATTTGCATTGATGTAAAAAAATTTACCTGCAATTTTTTTATCAGCCAACAGTTCTTGTGCTTGTTTTTATTGACACAGGCTCAGTATTATCGAAAGAATCAACCATTTTCTTCACAACATCAAAATTCTTGCAATAATAACCGCAAGCCTCAAGCCATGTTCCCCATATAGTCAAAACAGGTGAAAAGAGCAATTGAATTTCTGGAGCTTCTATTTTGAATGCTATAACTTGAGAGGGGGATTTCAAGAACACTTTCTTTGTGCATCCAATTAATTTATCCACTTCAGGAAAATTTGCACGTATTTCTTCTGCGCCTTGGTGTAATTCATGCACTAAACATGTGACAAGGACCGTCTTTGTTTAAAGTGCAGCAGCTTTCATCATGTAGGGTACTGCATCTGTTATAAAAAGCAACACATTAGAATTCCAAATCCCATTAGGCCAACGTATTCTCAATGCATGGTGAAATACAAAGCTGATCATTGGGTAGTTGACTTTGTCCAGCTGCTCACGATGTAGTCTCCAGGACTGTGTGCTTCTAAAACTCCAACAATAACATTCGCTAAATATTGACCTACAGAGTGTGTTGTCTGGTTGATATATACAACTATATTATTTTCTCCAATCCTTTCTCTTATTTGTTGCACAGTTTTGTGTAGCACTAACCACATAGGTTCTTCTCAATGAGCTGGGATCTGGCATTAATTTTCCAATCTCCTCTTCTAAGAAAGTGTGCAGCTTAGGATGATTCAACTTGTGAAGTGGAATGTCGGCAGATAAAAATGCTTCACACAATTTCTCACAAAATGGCAAAAATGTTGAACAAGTTTCCCCAGAAGCATCTGCTGTAAATTTAAATGCGATTTATTTTCAAGTTGTTGCAGGCCACATTTATGTTTCTCCCATGACATGTGTTGTTCTACCGTAAACTTTTTTTCAGCAGCCACTCCCACATCACAGATCTTGCAGAATAAAATATGACTGTCCGTGGAAAAAATATTTTCTCCATATTTCAAAACAAATGCCTTTAATTTAACACTATTACTTGGCTTTACTTTAAGCATTATGCTCTTATGGTGTTTGTACAGATGATTAGGAATAATTGACCACCTCACTTAGTAGTACAATAATGCCAGTTTACCTGGAGAATAGAAATTCCCCTGGGAGAGTGGGCAAGTCCAATATGCACATTCCTTGAAAAATAGGGGTAGGACAAAGCATAACCTCTAAGAAATTGAATTGAATTCTGAGAAGTGGACAGGTTCATGAAGCACATTCCCTCAAAAATAAGGATAGGAGCTAGCATAACATCTACTTAATTCCAAGAAATTGGATTGACACTGAATTGTAATAAAAATCTTGAATTAAATACAAAATAATTTCACAGCCTTGTAGACGAGTGCTTAAAATGCTCAAAATGTCCTAAAAATTGCGAAAAAAAAAAACCTTATCCCCAAAAAATTGACAAAAATGAAAAAAAAAAAAAATGCCCTAACAAATTGTTTTTATTCAACACATTATTCAATGTCATACATTTTCATATATGCAAGAAATGTTTCAACCTACACTGGAAAAAGATGCAAAATTATTAAATGCCCTGCCCTTAACTCCTATGTACATTAAAGCTGCCCATCTGATTTCCTCAACTCTAACATATAAAATTTAAACTTTGCATTTGCAGCAAATCCACCTTTAGTTTTTGTGAGGCTCTCATAAAAAACTACCCTTAGTTTTGTACTGAAAGCAACCAAATAGGGAGCATAAAAAAAATTAAAAAAAAAAAAAAATGCTCTCCAAACCCTCAGTCAATAAACTAAAATGTTGATTAAATATAACAAAACTCGCTTAACCTAAAATCACATTTATTATAAGTACACAAGTACTCACCTTTTATTTTCCTGTTCTAACCTTTCTAACTGATCCCTCCAAAGAATATCCTTTTGTGTCCTGTTGTAGAATATTAATTTGACAGATGGCCTGAAAAAATTAATAACAATAATAATAATTAATAATAATAATAAATAATAATAATAATAATAATAATAATAATAATAATAATAATAATAATAATAATAATAATAATAATAAGTGGTGAGGAGGAGGAGGAGGAGGTGAAGCAAATTAAAAAATAATGTTCTTAGGAAAAGAGAAGGGGAAAAGATTGCTGATGAATTCTTTTCATAAGCCATTTGTTTAAATGGAATGCTGCATTTAGTTGATGTACAACAGTGCATACACCAGGTGAAAAGTTATTTGTAAAGCTGAAAATTACTTTGTAATGTGTTAAAACATTGCTCTTTTTGCCAAACATCACTCTCTTCTGTAGCTCAGCTTCTTGCAACATGTCCATTTAATCAGTAATTATTAAAAATTCTTAATACCTAGCTTTGCATTTATCAGAATGTTAGTTTCTTAAAATTAAGTAACGCAGAAGGGTCTTATAGTAGAGAATCTTAGAAAACATTTCTTGCCATTGCCTGAAATAATCATATAAAAATGTATGATATGGACTGAAATCTAGAGCCATAAAATTATTTGGCTTTTATTTAGAGCTGTTTCACTAACCAATGTTAAAAATACTCTTAACAATGTCTTTGCCAACCTTATATTATGAGTTTAACATAATGTTAAAACTTTTTCATTTCATCAAGCTTTTACAAGAAATTGTTAGTTAACACCTTGTTAATATCAAAGACAACAGTGAACAATAGCTTTTGAGAAAACAATGACCTAACTATCTGACTTCTGAGTGCACCTTTTGTCTGTGCATCACAACACTTTCTATGTCAGTTGCAGACAGCTTGTTACATTCTTGCTATGAATTGACGTGTGATTTTACTGATTGTTTGAGATTAGAATCACTATGCCAACTGAAAAAATCTAGATGCAGAAGAACTAGTGGTTCACCGTTTGAAAAGCATTCATTACAGAACTTCTTATTAATTATAACAGTATATACTATGGTAGTTGAACTTGAAATTCTGTAGAGAAATTGGGGATGACTGGGACATACATTTCACTGATCTCCAGATGATTCCATCAGGAGTGCACTGGATTAGAACCCATAGGGCAGCAGAGGAATTGGCAGACCTATGATAACATGGAAGTGAACGATACTCACAGAAGCTAAAAAGAGGGGAAGAAATGGAGTGAGATCAAGGAGCTGTCCAAGAACAGAGTCAGATGGGGGAAGTTTTCTGGGGATCCCATATTCCAACTAGGAATGATGGGATTATTGATTGATTGACTGATATATTCATATTATTATGTGCAAAAAGTCAACACACATTAAAGGACAAGTATGTAACCTAGGAGAAAGCTCCTGAGTAATTTCTTGAAATACATGCTTTCTCCCTCTCCCAGTAAACAACTGTGATGATTTTATGTTAATATAAAGCAGCATCAAAAATGCTGGGTGTGAAGAGCAATTAGAATAGTTTAAAATTGAACAGTCAACGCTATGTTAAAAAACCAAAGTGAGCGAAAGCGTATTATCACATATTAAGAATCAAACAGATCTTCCAAAAGTACTGTTTGCTTCTTGAAGCAATTACTTCTGAATACTTTCAGACAAACCCACAAATAGTAGCTTTGGAAATTTGAAGATTGTCGTCTATCATTAAATGAAAAGCATCAGTAGCATAAAATTGACATTTTTTGCAGAGGAAAATGAGGCATGTTTCTGTTGGTAGTGCTCTAATTTATCATAAGTCCTATAAAATTAAACTCACAAAACCATTTTTGGACAGACTGTATCACTTAAAAGTTGCAGATTTTCAAATTTATCACTACTATGATGCACAGCTCCTAGTCCATTAGGAGTTTTTCTAATAGTGCGGAGAACAGAATCAAACTAATAACTGTAGAGTTAAATTACAGGGCAGTAAAATCACCGGATGCATGGATAATGGCATTGATGACACGCAATTCTGTGTCCCTAATTTCAAATTTATTAACACTTATTACACACTGAGATATGAACCAATAATATTATTATAACAAGTAAATCTAAACTAATGCCCACCCCATGATGGAGAAGCAAAATGCAGGACTAGGTTGCATGAAAGATGAGTGTTGTCTTTTCCGATGCATGGTCAGTCACACATTATCCTTGGTGACAAAGGAATGTTAGGGTTCAGGCGAACAGATGACTAACTGCTGAAAGTCCAGTTCCCTCGCCTAGATACTCACAACGCTATACAACGCTATACAATTGCCTGCAATGGAGCTCTAATACTCCACATACTCTCCTCGTTGAACTTGTTTAACATAAAACTAAGCACCACAAAATTGTACCGTGAATAACAAATTGTGATTGACATGTGGCTGCCTCAGAAAGCTGTTGCGACATTTACTCGCTATCCGTTGGCAGCAGCTGCACTCCCAGATTATCATCTTCTGATAATGCTATCTCATTCACCTCCACTATCTTCACTGGAATGGTATTACTTAAGTTAATAATCACATTTCCACTGCCTCCTCTAAAATGCCTTCTTTTTTCCAAACATTTTCTATCAAACCTCTCAACCTCTTTCTTGTATGACCGCCTCTGTGGTTGAGTGGTCAGCAAGCCCAGAGGTCCCGGGTTCGATTCCCGGCTGGGGTGGGGAATTTTTCTTTAGCCAGAAGTATTCCCTATCCCCCATAGAGTCTGGAAGTATGTATGCAAGAGTGAATGTGTGTGTTTGAGGAAAATAAAATGATTTAAACCATACGTAAAAGACCCTACAGACAACGAGTTGTTTCAAAGTGCAAAGCCCCCAATATGAATTTAGATGTTAAAGGGGGCTATAAAAATGAAACAAAAAAAAAAAAAAAAAAACTCTTGTACATTGAAATACTTTTCCCCATTTCTCGCCAGTTATCTCATCTATTCCTTTCAACATTCGGTCCTGTACTTCATTAAATTCAAAAGTTTTATTTTGACTCATGTAAGCCTTTACCTGTGCCCATATTAGTTTGATAGGTTTAAAATGGCAATGGTATGGAGGCAGGCGAATTTTGCGATGACCGTTCTTCTTAGCAAGTTGGAAATTGAGGTTTATGGAGATGAACTAATTCCATTAGCTCCATTTTTTTTCAATTCCTCCAATTCCTTTTGGCCATTTTCTGCAGGCACTTGTGCATTTCTTCTTTGCAGCCAGTCAACCATATCTGCTTTCAGTATTCGCATCGTAGGAGCCTTATCAATTACTTCCAAATGAAATGGCACATTATCCATAGCAATTACAGAAGGGCTACTTAAGTTGCCCAACAGCTGATCTTCAAACCACTGTCTAAATCAACTTCCATTCATTTCTTCATGGTAGTCTACTGTCTTCCTGGATCTGGATTGCAGCAGAGCCTTTGGAACAAATCCAGCGTGATAATAAGTCTGCCTCCTTTACCCAGTTTTTTTTGGCATTGACCCTGCAACAATGTCATCTGTCCATCCCTTTGTGCAAGAGTGGCCTGTGTTAAACCATGTTTCATCAAGCCAAATAACACAGTTAAAGTCGACCTCCTTTATACTTCTTAAACACTTACATCTGTACGCTACAATGTCTGCCCTTTCCATTAAAAATTTTCTGTTTGAAAAGGTGTTCCACCAAAAATCCATATCTTCTAAAATTTTCCTAAGGAAAAATGATAAGTCACTGAAGAGATCAGAAATTAAGAAAATTAGCAGTTTTTTAATGGTTGGCATTCCCTTCTCTTGTAGTAATCGTACACATGATGATGTATATTTTCCTTTTGAAAGTCAGCTAACTTCATCATACCTTCCCCCCCCCCCTCCCCCCCCAGGAGTCATAAGTAGTGCTGTAGGGCCAAACTCCTCTTGTGCTTTAGATTTTTTCTTTTCCCATGTTTGCAATAGTATTTTTATGCAGATTTAGCGCTACAGCAGTTCTCTCAATAACTTTCTACATAGAAATCAGAGGGCCATCATTATCCCTTTCTTTCTCGAAATGTTCCCTAACGGCACATATAGTTCCCGAGCTTGGCTTCTTATAGTTACACCTTTCCCTAACACTCGTTTATCACACCTGTAAGACATTTTCAAATCACTCTTGATAGTTCTGGGATGAGAACAAGAGCAATGTTCGTGAGATATAAAAGGTAGTAATAATTTTAAATGTAAATCCTTACGGAATCACTGTGTATAACAATCTTTTCAGAGTGAAATCAAACAATCAGTTTGCAAACAGTCAGAACAACGTAATGAGAATGTGCGCATAGAACTGTCCACTGAACCCATAGATGTTGCAATGTCGATGACATGCCTCTAATGGTAATGTATTCATACACTATAATTAGTCAGGCATCTGATGAGCCTCTGCCAGCTGACGACCCACCCCACAAATGTCAATCACAAGGAAGTTTCTAACCGATAATAAGGGTATTCCCTGTGCCGTAGGCAATGGTACAATTTTGGTTATGGCAATCCACACCAGTTTGTCCCTTCCTGGGTTCATATCCTCAATGATTCCTAGCTTCCAGTGTAAGGGAGGCATTTCCTCCTCCTTCAGAAGAACAAGGGAACCCTTCTTCAGATTTGGAAGTAGCAATACCCATTTTCTCCTCTGCTGCAGAGTATGGAGGTAGTCCTTAGACCATCGAGCCCACAACTGTTGCTGCATCTGTTGAAGGTGCTCCCATCTGGACAACCTGTTGAGATTAAGCTCAGTCACATTGGGATCAAGAAGGGACATTAAAGGACACATTTAATTGTATGAGGAAGTAGCTACATGTCAGGAAAGATGGATCATTAAGATCATCAGTAAGTGCAACAAAGGCCGTGAATTGAGGCATGCTTCAATCTGCGTCAATAGAGTGGCTAACTCTTCATAGGTCAATAGTGTTAGATCCACCACTCTGTGGAGGTAGTATTTCAGCGCCTTAACACCTGACTTCAAGAGTTCACCAAAATGTGGAGATTGAGGAGGGATAAAATGCCACTTGAAACCTGTGAAAGCAGCATAGTCCTGAATGTCATGCTTGAATTTGTCCTGTTTGAGTACATGTTGTATTTCCTTTATTTCCTTGTTTGCTCTGGTGAATGTAGTTCCATTATCACTGAACATCCCCTTTATGTGTCCTCGCCTCGCAATGAACCTCCTGAGAGCAGCGATGAAGGCTTGTGAAGACAGATCACTCACAAATACCAGTGAATTGCCTTTGTGCTGAAGCATATAAAGATTGTCACATGACATTTATGGCTTGTCTTACTTCTCATTGTCCGTCTGTCTTCATCCTGAGTGGTCCTGCAAAATCAACTTCAGAGGACAAGAAGGAATGAGTCGCATTGACCCTTCTGCTTGGTAGATCGTCCATCATCTGTTGTGGGCTGAGTCTGAAACATGACAAGCATGTATGCACCACTGAGCGAACTACTTGACTGGCTCTAGGAATCCAGTACTTCAGTCTTAAATTCGAAAATAACAATTGAATACTAGCATGAAGCAATCATGTCTGTTAATGAGACACCAGCAGCCTTGTCAAGTGATTCTGTGGTGGAAGAATTATCTGGTGTTTGATTTCATACTCAAGGGATGAATTTGAAAGTCTTCCTCCGACACAAAGTATTTTTTGTTCATCTAGGAACGGATGAAGACTCAAAATGCAGCTCCTTCTGAGTAGCAAATTTCCCTTGCTAAATGCTGATTGTATGATGCATTCTGTGCAAGTCTAATGCAAGTCAGGGAGGTTTCTTCTAGTTCTGGTGCGGAAAGCGGTTAACCACGATACTGCGGTGAACCTCGACACTGGTTAGCAAAACACTTGCAGTAAGCAATGACTCAAACCAGCTTGGTATAGGATGAATATTTATAATGATCTCATCTGACCTCCTTAAGGTGGCCGCGAGACACTCATTTCTCGGAATTCAGGAATATCTTTAGGGGGTTCTGATGGAGTGGCTTCCAACCAGAATTGATCCTTCCCTGAAAGCCACTCTGGCCCCTTCCACCAAAATTCACAATTCTGCAGAGTTGCTGATGAGGTGCCTCTGGAGATGAGATCAGCTGGATTATCATTTGTAGATACATGTCTCCACGGGTCAACATTTGTATGCTGCTGAATCTGTGCCACTCGATTTGCCAAAAAGGTCTTCCAGCGAGTAGGCGAAGTCTTTAACCAAGCCAGTACAATTGTGCAATCAGTGTACAGATGAACACTGCTGAGAGGAGTGTCAAGGACTGGTACCGTCCTCTCAACCAGTCTTGCCAGAAGTACTGCTCTGCACAATTCCAGTCTGGGGAGAGTAATTTTCTTTACTGGAGCTACCTTTGATTTGGAACAAAGTAGCTTGCTAATCATTTTGCCTTGGCAGTCCAACATGCAAATGTAAATGCAAGCTCCATAAGCTTGTTCACTTGTATCACAGAATCCATGGAGTTGAATATCTGAGGGAGTATCGAAGGATGCCACAAAGCGATCAATTCTTATGTCTTCCAGTTCACTAATGTGGCTTGTTAGTTGCATCCATTTAAATTGCAATTCACTTGGAAGAGGTCATCCCACTCCAACCTTGATGACCACAGTTCCTGCGGGAACAACTTGAACATCATTATCACTAGACTTATATGACCCAAGGGATCAAAGGTTGATGCAATCTTGCATTTGGTGATAGGTTCTTTGGTAGAACATTTGTTATTTGGATCTCTCTTGGACTACAAAATGATCCTTCACAGGATTCCATAGCAGACCCAATGCTTTGATGACGTCATCACCATCTAAGAAGATGTAGTCTTGTTGTTCCCTGTAGTCCGGTGGAACACCTTCTAACAGTTTGTGATGGTTGCCCGAAAACTTCTTCAATGTGAAGCCGCCCCTTCCAAGCATGGTGATTAAGTCAGCTTGCAGTTGTGTTGCCTCTTCAATTGTATTGCTACCAGTGATGACATCGTCGATGTAGAAATCTCTCTTAATAACATGTGGTGCTGAAGGAAATTGCTTGCTTTCATTCTCTGCTAGTTGATGCAGTGTCTGTATAGCAAGAAATGGTGCACAACTGGTGCCATATGTTATTGTGATCAGCTCAAAAGTTCTGATCTGCTGATTTGGTGAAGGCCTCCAAAGAACTTGTTGCAGAGGTGTGTCCAGCAGATGAACATTTATCTGTCTATACATTTTACAAATGTCAGCACAGAATGCAACGGCCTTCATTCGAAAGTGCAGTACAATAGAATACAGGTCTTGCTGAATTGTAGGGCCTACCATGAGGGTATCGTTCAGAGACACACTGTTACTAGAGGAGGCAGAACAAGACCACTTGGATGTTAGTCATGCTGCTAGTTGCCTTGAACACAGGATGGTGAGATAAATAGAAGATTTTGTCTGTCTCTGATCTGCTGTTCTGCATTTCCTTTATGTGGCCCAGTCATTAATATTCAGTTATGAACTCAATATAAGCATGCCTGACCTCAGGTTGATTTCATAAACGTCATTCCAGTTGGAGGAGTCTTCCAATGGCTTGTGATCTGGATTTTCCAACATTTCCACCTTCCAAAGACAGGGAAGGCATACTTATACCGGCGAGTCACATCTCTCGTGGTATGTTGAACAAAGTGTTTTTCTCATTTAGCTTCTTCCAGGCCTGGAGATCTTGCTGGAAGATCCTCTAACTCCCAGAATCATTGAAGCTATAAATATAGTGATATGTCATTTCTTGTCAGGAATGAACATCTTGGCGCTGCAGTTGGTGGCATTTCTATGGTTCTCGAGAGAATCCAACCTAGTTCAGTCTCCTGCAGTACTGGATAATTACCTGATCTAGATTTCTTTCTGCTGCGAAGAATCTCGAAGAGGATGGCTGCTCCTAGAAGCAGGTCTATTCTACCTGGCTGGAAGAAATTTGGATCTGCAAAGTGTATGTCTGTTGGAAGATTCCAATTGTCCTGCTGTACATAGAAGGCAATTACCCAGTTATACGAGGCAATAATGCACAAGTTAATCTTGACTTGTAGTTTCATGCACAGGATTGCACCTGAAGACAGAGTATTTGGTTTCAGTGGCTACTTGGTTGATTCGCTGGATTGGAATACGGTTTCGGATTTTATTTAAGTGTAGTCTCTGTACCAAGGCCTATGTGATGAAATCCAAAAGAGCCCTGCACTTGTTTAGTTAACCTGCACTATCACACACCAAGACTACTGCTGTGGCAAGAAGAACGTGTGTAGTAGATGAGTCCTTGAAGGTGCAGTAGCTACCTAGTTCTTGAGCTACAGCTTGCAAGGAACCCAATTGCATTATATGCTGTGTGCCATGAGTTTCAGCGGCTTCGTCTTGATGAAATAGAGTATGGTGTGACTGGTCGCAAAATCGGCATTGTTCTGTTGGGCAAACTGACTGGTCGCAAAATTGGCATTTGTGTTCTGATGGGAAAACTGTACTGATATGCCCGCTAGTTAGACAATTAAAACACAGCTGATAGCACTTCACAACTTCAAGTCTTTATGGTTGTTTCAATTCCTTGAATTTTTTGCATTTATGCATTGGATGAGCCGTCATACACATTACACATGCAATGCTAGTTGCTTCATATGCATGCTAAAATTTGTCATTTTTGGTGTGACCTTGATTGAGTTGAAGCTACTGGGCATGCAGGATTTTATTAATTCTAAAGCATGGCACCATTGTTCTAAGAAATGCAGAAAGTTTTCCAAAGTTGGTGGCTGCTTTGAGGATACCTTCAACTCCCAGTCCCTTCTAGTGTTGGATTCTATCCTTTCTAAGTACATCTGGGAAATAACTGAGTCATGCGAGGGTACTTCTAACTTCAGTGTGTCAATGGCATTCAGATTGACCTTGCAATGACTTAGCAATCCTCTCAGAAATTGCGGACAGTCCTTGGTTACTGAAGGTGGAGAGAACATACTGTATAGCCTCTAGCCTAATCTTAATGCCAAAATTATCATATTCTGTTGTCAATGATATGACATACTTCTTAATGTTGGTCACCCTGGATTTCGCAATGCCACGTTTCTTAATTAGCACTTTTCTTGTATTCGCGCCCATTGTGTGCAAAGATATGGAAAAGGATGTATGAACTGAGCTTACCTTGTCGTTACAGGCTGTGAGCTGTAACGCTTGCAGATTCAATCTCGGCGAAGCAATGTCACAGACAATGATGGTACAAATTAAATATGGTGCCAAAACAGCTTATAGTTGTCATTCTGGACAAAATATTGCACTCGTGAAATTATTGCACACTCAACAGTTCTTAAACCATGCATCCAGCCTCGGAGGACCAATGTTTCTAATAGTGCGGAGAGCAGAATCAACCTAATGACTGTAGAATGACATTATAGGGCAGTAAAATTACTGGATGCATGGATAATGGCAATGACGACATGCAATTCTGTTTCCCTAACTTCTAATTTATTAACACTTATTACACACCAATGAGATATGAACCAATAATATTATTATAATAAGTAAATCTAAACTAATGCATGATGGAGAAGCAAAATGCAAGACTAGGTTGCATGAAAGACGAGTGTTGTGTTTCCGACGCATGGTCAGTCACACACTGTCCTTGGCGGCAAAGAATGTCATGACTACCTTCTGAGAGCCCAGTTTCCCTCGCCTAGACGCACACAATGCTACGCAATTGTCTGCAATGTAAACTGGAGTTCTAATACTGTACAAGGAATGACATTCATAAATGCCAAATGCAGCAAACTTGCATCAACACTTTGGTTTGTGGCAGCCATTTTCTAAAGTCTTTCATTTGTTAAATGGCTTAACACAAGGGTATGGCAATTCACTTATTACAAAGTTTAACGTTATGTTAAAATGTGCATTGATTGGTGAAAGTGGCCCTTAATCTTTTACTTGCATATTGTGTACCACTTGCCTACACCAGAAAATTTTGCTGGTACACTTACTCAAACAATGAATGACTGTCACAGATAAAGACCGCTTCATGCCTCTAAATATAATCAAATTTGCAGGCAGGCCCCTCATATAAGTGATGTTATTAGAGTACATTACATAATGTAATTTTGAGTAATATCAATACAAATCAGCCTTCAATGATACAAATGTTCTTTGTAAAGATCATAAGAGTTTACTTAATTCATTAAAACAGGTATTGGATTTTCATTGCTAGTAAATGATATTGTGAGAAGAAGGGATATAAACCAGACATATCCAAACAGGGTGAATGAAGACATATGCTGGGTTTTTAATGTACTGAAATGTGTATTTGTAAATATTATAAACAAGCAGATAGATATGGACTACAGCTAAAGAGGAAAGAGCCTTCAAGCTAGAAAGTTAATGAAAAATGTATATGCATGGGGCAGGAAAACTAAGATTAAGGGGAGGTGCAGTAAATCAAAAAAGATCATAAAAGTCAAATGAAAACATAGAATAGTACGATAAATTATTGTATTAACTAAGTTGGCACAGGTAATAAGAATATAGTGCAATGTAAAAGTCCAAAACGGGAATTAGAGAAAGTAAGTAGATGCACCCAAAGGTATTTTAGGTTTTATCTTATATTAAAATGAGGGTGGTTTGATAAGTTCTCGGAACAGAATAGAAAAAAGAAAAAAAAATTATGACACTGGAACATTTTTTTATTTTTCAATATAGTCTCCTTATAGTTTAATGCACTTGGTCCAGCGATGTTACAATGGCTTGATCCTATCTCAAAAATGAGATTCCTCCAGGCTACAAAATAGTTGTCAATTCCAGCTATCAATACTTCATTTGAAATGAATATTCGTTCACCAAGGAAAATTTTCAGCTTCGGGAAGAGATGGAAGTCCGATGGAGCCATATAAGGCAAATATGGCAGGCATGGCAACAATTCACACCTTAGTTCATGTAATTCTGCCATGGCAATGGCACATGTGTGCGGGCGCATATTGTCTTGAAAGATGACTTTCTTCCTTGCTACATCTGATCTTTTTTCGCATATATTTTGTTGTAACTGGAAAAGGAGGTTAGCATAGTACTCTATAATAATTATTTTCCCACTGGAGAGATAATCTACAAACAGAATCCCCTTAACATCCCAGAAAACTGATGACATCACCTTTCTGGACGAAATAATTGCCTTTGCTTTCTTTGGTGGCGGAGGATCAGTATTCTTCCACTGTTTTGACTGTTGTTTTGACTCTGGAGTATAGTAGTGGACCCAATTTTCATCTGTGGTCACAAACTGGCACAAAAAATCTTGTTTGTTGCTCCTAAACTAGGACAAGCATTGTTCCAATACTTCCATTCTCATGAGTTTTTGATCCAGGGTCAAGAGTCGTGACACCTATCTAGCAGATAATTTTTTTATATCTAATTCTTCAGTCAAAATGTGATATATCTTTCCAGATGACAACTGACAAGCTTGAGCAACTTCATGCACTTTCAATCGGCGATCCTCTATTGCTATTTTGAGCACTTTTGCAATGATTTCTGGGGTAGCGACGTATCTTGGCCAGCCACTGAGCGGATCATCGTCTAAGCCCTCCCGACCAAATTTAAATTTGTTTGTCCACTTGGCAACAGTTGAATATGAAGGAGCAGAATCCCCCAGTGTACTCAGAAAATCAGCACGAGTGTCCTTTGCTTTCACACCTTTCTTTTTGAAATATCTCAATTTTTTCCGTCTTTGCAAATCACTATGCAGGAACAACTATAGAGCCATGTATGCACTACAGCTGTCTTCCAAGAACACTGATGTGACAAGTGTTTATAGGCAACAGTCCAATGAATATCATGTAAACAACTTGTGGTGCTAGGGCTGACCTCTTGTGGTGATTCTGAGAACTTATCAAACCACCATTGTATGTCAATTAAATTTTTGAGTTATTGTAAAATAAACTGATATTGGTGTTTTTTCATCAACACGTACAACATATCGTGAAAAGTTGGAACAAACAATCTTAGTACTATAGCCAAATTATGTTAGTTTTTACAGAACATGGTTTTAACAATTATGAACTCGAGGAAAACTGCTATGAAAATTATGTTCTAGTTTCAAGTTACTGTAGAGAAATAAGTAAAGGTGCGGAAATGATGATATATGCACAGCAGAATACTAAATATAATAAAATCAACTGTAATCTATACTGTGAGAAAAGGTGCTGTTAGCTGTCTGCAATTTAAGCTATTTTTATAAAGGGGAAGCTTGTTATACTAGGGGTCTACAGTCTACCAAAAGCCAATAAAATAACATTTCTTTGAACATTAGAGTTATGCTTAAATAATTTGAAAGCAAATAGCATCATTATGATATGAGACTTTAATACATATATTTTAGTAGCGAGTGTAAAAAAATTACTGCTAGAACTGATAAGACAAAATAATTTTAAGTTAATAAAAGTAGGCCCAACCAGAGTAACCAATCACTCATCTACTTGTGCTCACCATATTTATACAAGCTTAAATTTATCCATTATCAAGGGAGGGCTTAGTGATTATTTTGGATAACTAACTGAAAATGAAACAATAAATACACTGAGGGTAAAAATAAGTTAAAAGAATAGTATAAAAAACAATATCAAATGCACCAAAATTCAATCTCAATCAAATAGTATGGAGAAATGTATATGAAACAGCATATATACACAATAAATTTGAACTCTTTATGAGTGCAATAATATCATGTTTAGAGAAAACAGTTCCCCTGTGTAAGGTAGTACGTGACAAACATAAAGCTAGCAATTGGTCCAGAAAAGGAATAAATAAATAAAAAACAAAAAATACAGTTTATAAATAACTTAAAACCTTACAAACAGATGAAAAATCCCATAAGTACCAAGATCTCTATAAAAAGGTCCTAAATAAAGTAATGAGTATAGCAAAGAAACTATATATCTGAAGACTTTTCCAAAATTCAGATAATAGCCTTAATAAAAACAGGAATAATATCAATATTGTACATAAAGAAAACATAACAAAATGGGTGGAACATACAAATATTTTAAAAAAAACAATTATATCACACCCAGAAAGCGAAAGTAATCCATTTAATGAATATCACATAAATACAGTAACAAATGACCAGAGCAATAGATGAAGGAAGAGTTTGTATGTGTATGGTAGTTAGAGAAATTACAAAAGAGAAGGTGTTAAAACAGATTATCACATTAAAACATGACTTAGGAGAGTATTCAAATAAAATGGTAAAATAATGCAATGCAAATATGGACTATCTAAGACCCTCTCTACAACTAAAATTAAATTCTGTGGTGCAACAGCCTGCAGTCGAGCCAAGGCCTGCCACATGACCATTGCATCTCCTATCTCTGCCCATTACTGCAATTCAGGAAACGTCCTAAATTTGCTAAATCAAGTAATAGGTCGATTTACAAACAAAATGACTCCAAACAAATGATAGAAAACTACTGCACAATAACTTTGTGCTCTGGTTTTTCCATAATAATGGGAGGAGTGTTGCTAGAACAGTTCCAAAGACAGCAATAAATAATACCACACTGAGTCGACAGTATCAATTTGGTTTTTAAAAAAAGAAATTTAGAAAACTTACCATAAGTATAGCAAATGACAAAGTCATCAGAGCACTACTTAGGAAAGAGTTTGTGGTAGTTATTTTTCTTGACTTATTAAAAGGTTTTGACTGTGTTGATAATGGAAAACTATAGGGTTAAAAGGGTACCATTAGAGTGGATAAGACCATATTTATCAAACAGAGATAGTGCATAATATAGATGCAAATCTAACCAAAATTCAATCTTCGTTTTAAACATGTAGCTCACATGGTTCAAATTGGGGCTTTATTTATTTATTTTTTATATATATATATATGTATGTGTTCAAAAAATTCAGGAGGCAGGAGGATTAGCCATAAGGTATTTAGATGATACTACAATAGTGGTAACTGGTGATATGCAACAACAGATGTGCAGATAAAAGCAAATACATTGTTAAGGAGAGTCAGTACATACTTGGCAGAAATAGGGATGGTGTTGAATACAAATAAAACAAATGAATGTAGATTGGTATAAGTAACAAAACACAAGCCAACATCTCTTTATACATAAAACATAAAGAAATTAGGGAAGTTAGGTAAATAAACTTTTAAGACTAGTAGTATAACAATTTGAAATGGAGTGGACATATTAAAAACTATCTAAGAAGCTGAATAAGGGTGCGTATAATATATATATATATATATATATATATATATATATATATATATATATATATATATATATATATATATATATATTTCTAAAACAGGTTGTGCACAAGTCATGGATGAAAGTAGTGCAGCTCAAGTATACTATGTCTTTAGACACTCACATTTGAGTTATGGGTTTATCTTATGGGGATAAGCAGGGAAAAGTATATTACGTATTAAAAATATTTAAGTTACAGAAAAGAACATTAGGAATTGTTTAAAACATCCAATAATAATAATAATAAAAAAAAAAAAAAAACGAAAATGCAAAATTGCTTTTAAAAACTCAGTGCACTTACATCACATTGTCTTTACATAAACAAATCTCTTATAAATGTTCTATAAGAACCCTAACAAAGACAAAAACACAGATATTCATAAACATTTAAACATAGAAAAATACTTTAGAAACAGGCTAAGAAACTTAATGAAATTTAAGAAAAAAATAGAAACTAAATATATTGAAAGCAATGTAAAAGATCTATACAATCATACACCTCACTGGATTAAAGAAACAGAAGAGAAAACAACTAGAATAAAAAAATAAATAAATAAATCCTATCGTGTTTAAAATGCATTTTATTCAGTTTAAGAATATAAAATAGTAAATTTAAATAGTGGTTAACTTGTAAGCTTTGCCAAAATTGTACACATAGGAGGGTGGTTCAAAAAGTAACAGCAAATCAACAGTATTAAATGTAGCTAATACTTCAGGCATTTCAAGCCCCCAGGAGGTGAAGATGCATGCTTTGAGAAAGTTCTAACTTATGCTGACAGATGGAATGACATATTGAGTAGGAAGGATAGCTGAAACAAAATGACCATGTTGCCAGCTGTGTGCACCATAGAAGCACAGCAAGTAGTAATATGATTTTTGTGGTCAGAGGGTGTAAATCCTCAAAAAATCCATAAGAGGATGTTGCAAAGGTATAGAGATTGCGAGAGAAGAGTGTAAGATTTCTTTAAAAGTGAATGTACGTCAGTCTCAAATGAGCAAAGCTGTGGTCTCCCAGCACAGATGGGGTGATGAGAATGTGGGACTTGCTGATGCCATGACTAGTGAGAAGTGAAATGTTACTGCAGAAGTTTTAGCCAGAAAACTGAATATCAGTGTCTGATCTGCTCATACTATTGCTACAGAAGTTCTCCAATACCGTTTTTGTGTGTGTGCATGGTGGATGCATAGGATGCTCATTACTGGGCACAAGATGATGCATATGCAGACTTCCACATCATTTCTGGTGAGATATAGTGCTGAAGGAGACAACTTTCTGATACATATTGTCACAGGAGATGAAAACTAGTTGCATCACTACAAACCAGAAAGCAAAAGGTAATCTTCGGAATGGTGACACATGTCTTCTCCAATTAAGAAGAAATCCAAATCTCAGCTCTCTGCTGTAAAGGTTCCTTTTCATCCTCTTCTGGGATATGAATGAACCAATTTTGGGGCACTTTCAGCAAAGGGGTGAAACGGTAAATAGTGCCTGGTACAGCGACATGTTGGAGAATGAGCTAAAGCCAGCAATATGAAGCTGTTGCAGAGGACTTCTGTCTAGAGGTGCTCATATCCTTCATGACAATGTGCACCCCCACACTGTCACTGCAATATTTAATGTAATTCAAAGATTGAGATTTCAGGTCTTACAGCATCCCCCATAAAGTATTGATCTTGCTCCTTCCAATTACCATGTGTTTGGACCCCTGAAGAAAGCTATCAGAATGATGATTTAAAAGTGATGACAAGGTTAAAGAAGTGATACATTCTTGCTTGTGTGCACAACTGGAAACCTTTTATTCTGATGGAATAAAAAAGTTGGTGGAAAGATATGACAAATGTATCAAAAAGGAGGAAAACTGTGTTGAAAAATGACATCTTGTTTACATCTGTAATTGAAATATATACTTTGCAAAAATTAGTTTGCAGTTACTTTTTGAATCGCCCTCATAGATAACTTGTGCCTCCCCTAAGAAGCCTTTTATACAAACTAGCAAATGTTAACAGTGGTTCACATGAACATTTTTGTTAAAATTTTACATATAGACACAGTGCTAAAATTAAGATTTAACTGTTTATTTCATATGATGAAGCCTTGAAAAAGTATTACAATTGGAGAATAAATCTAAATGTGAACTAATTAAATGGAATATTAGTCATCATGTATTTTCTGATATGAAAATATAATAAAAAGAATGGGGTCTAATGTATGAGGGATGAATGAAAAGTAATGCCTCCACCTTCGTAATTTAACAGATAGCAGCACTGGTATGCGGCAGGTACTGGATTGTTCAGTAGACTCTCCTCTGCAGTTTTAGCTGCTGGGAAGCCTTAGCATTGAACGGTTGTGTTGTTAAAGTGTAAAGTATGGAACCCTGCGCAGATGATCAGTCAATGCAATTTAAGCAACGTGCAGTCATTGAATTCTTGACAGCAGAAGGAGATTCATCAGAGAATGCATGCTGTTTATGGCGATTATGTTATGTGAGTACTGTACGTTGTTGGGTGAGCAAGTTCAAAGGTTTAAAGGTTTAAATTTGTGAGTGTCTACATGTTGACTCACAAATTTAATTCAATGGTGCTTACACAACCAGCAATGGCAGTTGGACCCGTGAGGTTGAAAATGAAAGCATAGGCTTTCAAAACTAGTCCCTCATAATAAAATTGTAAGCGACATAGTGTTAAAAAAATCAACTCAACAGATTAATACCACATATAATTTGACCGTAACTGTTACTAAATTCCTCCAATCATCAAAAACTGATTTCTATGTTTGATTTATTAAAATATTCCCATCCAAATCCAAGTAATGAAAGTACAGGCATTACTTTTCATTCAACCCTCATATTTTGAACGACCCTGAGCCATGTCTCTGGTAAAGGCTGTCCAGTTTCTGATGAAGTCCAGTGCACTCACAGTCCAAAATCTGAGATTTCATCCCTTTTACACAGCTAATTTCCTACAAAAATTTAATTTATAGTTTCTTACTGTGAAACTTCGCATTCCTATACAGTTCATCCTTAACATTTGATAAGTATTTTTGTAAAATCTAATTTAAAAAGAAGTGTAGTAATATGTTTCTTTGCATACCTGTTATACTTTTGAGGTCCTAAAACCCACAGTAAGAGAGATACCATGGGTGTGAAACCTGTGCCAGCAGCTAAAAGGTAAAGATGCATACATTTAGATAGAAACTGAAGGTTGAAGCTACCTTCTGGTTCACTGACTTCAATTATATCATGGATGTTAAGTCCACACAACCAAGAACTAACTGTTCCATTTGAATATCCTTTAACCATTAGGCAAATACAGTCTTTGTCATAATCATTTGGATTATAATCTTTGTGAAGCGCTGGTGAAACTGGAGTATACTGACGCACAACCTCTTCACCTTGAGAAGAGAAAAAAGAAAACATAATTAGAATTCAGCAGTACTGTTTCACAATATATACATTTAAATACCTATTGCAAGCAGAAAATCTGCCCTTGCAGAACATGTGAAAAACACTGGATATCACATAGATTTTGATGATATAAAGATTCTGGCAGTATGCAGTCGTTATACACACAGAATAATAAGAGAGAGCATCAAAATCTTTAAACAAAACAGCAAACTGAAGAGAGACGGAGGAAAACCACTTAAATCAATATGAAAAGCCTTACTGACAGACCAAAAGCCTATAGGAGAAGAGAGGAGGGGCCCACCAGCATACGATTATAAATATCAGCTCGCTAAGGCTTGCGGTGCCCATGGAAGAAGTTCAACATAAGTTGCAGCGAAACATTGGCAGAGAGCAGTATAAAAAATATTGTGGCCTACACTGGAAACCATAACCTCAATGGACTACAGCCACGAAAGCCTGCCAATATATACATTTAAATACCTATTTGTCTAAAAATCATCAATATTACAATAAATTCTTACTACTATTGATATGTATTTCTTTTTTCACATGCTTATCAAGCTGCTGATGTTTCAGAAATTAGGAACATTGCTGTGACATCTATTGTTAGTCTACCTAAGATTAGTATGTAAAGATATAATGAACTGTTAATAAATCTACTCTTCATATTCCAAAGTTAATAGTTTTTTTTTAAAAAAATAATTATGGAACTATATTTTTATTCTTAATTTCAATATTTATTTATGGGATTTTTTCTTTATTAAACCCACATACTGATAGCAGAGGGGTGCAATTTGGTAAAAAACATCCCTATAAGTGCATTATGTGTTAGCAATTTGCAACTAGAGTCATTCTTCAACATCATATGTCTTATGTTCTTACTGCTTGAGTTATCAGGAGTTATCTTAAACCTATCCACAAACCTGTTTGGAGGCCTCTCCACCTCACTGTTAGCATGATGAGGTAAAGAAGTCTTGGAATATGTCCAGGTAAAATTATATATTATAATCTGTTTCACACATAAACAACATAAGAGAGAGAGAGTGACATGGAACACACTTGGGATGCTGATTGGTGGAGCAAGTTCATGGGTTTTTTCTTTTACTTGCAATCATACAATAACCATCTCTAAGAAGTACAGCATTCTGAATAGTTTTACAATCATTGTTCCACATGATCTGATTTCTGGGAAGGAAATGTATATAAATGTTTGTATTCATTACTCTCTATCCTGCACATACACTGCAAATGTGTTCTATGCTTGTGAATTCTGAAAGGAATGTTTACAAGCATAATGACATAGATCAAATAGAAGACAGCAAAGTTATACATTATTAATGCATTATTAACTATTGCTATTGTTAATAATAAGCAGCCTAGCTTTGTATTACTAAAGAAACTGTTATATAAGTTCTCAATTAAGAGTAAAAACACAGCATTACACTCAACTTCACTATGAAATAATAGCTTACTTTGGACATGTTTCATCAGCTGTTGCCATCATCTTCAACGGAGATTTACTAATAAACTCGTGGTAGCGACATGAAGAGGTCTCTCTTCTGGGTAGATGAATTTTGAGATGAGTGCGTTTGTTTGTTGTATATCAAAATTTATGACTTTGTTTTTGTTTTTTATAATTAATAGATTTTTCCAAACTGTCAATCCAACTGGATTCTGCACTGATTTTAATAACTTGGGTTCACTGTGAAAATTATGGATTTGAGCCCAAAAATGATGTGCTACAGCTGACTTATCTGTCTGTTTAGCTTTAAATACCTGATGTGTTCTTTAAAACGTTGTCCGATGTTTCTTTTTCTTTTACCTATATACATCTGTTCACATTCCTTGCAGCTGGTTTCATATATCCCTGATTGTTTCATTGGGGGGGATGCTATCTTTTGTGTTTGTATGGATCAGGTTTTTTAAACTGTGCTTATTAACTGGGGCTAAGTTGATGTTCCATTTTTTAAAGATCTTTTGAAATTTTGGGTGACAAAGCATGGTAAGTGAATTTTTTGAAGCTGGTTTCTACTTTTATTCTTTTTGAATGCTAATTTCTTTTACTTTTTTCTGATTCATAAATTTATTAATCTTCTTCTTGAAACAGTACATGCCATGCCATAGGGTTAAAAGTTATCTAAAAGGGAGATATAAATTATAGCCAATATAATATGAATTATACTAAGAAGGGACAGATGTACTTTGGAACTGTCCAGGGAAGAAATATTGTAAAACATGTCTATGAAGGCAAGGACAAACAGTTGTCATGAGCTGACAAGTGACCAGGTAGGATAGTACTGTTAAGGGCAGGACATTAAACTGGAGGGGGTGAGGTTCCACTGCCCGAGGGTGGACATAGCAAGGAAGAGAAACAATTCCCTTGCTGGTCGAGCGACACTTTTGCATTACCTATGGAAGAGCGGCAGCGATAAGATGTGATATTTGATTCCACAGGGGAGTCAATCGGGCTACATATGGCCGCAATAGAAATATGGTTGAATTCACAAGCCCTTGAAGATGGCCATGATAGAAACAGTGTTTATTTGATGCACCAGAAGATGGTCAAAAGTAATAAGGAATAAAAGGCACAATCCCATAAAGCATAGTTGAAAAGGGGAAAATTTAGAGGGAATGCGTGTGCATTTGAAGGCAGAAAAGGCCAATTAATGAATAAATGAGTTCAATAATAATCTAGAACTTACAGAAAATTACTTGTGTCTTACCACACCTGAGAAAGATTCCAAACAAAATCCTGAGCTAGGACACCCACATCTCCACACCATTCCTAAATATCCTAAACTTGCACGTGGTATATGAACCCAGCACCCCTATAATAGGTTACCGCTGCATTCTTTATTGCAATTTCTATTATCCAATTAAGTTCTAATTTATATTCCTTCTGGCTTTATGGTAGGTTTATCAGTCTGAATACAAGGCTGTTGATCAAGACATGTTTGTATGAAATTTGGTTGTAGCTGTTGTTTATTATGTAATTTTCCATCTGTGTTTCTTTCCTATAGGTTCCAAATTCTAGTTTGTTATGGTTTCTGATTATTTTTAGGTCCAAGAAGGGAAACATGCCATTTGATTCTTTTTCTATTGTGAATTTTATGGAATCATCTCGAAGATTTAGCAATTTAAGACTGTCCTTGACTACTTTTTACTTTCAAGATATACATTTTGTTTGTCATGCAAATATTTTAAATATATCAACATTTAAACAAAATTCGTTAGAGCTATTTTTGAGTAAATCAACATTTTCAAAAATTTTTCCATGTTGGGGGTGGGGGATATTCTTGAAAATCTTTGTGTAGCATCCTTGGAGGATTATGAGCTTAAATACTAAGTTTGGTATTTAACAGAATTTGTTTTTGCGCGCGCGCACGCACCCCCCCACACAAAACACACACACACACACACACACACCAACAGACAGACACATACAGAGACATTTTTCTAAAAATGCTTTTTTTTTGGATTCAGGAGGTCTCAAAACATATTTCCGGTGAAATCTCAGTATCGAATTTTGGGTTGCAATACAATACCTTCTCTATACATTATATACATAGTACGTATAGAGAAAATAAAAAGTAGTCGAGGACAGCCTTAAATTGCTAAATCTTTGTGATACTTCCATAAAATTCACAATAGAAACAGAATTGAATGCCATGCTTCCCTTCTTGGATCTAAAAATTATCAGGAACCATAACACACTATAATTTGGAATCTATAGCAAACAAACAGATGGAAAATTACATATTAAACAACAGCTAAAACCCAATTTCACACAAACACATCATGATCAACAGCCTTGCATTCAGGCTGGTAAACCTACCATTAAGCCAGAAGAAATACAAATTAGAACTTAATCAGATCATAGAAATTGCACAAAAGAATGGCTACACAGAACTTTTGGTATAGAAGAAGATTAATACATTTATATAACAGAAGCGCCCTAAAAAGAATAAAAGCAGCAACCAGCTTCAAAAAATTCACTTACTACCCTTTGGCACACCCAAAATTTCAAAAGATCTTCAAAAAATGGAACATCAACTTAGCCCCAGTTAAAAAGCACAGTTTAGAAAACCTCATCCATACACACATGAAAGATAAAATCCCCCTATTGAAACATATGAAATCAGCTGCAAGGAATGTGAAAAGGTGTATATAGGGAAAAGAAAAGAAAAGAAACATCAAACAACGTTTTAAAGAACACATCAGGTATTTAAAGCTAAACAGACAGATAGGTCAGCTGTAGCATATCATTTTTGGACTCAAAACCATAATTTTCACAGTAAAAGCAAGTTATTAAAATTAGTGCAGACTCCAATTAGATTAACAGTTTGGGAAAATCTCTATTAATTCTAAAGAACAAAAAAAAAAGTCATGAATTTTGACATACCACAAACAAACAGACTCATCTCGAAATTCATCTAACCAGAAGAGAGACCTCTACATGCCACTACTATGAGTTCATCAGTAAATCTCTGTTGAAGATGGTGGGAACAGCCACCAAAACATGTCCAAAGTAAGTTACTTATTTCCTAGTGAAGTTTGAGTGTAATGCTGTGTTTTTACTCTTAATTGATTTGTTACTTCACTGTGCATTTCCTTCAATGTTTTAATATACAAGTTCTTCCTATAACATATAGCCATTTTCGGAACAAATTTGGTCCTGAGGTGAATGCTCATTTACATGCTATTGTTTATCACAAGCACAAAACATCTGTAAGCAATGTAAAAGCAGTCAGTGTATTATCACCAAGCAGTTCTATTGAAATGAAACATTACCAAGACAAGTCTTAAGAAGTGGTGAGAGGCAAATGATTGCACATTGTTTTGTGATACCTAAGTTGGAAACCCAAAGAGTAATCATATGCTACTGTACAATAATATTAATTATATAACATAAAGAATTAATAAGTTTTGATAATAGTACTCAATTTATTATAAAGGATTTAGCACTGCTACAGATAGTGCTGCAAATCTTATCTGCCCACTGTGGCATCAAATACATCATGAATTGAGTCCGCTCCTCCTGTTTAAATTAGGATCATTCTAATCTGGGGTAGAGTATAGTGATTTCTTGGTGTTACAAATTCTAATCCAAAATGATGTCTAATTCAAACACATCACAGTCTGTAACTTCTGTATGCAAATCATATTATAATGGTGTTTAAAATACAGAGAATAAATAAGATGAATTTTGATTTCAAATTAAATGCATTTTACATTAAAATTAGATCCATTAATTGTTACAAACAGATATCTCCCACAGTATAATGTTTTCAGTAAAAGTGATTTAAGAATACATGGACTGATGATTTAAATGTCATTATGGTTGCTTTCCTACTGATATTAAGGCAATACTGAAGAAGGATCTATGGAAGAAATAAATTAGTTGAAGTTTCGCCTTGCATCATAGACTAACGACTTCATGACCTTATAATCAGGGACTGATTGATTTCCTCTTTTTATTGACTCTTCAGATTGACCTTGATGGGACTCAAACTAGACACTTGGTTCCACTATACAACATTAGGTTTCCAAGACAAGTGCAATAATTTCAACCTTTATTGTGACATCTACTTCAGTTGCTTTGAAATCTGCTTAGTATGGCATGAACAGGAGTTGCATTAGCAGTCATAGCATTCTCTCTTTTCTTTGCTCACAGTCTTTTGTGACAGTCCAAAGGGCAAAGTTGCTCATGCCCAGGCCAGTTATGTGTGTTGGCTCTTTGTGGCAGCTACCAGTGCAGCCACATGACATCCTTATCTTTCTCTTCCAGTGTCTCAAAACACTTTGACCAAAGAATACACCTTAGTATGGTGTCTTGGCTTGTGTATTCTGGGTATAAGCATGCACTTTTGCCTTCTGTGGTAAGTGGTACTGTATTACTCCAGACACAAAACACTCTTTCTTTCTAACATTTACTCCTTCATAGGTAGCATGAAGAAACAGTTTCAGTAACGCAAGATTATAACTTTCTTTAAAACATGTATGCACATATGAATCAAATTTTAGGCATATGGAACACCATATTTGTGTTTAGTTCATCTGGGCTTAATAAAACCAGTCAGGGAGACAGGGGCCATAGATGTAACAATACAGGTTAAAATTATTGGTTAGATTTACTGTTGTTTTTATATGAATGAAGGATGACTTTTGGGTGATTAGATGTTTTCGTTTCTGAATGTTACAATACTTACTGGCATATCCCAAGGATTTATGTCATCTTATAAATAAAAATTGGATAAAAATTAGAGCTGAACATTTTTGCTTAGTTCTCTTAAAATAATCCAACTAACAATTTTCAGTGCAACAGCAGCATATTGTGTTCATATATTGTGACTAGTACTATTTCTATTATTTAAAAATGTTAGTATACAATGATTTAGAAAGAAGAACCACCTTTTAATGGATTTTGAGGAATCGTCGTCGTCGGCGTCGTCGTCGTCGGCGTCGTCGTCGTCGTCGTCGTCGTCGGCGTCGTCGTCATCATCATCATCATCTTCTTCTCGCCTATGGTGTCATAAGTAGTTAAAGCAAGTGTTAAACACTACCAACAAAAATCATCATCGTCCTCGTCATTGTCATCATCATCATCATCATTATTGTGGTGGAGGTGGTGGTGGTTTCATTGTCATCATCATTATTATTACATTTACAATTTAATAAATATTACAGAAAAGAGGATTATGCTATAAGTGGATAAAATACATACAGGAACTATGTAAATACGTTGCAGATAGTGCATAGACACAAAATAGTATGAATTGTATACGTTTCTGACCTGTTAATGAGATGTTTGAGCTTGTTTTCTGGACACTAGCTCCTCTATTCATGGCTGAATCTTCGTTATTGCGGGTATCAAAGGGGATTCTGGATTCAAGCGATTTCTTTTTTCATTTTGATTGCTGCCAATGCAGAGAAACCCTGCTCACACAGATAAGCTGAGGGGAATGGAAGAATGCGTGTAATGGCACAGTCATTGCGTGTACTATTTGTGCGTGTAACACGAGAAATCCCAAATTGACATATTTTCAAATTTTATTTTCAATGAACTGTCAATGGACATTTCCAAAAGACTTTCTTGTAATTTTATGGGAAGATCAGAGAAATTGATGGCGAAGGTGCAAAACAGATTTGTAATCCATTCTTGTATATATTGTCTTTCTCAATTTTGGGGAAGTATTTTAAAAGCTGTAACCTGAGATTTTGTAGGTGGAATCTGATTATTTCCAGAAGACCATCAGCAATACTAATTTCATTTTGTCCACTATGTTCCAAAAGAGTTGGAAAAACTGCAATATTCCTTTTATCAATGCAATCAATCCAAAATAAAACTTTCTTATAAAACCCCTTTAAAGTGCTGGTCAGCGGAGCGACGGCTGGTCCTCTCTCTCCCTTCCTCTCTCTGGAGTCACAGTTGAAGGTGAAATCCTGGGTTCCCACGGCTATCCTCACTCAGCAGCAAGCAATGCTGACTTATTTGCCTATGATAGTAGGCAGACAGAGATCTCAGGGAAGTGTTGCAGGAACTTATCACACATTAACCATCGCGGCACTTACATTGGGTTAACGGTTTTATTTCCTTGCTCTTTACATTCATGTAGAAAGTTCCTGGCAGGATTCAACACAGTTACTTCTTTCACAAGAGAGCATAGGCACGTGCATAAGAAACTTTAATTTAGGCGGCACTAATCACAATTAAGTCAAAAACATTTATAGACACTTCACTTTTTGGCATGGATTCCGTATTCAAACTGATGTAGGTTCCACGGGGTGTTACATTATCATAGTATGTGGATTTGGGCAAACACTCTACATTTATAAAAATTTTACCCATGCGCAAAACTCTAACCTAGCAATTTCATTGGCTTGTTTTGGTGCCGAAGAACGCTTAGGGTGTGACTTGGATATGACGTAACTATTTGCGATTGGTCTATCCATCTCACATGTGATTTTTTACCTCAATTTACTAGTAGTTCCTCCCAATATACGCCACACCAACTTTCTCTTTATGAGCCAAAGCTTATCAAAAGCATTCCTCCTATCTAGCATTACACAAAGGCTACTATTGTATGAACAACTAAAATTGTCACTCAAAAATCTACTTATTAACGTTAGAAAATGCTTTCCAGGAACATTCTTCCCTGAACTTACTACATACATTTTATAACAAATAATTACATAATATTTAGAGAACATACAGAAAAATATATTACATCTTAGAAATTTACTTATATAATCAAATTAATTGAAGTACATAGTAAGGGCTCATTCAGCTGGGCGACAATCCATTTCGTGTCAAAACCTTGGAGTTGAAGATTAAGCTCATTAAATTTGTTGAAAACATCTGTCAGAAAAGCTAATTGGCAAATCTACTCATTTTCAAAATGCTTCACCAGATCAGATTTCAATTTTGTAAGGAAACATTTTACCTCATTTTTCAGTTCAAAAAGACGAGTCAATGCACGTCCTTGTGATAACCAGTGCACCTCGGTGTGCAAAAACAATTGAGTGTGCGTAGCTCCCATCTTGTCACACATTTTTTGAACAGATGGGAGTTCGGTGCACATGACTTAATTAAATTGACTACTTTTATAGCAGTGTTCAATGTTTTATGTAAATCATAAGTCATTTTTACAGTACCAAATTTTCTATGTGTATAATGCAATGTTGCCAAATTATTTTGAGGTTAATTTTGTGAATATGAGCACAACCCCTTTTTTACCTGTCAATGAAGCAACACCATCTGTGGACTAACTTACACACCAGAACCATGACAAATTTAATTTTAATCTTATAAAATTTTCAAGAATTTTAAAAACATCCTCCCCCCCTTGGATGTTCTGGAAATTGTTTACATCCTAGAATTTCATCAGCAATAGCACCCTTTTTAACGACAAACATCAAAATACTGAACATATATATGTAGCTCAGCATCATCAGACACACCTACCAATTCATTGATTTGAATAGCAAACCTTTTGTCTATATGAATATTTTCTACTATTTGGTCAATGATATCTTATGCCATATCATGAATTCTATGCCCTACACTTGTGTCAGAATTTGGAATTGTTTTGATTACTTTAGCGGAACCTTTGTGCAACATTTTGTGTGCTATAATCAAAGAACCAGTGATTCAAATTTGGTGATTTACTTTTTACAACTAGCAACACTCATACAATGCCTCAAGTGCCACCTCAGTTGATTTTGTAAAATGATGTATCATGCTTGAACTTTTATTCAAATTTTCTGCTTTGCGTCGGAAAAATTTGACCGACTTGCCTTTACATTCACTGTGATTGGTTACCACATGTCTGTGAAGCAGGGATGGTTTCATAGAATTATTTGACAGAGTTTGGTTGCAAATAATGCAGAGGGGAAGAGATGGATCACACATATTTGACATGAATCCATATTTAATGTAAGGTTCACTGTAATATCTGTATTTCACATTTCTCAGGTTTTTCGACTTGCTTGCATATGGTTCAACTTCAACATTATTTTCACCAATGTCCCATGGTAGAACAAGTGCTGTTGCACTTTTCACTTGCGGTGGTTCAACATTATCAACACTAACACTTGTTTCACTTAATTTATGTTAAAATAGTGGACTATCACAATAAAGACATTCAACAGTTCACAAATATAAAGAATGAGATATGAAACTTTTGAGTAAAGAAAACGAACCTGCATCTAACATGCAATGAAAATATACTGAATACTGAACTGTCAGTAGATTAACAGTTAATTAACATACATTCTCAGACAATGTTATTGTTATCGGTGTTTGAAACAAACAACACAAATTATTAGTGAGCACAGCTATATGTTATCATTGTTGGGTGTATCAGTAGTGCAGTTCAAATCTCTCTGGTTGAAATAGTTTTTGCTACTTTGTGATCATTCAGGAAACATATTATATATACCCCTAAGAAGTCTTCGCATACCCCAGGTTGAATATGCCTGGTCTGGGGGGTAACATGCTAGCCTCTGGTTCCTAAGGTCACAAATTCAAGCCTGGTGGAGGGTGATGGATTTTTCGGGCATAAAAAGAATTAGCAAGACTTCCTTCAGAAGGAAAATAGAATCATTGGTCCCTTGTCATAGATTTAAGGCATGTAAAAAATCTTAAGCATGATAAACAGGCTTCTCAGCAAATTGAGCGGCCTTTCATGCCGAATTTAGAACAGGACACTGAGAACCATATCAGTTCAAGGGCATCCATAAATAATACTAAATTTAATTTTAATTTCAGTCAATCTTTAAATTGTGCCCCACAAGATTATTTGGCCAAAAACAGCCACTGGAAATATGAAATCATTAAAGGTTTGAAATTCTTCAAAAGGGCTTGTGCCCTTCTGAAGCATTTACCAGGCTTCTTAGGTGATATTCTCATCTTGGTTCTCTTCAAAGCTAACACACAAAATAGTAACATAATGGATGAAAATAAATACAATACAACTATGCTAAGGCAGTTTTGGAATATAACAGAGTTACCATTTGCCATGCTGTTACAAACATGTGCATGGTTTGCAGTATATTAGATTCATTTACTTACTTCATTTTAATGAATCAAACAATTCTGTGTACTACGGATATCGTGTATCTGGCCTTGAAAGTATGATCTGTGTCCAGGTTCAAAGTGTACACTTGACCACTTCAGTTTGCTTTGCAGGAGAAGAGATAATTTTAATGTCTCTTAGGTATGATATATATGTGTGAGATGAGCTGAATACTGTTTTATCACTATGACAGTTCTTCCAACTGATCCTATTTTGGAATAGCCAATATTTCAAATAATTGGGGGTGGTGGGATGATAGTTTTTGCATTTTCATTGCTGTTTGTGCAACTCTGTGCTTCTAACAATTTTTCTGCAAATATTGTACATTTTACTTGTGTTTTATTGATCTTAAAACTGTTCTTTGGATGTTTATGGCTTCTTCTAGATTATCTACTATAAATACGTATAGAACACATTGTAATAAAATGAAAAAACCAGATTCTGCTAAACCACTTTATTCCATACTAAGGCACTCAACATAATACAACCCATTCAACCTGTAACACTAATGTCATACATACACTTGACACACAAAATAACTGAATCATAACTCATCCTTGACAGCACTATGCATAGTCCGCTGCATTCACACTTCACTTTGTGACTGTTTTAACTTTTTAATCCAGACTGAATTTTAAAAAAAAAACTGTTTGCTGGCCCTTGCTGGCTCCTTATACAGTCCCATGAAGAAGCCCAGAAAGATCTAGTAACCGAATGTTTGCAAAATAGCAATTACAAACCTTCAAGATCATATTACAACGGCTTTTGCATACTACTTTGAACACTTAGTGTTCATTTGTGCTACTGTTAAGAAGTCAAACAGGAGCCCCCTCAGCTGGATGGATGCCTGCACTGTCGTCACAACGCTGCCTCCTCAGAGCTGGTCATTCCAACCAACATCATCAGTGGGCTGGCTAATCTAGGTGCACATGAACAGCTTCCCTCAGGGCAGCCTCTGGATGCAGTATACAACATCATTAATCTTCTTTACCATGCAATATGGCCCTTTGCAAGGTTGCTGAAATTTGGGACAATGTGCTGTAGTTCGAGGCAGGTCTCCCTGTCAGAACCCTTTGCTGATGTCTTGATGGTTGTAACTGATCTTCATCTTGTCACGTGCTGCCTATGTGTTGACAACTTGGATGGTCCATGAGGTCCTTCCACTCCCAGTCTACCAGAAACACCCTCATGGCCACCATGCCTTTTGGCATAATCACACCCTACTTCAGGTGTGTTGGAACTCTGGTACACCACCTCATCTCTGCTGAGTTGTAGGACCCTCCCACCAACATCAACCATCAAATTATGGCTCCTGAGGGAGTCTAATTCCAATTTCACTTTCTCAGACACCCTTGCGCATCCACAGAATTATGAGGCCCTGTCTTAGGGTCAACTCCAACAAGACCTTAATCCCCACTGCCAAGGTGTTGCCTGATGCTGTCACACTCTCACAGGATTAATTTGTTTCCCTTGTTGGCAAACCCCCTGCCATGTCAGGTTGGATTAAGGTCACAGCTGCACTTGTGTCCACTAGTATCTGGTACAGCTTCTCTAATATCCAGCCATCCAGAACTTCTGTCCAAGGCATACAGCTTTAATGATGACTCCAATGTGTCTCTCACCACATCGGGTCTTATTAGTAGGAAGCCTGTCAATTTGGCTGTAGACGGTGTTTCACCAGGTACCCTGGCTGCATTCTTAACACACACTGTTTGACATTCGTCAGTTAGGTTGTATACAGTATTTCACCAGGTGTCCCAGCTGGCCATATCTTCAGCATATATCACTAGGAGGTCATAGTCAATGTCCTTGGATTGATACTCCTTTTCTGTGGCGCCAAATGGTGGGGGCAGCTGTTACTTCGGTTACCTGCTCCGATCTCTCTGCAGGCATTGCCTGTCTGCCATCTTGGTGTGTACAGTCCCTTACTAGTTGTCCTGGCTGGCCACACCCCTAACACAAACCACCGAAAGGTCTTCGCCTACATTCCTGGATTGAATCCCTCATTCCTGTTGAAACAAATATTCCTAATCCTTCAAGTGGGAACCGGTGTTACCTTGACTGCCCCTATCCTCAAAATGACCATTAGTGTCTCATTGATGGTCTTGTAATTGCCAAGCATTAGATGCTGTTTTATCTTGACATCATATATCCCATCAACAAAAGAGTAGGCAGCTTCCTGGGACAGATAACTGGGCAGAAGGGCCACAAGAACTATGTTCACTAATTGCTAAATGGCCAAAACAAACTCCTGCAGTGTCTCTCCTGGTTGTTGCTGCCTCATCTTTAGCTGACGACAATAAGCTGTGGCCAAGCGATGGTTCCTGAAGCATCTCTTGAGAGCCTCCCAGATTATCTGGATGCTGCAATATCGGGTTCACATTCAAAACTTTCTATCAGCTGTACTGCTTCCTCTACTGCCAGCCAATGGCTGCGGATAGTGACAGTAAGCGAACTGTTGGCGAAGACTTCGAACATCAAAGTTCGCTTGTGGCTTCTTTTTAGACATTTCTTTGGTGAGAGTCTCATTTTTAACTTCATTTGGTTCATCTCTTCCATTGGGGAGTTAACTGTCATTATTTCACTCCCTATCTTGTCCATCATAGAATTTACATTCATTTCACTCCTCATTTCTTCCATACCAAAATTTACACTTTTCATCTCAGATTTCATTTCCATCTCCATCTTTTCAATCTTGAATAATCTTTTAAGCATTTCCTCCATATTGGCTTCTATATCCCACTTCTGAGGTCAACATAGCAAATGAAAACACCAGTTTTGCTAAATTCATTTTTTTGGCTACTAAGGCACTCAACGTAACAGTATGTTAAACTGTAATACTAAGGTCACACACTCTGTACACAAAATAACCAAATCACTAAGCCACAAATCATGATTGACTGCACTATGCACTGTCTATTGTCAATGTTCACTGCATTCACACTTCACTTCTTGACTGTTCCTACTTTTTCACAATACACAGACTTTCACAAAAACTGTCAGATGTCTCTTGCTGGCTCTTTATATAGTCCAGTAGTTCCTGGAAGGAACTGGTAATCGACTGTTGATGAAACCATAATTGCAAACCTTCAAGATTGTATTGGGACTTTGTTTGTCCGCTTATTGTTTTCATTTGAGTTATTGCTAAGTGAGCCAAGTAGGTCAGGAAGCGACCCCTTGGCCAGCAGCCCATGCAGCGGCCTACACTGTCGTCTCAATATTTATAAGCTAGTGGTGAAATTCAAAGTACTCAGAACAGCAGTTTAAAATGGGTTGATTATTTTGCCCTGGTCATTATTCATCTATTTTTGCACACATAGAATACTCAAGAACATTATTCTATAGGTTATTAATGACTCAAAATATACTTAATAATATATTGTTTTTATATAGTCAAATGATTGTGATCTGAATGCAAAGCATGCATGTCTCATTTTAAAGGAAATTGCATATATATAGTACCAAACTTCTGCATTGTGTTAAAAAATTTAAAAGATGTTCTGAGGTCTTACTGATCCTGATATATTCAGCATCTACAGATAGAGTAACTTTAAACAGCTTTTATAGCAAGCTGAATTAGAGAGAGAATATACCAGACTAACATGAAATTTATGAATACCATAAAAAAATTGGTTCAATTTTTACTTTATGTCTCTTGCTTCTTCTGAATATGTGTTTTAGGGTTGCCAAGATTTAATAACTTTACAGAAAGTGCAGCAATTTCAATAACACTGGAGAAGAGTTCAGATAATGTAAATTTACCTTATGCTTGCTGCAATACTGGTTGAAACTCAGAATAATGTTAGTGAGTAATGGTGATTGTTAACTTCTCATCAATCTAGTCTATTGTCAAGTCCACCTACCCAAAATATTGCAGCGAACTTGTATGTGGTAACCCACTGGAATGCTGTGGTAGATGCGATTTTTGTACTTCAAAACAATCAGTTTGGTGTTATACGTCACAGGCATTAAGTTCACCACCTCCAACTCAGAGTATTTGGCTTCCCCCTCTTTCACTACTCCACTGTCCTCACACACTTTACCAATGTTTTGCCACATTTTTATCAGTTTCTTGGTCAACTGCACTTCCACTTTCCCTGATTCATAGTTAGTTATAATTGTACATGGCCATATTACCTCACCCTCTAATTCAATATGCATTAGATGTGAATATCCCCTCTGTAGCCGAATATAGACCCTGAAATCCTTATCACTGTCTAGTAGTGATACACATATCTGAGGATAGTTTCCTTTTGTGTAGAATTCCAAACATACGGAACTGGATTTTTGATACCAGTCCATTCTTATCTGATCCTCCACTGTTCCTTTTGAAGTAGCTGAAAAGAAAAACCACATATTATTATTCTTCTTGAGCTTATTTTCATCTTTTGTCATTTACTTCTTCATAACCATCAAAGAGAATGATACTGAAAGAAAAAGGCAATAAAATTGCGGTTTCTAGCATTTGGAACAAAGCTAAATATAAGGATATTCAAGAAATAATGGTGTGTGTACTGCCACATCTTCAGGAAAGAGGAAGGAAGGAATAAAACTACTTTACCTTTCAGATGGATAGATTGGTTTGTATGGATTATAAACACCCTATGAACAAAGAGGATTTTTAAGTAGGGCGTGCACTAGAGCAGCAATGACTAACCTTTCTTGAGCTTGGTCCAGTAAATTGATGCAAGTGCTTGAAATACCAGAATATCTATATTGTGTTGGTACTGAACTTAAAAGACTGAAGTGCTTCTAGTAGATTTATGAACATTCAAACACATACATTTAACAAACTAACTTTATAAATATTAATCAGGTTCATACTATACAAAATTGAGCATGTTGCCAGCATACTAGCAAAAATTTGTCTCTAAATTTCAAGAAAAGAAGAAAACGCAAAATGAAATTTTTAAAGAAAAATATGGAAATAATATATTTTACAAAGTTTATGGTAACACATTTTACATTTACTATATATGTAAGTAAAAAGAAATCATGGTGGAGCAAAACTTTGATTGCAGAGTGTGTCCACCCATGATGAATGATTCACAGAAAGAGGAGGAACACACTGTTGGTAGAGTGAACTGATGTGCAGTTTTGACTCAAAACTGAGTATGATCAGCAAAGAAAACATTATGTAGGAAATATGACAAGTCAAAATTGACCAATATGAATCTTTCTGGAATCTCAGGTGAATTTATAAGTACCACCTAATTCTTTTTTTCAACTACAGTAGAGATATTAATAATATTTACATAAGTATGCATGTGGAAATGTATGTACTAAGGCTTTCATGGTCGGTGTCCATTTGAAGTAAAATTTCTTCGGGGCTTGTAGGCTGTGGTCAAAAAGTAGGATTTGCTCCTGACAGTTTGCTCAAAACTGTGTTGAGCATCATCACAGGACTTGACAAAGAGTGAAAGGCAGACTTCCTGCCTCTCTTGTATATGTGTGAGAATTATCGCCTCCTTGTCACTGGTTGGCTGGTGGACATCCAATCATCTGTGTTGCCGCTACACTATCCTTTCCTCCCCTATCACTGGTTCTGGTTGTTTGACTATTTGTAGGTGTTCTAGCACTAATAGTGCAAAATGTCAGGACCAAATCCTACTTTTCAACCATGATCTACAAGCCCAGAAGAAATTTTACTTCAATTACCTGTGGAAAGTCCAGATAAACAAAACTCTTTCCACCTTTATTATCAGTAGTACCAACATACAGCTTCAAAGATTCCACTAACAAACACATAAGAGTATAAACTCAACTGAAGGCTTGGTGTCTTCATTCTCCAACATCCTCTTCACCCAAGTGTGTCCCAAGGGGAATGACCAGCTGGATTGGGTGACAGATTTTGCTACCATTTGGTACGCAAAGTATAGCTGAACTTCTTTTACCATCCTACCCTTTGTAAGTTCTTCCGCTCTCCTCTCTTCAATATAATTCTAGATCTTCTTATAGTAGAACTACAACTTCTACTTTCAGAATTGGGTGGCTGCCTTCCAGATGTCTTCCACAAGTGATTTGGTGATAGTTCTCTCATTCTCCATATTTATCTCAAATTATTGTCTCTACTTGACTCAGGACCACATGTTATGTTTGTTAACATTCCACCATGAGTGATGTGAGTTGAGGTTGATACATTGTCTTCTCAAGTGTTCTTCTCTGAATTCAGAGTAGGTTCAATTCCCATAAGGACTGTAATTAACTCTTTGAGACGAGCTGTAAGTGACCCAGTACTTTTCTAACACAGTATTTGACAGAACTGGCCATGAATTAACACCAACGAGAAAACAACTATGGACCACTTTTGGAAGAGATGGAAGGAGTGCCTTGTACAGCTGAGTAAACATTGAAATTTATTTATGGATGGATGCTCTTTAACTGCTATGGTTCTCAGCATCCCATTCTATATTGGGCTTAGTTTTGCTCAGATGCCTCTTTATCAGGCTTGAGATTCTTTTATGTGCAATAAATCTATAACACAGGGCCAATGACTTTACACTCCTTCTGAAGGAAGTCATGCTAAGGATTTTTATGCCTGAAAAAAATTGAGTTACTATGAAGTCAGATATCTGGAATGCAACCACTCCCTGAAGACAGGGAGTTTACTTGTACCACAAGTTATGGATATCCTATTTATTAATCCTTTTTAAAGGCGACGGATGAACCTTTCATGTTCTACGTCAGGTGTTCCTGAATTTAAGTGTAGGCCACAAAATTAAGGTAATGTAACTAACAACATAAAATACATTGCTGAATCGTCCTCGGTCACCGGAGACGACATTTTTAATCAGTGTCTTGTTTTGATGCTGACGTTTCATTAGCATTGTAAATGCCAAGATGGACTTTGTGTTCATGGCATATGCGTATGTCTTCATGTTAATATTTCCATGTTTATTGTGCTTTAAAGCAATTAAGAAGCTCAACAACTGAGTTTTCTACTCATCTAATAGCGTTTTTATGGAATCTTCAAATTACAGGTGTAAGAATGAAGTGGCAAAAATAATGTGGAACAGATCATTATTCATTATTAAAAATCTAATAAAATCCTCTCTCTCATATGCAAATCATTGTCAAATTCTAGGATTCTAATAAAAACACGTTTGGAAGCACTATGTGAGCATATCAATGACATGGCCTGTTTTCCAATGCATGTTATAATATCTGCCATTTGGTTCTATTGGTGCATGCTCATATTATTGTTAAGTTTTCATTTATTTCTGGGCAAAATATAATACTTTACCTGAAAAGGAGAGTTTTTGGGGATGCTATCATTGAACGTTATCAGATTTTACAATCTAAGTCAAAAGTGTATTATCTCCAATCTCGCTTTTCTCTTTTACAGGGAAAGGATCTGCAACCAGAAATTCCAAAGGTCTACAGCGTCTCAGCTCAGGGAGTGGCACAAATTTACAAGTTGGCCTCTTGAAATAATATACTTTACGAGTCCAGAAGTTATTTAAACACTTTTAAAGCACTAAAATGAAGCCAAAATACCTCTGTGTGCTTTATTTAGGCATTAGTGGAGTCAAGCATCCCATTTTTGATACCCTTAACGTAGAAGAAATTGCTTTGCTGGTTTACGTGATTGTAGATGTGAGTGAAAACAAGGTTAAACCCAGAATGACATGGAAGAGAGTAAGAGTGCTTGAGACTCACAAGGGACAAGATGGCAAAACAAGATCAGCTATACCTTGCTTGCAGATGGCAGCAAAATCTGTGACCTTATTCAGCTAGTCATACCCCTTGAGACAGACCAGGGTGGGAAAGATGTTGCAGAATGAAGATGTTGATGCCTTCTGTTATGCTTGTTACTCTGTGTGTTTGTTAGTTGAACCTTTGAAACAAGTATATTGTTTGTGATGTTGAAAATGAGTCGGAATAGTAACACTCACCTCACTTATATGTAATTGTTCCAAACATATGTTTCAAGGGCAATCGCCCTCTTCTTCAGTTGAAGTCCGACTCGGACTTCAACTGAAGAAGAGGGCGATTGCCCTTGAAACATATGTTTGGAACAATTACATATAAGTGAGGTGAGTGTTACTATTCCGACTCATTTTCAACATCACATTGATTAAAACTTCACTTGTCTCAAACTTCTGAGTTATTTAATAAGTATATTGTTACTACTGACAATAAAGCTAATATTAATAGAAGCAGTTTTCTTTATCCAAGCTTCCCATATGTTTTTGATATCTGCCTCCAGATGACATACATTTTAGTCTTGTTGGGAGTCTAGTCATTAGAAGTCAGAGTAGCTTATAATTTGTGTAACGTCATAGGTAGTTGCTATCTCCTCATATAGTTTCTAATCTAATGCTCTCTGTAATCTGAGAATATATGTATATTTTATGACTCACTGGTGTGTTATGCATCCATAACATTTAATTTAACTTCCAGTAAAACAGGTTCACCAAAAATATGTGGGGGGCAATCTGGTAGTCATCCATATTTCGATCTTTATTGTTAGCAGTACCAACATTCATATTTCAAAGATTCACTAAGAAACACATACAGTAATAAACATAACAGGAGGTTTATAAATGTTATGTGGGAAGCATAGTGAAGTTATTTGACATTATATAATTACAACTGGGATGATTCTTATTCTAAGTTCACTGTTTATTTTGAGTGAGGTTACAGTAAGAATCATCCTAGTTGTAATTATATAATAACAGAAGGTGTTAGCAACTTCATTCTCCAAAAATATATTTATTTCAAAGATATTAAAACTATAAAAACAGACTCATTGACTCACTGACAATGTGTGCAGTAGGCTCCTTTCTGCAGTTTTCTTTTAAATTGCATCTTTAAGAATCAGTACATACTGCAATCAGGTTGTTCTTCCTTTGCTCTATGGAGATATGGTTAGGAAAAATTGCAGCTATAGTCGCCAGTGGGAAATTAAGACTGTCCTGGCAGATTACTTTCTGGACAATGGATTGTTTTGGCAATTTTCATCTAAAGTGACCAACTGACTAAATGCTTAATTAAGGAATTTGCTTATGATCAATTCAATATCACCATCCTTCATGTCTACGCATTATCCACCTTCCATCTTAAAACTATTCCTGAAAACCGAATACATCCAGGACCATATCTGATGAACTCTGATCTGATGTGGGTAGTATTTTACATGAACCATCTGAAGTAATTCAAACTTGTGAGAACAATTTCACAGATATCAAAATTAGCATAAATCATAAAGTATACCAAAATTAATCATGTTAGAGTGACAATCTGATCAATCTACCCTTCTTACAAGTCAGTAAAAGAGCAGGGGATACACAGAATTGTGCTTTGCGATTAAGGGCTAATTTTTATTATAAGTACTTACATTCTTCTGTAACTTGATTACTAGCTTTATTGTTCTTGCTACTATACAACTCTAACTTCAAGTCAGGTGCATTGCTTGTATCATGTTTAACCAGGCGACCAACAGTACATTTGTGAAGTATTGAGTCATAATTTACCCAAGCATGAATCTGAAAACAAAATGATAAAAGAAGTCAATACCTTATGAGAAACATTTCTTAGGCCCAGGTTTATGAATGTCAGCATAATGTTTACAGATACTTTACCAGCAGTTGGATTTTAAAATTGTTGGTTAGACACAATCTGTCACTAAAATATGCCTTAACTGTAATATTTATGGCAGAATATCCACTGGTAAACTCTTAACCAGAAGGTATTTTGAGTTTACTGGGCAACCTTTAATTAACAATGCCAAAAAGGAACTGTATTGACTTCTATAAAAAAGATACCAATGATAAAGAACAGTGTACGATACACGTAAAACAGTTAATGATACATCTTACATCTTACAATCACCTAATATAACATAAAGTACTGGAGTTGGATTCACTTCATACACTGTAGTAAAGCAGTATGAGCTATGAACCATTCAGCTTTGTATTATGTACTGCCTCACGTTACCTAACACAGCTTATTTCATGAGTTTAGTTTCACAGATCATTCATGCCCCCATATTCATGTACACAATTTTTTCTTTGTTCACATATAATGAGTACTACAGCTAAAACATAGCTAAATTTTAAACACATCCTTTAGATAATTTGATAACAGTTTACATTAGTTACACCAGATAACATAAAGCATATTAGAATGGAAACTGGACTTACCCACTGCAGAGCATCTAAAAGCCATAATGTTATAATATGTTTTGTAATGAATTAATTTCAAGAGTGCAAGGAAAGGGTAGTTTTGCATATGAAAGGAAATAAGTCATGTGTTTTACTGAACCTTAAAGACCAAAAATAGACCTGAGAAGTTATTGAAGTTTTAGCATCTAACACATTGTGGTGAATAAAAATGTATAAATAATACATAGATTTAACGGTTATGCTGTTACTGATGTAAACTAGAAGTGATAATTATGTCAACCCATAAAATCATTTTTTCCAGAAATAATGCAGTATCGTAATGAACAGCTGCCACAATCCCTGCAATTTTGTGCCCTTGGAAGCATGTAGATTGCAATAGGTGATTTCACAGCATTAGCACACCAACAGTATTGCAATTAGTGAAGAAAGTAAGCATAGCTATTAAAAGATTTCTTTGTTATTGCAAGAATGCCAGGAGCTACATTAGGTTTCCAGAAGCTGAAAATGAAATTGAAAACAATAAACTAAGTCTTTTTCTCATTGCAAAATTCCCTCTAGTGTTGGAAGCATTAAATTGCAGTCATTAAAAGTTTAGTCACCTGGAGGAAATAATGCTGAAATATTTAGGAAACAGAAAATGCTAGTTATCATGTTTTATTTTTCTACTCCAACACACCAGCATCTGGTTTCTGGCTCTCTTTAATATTCTGCCTTTCATCTATAATTTGTACCAGTATTTCCTCTTCTTTTGGTGAAAAACTGTTTTACCTGTTCCTTACTTTAAAATCCACCATTTTAAATAATCCCTAACCTCAAAGTAATAAATTAACAGGAAGTGTTAAAATAATTGACAATCCAAGTATACATTTGGAAAAAATAGTCTGCCAAGAGCTTGGAAATTTGCATGAAAGCATTAACTGGAAGCAAGTCTTAACCAGAAGATGATAAGAGCGTAGTAATGTTTACTGTAACATCACTGTGACTGTAACTTACAGTTAATATTTACTCTTACTTAACGGAACATTAAAAAACTGGGCCTTTGGGTATTACCACCATGCTGACTATGTTAACATAAGGATCTCAATTGCTACTTATCTCCTATTACCAAAACATGACTATTGATTTATTGGCACTGTATATTTCTCTGCATTCTTGGTTCTGTAAAGCAGACCAAGTTGTTAAAAATACAACAAGAAATGTTGCAGTGGTATGCTTTAACTCCATACAATGTCAGACTCTGTCACAGTCAGTGGCAGCTAACATGAGTGTAAGAGCACAAGAGCAGTGAACACCCTTGCTTTTGACATCTTGTGGATTTATTTGGTAGTTTTTGCCTTCAGTGCTGTTAAATGCAACACATATGCAGTAGTTTAAAATCTATGGCGTTTGAATCATCCTTTCCCTTGTCGACGTCAGGAATGGGAACTCGAACATTATCTCCTAAATGGGCAGCAAGAAATTTGTTGTCAGAGTTTAACTTCATCTTCTTTGCCTGCTGTAAGATGATTTGATTTAACTTTTTCAGCTTTGTCCATATTGAAACAAATATTGCATTGAACCTTGCTCCCATAACCTTCTATACCCTCACCTTCGCCATCTCAAAGAGTATGTCCACAGATTAAATGAAGTTTTCAGCCACCGTCTTGAAATGTATGGGCACCAGTGGTTTCTTTCAAGCAGACACAGAAGACACTTACTTCTGAGGTTGAAGGCTGTTGACCTTCCAGAGTTTGAACATCAGAATAATTGTTTTCCTCACCTTGGATTGCAACCCTCAGTGCTTTGGAGAAAGGGAACTTCATCTTCTTTAGGGTCATCTGTGCCATATTGTTCAGTTATTTCAATGCTATCTAGGACTTTCTCCTGATCTTCTTTGCTCTTTATGGTTTGTAAAACATCCTAGGGCAGAGAAGAAGTTGTCAGACGCACCTTTACAACCAAAAAGAGCTTCATATGGCTTTCTCTTAATTCTAGAATGGAAGGCTCAGTTCTTCATCGGCTTAACAAAACATAACCCAGCTAGTTTGTTGATCTTTCATTCAAGCCGAAACCATATTTTCAATGTCTTGGTTAGCTCTTTCAACACTCCCCAGACTCTGTGAGTGTCATGGGTGATCTTGAACGATCTTCAAAGAGGAACAGTACTTAATTAAGCTAATTATTGGCAAATTCTCTCCCATCATGGATTGTAAAATTGAAGAAGCTCCGAAAAATGTGAATATGTCCAAGAGGGGTAGGCTACCTCTTCTTCTATCTTAGATTTAAGAGGATGGAGAACAAATTTAGTGAGGTGATCCTGATACACCATTATAAATTTGTATTCTCTGTCTGGTGGGATTGAAAATGGATATGATCGACTTGACAATCGGAATTAAAATCTGAAAATACCATGGACTTCACCACAAACTTCTCATAACTCCTTTCTATTTTCTCTGGTATGGCTTGGGCAGGTGGATATACAGTTCAACATCAGATGTTTACCATTTTTGTACTAAAGGGGACTGAAATTTCATTAAAAATAACAAAAAAATCAAATTTTAAATTTTAATTCTTGAAATAATTTAAACATTCGTGAATACAACAAAAGTATAATTGGGCACCAGCTGCCATTTTTAATCCTTAAATCAAAGCATTAGAGGAGAAACTGTACTGGACTCTGCAAAAAAAAAAAAACTTCAGATCTCATTCACACCAGGCAAAATAGAAACCAAAGTTGTGCAGAAGAAAATCAGCAATACAGGAAGAAAAGGATAGAAAAGGCAAAAGTAGAGGAGAGAAAAAGGAAAGCTGGATTCTACCTACCAACATGGTGATATAGATGATATGGGCCATACATTCAAATCTTTCCTTGTTTTCTCGTTATTGATATTTTCAGCATTTTTCTTCCTGTAAAATGATCCTTGCAGAGCAGTTTTTCTGTTATAGAAATAAAATTTGCTGCACATATTCACAGAGGTACAGTGGATAAAAATTGAGCTGGGGTTTACTCTCAGATGTGTTTAAACATATATTTCAATTTTCAAACATAAACATATTTTTTATAACTACAAAAAAAGCACATTTATAACTTTAATATTTTCTGGAGCCTAAACCAAAGGAGATACAGAGAAACCTTGGGCAATTTCAAAAATTAGATGCATTGTCAACCTAGGGTTAAAATATTAGAGCAATTTTTTTTTGTGACGTGACGTGACAAAAACATATGTAAATTTGACCGTAACTTCCAAACCATTACAGCCAAATGGATGAAATTTGCACTACATCACATATTGTCACATATACAGCCTGGTGGATTAATAATTAGAACACTTATCAATTAATTTTAATAGTTTATCTAGTAACTAATAATTTCTCTGAAACTTTTAACTACGAATTAGCTTGAAATTTGCACCAAAGACATGGTTATGTGGTTTACTACATCCTGGGAAAGTTAACACAAGATCATACTTCAGCTTGACAACTAGTTAATGCCTAACAGCTCATGAATGTGCATCATTCTTGAGCTTTAAGCTCATTGGCTCTTATATATTTAAACATCCCCCCACATATAGGTAGGCAATAATAAGTTTACTATGTCCAGTTAAGTTCTCTCTTTCAAGCTCTGTCTGTTTGACTGTCTGGATGCCAGACATAGTTACATGTGACATGATAGCATTACAAGTTTATGGGGCGCAGATGTGCCACCAAAATTAGAGTTAGAACATAGGTCTACAAGGCCCAATCATGTCTCCAGGTTGTGTCTGCACATACCTCTAAGGTAAGATGTTATGCATATTGTTTTGTTGTCTCTATTAACTCCCCATAAGCCAGTAGATTAATTGCATTCATCCTTTCAGAAAATAAATAGATTGTAAACCAAGTATGCTCTTCTTTCTGTAGTTACACCCTTAATCGCACATCTCCTTAATCCCAGGGTTGCAACATACGATTGAGGTGCCGGCTGTTCCCCGAAACCAGTATTTCCAGTAGGGAAAAGTACAGTTTCATCCTGTACCTTTACATTTTAGTCCACCACAAGAGTACAATGGTGGAGCACCGTCTTTTCAAAGCTATTTTAATGGGAAGTAAGGTTCGGCCCTGTACCTCTTTATGTAAATTATACCCCTAGAAATCTATGGTCAAAGCGCCATTTTTTCCCGAAATCATTATTTGTTAGGTACATCTCCTTCAGCCCATTACAAGAAACCAAGGGTTGTGCGCAAATTTCTCAAAAACCATTTTTTTAGTGATAAATTTTGACTGTGAACATGTATTTTATATGCCTTGTATAATCCCTTAATCAGGGTAGATGCGTCTATCACTCCATAGAAATAATAATTTTGTGGGAATGTTTACTGCGCAATGTCACAAATCCATACCAACTTTAGAAATTGAAAAACCACTGTAAAAATGAGCAGGTAGTGCCAAGGGAACGCAATCGCTTAATAGCCGCCAGGTGGCAGTATAGCACGGTTATTTATTCTAAATGTGGTCTATTTTTCTTCCCCATTCAATGTTAAGGGAATGCACCTGTTTATGGATGATGCAAGATAACATTTGAAATCAAATTAATTTTTATCACGGCCTCCTGCAATTAACAAGCTATGTTCATAGATGTTGCAATGCTGTATAGCTATCAAGTGGTAGGCTTAGAGCAGACAACAATCTCAAGCAAAAAGCAATCTATTACTTGTCATTACATTAGATTTATTTACATTCTATTAGTTTGTATACATCCTGGACAAAATAAATTATATTTATAACAAATGAATATGTAACAGAGTTACTGCACTTTAAGTTCATAACTTAAAGGTTGAAGTTTTCTTTTCTTGCTGCTCTGATCAATTGTGTTGTTTACACACTTAGTATAATTATTTAAGGTAATGTTTACAAACTTGAAAACTACTTACAAGTAATTTCTCTGACTTTCTGACCTCAGATGCACTCATCAATGTCACTATAAACACTGTTGGTCTCTAAGCTCTGCATACTTAGCACAGTAAGAATGCTCCTTTGATTACCTACTGTAAAAATTTACTTGCTAAGTCCAAAGAGATCATTATATATTGAAATATGGCAACATGAAATAAGATGCAGACAACTAAATCACTGGGTACTAAAAGTCCTCCTCATAAATAGTCAAAATATACATCACTGATTTGTTCCCTTTCCCTCTCTTAACAGACCAATATAAAGCTCACCCCCCCCCAAATTTGCAGCGAAAATATTCACAAATATTTCAAAATTATTCACTGTATCTTGTTTCTGCAGCTCCAACTTTTTAACTTTATTTCTTCTAATATCCTCTCACCTGGAATCCGGATCTCTTCTCTCTGTTGGAATAGTACTGCCTATGTATGATGGCAAATTCTGGAACTTACAGAGTACTGCATTTTTTTTTAATTTACGGCATCGCAATGCAAGTTTTGTAACAGAACCATTTTCATGTTTCCAGTTTGTTATTAATAAATATGTCCTTTTTGTCAAAGTTGTTGGCACACAAAGCTGATGACGATGTTGGACAGCAGTATTTCCATAGGATAGCACAAATCCATGTCTGCCTCCTTGTTTCTTCTTTAGGGAATGAAAATGTAGAAACATTACCTTGTAGCTTTACACTGGTGTCCTAATTTGACTTACGTCCAGACACACAGCACTTTCTAGGCATCTGAAATATATTTCAAAAGATTTTAATTAATAAGTTCGCAAAAGTTTTCAAAATCTATTATAAGTACAGGTTATGTCCAATATAATACAAGAGAATACTTACTATTGCAGCTTTCTATCTGATTATCATAGAAATACTATTCAAGAGCGAGAAAAAAAAAGATGTTAGTTATAAATATATGCGATGTAATTGGAATATTACTGAATTTGAAAATGAATTTAAAACATACTGCTTCAACGTGTTTACTTTTTGCAGATTCCTCAGCCTACATGCAGTGTTACCAAATTTACTGAACATCATGGCTTGTAAACTCTAGGAGGCAGTGATTTTTATGGTTTAACTATCGTTCCCTGCGTCACATCGTTTAAATAAAGAAATCAAAATATACTTGTCTTACGTGTAAAGTACATTTTTGTCGTAATTCTTTAAAATTAGCACATTAACCTATAACCATTCTTGGATTCTGAAAACGGGGACCTGGATTGTGTACCTTTCTAAGTTAATCTACCTATTGAAAATGTTGGTTATTTGAGATTATGTGCTTCATGAGCTAGCTAAATGTGATTTCATGAAGATAACCCATCACCGTCTCACTGGAATTGCAATGCTCTTAATACATTATATCAAGTAATATTTTGGGTTAAATGAGGAAATTTAACACACAAAGCTATTACAAAATAAAAATTTACCAATTGCTTTGCTTTTTTTAACAAAAACATAGCAGCATTACTGGCAAATAAAAAAATAATATACAACATTATCATCATCCTCATCATCATTATATTTTAAGAATAGCTGCCAGCCCAATTAGATCTACTTGCTCTTTAGTTATGTCATTGTTAGCCTTAAAAAAGGCTGTTTTGGCATAATGGAAAATAAAGAAAGATGTGGAGACAGTATAAGCAAAGGAAAGAAACAGATTCAGAAGAAGCATGAATGTTAATTTATAAGAAAAGGATGTAGGTCCAGTTTTGGAGGAAAATGCGATACTTTCATTATACATTTTAGCGTTTACTGCCACACCATGCAATTGCTGCCATTACTGTTATGCTATCAGCATCCTCGCTTTCCCACACTGCTAATGGCATATTTCATCCTTTCCACACTAACCTAGGGGTGCCCTGCCTTCCCTCCTTTTCGTAATACCAACTATATATGCTCCATTAGGCAGACCATTGCACTTTTCAGATGCAAAGACTGACTACCTGACGTTACGTGGCCAACATATCCTTAGTCGGCAACATTACCAAATTTGTCAGCACTTAGGGCATGAGTTTGTTTTCAGTTAAGATTTGAGAGATCTCTTTCAAAATTTAACGCTGTCTATGGCAGAAGAACTAACCTCAAAGTTCAAATTTTTAATGATATGGCCAATTTACCTATTGGTTTATTAAAGAATTCCATGCTATATTGGAGTCTGTCATAAACTAAAAGTTCAACTAGCTAAATTTTGGCACAATACTCAAATAGGAAAATGTTTATTTTGCTACCCAATGTGCTATGCCAAATAAAGTTGAGAAGAAGATTAAAACTGTAGAAAACAAGAGCAGGCAAGTCACATATACTACACAGAGCTGATTAGTTTTGGCTGAAAGGATCATGATAATCTCATCATTAATATAAGTTTAATATAACCATTTTATCATTCTTTTTAGTTGTAACATATTATGTTTTTTTTTTTTTTAAATACAGTTCCGGAGTCTGATCAGGACTCCGGCACTGTATACCCTACTTTTTATTTACGTAATTTGTTTACTGTGATTACTGAATTTCTGTTTTACTGTATACACACACATACACAAACATATAACACCCATGCCCAAGGCGGGACTCGAACCCACGATCCCCTGCGCTGTGAAACTGTTCAGATTTGTATATACAACCCAGTGTTTAATATCAAATATAGCTTTTGTGTGTGCCATATTATTTTAAGAAACTATGTGTTACACAGATATACATAGTTTTGCAATTATTTCTCACTCAGGGATATGCTAAGGGCATATGATGTAGTTAAAGCACTGCATAAATATAATACTAAAAAGGAAAGAAAACGTTCAGTTAATGTTATCATATCTAATATGCTTGTGGAATTCTCATTCAATGATCTAAGCACAATTGTTAACTAACTTTAGGCTCTGTTTCACTACAGGTTTCTAAGTATCCCCTTTTTGCACATCTGTTGCACTATTATGCTTCCTTTTGCTATCAATGGTAATAAGCACTGATGTTTATTGGGTTGCTAATGTCATTAAATTTTTTTTAAATAAACACAAATGTATCTGTCTATATAAAATGTGCCATTGTGTTAAATCAAAGTGAACATAATGTTTATACAAGGTTGACATTTTACTGAGGTAATGGCAGAAATATTTCTCATGATTATTTAAATTGGTACGTCAACCTCTAGCATTAATGTTCATGTAGCACATAATTTTTGCTACCCCCTGTACTAGAGTTAGAGTTTTTGATTTGAATGTGTTTATTTTTTTGGATACTAATTACTATAGTATATATGTTCATATTTGTTGTAATTTTTTTTATGCAAACTTCTTAAAGATTAAATTTAAATGAAGTATCATTTTATGGGTTCAGAGTTGCATTAATCTTCAATTCATTTGATACTTTTTACGTAACAATTATGCATTATGTGGGATATATGTACATCATGAAAAATGATCTGTATATAATCAAAGATTTTATAAAACATAATAGAACAAAAATCATAGGAGATACAAAAATAGGAAGAAATGCACAACAATGGCAAACGAAAAGTATACAACATATATCCTAAATTTTTAATGTAATCACAGAATTGTGAATCGTATAACACATCGTTGTACATTTTCCCCTTTAGAATACCTTATTATTCATTTACCAAAATAAGTATAAGCACAACTCCTTTAAATCTCATTTTAATTAGGAAGTGTATCCTTAATATAACTGTTAATATTTATTCACATATTTAGCTTAAGCACACATGAAGGTGGAATAATAAACACTGATAATACAGAATTACATTTTTAAGTTGTTGAATTAACACATAACGCATCCAAATTACAGTACTTAATATCAGTAACATTTTATGCCATCATTAGAGAAAGGATAGAATGCTCAGTAAGTTCAATCTGGATGCCAGATATAAATTATGTGTGACATGATAGCATTATAAGTTTATGGGGCGCAAATGCACCACCAAGATTAGAGTTAGAACATAGGCCTAAAAGGCCCCATCATGCCTCCAGGTTGTGTTTGCACACACCTCTATACATATTGCTTTGTTATCTCTATTAACTCCCCATTTTAAGCCAGTAGATTAATTGCATTCATCCTTCCAGTAAATAAATAGATTGTAAATAAGTATGCTCTTCTTTCCGTAGTTACAACCCTAATCGCACATCTCCTTAATCCCGGTGTTGCTACAATATGTGATATAAATTTCAAAAAAGCTAGTACTATTAGTTTGGAATTTCAAACTTTCCATCATACATGTCCTTAAGATGAAAGTTCCTTCGACATCCTGTCTCGTCCTCCATGACCAATAGCCAAATGAGAGTCATGAAGCATGTGAAATAATTCAGAATCTTTAACATAATACTGAAAATTACTGGTTCCTTCTTTAACTGGATAAATGAATTTACTTTTGTTCTCATTAATTACATCACACCTCTTCAACACCTAATTAGTCCTGAGATTCCTTCTTCATGGTGTTTAGTCTTCAACACATCCTCCACCACCCTATTATAATTTTCATCTGTGAGAAACACACACTTTTTAGCTCTATTACTTCTAATTTGAGAGAGTTCATCATAGAACAAGTTTTCAACAAACCAATCCAAGTTTGTGAAAAGTCTAATTCATGTGTAGCAATCTGCTGCAACATCTTGAACACCCAGAAAAGTACTGGTCTACTTCAAGCAAAGAAGCCAGTAAGCATCACAACAATGCCCGAGTTTGAATTTAAATATGAAATACTACTCTACTTTTAGTGGGGAAGCCAGTGTGCTACACCATAATAAGAGTTTTAACTTAAATACAAAATATTATGAGAATAATACTTTGCCCATTTTGGCTTTATCATTCTATAAAATGCCTAGGAAACGTGTAAAAAAAATTTGCATTTCACAGTACTAAAAATAAATGATCCATCATGAAAATTCTAGTCCCAAACATGACCAAGCAGTTTGGAAATTATACTCTACTAAGTATTTACTGTTTTGTTTAAGAAAATGGGGCCAACAACTGCCTCTGTGGTCGAATGGTTAGAAAGCAGACTTCTTACTCAGAGGTCCCGGGATCGATTCCAAGCTGGGGAAAGGAATTTTTCTTTATCCAGAATTACTCCCTATACCCCACAGAGTCTGCGCATGTGCTTAAAGATGTAAAATGATTAACCTCAAGTTAATAACCTACATGTAAAAAAGTTGTTTCACAAATTAAAAGCCCCCAATATGACCATAGCAGTTAGATGGGGCTGTAGAACAAAAAGGGGGTCAACAAATCTGAAAACAGCGCTCTACATCAGAAGAAATATTTGCAGAATGCAGTAAGTAGTATTTTGTGAACAATGTTGGAATTGGAGGCAATCCAACATTTGCTGTTTTGGGAATTTATGTAAACCAACAAATGGAACTAGACTAGTCCATAAATAGTGTTCTGAAAAGAATATCTGGGGTTAGAGTAAAAAAAGCCTGCAACTATTGTTAATATGCCCCACATTTGTAATTTTGATTCCCTCAATTCATGGATTACATGCATTCTGTATGTGTCATATGTAATGTTTTGCTGCTTTCCAACAAGTCTCATATGAGCATTCTATCTCATTGCTTAACTAGCAATAATTTCTTTGGGAAGTTCTGTAAATGCTCTTGAACACTGTCCACAAACCTTGAGCATTATAGCTCCCTATGCTTTCCACTCTCACTAAGAAGTGAGCCAGTTGTTTCTAGTTTCTCATTACTGTAACAAAAATATTTATTGACTTCAAAATTGCTTATTAATAATTTTTAATTTGCTGCTGCATAACAATTTATTTGACGCTTTGAAGCATAGACAGTAGACGGCTCTGTTATGTCACTGCTCTCACTCCATTGCACACTAACACTCGCAGTCGAAGACTGACTAACTTGGCTTGCAACTCTTCCTTATATAGCTGTGAATTACATCAACAAAAGTTGCTAGAAGCTTGTGGAAGCCGAGAATGACTTTTTATTATTATCGTCGCCGCCACTGCCACCGCCACCACTACCATCATTATTATTATGACTGCCACAGCCCCCACCGCTGCCACCATCACCAACACCACCATGATTATCATCATCATCATCCAATTTTTCTTTTATGAGGCAGCTGTAAACTGAGTTGGCAATGCAAGCCCAAAAAAGATATACTATAACTGCCAATCTACTTAATGCTTTTAATTCATTGTTGTGAAAGTGTTTCTTCTTGTTTATTTCTAAACAATAATTTTTGCTTCTTGTAAACAATTACAAAAGAAAAAGTAAATGCAGTTAGTGACCTCAGCTAGTTCGTTTCAAATAAGGAGATACAGAAAGTGGCTATAGGACTTACTGATAGTCAGTCTTCAGTTGAAGAAGAGGGAAAGAGCCCTCAAAGCCAGTCCCAAACTTTTAGAAAAGGGTAAGTAATGTTATATAGTTGCTTCATTTTATTAAATGATTCTATCTCTTTATTAATGGTTTCAAAGTAATATTTATGATTCATATAAGAGGTTTTCATCTTTTGTTGGCAATGCGCAGAAGCCAGCTTTAGGCTGTGCACACTAATGTGTTTAATAAAAATTATTTTTCTGACTGAACTTTAGTTGAACTGAAACAAAACTTATAATTTCAGAATGAAGACTTTTATTCTTGTTCAGGCCTACCAAAAATGTTGTGCTATATTGCGAAACATAATTTTACTACTGCCTTGCTAAAAGCAGTAAAACATACATTATAAAAAATTAAAATAATAACTGGACCAGTGTGTTACATACCTGAGAAAAGAGTTCTGTTGCGTCCTTCCCTACTCCTTGCATTAGCTGCTCCTCACCTCCTGGATGAAAATCCATATAATGTGTTACATTGTACACTTTACCTGTAACATAATTCAAGCAAAAGGTGAGGATGTAACTAATTCAGTTGATGGTCAGCACGTTGATAAACATGCTTCAAAGTATCTTATTCTTTGTCTTTAACTTTTAAAATTCTGTAATAGTACATACTCAAAAAATGCTTATACAATAGAATAACATTCTTAGATTTTTCCACTCCTGCAATATATTTCAGATGGTTTGGGCTTGCACAGTACACATTTTACATCATAAACAAATAATTGGATAGTTATTCGGATGTAATTTTTCTAATTCTTTAAAAATGAAGCCAAGTAGCATAGAATGTGAACTGAAATCTGAACCCAATGCTTTTCAACTAATTTCTTCCTCATTTAGAAAATGCTCTAGTAGGTCACATGATGTGTTAAATGATTAAGACATGTATTAGTAAAGAATGATATGAATGAAAATGTAAGATTTACACCTTATGTAGTAAAAGAATTTTACACCCAGACATGTGAACCACATGTTTAAAAGATATTTTTAAATTTAAATTCTGTGGCACTACAGTCAATATGAGGCCTAGGTCTGCCAACCCAGCTGCTGGCCTCACACCCACTTATATATGGCAACAGTGGACAATCACTCAACTAATGTGGAGAGGTGATGTGACCATCATCATGCATCCCCAAGCTGGAAAGTTGACTCACCAGGCCAGTACCACTGCCTATCACAGTCCTCAATTTCCTCACAATGTGTGGGCATTGATCCTTCATAGTGACTTAAAAATCTGAACCTATGTTTACAAGATATCTTTTCTTGATTTAAATGTAACATCGTAATTGAGCACACAAATTTCTTAAATGATCCCCTGGCTACAGGGACAAAATTTTAATTGTGGTTTACCTTGGTTTTGTAATCATGAATGAGTGAGCGAGCGAGTATGTTATTGATCCAGTTAATTGTCTAGTACAAGGTACAATCAATGTAGGACAGGCAACACCAGCGAACAGTTCTTTTGAAAGCTGTTTTCTACACCTAGAATGCTTCGTTACACAAACAATGATTCTCTATTTATTTTTTTTAAGTAGGTTTTAATACTCATGGCTCTCTCAATAGTAGTTGTAACAAGATGCAATAGCTTAGCCATTTTATACACTGAGTCTAAGTCATTTATAACCAAATACTTTAGTAGATTTTGTGGTGATATGCTTTTGTTCATCTTTGTAAATATACCAGGTGGCCCAACTACCACATATTTGACGTATACAGATGCCCTTTCATGTGTTAAAAGAGCAGCAGAACTCAGCAGAGCTATTTCAAGTTAAAACCAATATGTGAGGACCTGGCTGAGCAACCTTTGTTTTACCCCTCTTACTTATCAGTGGGGACAGTGAATGGGTCATGCTCCTTGAGAGGGTTTAGGTCATGCTTGCCAGTTCTCTGCTGGCCAGCTTTAACTTTAAGTAGTTTGTTGAGTTCTGGAACTCTTTTAACACATCAAGGGCTATCTACATACATCAATTGTGGGGCAGTTGGGCCACTTGGCAGAAAGCTCATTTTCATGAAATAATCACTAGCTTAAAATTTTAATGCTCAGAAATTCTTTGTGACGCATAACCCCCCCCCCTCCTTCACATATCTACACACTGAGTCATGAAAAGTCTTCAGATTGGATTTAATTTAAACATCTTAGCTGTCAATGATTTGTAAATTAGTGCTTTAAATTAGCTTTTTAAGAGTCGCTGAAACTTATATTCCCATTACTTGGACACTTTTTTTGCCCATGCTCTTCAATGAAAGCCTTCTGATTTAATTTTGTGCTTAATAACAGATGTTATGACAAGTTATAACAAGCAACAACAGAAGTTTGAATTATTAATAATTCTTTCACCATTGAAAAGATCTATTCTTTCTTACAGACATCAGCTATAAAATACTTTACAACTGAAATTAATAAAATACTAAAATTGCAGAAATATAATGCTAATATATTGGAGTTATAAAAGAACATGCTTGAGAAAAAGGTGTTACTTTTCAAGCAGAATGACATGCAGCAGAAAACAGTTGTTACATCACAGAAAATGTATGTAAAATGAGACTACTATGAATATTTCATTTAAAGCAATATCTGTTCATAAATGGTCAGAATTTAGCAACTAAAACAAAAAGAAATGAATCTGCTTATAATGGTATGGTACACATGGGATACCAATGCCAAAATATTCCAACCCTCATGCAAAAAGTTGTAATTTTTATGTACAGTCATGGAAAAAATGATTGAGCGCTGTAACTTTTCCAAGTGTCGCTTCGGCCTCACGGAAGCACACGAAGTTACACAAGCTGGGTTCACACGTGCGCGTGCACTATGCTACAAACATGCCTTTATACAGTGAGTTAAGACGTAGTTTATTGCTTTATAACATAAAATAGCAACCAGGAAACAACCAAAATAACTGTTTTTCGCCAATATACACAGAAACACTAAAATATAAGCCAAACCTTGATAGTTGAGCTGTCCGCTTTAGTTCTTTATAAACAGGGAAAAAAGTGCTTAGAGGTAGAAATGGCTCAGTAATATCATGCTGCAATTGAAACTCAGTGTGCTACCTAGCGTAGGTTTGAGCCAGTAACCAGCATAGTTTTTTTTATGATTATTATTTTGGTTTTTAGTTCATATTAGTATGCTTTACAACCGATGTAAATTAGGTTATATAAATCATTTACTCTGTGAAATGTAAAATCTTTTATTTGCTGTTCTCACAAATAGAAAACAAAGAAAAACAGTGCAACTAGATCTTCAGTTGCTTTTACATGCAACAAAAGGCTAATAAAACCAGAGAAAACAAATTCTAATACTAGTGTGGTCCCCATTATTTGCTATCACTGCCCTCAATCTTCAGGGCATAGAATCCACTAGCGTTTTAAAATAATTAATGTCTTCTGTTAGTGAATTCCAAGTGTCTGTCATGGCATACCAGAGTGGTGTAGCATTATTCAATCTGGAACCTCAAGAAAGCATCTGCTTTACTTTCGTCCAAACATGTTCAATTAGGTTGAGATCTGCTGACTTTGGAGGCCACGGTATCTGTTCTAAGATATCCATATGTTTCGAAAACCACTTTTGAACCTTGGCCGACTTGTGGACCGAATGATTATCCTGTTGGAATTTAATAATACATTCAGGATAACACTCTTGGGCAGATGGAAACAGAACGTGTTCTAGAATTTCAGAATATGCTTCCTCATTCAGCTTTCCATGAACACGTTCCAGCATACCTGCACCTTCCCGAGATATCCATGCCCAAGCAGTAATGCTCTTTCGACCACTCCTTGCACGAGTGGCCAAATAGCACATATCATATCGAGTACCACTAAGCCTGTAAACAGACACAGTCGAATTGGCAGTACAGAACGTAGCTTCGTCGGAGAAAACTACTTTGTTCCAAACAAAGTTCTCGTATTGTACATACAGCAAATGCCAACCTGTCAATTTTGTGGGTTTCAGTTAGCACATCCTTCACTGTCGCACATCTATGCCGAATTTTGGTATCTTTTCAGGGGCTGCTAACCGTCCATGCACTACCTGGGAATAAAGATAAAGCTTTGCAATCAGTGGCAGTCTTCATTCTTGGTAGATACACGCGAGCAACCAGTGCTCTTCCTTGCAGCAACCTGTCCCTCTTCAGGGTATAACTTTGCCCACCTCCTCGCAGAGGACTGTGGAAGATCACAAATGCTATGCCCTCTGGTAGCCATACAACCCTGTGAAACCAGGGTGAGAACAGTAAAAGGTTATCAACAGCCTCTGTCATTGCTAAAGTATGAATGAGTGCATCGTTGTAGTAATGATTGGGGACCTCTCTCGTTGACTTATGGAACCAAGCGCAAACATTTGACCAACACAGAAAGAAACACAATAACGACAAAGGAAAACAGCTTATGTAAACTTTGGCTATTATACATAACATATATCTGCATATTATCTAATACTCAAATTATGACCAATATAGCATATTATCTAATAATCAAATTATAACTAATATAGCAGAAAGTTGCAAAGGTTTGAACTTAGGTTCAGCAATTTTCAAAGCACTTGCATTACCTCTGAGCTATATTTGTTTGGAGCAAAAGGTGTTTGTTGCCACATTCGTATATGCACTGTAATACTAGTCAATGGTTCTCATGATAACGTGATTCATTTATCGTATTCAGGGTTTTTCATGGCTTTTGAACCAGCTCATTGGTTGACTCAGTTAATTGGAAATTGGTTGCTCCACCTATATGTATAACTACCAATGAGCATAACATCAGGTAGAAAAACTTTTGGTTTTGTTTACTAATTGGCTAACGAAGAATGGGAAGCATGGCGGTTGTTGTCACATTCTTTATCAGGATCCAATACGAATGCGAAACCAGTGCAAGACACAGCCTGTTAATGTGTTCGACAGGCGATAATGTATGTCGCAGACACTGTTAGGTAAGTCTAGCTGCATATTGGAAATAGCGACCAGTGTAAACCTCGCTGGGATACGAAGTGGGACTTTGAAATATTCTGTTCTCAGAGTGCACTCAATCATTTTTTCCATGACTGTACAATGTACATAATGGATAGAGATCGTATTGTATTCCATCGAAAAATTTGACACTGAGATTTCACTGGAAATACATGTTTTGACACCCCCTAAATCCAAAAATGCAATTTTAGAAACACTGTGTGTGCGTGTGTGTCATAGGGAAACAAAAAGTTGGTTAAATATCAAACTTGGTATTTAAGTTCAGTATCTTCCAAGGATGTGACAGCGGCTCATAGCTAAACTATCTTGTAGGGCACAATTTTAAGATTGGCTAAAATTAAAACAAAATTGAATGTTAGTTATGGACGCTCTTTAACAGCTACGGTTCTAAGTGTCCCATTCTATTTTGGGCGCAAAAGACCACTTAATATTGATAAGAGGCCTCCTTATCAGGCTAGAGGTTTTTTTTTTATGTGCCGCAAATCTACGACACAGTATCAACGACTTTACTTCCGTTATGAAAGAAGGGATTTTTACCCTGAAGAAAAAAAATCAGCCATGTCTGAACCCACAACCTTGAGAACCACGACCCCTTGATCACGGCTGACGACAGACTAAAATTAGTGGATACTAAAAGCTATCAGTAGAAATGAAATGTTAATTTGTGTATTAGCACTGACCTTTCTGTTTGTAGATGAAGTCCACCTTTGGATCCTTTGCTTGAAAAAATACTTCCATAACCCTTTGATTTAAGTCAAAAATTGAACGCGACATGTTCCGAGAAATTTGAACCAGAACCGTCACTTTCACTGTTTACCATATGTCAACAACATTATCAGAGAGGTGATACTGCTGCAAATTAATGTATAGCTCCTCTTAACAGCTGATGCGCTTGAGTTTAAAATTCCAGTCTTCAATACTACCATACACAACTTTAATAGCTAATGTATGTCAATTATAACGTTCACGATGTTTCTTTTCACAATTGAAGCTTGCTTTTCTCTCAGAAAATTATGGAAGCTACCCTTAAAGTAAGTAGATCGCAATCATGATATTAATGTCTTAAGCATTTTCTTTATAAGTAATGTATACATTACAAACCATTGCCTATCTTTCGTAACAGTGCTTAGGATTTTCCCTCTTAAGGCGAGTTTTAACACTGCCACTTCTTTGAACTAACAACTGATAAATCGGCATAGTTTTCTGCAGTTAATTTCACCAAATTATTCTCCAGCGCATTCGGATTATATTTCATTAACACGTGAAATGAAATACTTCAAGGCACTGTTTCACCACTTATCAGTTTACTCTTAAGGTGCATATTGTAACTCTGCACTCATTCTCAAAACTCTAGCCATTAATTACCTTGCAAAAAAGGTCCATTTTACTGTTTGCTCACATCCATAATTTCAATAACTATTGGTTATTTGGCATTTTCCTGTTTTCAAGTGAAGCTTCAAATGTATTGTGAATCTATTTCGTAGTAAACTTAGGTGATTCACAACACACTACTTGTATGCCTTGAGCATTGGCGCGTGAGCATAACTTGTCGTCTGCTTGCTATCAAGTACCAACATTGTAAATTTTTACCACATAAGCTTCTTTTTGTATATTTCGTTCGGGAGGTTTATAGATCAACTTTGTTTTCAAATAAGAAGACATTCAAACTTAAGAAATGTTTCTTATTATTTACTCTTACACGTGATGAGATCTTCGGCTAAATATTTTTGTCAGGGATTTGAATCAACCTTTAATTTTTGCTTATTGTCGGTTCTTATTTTCTCTTTATACATGCTCAGCAAATGACCACAGAGGCTTTCATGTCCTAAGAGAACCTTCCCCTCTCAGTCCCTTGAACAGCGCACCAACAAATTAACTGCATCTGAAAGCATTAAATTCTTCTGCATTAAATTCTTCTGCATGTGCACATAGGATGACCACAAAATCGCTTGTGTCCGAAAAATGAGGCTGCTTACTACTTCCGACAGCCATCTTTACTACAACTATCCAGTGTGCATAGTAGGTTAAAATTTATACAAAATACATTATAGATTATAGCATTTTACCTAATAATGTAATGGAGAAATTACTGTCTGAAATTGTTGTAGGGAGGGCATGTGCTCCTGTGCCCCTAAAGGCCAGTCGCCACTGGATGTGTCACAAAGATTTTCACGAAAATCACCCCACCCACAACTACCGTAACCATGGAACACTTTTCAAAAATTTTGAATTTCACAAAAATGGCACTAACAATTGTTATTACAATGCCATATGCTTATGATATTTTTATGACAAACAAAACACATTTCTTGAATTTTCTGGGAATAGCTTCTGAAGACCTCTTCATTTTGAATGACTTCTGTATAACTTTTGTACAACTGGTAAACCATAAAAGATAGACAAAAACTTGTTCCACAATAAACATACATCTCGATAAAACAACAATTTATGCCACATACATTTTTTGTAGAGTTGACCATTTTTGAGATATTCTGAGTTATTGGTTTCAGTTTAACATACTTAAATTTTTCTCAAATGAGAAGTCATTCCTTGCAACCAAAGAGAACCAAATTTCAATTGTTTCACCAAATGACCAGTTTTTAAAAGATTTGACTATCACTTTAGCCTGTGCATTCTCTTATTTCCCTTCTAGTTAAAAAGAGCAAGTAATAACACCAATCTGGTAATGTTTATCTTGATTAGCATGAAGTAGATAAAAGAATAATCTTTTGTAAGAAAAGTTTGTTTGTGGAACAGCTAGAGAAAGTCATGTGAATGGAACACATTTTTAGAAAAAGGGTCTGAGTGTATAAGCGAAAAATAGGTAAAATACCAAACTTGGTATTTAAGTTTACTGTCTTCCAAGGATGCGACACAAAGATTTTGGAGTAAATCTCCCCACTCCAAACTACCCTTTGAATGGAAAATTTTTCCAAAATGTTTATTTTCTCAAAAATGGTTTAATGATTTTGATTAAATACTATATATTATAGATATTTACATGAAAAATAAAGTGTATATTTTGAATTGTATGGGAATAGCCTCTGAAGAGCTCTTCATTCAGGATTAATTTTGCCTAACTGGTAAACTGTAAGAGATGACAAAAACTTACTACATAAAGAATGTAGATTTCATTAACAACAGACAATTCATGTCATATACACCTTTTTGTGGACTTGTAGATGTTTGATATATTCCTTATTATTTAGTTTCAGTTTTAAAATACTTAAAACCATTTTCACATATGGGAATTTGTCAACTTCTGGTAATGCAAAGAAACAGCTTTTAAATGATTTGACTATTTCTTTGACCTTGGGTATTCCCTTACTTTCATTCTATTAGTAAGGAAGCAATCAATAAGACCATTTCTGCTAATGCTTATATCAACTAGCATCTAGTAGATAGAAGAACAAGCTGTTTAACAAAAATTTGATACTGAGATGCAGCAGAGAAAGTCATGTGAATGGAACATATCAGATTTTTTTTTTTCAAGTTCATTAGCATGGTATGCTAAATAATTGCATACAGAGAGAAAATTTTGTGCAGCTAATATTAGAAATCAGTCAATAGTAATTATGTAGTTTAGTACCTGGTGACCAATTTATTTTAAACCTGCCTCATAGCTACTATCCTTCATGTTTTGGGATGTCAATTTTGGTGTAAAGGCTTAGTTTTAGAAACTTTTGTTTTTGCTATTTACCTTCCTTGTGGAGGACTTTCCCCCTCCCCATCCCAGGACATACAAGTTTCAGAAACAAATATAGATAAAGTTAACCAAATTACGATTGGAAATCCACCCAAAGAAGTTCAAAAATTAAACAAAAAAGTGAGTCAAATTTTACACTCTTAAGCTTTGTTAATTAAATATTTACCTAGAACTTGATTCATAGGATGTTTCCCACATCTTCATCTAGAGTTGACTGAGCCCAGTGAGAAACAGGGGTTAGAAGTCACATCTTCCTCTGGTGGTGGTTTGACAAACCTATAGTTAGGATTTTCTTCCACATTTACTTTGAAGTTCATTGATTGCTTTTCATTGTTCTTCATATGGATTTTTTCCCAGGTTTTCAACTGAATGGGCTGTCGCATGCTTTTTAACAAATATATTACTTCTTCAATATCATAGAGATGTTTCCAAAAATGATAGGCAATAGTTGACTTGTCCATTTCTTTGTCACGCAAATTTCTGAAATGCTCTTTTAACTTGGTGATTATTTTCCTCTTTGTCATTCCTATGTAAATCTTATTGGATTGTTTACAGTTTATGCAGTAGCTACTTAATTTTTCTTTGGCCAGCCTTTTGACTGTTTTATTGGACTTAAGCAGATTTTTAAGGCTAAATTTGTTTTAATAATAGTAATGAACTGGAAGTGATGCACTGGAGCTCAGTTAATAGTAATGTACTCTAATTTGTTTTACACAAGGCTTCATCAAAATTGTTACTTATTGCAGAACCGGTATCGTAGAATCTGTCCATCAGCTGCATATGACTACCAGGTTGCAGGCGAGTTATTGGGGTGTCGGCTTCTAGAGGGAGATCAGAGTTCAAAAGTCTGGTTTTGAATTTTGAATTTTTCCAAATACATTTTTCCTAGATACTCTGTTCAGCAGCTTTTTGTATGTGTTTTAGAAGGTGAATGTAGTATTCTACTTCATGTTGTTCATACCAGAAATGGGCTGAAAATGCTGATTTTTTGGTGCGCTTATTTGATACATTACCAAAATGTTCTTTCAGTCTGATTCCTATATTCCTTTTTGTCCTGCCAATATATATTTTATTATAGTCTTTGCAACTAATTCTGTATATGCCTGGTTTTTTGTAGTTTTTAATTTTGTTTAAGTTGCTGGAATTGAGATTTTTTGGTACTGAATTTAGTTTGGGGTGCTGAAACTATCTTGTAATTATTAAAAATCTTCTGGAATTTTTGGGTAGCCCATGCATGGAGAGTAAACTTTTTGAATACCTCCTTATCTTTCATTATGAACAAACAACAGAAAGTTAAAAGAAAAAACATATTTCAGAAATAACCAATCTGAAATCGGTTGCTCTTAATATACCTTCATCCACATTTTCTCCCAATGACCTTCATCAATTCTTTATCCTCTTGAACTGCACTTCTATCTGATGTTTACAGCTTACTTTGTCCTCTTAAAGCCATTTTGATATCATCTGAATGGGTACAAAGACTGTTGCTGATCAGTCTTCTAGCAATCTCAATCATTACACTTCCAATTGGGCTATTAATTTCACCTTTGTGGTTTAGACTTGTTTGTTTTTTGTTGTTTTTGGTGGAGAAGTTTACAAGGTGCACAGTTTTTTAAAGACATTATAAAATATAACTTTATGTGCTTATTTTATGATACAATATTAATTTTAACACTGTGGTGATTGTGCTTGCCACCTTCCTTGCTTTTGTCTGCTACTATGATATATCAATCTGGCCTACAACCTTTGGCCACTCTTCTGTGCTGTTTGCCTTTCAAGAGTTGGCACCTGCACACGCAGCCATTTCTCCACACTCTGCCTACCCTTCTGCTGGTTACCCGAAGGAGGTTGGAGTCGATCAAGCTACATGCTTATGTATGGACAGTCATCAGTGACAGTTGCTAATTCCAGCCGTCTTCCTCGGTAGCCATTAAGCAAGGAGAGGTCACCGTGGATGACATCAAGTGCTCTCCATATTTATTGGGTGAGAAAACTCCTACAGGAACTCTGTAATATACTTAGAATGGGTCTAAATGATTGTAATGTATGCATGGTATATTGAACATATGTAGAAGAGGTGCCTTAAGCCTTCACAAATAAGATTATTTGTGGATCCAGTTCAGTTAGCAACCATTGCATTTAAATACTTTGTCCTTCGATAGGCAGTTCACTAAATTTTGTGGCTTGAGTGACCAAGCATGATGTGTATGGGCGTGGTTGTTCCATGACAAAGAGAAAGGCATTCTCCCTTTATATGTTATTGTTATTTTCCATCACCATCAAAATCATCATCATCATCATCATAAAAAGAAACAAGCCAGAGGTATCAGTACCGAAACCAGTACCTGTATGTTAGAAGTATTGGCCCTGGCTGTTGAGACACTTGTCCCACTGTGACACAAGGTGGTGAATGGCTGTCTCATAAAATTCCTGGGGCTGCGATGTGAACGAGTTCCGCTCGTACAGCTGGTCGTCGTCTGAGGTGAATCATTTGCCACTCAGAGCCTTAATAAGGGGACTAAATATAGCGTAATCACAGGGAGAGAGGTCTGAGGGCGGCTGAGATCCTTCAATTTGGATTTCTGCAGGAGTGCCACGACTGTGTTGGCCGTATGAGGCTTTGTATTGAAGCTTTGAACAGAATGACCTCATGGGTAAGATTGCCTGGTCGTTTTGATTTGATTGCTTGGTGAAGGTTGGTCAAGGTTTGTGAGCAACACTGGGCATTCATTGTTGTCCTGTGCTGTAGGAAGTGTATCAGAAGGGGACCATCTTGGTCAAAGAAGAACATCAGCATAACCTTTCCTGCACTCATGTGGATGGTCTTGGCTTTTTGGTGGTGGTAACCCTGGATGCTTCCACTGGAGACTTTGTCGTTTTGATTCTGGTTCGAAGTGATGACACCATGACTCATCTCCAGCCACCACTCAGGCCAGGAACTCATTCCCCTCCCTAGCATAGCGCTGCAGATGACCCAGGAAGTATGCGCACTTCTGACACTCAATTTGACCTCAGCAGCTATGGCTTTCACTGTCACTCAGCAGTTCTGGGTAATGAGTGCATCAACCAGCTGGAAGATGTCATTGTTACTGCAGTGTAGTGCTCCAGACCGTGCATCATCGGCTAACACCTGTCCTTCCCTAAAGCGATTGTGCCACGCCTTGACCCTTGCAAGGGACATGCAATGTTCGCCGTACACTTGTGACATTCGTCAATGAATGTCCATTCCTCCTACTCCTTTCGCTGTGAGAAAACAAACACCTATTTGCTCTTCTTTTGACGCCTCCATTTCAATGTTGCAAAGCAACTGGCACCGTTGGACAATTGATGTATGCTGCTGCTAGCTGTGTATAGTCACGTGACGTGCACGCGTGCCCTCTAGCGACAGGCTGTGAACTTCCACGCTCTGGTCGGAACCACACTTCGTTACTCACACCACGATATTACCATCCTGTCACCAGTTTGCGCATTCCAGACTCTGACTCGTTTCATTTTGATTGCCCCTTGTATTAATATTATTATTATTATTATTATTATTCAAGGATTTTTATTATTTACTGTACTGTTATTGGTGTGAATGTGAGTCGAGCAAACAAAGAAATTGTTTTAGTGTGTACTATTTTCTAATGTATTAATTATACAGTTGTAACCAGTTTAAAAGTGTACAGATTTGTCAAATATGTTGAAAAGAATGGCCAACTTGCTATGATAATGGCTGATTGTAGAGTAAATGGAATCAAAGCTTTAAAATTCATTTATTGTTACTTTATTCAATTTGTTGCTTGTTTAATAATTGTTATATTTTGCCAAGCAATTATTTCTCTTGATCACAAGATTAATGATTTACATATTCAATATTACAATTTAATAATTTTGTACAGAATTAAATATTGCCTAACTGTACCTGGTTATTTAATATAAAGGTTGTTAATGAAAGTGATTTCCAGACTTCTCAAAGTAGCCAGTAGTTAGTCAAACCTTCCTCTGATCGATCCAGGCCTAATTAACTTAAGATGTTTCATATCTTTTATTAGAACTACCCTGCTCAGCCCTAGTTAGAGGAAAGGAGTTTGAAAGTGGGAAATCCAGGCAGCGGGAAGCAACACATACAATGATTTATAAAACAAAATAAAAGTGCACAAACATTTGAGTTCAAAAATATTGACAGTAATATTGTTAATTTTATGCTAATCATTGTGATTCATATGAATTACAGTTCACTGACAATTAAATCATGTAATGAAAGTAAGATTTTACAGTCTTTTATAAAGCACAATGTTCTGAATGAACCGGTAACTTGTTGTGAACAAGGAAATATTCATTTCAATAGTGCGTATCTATTGGTGCACAACTCTAATAACCATGAAAGGTAAATGGAGTAAAAATAAATCTGCAAAATGCGACACATATGAACACTCATTGACAAAGAAGAACTGCCCCTGATACAACATTGGGAAATGAATGTTATCTTAATGGCAAATATATTGAATTTAAGTGAAATAAACTTTAGACAAGTTCCAATCCACTGTCATGTGACCATTTATTGTCTTCCTGTGTATGTTTATGACAGGATCACTGTGATGCATGCACATTATAGTAACCATGCCATCTTCAAACATTTATTGTGGCAAAAATAAGCTTTTGCTGCATTAAAGATACCCCAAGATCTCTTTTAGGGCATCACTTAGTGCATATTAAAATCGATTTGAAACTAAGCTATCACTGAGTGCTGAAGTAAATAGTTAAAAAGCCAACCAATATTTGATCCTTAACAACTGAGCTGAATTTCTTTCTTGATGATAACAGATTATGTATTTTTTCCAAAGTGGTTGGTTCAATTGGTGGCCTGGGAGTGGGGAATCTTGATTTACAGCAGGTTTACCTCTATTTCAATGTACATATTAAGGGTTTCTGTATTATGTGAAAACATTGTAGCTTTTACATACTTAAGACTTTAAATTATTACGTATGAGGCCAAAGAGAAGGCAAAAAGGTTTAAAATGTCACCTGCTGTGACTATCAATAAAATAACTTGAACATTCTGATCAATGATTGTTTCACTGTAGAAAGGTAATTATAGGCCTTGCAGCATTTCTAAACCTTTTAAGACTGTTCAGAGAGGTTAAGGAAATTGGATGTACTGTTGATGTTTCACATCCTTTTGCAGGAATATCACAGGATTTTTCACCCATTATTAGAAATAAACAGGTTTGTATGAAATTATAATATATGAGGTAAAGGGGAGGATTCACTATAAAAACTCCTCACCACATAACATAATAGTTTCATTAAAAAGAGGGAGAAGATACATTTGACTAATTAAATTGTCATTAAGAGTTTACAAGGTTACTCACTGAATACTGCGTAAGTCAGCCAACTACTTTCATATATTGATTTAAGATTGCTTTAACTGTGAAGCCCTAAATGACCAATAACTAGTTACAATTGTAATACAATACAGAGATAAAAGTATATCACACACTTACCAATTTAGGTGTAGTACAGTGCAGTCATTTTATGGTGAGGCCATAGATTGTGCATATGCAATGTCCACATGAAGACATTCTTAGCAACTTTGAATGAAATTTCCATTCACATGTATCAGCTTTTCTTGCATAATGTTCATAAGTTTTGTTTCTCCGTGCTCCAATGCCTATTATTCTATGAGGCAACATGACCATTTAAATGAAACCATGGCTCATCTCAAAAAATTATTAAATAGCACTAGACAGTACTATCTAAGCTACTTTGTAAAATCCAGTTACTGAGATTTACTCACTTTTCATTGTGAACCTACAGAGTGACTACAGTCACACTGTAGGTTTTCAATTTTAAAAGTTTAGTAATCATAGGAACATAGGTTTCTGTAATATTTACTTGCTTTGAAACAGAGCTCAGAGATTTTCTAAGAGAGTGCTTGAATGTTGCACCTATCTTGTCAATTTTTTTGTCTATTTTTTTCTCCATTAGAACATGTTATTCTTGCTTCTTAGGTTTAGCTACCTTGTTGTCCTATACTCATTGACCAGATGCTTTACAGCATCTCTAACCAGAACTGGACAACCACATAATGTCTACTGAAATTGTCTACATACCTCGGTTTATACATACATATTCAGCATAAGAATTTTTTGCTCTAGTATGAATGTGTCACTAGGCATTTCAGTGGACCAATAGCAAGACAATAACACTCTTAAGCAAATCGCACACAACCAGATGTCTTAAATAAACTTTAACCTTTGAGATGTATGCACAAACTGTCTTTATAATATGAACACAAAGCAGCGCCTGAAACACAGTGATAAAATGAACCTCAAACATGTCTTTTGCCAGTGGAAAAATACTGAGTTCACAGTAGTGCAGCCCACTATGCATATAGGCAATTTGTGGCCTCACAGTACTGTATTTATATTTTGGAGAGGATTTAAAGTGTTATTTAAATCTGTAATATGTACTTCTATTATCAGAATACCTATTTAAAGAAATTAAATGCTGACTACATAATTGAATGAATGGCATTTAATTCTTCTACCTCTCATTTTTCTTGATATCTTACCAAAAATTTGGGATTTGCAGTTAACAGTATAGAGGCCATTTTGCATTTCATTAATTTAGAAAAGTAGACAAGTAAGTAACTTTAAACCTCCTGAAAATATAACAGTATCTCCTTCATTTTTCCACACATAAAATAAAAACCTAGTGAGCTTCCTTAATTAATTTAACAATATGACGCACAAGGTAACCTAAGAGAAACATCACTGTCCTGATATCCAGTGCTACAAGACTGCACATAGCTTAATTTCAGTTATGGTGGGTGTGGGAGCAGCAGTGATGGTGTAAATTATTTCTATAAAATGTAATGCCAAAATCAGATCAGCTGCTTTGATATTATTAATCAAAATTTTATTTAAGTATTGAGCTGTACCTCTAATAGCAAGCCAGGCATCTGCTCTTGAGTTGTGCACTGCAAGTTCTCTAAGTGTAACCTCCCTCAGAATCCCCCCAACTCCAGTAAGATCTACTCCTGAGTGAGAGAGACGAATCCAGTCCATAAGGCTGTGTCCAGGTTTGAGGGCCACCTTGTTGCGTGGTGTTCCTGAAATAAAAATTGATTTCCTTAGCTCAAAGAAACATGCTGCACATCTGTTAGAGCATCATCATCTTACCATATGAAGTATCTGCTTCTCCTTTAGTGATTATCAAAAAAAGGATTGTGTGAACATTTAATAAACATTTTTAATTTTTATTTGAAAATAAACTATATTATTAAAACTTTAATTTGACCTTTATCTAGGGTTGCCAGATGTCCATATTTTGTGCAGACAATTTATTAAAAAAGCAGTGTCCATGTCCATATCATATTTTTAAAAAACATTTCAAAATGTCTATATTTTCCTGTTGGATACATCTGAATGCAAAAATAACATTATTTTAAATTTCAGTTAGAGATGGCATCACAGCAATTTGTAACAAATATTATGTTATCTTTTCCCTGTAGGTACATTAATGCATCATATCAAAGTGTTAAATGTTTTAACCATCAAAGATGATTAATAAGTTTGCAGTCTGTTTCCTGTACTCCTTTGCTATGCATAAGCGTATGTAAGCTTCCCCTCCAGCACAGTAATGTTCCTTTCAGTGATAAAAGTTAGGAAAGTCATCTTTACGATCTGAGGTATTACATTTACATGACTTTCTCTGCCCTATATCAACTATTAGTGGCTATACTAACTAATCTTAATAAAGCTTCTATTTCTACCTAATTTATTCAAATCAACATAAACCTTTGTCACAATACATTTCATTACAGATACAAAGAGATTAGCAATAGTCAAATATTTAAGAACTGGATGTTATATGCTGGTATTAAAATTCAATCATCCTTCCATGCAATCGCAAAAACAAACAAATTTCAAAACAACTTTAAAAAATGAGAAAATATTGAATTCAAATAATTAATCTAAGATACATCAAAAATGGCTGATACCACAAAAAGGTTATTTGGAATAAATAGTATGTTTTAAAGAGAACTACTTTTTTTGGTTACTTCATTTTCGTCTATTGCTTAAGTCTTAATGTGCATCATTTAAATAAGATTCTACAAAATTCCTCCAGAATGAAGTAGACTTCACTGGCTATTTCCAGAAAATTTGAGATGAACATTTTATTTGTCATATAAATATCTTTAATACAGAACATTTTAATCAAAATCTTTTGAGCCATTTTCTAGAAAATCATAATTTTGAAAAACCTTTCAAGCAATAGGGATAGCAGATTTTCTTGAAAATCTTCATGTCACATCTTTGGAAGACACTAAACATAAATACCAAGTTCAGCACGCATGCACACGCACACACACATAAAAGGACCGTCTTCTAAAAATGCTTTTTTTGCATTCAGAGGTACTGAAAATATTTGAGTGGAATATGGGTATCAAATTTTTGGTTGGAATGCAATATCTTCTCTACTTATATGTATGTAGTAGACAAAGTAAAACTTCAACTTTTGAGGAGCAAATGTGCCTTCTCAGCTGAGTTAAAAAAGAAGCTTTAAAAGTAAGAGCTGAAGGTTTCCTAACAAGAGAATCTAAAGAGAAATGAAATAGAAATAAAGATGAGGTTATGTGCACTGATTGTAATTTACAATTTACAATTGTACTTTAGTTGGCTGAAGAGATGTCAGCGAGCGCAAAACTTCTGGAATTGTGACCTTGATCACCAACCCAGCTGTCAAGCCTAGCTTACTCAGAGTTTGCGATATGATAACTTTGCGACTACTTACAAAAAGTCACAGCGAGCAAACCATTGTACAGTCTGCATCAAAGGTGTTCCACATCTGTTGATATTTTTAAAGAGGGCAGTAAATAGTGTTTATTTTATTTTTGTGACATATTGCTAAGTTTTCGAAGTTAAATAGAAAGGTCCTGATATATGGTGGACTTTGAGACAGTGATGTGTTTTAACAATTAAAATTTTAGTTGAGTCGATTTTGTAACACTACATCACTTACTTTTTAATTTCGGAAAACATGTTTCAGAAGCCATGTGCTTCCATTGTCAATTCCTTTGGTCGACTACCGGTATTGCTTGCTGTGGTGGTTGTCTCTGTCCCTGGTGGTGGTTTGATGAACTTCTGTATGAGTAGATCGCCTGGCAGTATTTCAAAATTGAAAACCCGGTTCTTGTTTTTCCATATATATATGTTTTCCCAAACTTTTAATTCTGTCTTCCTTGTGATGTTTTTGAGGATTTTTGGGCTTCTATTTATAGTGTGTTTCTCTTTCCAAAAATGCCAAGCTACTGCAGATTTTTCTTCTTGTTTGAGTTTAATATTTCTGTGGTGTTCTTTTGCCCTGGTTTTTATATTTCTTTTTGTTTGGCCGATGTAGATTTTTTCACAGTCATTACAGCTGAACTGATATATTCCTGGTTTGTTTTCTTGTGGGATATCATCTTTTAATTTGGAATTTAAAATGTTTTTTATAGAGTAATTGTTTTTTGGGGCTAGAATGATGTTATGTCTTTTGAAGATCCTCTGGAATTTGTAGAAAGTTGTAGGGTGGTATGTAAACTTCTTGTAGATCTTGTTTTCTTTCTGGTTTTGAGTGAGTGTGCTGACTTCTTTAATTCTCTTTCTATTTTTGGCTTTATTAACTTTTTTGTACACCAGTTCTGCCCGAAATCCATTCTCTGTAGCTATGTCCAAAATTTTATCAAGTTCACATTGGTATTCTGTTTTTCCCATTGGTACATTTACCAATCTGTGTGTAAGGCTGTTGAGTAAAGCATGCTGATGGGGAATGGGATTGTAACTCTTTTGTTTTATATAGCTGTTGGTGTGGGTAGGTTTTCTGTAGATGCCAAATGTAAGGTGATTATTAGTTTTTATGATTTTTAGGTCGAGGAATGGTAGTTGTCCATCACATTCCTTCTCCATTGTGAAATTTATAGACTTTTCTTGCATATTTAGGAGTTTTAGTGCGTCTTCTAGGTGTCTTTCTGGGACTATTGCAAAGATGTCGTCTACATATCGGTACCATATTTTGAACATCCAGGGGAATGCCTTTTTAATCCTAGTTTCCATAGTGCTCATGAAGAGATCTGCTAATATAGGTGACAGCGGGCTGCCCATAGCTAAACCAGATGTTTGTTTGTAATATTTCCCGTTAAATGTGAAAAAATTTTGATTTATGCACAGATTTGTTAATATGATGTATTCTCGCACTTCTTCTGTTGTTTTTCCTATTGCAAGTAACCAATTTTTGATGTGGGATTGTATGCTTTCTGTAGGTATGCTTGGAAACAGAGCAGTAACATCAAAGGAAACTAACATATCGGTTTTTTCTAATTTTATGTCTTTAATTTTTTCGATCAGATCTAGAGAGTTTTTTATACTTGCTGTTTCAAATTTAGGGAAGGAGGAGAATCTGTTGGTTAACCATTTTGCTAGATTATAAGTAGGTGCACTTATATTGTTTATAATTGGTCTCATTGCATTTCCCGGCTTATGTATTTTTGGAAGGCCATAAATTCTGGGCAGAACTGGATTATCAACTTTAATTTTGCATTTTTCTTTTTTGTCTATTAGTTTACATTCTTGAATACTGGCATTTAATTTAACTAAACATTGGTTTAGAGGGTTCTTTTGTATTGTAGAGTATTCTTCTTTTTCTAAAAGTGTTTCCATTCTTTCTACATATTCAGTTTTGTCCATAATTACTATTGTGTTTCCTTTGTCTGCTTTGCTATAAATTACCGGTTTGCTTTTTAATGCTCTTATTACATTTTTTTGGGGGTTAGTTTTCTTTTTGCTTTCTATTGTTTCGATAATTTGGCAACATTCACTTTTTATTATGTTTTTATCAATATCATTTATGTGCCTAGAAGACGCATGCTTTACTCAACAGCCTTACACACAGATTGGTAAATGTACCAATGGGAAAAACAGAATACCAATGTGAACTTGATAAAATTTTGGACATAGCTACAGAGAATGGATTTCGGGCAGAACTGGTGTACAAAAAAGTTAATAAAGCCAAAAATAGAAAGAGAATTAAAGAAGTCAGCACACTCACTCAAAACCAGAAAGAAAACAAGATCTACAAGAAGTTTACATACCACCCTACAACTTTCTACAAATTCCAGAGGATCTTCAAAAGACATAACATCATTCTAGCCCCAAAAAACAATTACTCTATAAAAAACATTTTAAATTCCAAATTAAAAGATGATATCCCACAAGAAAACAAACCAGGAATATATCAGTTCAGCTGTAATGACTGTGAAAAAATCTACATCGGCCAAACAAAAAGAAATATAAAAACCAGGGCAAAAGAACACCACAGAAATATTAAACTCAAACAAGAAGAAAAATCTGCAGTAGCTTGGCATTTTTGGAAAGAGAAACACACTATAAATAGAAGCCCAAAAATCCTCAAAAACATCACAAGGAAGACAGAATTAAAAGTTTGGGAAAACATATATATATGGAAAAACAAGAACCGGGTTTTCAATTTTGAAATACCGCCAGGCGATCTACTCATACAGAAGTTCATCAAACCACCACCAGGGACAGAGACAACCACCACAGCAAGCAATACCGGTAGTCGACCAAAGGAATTGACAATGGAAGCACATGGCTTCTGAAACATGTTTTCCGAAATTAAAAAGTAAGTGATGTAGTGTTACAAAATCGACTCAACTAAAATTTTAATTGTTAAATAGAAAGGTGTTACATAGAGAAGAAAAACAATTACAAATGTCCTTGATTTCATGAAACAAGAGGCAGTGCTGAAGGAAGAAAACATATGTTCATATGAATTCTTCAAAAGCCTGATTCTCGGAAATCAACAGACACTACTGCATTGTTTATTCTCATAACATCGCACATGATGTTTGCTGTTTCCACCATCTGTTTTGCCTCAAATCAGAACACCACATTCAAGAGGTCGCGAGTGCAAATCTCACTTAGGGTGAATTGCTTGGGTAAGGTTTTATTTCAGGCTTTTCCCTTATGCTGAGAAGATGAATGTCAAATAACTTTAAGCTCCATGATCATTTCACCAATTTCATTCTTTGTCTGATATGACCAACCAGGTTAAAGGACATAAAAATAAAAAGAATGCCACATGCCAGCAGGGGTGTATTTACGGGGGGGGGGGATGAACGGGACCGGACCCCCCCCCCCCCCAGAAGCCCTCCCAAACATAAAACTCTGTACAAGTTCTTCCATTTGTTTAACTTTAAAGTGACACATTCATTGAAATTCTTCATCATAAACAGCTTTCTGCTATACCACAGAAATAAAGGAATATATTTAACTTAATATAAACAAGATTATAAAATAAGATTATTTGTGGCTTTTGTGCGAGTTAGTCGCTTTCCAACGAGCAAGAGTCTGCAACCAGGGATGGCATTGCATTCCTACAACCTCTCTGCCTGTTGGTTCAGTGCTACTTATGTATAACGTTAGAGTAATTTAATGTATATCATTGTATACGACAGCTCTTTTCCTCTCGTTTTTTGATCCGTTACGCGAAGTAATTTACCTTTTGTTTATCGATTACTCAATTTAATTGACATGGGAAAAAAGTTGACGATATCACTATAAGCCTGCCATTTGCCCCGTAAAATCGGTACAGTCCCCTTTTTTATTCCTCGCATCCCGAGGATTTTTATAGGAACGCGAATAAAAAAACACTGCCTTCCTAAATTAAAAAGCTAATTAAAAGTGGTGTCATTTCTTGTTGTGAGAAGCGCCTCGCTTATTTTTGTTGTTGTTTAGCGCGTTCTATGAACAGTAGTCTTGCCCAGTATAGTATTGGCAGTTGATGTGTTGTGATATTTGCAACAAGTTAAGCTATTATGCCTAAACGGAAATGCACATTTGTATCCAATTTACATGACAGATATCTTTTCTTCGAAGAGGCAAGGCTTAATTATATAGAGTTCACTGTAAAATTTGCAATCTGATATTGCAAAGTGCATAACATACTAGATTGGTTCATTTCATACCTAGAGAAGAAAAAACAAAGGGTTGAAATTAATAAATCCAATGGTTATCAAAATAGTGCCTCAGAATGGAAATCAGTAAAACAGGTGTTCCCCAGGGATCAATCTTAGGGCCTCTTTTGTTCTTGGTTTAATGACCTCCCATTATACATTAACAGTATTGCAAGTATTTATTTATTTGCAGATGACACTAGTGTTCTAGTAACAAGAAAATATTTCAATGACTATGTAGTAAAATTAAAGTATGTTCTAAATTGTATGTCAAATTGGTTCAAAGCAAACAAACTCTCAGAAACCTTGAAAAAACAAAAACAATTAAATTTATAACTACTCGCTCACCACAAACACACATAGAAATAGGTATTAATGATACATTGTTAGAGCAGCTAAATGAAGTAAAATTTCTTGTCCTTCAGGTAGATAAGCATTTGGACTGGAAGTCACATATTAGCTGCATCACACCTAAACTTAGCTCAGCATGTTATGCTCTCCATGCACTGGTTAAATTTCACTCAATCGATACACTTAAATTGGTGTATTTTGCCCACTTTAACTCCATCATCGAGTATGGAATAATATTCTGGGGTAATTCAATGGATAGTAAATGCATATTCCGAATGCAGAAGAAAGATATATGAATAATCTGTAATGCCTACAGCAGACAGTCATGCAAAGAACTATTTAAAAAATTGGGCATACTCACCTTACCTTGTGTTTATATATTATCCATTTTTAAATTTTATGCAGTTAATCGACATAGTTTTATAACAAACATGGAAATTCATAACATTAATATTAGACAAAAGGGATATATTCATCATCCCAATGCCAATCTTCGTTGCTCTCCCCAGCAATCTCAAAGAAAATGTTGGGAATTTCAGGGCTTTTAAGGCCTCTCTTACCTCCTACCTTTGCAATAAATCATTTTACTCTGTAGATGAATATTTATATATATCTGTCTGACAATACTGTCAACAATCATTGTATATATAAGTATTATAATGTATTGCATTAGTGTGTGTTTTTTATATTCAAATTAAATTGATGTATACTTTGACTTGCACGCATGTGTCAAATGAATTTTTTTAGTATTGAGTAATGACTAATGATTTGATATTGTACACTCTAGTGCATAATTGTAAATTTTTGCATTGAAAATTCTATAAGATATTTGTAAATATGTATTGTAATTTGTTGACATTTATAAAGAGTACATAAAACAATAATCATATTTTAGTTTTATACAATTACTAGTAGTAACTATTAATCATCTGACATTACATCAGTGTTACATATAATGAAATTATATTTATTTATACATTTTAACACTAATTTTTGATACTCTTTGTTTTTATGTGATTGTGTTCATGTGGTTTTATAGAGCACATCAAGTATAGTAGAGGCCTCAAATACAAATGGAGTGATTATATGTCTATTCTGATGTTTTTGTAACCCAAGCTTTAAGCAAGAGCTTTGTACATTTTTTTTTTCTTTCTCCATAGTATATAAACATATGTATACGTGTATATGTCTTGATAAGTTCTAAGTTGAGTGGCTTCCTGGCCTAAACGAACCTACAGAATGCTTTCTAATTTAATCTTCAATATCATGTTTCCTTCATTCTAATGTTATGTTAATGCCATATTCGGAAAGTATTGATCAGTTAATCCAACGTTTTCAGGCATCCCGTATTTTAATGAAAAAAAATATTAGGCTTACACCAGTATCAGCACTATTTATTCCCTTTTTAAAAGGAAAGCAATTGAATCAACTTCAGAAAGTGACAAAGGAGTTAAAACTGACCAATCCAGTACTAGACAAGATAAATAATGCACTGCTGAGTTTTCAAGTAGTTGATGTCTTAAATCCATTCTCAGCCAAAACACACATCTCATGCCATCAATCCTAATGACTTAGATACTTCATTAGTTACCTTAAGATTTGCATAGCTGCTTCATTCTTAAATCATTTTATTAAAAAAGAATTTTATTGTTTTTCTGCATGGGTGACGCAAGAAAACCGGCCCCACGTACAGACTGCTTGCCAGCCATAATTACGCACAAAGTGTTGCCGCCACGAGCAGATACAACAACAGATAGGTAAACATATAATAATTAGATAATAAAGAAATAAAAAATAAGCTGATGTAAATATCTACGTTTATAAAACTAGACGAAACAGCTTTGCAACAATAGTTAACAATTGACAGACGACAATGAGCAGTCTAGTACTTGCGGCTGGTTTTCTATGCGCTATTCTGTAGAACCTTATTTACTTGTATTATTCAATTTTACTTTCTCTACATGTACTATGTACATAGTGTATAGAGAAGGTGTTGCACTCCACTCAAAAATTCGATACCGAGATTTTACTGGAAATATATGTTTTAGGGTTCCCTATGTATATATAAAAAAAAAAAAAAATCCAGAAAAAGGTCCGTACGTGTGCGTGTGTGTCTGTGAACATGATAACTCAAAAACAATAAATCAGTAAAATCAGTAAAATACCAAACTTGGCATTTAAGTTTAGTATCTTCCAGGGATGCAAGACAAAGATTTTGAGGAAAACTCCCCCACCACAAAATACCCTTTACATGGAACTTTTTTCGTAAATTTTGATTTTCTCAAAAATGGCTCTATCGACTTTGATTAAAATATTGTATATTAAAGATATTTACCTGAAAAATAAAATGTATATCTTGACTTTTCTGGGAATAACCTCTGAAGAACTACTTTATTCTGGATGAATTTTACAGAATTTTGCATAACAGCTAAACCGTAAGAGATGGGCAAAAACTTATCTAACAAAAAATGTAGAGCACATTAAAACACAAAATTTATGTTATATAAATTTTTTTTGTGGAGTTGATCGTTTTTTAGATATACCTTGTTATTGATTTCAGCTTTGAAAAACATATTTTTCTCATACAGGAATTTGTCAATTCCTGTCCATACAAACAAGTCACATAGCAACCAGCATTTGACTATCACTTTAACCTATGGTACTCCCTTATTTTGTTTCTACTTAGAAGGAAGCAAGTAATAAGACTATTTCTGCTAATTTTTTCTCAATTATCATGAAGTAAATAGAAGCATAAGCTTTTTAACACTAATTTGTTGCAGAGATGTAGAGAAAGTCATGTGAATGGTACACATCAGATTTTTTTAAATCAATTGACTATTTAAAATTGCATACAGTACAGCTTATTTAGGCAAATCATACCCAAGCACCGTACACTAATCATAATACAGAATAAGTCTACAAAGCTGATAAACCAAATCACATTGTTATTTGAGCTACAGACACTGGAAGATTTAAGTAAGAAAAATACAAATGAAATATTATCGTATCAAACATTAATAAAACCATTAAGATAAATCATGTTATAAATTAAAAAACATGGTAAACAACTGATTGCATTTAAACTCATAAAGAAACGTTTAGGCTTTGCGGTATATCTGAAATAGTGGGTTCATGTCCGAATTCTCAAAACAATTTTTAGAATTGCCCAAAATATGATTTTTTTTCTTTTTAAAGTGATTATCATCTTTCCATGGTTGGCACTATATTCACCGAGGAACTAGGGAAGCCAATTTACAAATGCATTATAATTAACAAATTTTCGGCCAATTATCATATACTTTTTCGAATAATAATCATTAAGTTATTTCCTTATAGACACAAGAGAAATAAGGGAATATATTAGGTTAATGCAATAGTCAAGTCTATTAAAAGCTGGTCGCCAAGTGATGACCTTGACATTCCGTTCTCTTTGTATGGTCAGGAGTAAAAAAAAAAAAAAAAAAAAAAAACGAATGAGGACTTCCTATTTGAGAAAAGCATTTTTGGAAAATTTGTAACAATAACAAGGAATAACTCCAAAATGGTTAACTCTACAAAAATGTACTAATGTAGAATATTTTAATGAGATCTACAGTTTTGTGTAGTATGAATTTTTATCTATACCTTATGGTTTATGCTAAAGTTCTCCAGAATGAAGAAGGCCTCAGAGGCTAATCCCACAAAACTCAATATATATATTTTATTTGCCTCTAAATTTGTTTAATATATGGTGGCATTTAATCCAAACTGTTAGAGCTATTTTTGAGAAAATAAGTTTCAAAGATATTCCATATAAATGGTAGATTGGGATGGATGGGGTTTTTTCCTAAAAACCTTGGCATCACATGTTTGAAAGATGCTAAAGTCAAATGCCAAGTTTGGTACTTAACCTACTTTTGTTTATACCTATGCTGTTCACAGATGCACATGCAGATCTTATTCTAAAAACACCTTTTCTGGGATTCACGTGTCCTCAAAATATTTATTTTCGATAACATATCGTCTTTAAATTTCTGGATGGAATGCAATACCTTCCCTACCTATTATGTACATTGTACATGATAAACTAAAAATACAAGCTAAACATAAAATATAAAGGTTTAGTAATTAACGAAATTTTAAAAAAATGATTAAATGGTATAATACAGGAATATACTCGACTAGATCATAAATAAGTCTACTACTGAAACTCTCATTCCTGTAATTTGTTCTTGGTAATCTGCAATATCGTCTAAAATTAAATATGAAGTCCAAAAATAAAAATAAGTTTGTATTGATTATGTAAAACGGAGAGTAAGTCTTATTTATGGATTTTTTTTAATGCTACAGTTCTCAGTATCCCACTTAGGCATGAAAGATCACTTAATTTTTCTCAGAGGCCTCTTTATCAGTGTTGAGGTTTTATGTGCCATAAATCTACAACATGGGATCAATGTATTTATTTCCCCTCTGAAGGAAGTTATGTTAATCATTTTTATGCCCAAATAAAATCAATCACACTTCCCGCCCCCCAGATTAGAACCCGCGATCTTGGGAACTAGAGGCTACCATGTTACCCCTAAACCACGGAGGACTATTGATATTGAAGTTTATTTAAATGTTGGCGTAATGAGGAGGGAGCATTATTTCAAACTCCAGGAAATTTCAGCTATAAAACATATTCTTGACCCCCCCCCCACCAGAACCAAATTCTAGATACACCACTGCTTGCCACAACCAGAATGTGTATGCAAACATTGTGGTAAAGTGTGTGACAAATAACCTGTGACGTTTTGTAAACAAAGACAATCACTGACAAAGTTTTGTAATGGAGGAAACTGATTCATAAGCTTAAGCACATTATGTGCTCTTCTTTATCCAATATTCTCATACAAACAAATTCTGAAAAACATGGAATTATAGGAAATCAATGAGAAAGAATTCTCATCCAGGATAATGGTGCAGCTCTTCTTTATTCACTAGTCTACTACAATGAGTGAAGACAAAGGAGGAGACAACTTTCACTTGTCAGTCTGTATAACATGAATAATGCTTCAATTCAATTGTTTGTGAGTCATAATTGATACATGCATTGTACGATAAACAGTTTACTTGTTGGAAAACAAAAACTGAGGCAATAACAGTTCATGTTTGAGCCTCATTTGTAAACAAGGATGTTCAAATTGAACTTGAAGCTGCGAAGTTGAATACTGTCATAAGCATAGATATTTGCAATAGGTTACCTCTGAAGTTAGTTCTTGTAGATTTTGGATCCCACCTTTTGGCATTAAAATCAGCTTAGTAGAATTTGATGTTAGTGATGCAACTTCAGAAATCTTATAAAAACTTTACAAAATAATAATGTTGCAGATAAAATAGTTTCATGTTGTGCAGATAACACAAGTTTAATTTGCTAGAATTTCAGAAAAAAATTTAAATGTCTGTATTTTATGATCTAAAATTCTGGTAACTCTACCTCTATCTCTTGTCCAAAATGTATAAGGAACTAAAACCCAACATCTACTTGAAGGTACAGTCGTCAATAATGACCTTACAAAACCATTCACTAATGAAGTGCTAAAACTTGTTTTTTAAGCTATAAGGCACACATTTAAATTAAGAAACACTAAATATTTTGGGAAATTTATATTTTATTTAGATTCACGTAGCAAACTACTTTTCCACTATCATGTTTGTTATTTTTATTTTCTTTGCAATGTATACATCTATAGTAAGCAGAGGAAGTATTGTACTCCACCCAAAAATATGATGTTAAGATCTCACCATAAATATAAGTTTTGAGGGCCTCTGAAAGAAGAAGAAGAAGAAGAAGAAGAAAGAAAAAAAAAAAAGGAAAATAGTTTGTGTGTGAGGGGGGGAGAGCTGTCTTTATCCTGTATCTCAAAGGTTTTCATTTATTTGTAAGGCAGGTTTCACATTTTGGAAGAATAAGAAATATGTAAATATACAGAATGTTTCAAAACAATACCAAACCATGATGTGGATATTGTTGCTCAGATCCTATTTGATATGAAAATATAGTACATCAACAAAATGGGTTATGATCAGCATGGATTAGGCAGTTACCCAGGAACAAAGCCATGTGCCTTGTTCATGTTTTCAAGGAAAATGCAGGTAGGTTATGAAGCACAGAGTCGCACGGTTTAACAAAGTTGTTTTTAAACATACTGACATGCTACACAGTGGCTAGCTAACATTAAGAAATTCCTTGTCTTATGTAACATCACTAAGAAACCAATACCTTTAGTTGTTTGTTTATTCTTCCAACATACAATTTCATGATGACAGGCAATGAATGAAAGGAAAATAAGCTAGGATACATATGCCATATGTACTACCTTTTATATACAATTTAATGTTTATGATCTTGAGGATGGAGACATGGAACATAAAGGCAACAGAGGCTGAAGGGTATAAAAATACTACAAAGGATTGTGGACAAAGTTAAACAAAAATAAATCCCTTCTGCAATGAGACAACAAGCTTATTTTACTGTCCTTAACTTGTTATACTAGAAACATCTGTACATTTGACAGTTACTTATTTTTGATATTGTGACTACAGCTTGCTGGCTGTAATTGCTGCACGAGTGTGAGCAGATTATTTCAAAAGTTACAGGTGACTGTTGACATGCACGTCTGGCTCCCCCTCATTAGCTAATGCATTGTTACACCTGTGAGTGAACACATGTGCAGTTGGTGAGTACTTTACATTGAAGCTCCAATTTTTACACCTGCTAGTGAGTTGCTGACACCTGTGGGACAATAAGCGCTACTTCTGGAAGTTCTTGCCACATAACTGACAGATATAAAATGTTAAGCCAGCCCATGTGAGTCAGATTTGATGCAAAGTTTGGAGCATGCAGTCGTAGCTGCTGCAGCAAGCATCAAAAGAAAACTGTATGACAGAGTTATTTTGAAAGCATTAAATTAAAAAGTTTATTTGTAAACAGATTTTGACTGTAACCAGTTGGGAGAAATAAAGACTTGTTGTGTTACAACAGTATCAGGAGCAGCAATTTAACACAAGGCTGGAGGAGATGAAAACACTATTAGCCGAAATTAAGAAGTTAAGACACAAAATGGAAAACTGCAGTGGAAAAGATGGAATCTGGCATGTACAAGAAGGAAGAGAAAATGAAATCTGGATTGGAACAAATGAAATTAGGAATTGGGAAAATATGCAGAACAAGATAGAATCAGACATGGGGAAGATGGAAGAGAAAATGAAATTAGAAATGGAGAGAATGGTGGAGAAAATGCAATCCACAATGCTGAAGATGAAGACAGATATAGCTAACAAATTCAATGAACAACAGACTGGCATGGAGAAGGACGTAGAAGAACTTGGGGAGAAAATGGAAAATCTTGGGGAAAACGTGGAAGAGCTTGGTAAAATGATGAAAGACCATACCAATGCCTTAATGCCCTGGAAGAAAGAACTGATGGCAGAGTCAAGAAACTGAACACTTTGGCACAAAAAATGCTTTGACAGAAAGCTGAAAGACTTGCAGATGATGATAGGATATGAAACATCTGCACATGTCCAGCGACCCAAGTACGATGGAACATCAACTTTCAAAGTCTTTCGCCAACAATTGTTCACTGCTATTGCCATCCACAACCAATGATCAGCAGAGCAGGAAGCCATACAACTAATATCAAGACTTTAGGATAGGTGGCAGAAGTACTGAACGCAATCCTGAAGTTAGCAACATTTGGGAGGCCCTCACATTTGGCAGCCTAACAAAGTCAACTTAAATCAATGATGCAACAGCCAGGGAAAACAATTGAGGAATTAGCCCTGGCGAATGAACAGCTGGTGAACAACACCCAAATGAAACTGCCACGTGTCTTCGGAAGCTGCCTACTCCATCATCAATGGGGTTTGTGATGCTGAGATACAACAGAGCCTGAAACTTGACTCTGCAAGACAATTCATGAGGTGTTAATGACATCACTAAGGATGGAGGCGGCCAAGATAAACAGCTCCACCGACCTCAAGGGCGAGGAGTGTTTGCCACGACAAGGGCAGAGAGACACTTAGAGATAACAATGACCTTTTAATGGTGTGTGCTGGGGTGTGGCCAACCAGGACACATAGAGAGAGAGACTGACCATGAGAAAGTCGACCAGCGGGCAGAAGACAACAGAGTGAAATGTGACTTGAGTGAGCCTACGTGCTTTGGGGAGAAGAGTGGATGACAGCCTCATCACAGACAACTGAGTCTAAGGAAAGCTGTGCCGGATACAAGACAAAGGTGCAGCAAAGGGCTTGCCGACATCTTGACAGCCCTACCAATTAGTGACGGCGCCAGGCGACATCTTACCTGTTGGGGAGGCCATGATGGAGTTAACAATTGGGATGGAGCACTGTGAGCTCTGGTCGTTCATCACGAGGATGGCTGAGGATGTGATACTAGGATTGGATGCCCAGATGACATCGACTAGAAATTGTGACTCGGCCTAGACGAGGTGTTTCTCCGTGTCCCCCACAAACATCTGGGGATCTACAGGGTGATCATGAGGGACAATGTAGTTGTGCCCGCAAGAAGTGAGGTGGTAGTGAAAGCGCACCTGGAGGGTCAATGGTCAAGGAACCTGGTATTGGACTGGAAGACCCACTGAGCGGACTACGTGTTGCCCGGGCATCGTTGCCTTGACAGGAGGAAGTGCCCAAGCCACTGCTGAATACAATGGACACCGACCAGGACCGTCGCAAGATCTGGGGCCCCACCTGAAGCACTTGCTGAAAAGGGCGGCCAACCATCTGACCACTTCGCAACTGGATAGGGTTTGGTGTCTACTTGGCCGATATGTATGTCTTCAGCGAAGTGAATGACAAGTATGGCCTCATTACCGAATACTCCATAGCACCGGAGACGCCAGAACTATGCGGCAACCACTATGCCGTGTTCCTCTGGCAAAACAGGCGGAGGTACAGGATATGTTGGAGAACATGAAATCTAGGGGAATCACTGAAGCGTACGACAGCCCTTGGTGCTCCTCTATAGTCTTGGTGAAGAAGAACAGCGAGCTATGCTTCGGTGTGGACTACAGGAAGCTGAATCCCGCCACCAGAAAGGACTGTTTCCCACTGCCCCGGATTGACGACCTCCTGGTACACTTGCTGGTGCCCAGTTGTTCTCAACTTGGACTTGAAATCGGAAAACTGGCAAGTGGCCTTATATCCCACAGATAAGAAGACCAATTTTTTAACAGACTTTGGAAATTTACCGATATGCCCTTTGCAATGCGCCAGCCACCTTCCAGCACCTCATGGAATCAGTGATGTGTGGGTTGACTTACGATGCCCGCCTACTCTATCTGGATAACATTATTGTCTTAGGCAACAGCATCGAGATCTTCTCGAGACCCTGACCAATATACTGCAAAGGTTGCAGGCAGCTAACTTGAAGCGGAATGCGAAGAAGTAGATGAACTACTCGGGCCACATAGTCTCACCATCTGGGGTGGTCACGACCCGGAGAAGGCTCGGGCAGCGAGAGATTGGCCTCGACCAAAAGACAAACGAAAGCTGTGAAGTTTCCTGAGTCTATGCAGCTACTAAATACGCTTCTTTAAAGATTTCTTCAACATTTCGAAAACCTTCACTCGTTTAACGGAAGAACACCAGTCCTACCCGTGGTCAGAAAAGGCAGAGTGCGCGATCCAGGCACTTAAGTCAGCACTCTGCAGTGCACCTATTTTAAGATTTCCACAATCTGACAGCGATTTTATTGTGGACACCAATACCAGCAACACCAACATTGTAGGCATTCGATCTCAGGAGCGGGTAATAGCCTACTACAGCAAGGCGCTCTCTAAGGCTGAAAATCTATACGAATAATCTGTAATGCTTATAGCAGACCGTCATGCACAGAACTATTTCAAAAATTGGGCATACTCACCTTACCTTGTGTTTATTTATATATATATATAATCCATTTTAAAATTCTATGCAGTTTATCGACATAATTTTATAACAAACATGGAAATTTATAACATTAATACTAGACAAAAGGGATATATTCATCATCCCAATGCCAATCTTCGTTGCTTTCAGAAAGGTGTATATTATGAAACAATCAAAATATTTAATACTCTCCCAGTAATCTCAAAGAAAAAGTTGAGAATTTCAGAACTTTTAAGGTTATCTTAAGGATTACCTTTGCAATAAATCATTTTACTCTGTAGATGAATATTTAAGTGACAAATCTGTCTGACAATACCGTAATAATCATTGTATTTATAAGTATTATAATGTATTGCATTTTGTGCATATGTGTGTGTGTGTGTTTGTGTGTGCGTGCGCGTGCGTGTGTGTGTGTTTTTTTTGTATTCAAATTAAACTGTAGTATACTTTGACTTGCACGAGTTTGTCAAATGAATTTTTTAGTATTTAGCAATGACACAAAGCCTGTAAAGCCTGATGCTTTGATATTTTACACTCTGGTACATCATTGTAAATTTGTGCATTTTTGTATTGTGAATTCTCTAACATATTTGTAAATATGTATTGTAATTTTTTTACATTTATGGAGAGTACATAATATAATAATCATATTTTAATTTTATATAATTACTAGTACTAACTATTATGTCGATAATTAGAAAACTGTCATCTGACATTACATCAGTGTTACATAATGAAATTATATTTATTTATACATTTTAACACTAATTTTTAATACTCTTTGCTTATATGTGCATGCGAAAAAGGAAGTACATGTGCTTTTATGGAGCACATTAAGTATAATGCAGTGGCGTATAGGCCTCAAAAGCAAATGATGTGATTATATGTCTATTCTGCTGTTCTGTAACCCTTGCTTTTAGCACTAGAGCTTTATACATTTTTTTTCTAGTATATAAACATATGTGTACATGTACATCCCTTGACAAGTTCTATGTTCAATGGCTTCCTGGCCTAAACGAACCTACAGAATACTTTCTAATCTAATCTAAAGAACTACTGTGTTACCCGGCGAGAGCTCCTGGCAGTAGTAAAGCCGTTGGAGCACTTCCACAAGTACCTGTACAGTCAATAATTCCACCCGAAGACTTACCACTTCGCCCTCACCTATCTGTTAAGTTTCAAGAACCTGTAGGACCAGACGGCCTGTTTGGTCCAGAGTCTGCAAGAGTACAACTTCACTCCGAGAATATGAGCTCTAATGGGGATGCAATTTCACGACAATCCTGTCCATAGGAGTGCGGCCGCTGCAGTAAGGGCTTTTTTATAGTGATTAACGCACAATTTTACTACATACGGTACCGCAGGCGATGGCATTGATGATACAAAGAATGAAAATGGAGCACCGCTGGAATGCGATGGCGGGAGAAATCAGAGAACCCGGAGAAAACCTGCCCCTACGCCGCTTTGTCCATCAAAAATACCACATGCGGTCACCTGAGATCGAACCTTGGTGAGAGGCGAGTGGTCTAACCATTCGGCCATGGCGCAGCCCTTGCACCAAGGTTGAGGAGAAGGTGCGTGCCGCAACTGTCCGTATCAGCTGCAGGATAGCTGGTCGGGATAGCGCAAAGCTGAAGAAGGAGCAGCTGGCGGACGCCGATTTTGGACCACTCCGAAAGAAGTGGAGGCAGGGACTACACCGAACTGGGAAGACATCGTAATCTGAAGCAGCGTGTACAAATTCTACTGGGCACAATGGGACTCACTGAAGACCAAGAAAAGATTACTGCTCAGAGTATCACAACCACCTCATGTGAAGACCGAGAAGGAACAGTTGATCCTCCCTCGAAGTAAGATCGCGGAAGTCCTGGAGGAAGTATATGCAGGAACTTTGGGAGGACATTTGGGACCCAACTTAAACCATCGAAAAGGTCCGACAACGATACTTTTGGCTGAAACTACGGGCAGATGCTGAGATATGCTGCTGCCCTTGTTGTCTGTGTGTGTGTGTGTGTGTGTGTGTGTGTGTGGCAAGTTGCGGCCCAGAGACCAGGAGCCGGACTCTCATGTAACAGTATAGCATGTGAGTACCTTTCGAACGTAACAGGGGCAACAAGGTCGCCATGGATTACTTCACCAAGTGGCCGGAGGTATACAGCATACCTAACCAGGAGGCCAAGATAATCGCCAACTGTCTCGTAGAAGATTTGTCGCTATGGAGTAGGGTTAGAGCTACACAGCGATTAGAGCACTAACTTAGTCCACCCTGATGAGAGAAACACTGAGCGACTTAGACTGCAAAATACCCCTCTACCAATCAGACGGCATGGTTAAGCGGTAGTTCAAGACTCTAGAAGAGCATTTGAGGAAGGTTGTGACCAATCACCACAGAGGTTGAAATGGCAGGGTGCCACTTTTCTTGCTGATGTACCGCTCCTCAACCTACGACACCAACGAGTTGACAGCAGCCAGTTTGGTCTTTTGTAGGGAGCTGCGTCTGCCATGCGACCTGATGTTTAAGCGTCTTCCTAGGGCAGAACAGCCAGTAGTAGACTACATGGAGAATCTCGTAGACTGACTTCGCATGAATGAGATGGTGCTAAACACATCCAGGTAGCGAGCAATTGGACGAAGACCCTTTACAACCGGCCAACAGCCGAAGTTTCCAGTAGGGTGATCTGGTAAGGCTATACCGCCCTATCCGGTCCAAGGGACGCTGCCCCAAACATCAACAACCATAGCAAGAGCCTTGTGGTGAAGAGGATAAATGTTGTTGTCTATAGCGTCCAGAAGCTGCCCCGAGGGAAGAGGCTGATAGTACATTTGGATCGTATAGGCCGCTACGGCCGGGAGCAATACGACAAAGCCTTGTTGGCCATAATCACCACACGTGTGTGAACGGATTGCTTTGAGGGTTAGAGCTGATTGTTGATATGTGCATGTGGCTTCCTTTCATTAGTTATGCATTGTTATATCGGGGAGAGTGGACACATGTGCAGTCAGCGAGTACTTTACATCGAAGCTCTAATTGTTGCATCTATGTGCGCGAGTTTGTGACACTTGTATTGGTCTGCATGTGTGACAATAAGCACTAATTCTGGGTGTTTCTTGCCACGTGATTGGCAGGTATAATACGGAAAGAATGAGTCCACACGAGTCAGATTCAATGGGAAGTAAAGAGCGTGCAGTTGTAGCAAGTGTAAAACAAACTGTATGGCAGATTTATTGCAAAAGCTTTGATTAAAGGCATTTATTTATTAATAGATTTTGATCTTAATGAGTTGAGAGCAATAAAGAGCTGTTTGAGCAATAAAGAGCAGTTTTCTCACATTTACTATAAGTTGTTGAAGGTTTACTTTTAGGATAAATACAAAATGATATGGATGAGTAGATTTTCCAATCACAAGGAACTTTAAAACTGTTTGAGTCACAAGCAGTCTTTTGAATAGACATTGGCCTTTTAGCTGAATGCTAGGACAGTTTTGTTGATAACCATCAAGGAGAAAAACCATTTGTTTTCATGATAAGTGCTTGCCAAAGTGAGTATGTGGGCATCACATTCCAGGGCTGTGTTGCTGCCTACTCTGAAAATGTAATTTTTCAATGTTACATAAACAAATACCTCAAAGAGATTCAAAGCAGATTTAAACCATATATATTATTTGGTGTTGTTTCAAAACATCATATATAAATATATAGGTGTGTGTGCGCATGCACACACCTGATATTTTGTGCAAAACATTATAGTTTTGATATGATAAGAAATAGATTATTATTTGTGTACACTTTCATTTTCAATATTACAATTTTGTTGTATTTTTCTAAACTTACAATAAAAACATTTTACTTTCCATATAATCAGTTTTTAAACTGCTGGTAATCTTATTTGGTCATTCAAAGATGTACAGCTAACTCACGATAAGATTATTTCATTACATCTTAAGAAAACATATATTTATATATATTTATTTTATGGCTGTTTATAGGCCTACCATTTATAAAATGGATAGATTATTTGTTTTACATACCCTCAATTAGTTCATGCTTTTTGCTGTATATTACAATATAAATGTAAAGCCCTCTCTCATGCTAAAGGTTACATCATTTCACTGTGCACCTGTAGCTCCCCACTTCAACTCACTAATGAAGCATGCCTGTTGCTCCCTGCTTCACATGAAACATTTTTCAAAAATATTGACTTAAATACCATATACTTAAAATATTTGCATGACAAGTAAAAAAATATATATATATATATATTGAAACTTCTAGGAAGAGTCTCTTAAGTCCCCTTCATTTTGAATGCCAAAGCTTTACTGTAAACTTTAAGACTTAGACAAAATCTTACTGACCCAAAAATGAGATCTTGTTAAAGCACACAATTTATGTGATGACCATTTCATTTTATCAGTATGAATTTTGAAGGAAAAATAAAAAAAACCACCCACACCCATACACACTCTCATTCTCTTCTCTCTCTCATGTAAAGAGAAGAGATTTTCTAAGACATTCCAGAGCAACATATTCTTCAAAGTATGATTATTGCTTAAAGCCCTTATCCCTTTATACCATTATGTCTACATGGAATTATGAAATAAGGGAATTTCTGTGACTATTTATCTTAATTAACAAGAAGTATATGGAAGAATATGGATTTGTAAGAATAGTTTGTTCAAGAGTGAGTAGATAATAGGATGCAAGTGCAACATATATACTGCACTTGGATTATTAAGAGCATGTTAAGTTAAATAATATTTCTATGTAGATAATCAGATGCACTTATTAATAAATAAATTAATTAATAAACTCATTTGCTAAATCACTGTCAAAGAAGCAGTTACCACCAACCCTTAGAATACATTTCTAGGCAATCGGGAAGTTATATCTATGCCATGTGATAAACTATGAATGAAGAGCAGTTGGCAAGACATAAAGAGTATTGAAAAAGCAAAATATAACATTTTAATTGAGATGGAACTACTCCATTTTATTCTCTGGGGTTTCAAAGATGGAGATATCCTTGAAGCTGAGGTCACGGAAAAATAAAGCTACAGAAAGAACTCTATTATCTCAAATGATTTTAGGTGTAACTTCTTATCTTACAATTCTTGATCGACAAATAATATAGACTATTACAGAATTTGTTTTCTGTACTCTTTCGGTACAAATCAATTCTGATTTTTATACTCACTTTAAAATGCCATGCTTATTGAATTTTTTTTTCTATTTACTTAGAACTTTATTATTAATGTAAACCTTGACTTTGATGTCATGTTGATGTTTCTGGGGGGGAGGGAAGTAAATTCATGCTGTAAAAATGAACAGCACTGACCTTCTCTTTACCATGCACAGACTTAAGAGAAAACTTACCACAGCAGTATAGCATCAGTGACAATTTACTATAGCAATGACTAATATTTCTAACCAGCCAAGAGAGTTCCTGTTTTTGTTGATGTTCATTCAATTATACATAGATTTTCTCTCTCTCATATGTTAAAATTTTTCCTTAGTGTGCATTATAATTCCTCTATAAGCACAAATTCACACAGAAACCATCATGGGTCCAGGAGATTAAACTTATTAATAGTTGCCTACAGCAGATGTAATAGTGTGCACCTTACTGTAGACATTGTTTGAGAAATGACACAGGTTTGCATGCCCTATAGAAACTGAATGGACTGATGATAAATAAATAAAAACTATGATTGGTATCTAACCTGTTTAATCCTTTTGCAATGCATTTCTTTGAAATGTTGCATTAACCAGACTTAATTTTACCTTCCACCATGGTTGCTGATACCTATTTCATATACTTCATGGACTTCAGAAAATATTTTTTATACAATTTCACCATCTTTTTCTTTCTTCTTAGATGCTTAATGCTAAAATTAGTGGTGAAATATTATGAACACATGTCAAAATAAAAAAGCTCACACTGAATTTCAGTCTGCACATCAGTTACTAGGTTTTAAATTGCATTGTTTGTTACCATGGTCCTGGTCACTAAGGGCATTGGCATTATGTGCCTTGGGGAACTATAGGTTCCTGTTTTGCCTCATGTATGGGTTTAAGTATAAGTATGTAAGACCAATAAACTGTAAGCAAACATAACCAACCAACCCAAAAATAAAATGATAGGAGGGATGTGGATGTATATTACCGAAAAACCAGATGGTGGATTAATCTTCATGAGGAACAAATTACTTACAACACCAAAATATACTATATTTTCTCTTCTTTATGTTAACATAAATTATAAATAATTTTTCAATAGCCAAGGGCATAGAGATGTCATTGATCACTGGCAAATACAAATCCAAGGCAGCATTGAAGATTGTTAATAATTGACAACTACACTACAGAGGACAAGAAATATTTACACAAACCAGATTAGAACTAAAAAACCACACTATGGAGGTTAGGTTGTTCATCACACATTTATCTCCAATAGTAATTTAACCTAGACATCTAAAACCTTTTTTTTTTCACATTGGTACATTTGTGACCACAATAAGTCTGGTAGGATTTCCGAATCGTTTATCACCCTTCGAATGTGATTCTGCGCTACCTTAAATTTTCATCATGCATACTCAGACAATAATTAAAGCACTTCTTAAACAAACCGTTCGGAGCACATTTGTTTTTGGGATTAATGATTAATGGAAGGACAAAGTGCGCGTGTGATGCGTGCTAAGCGAGATATGCCCCTAGGCGCGGGGAAGCGGGAAACTAAGAATGCCAGAGCGCAGGTCACCGGTTCCCGCGAAACGAGAGAGTAAGCAGACGGAAGACGACGGTGTCTACCAACCTGTTTTGTCCTCCGTATCGGGACCGCTGCTTCTAGCACAGCATCCGCACCACGGCATGGTCCGTTATTCACTCTTTAGTAGAGATGCGCGGAAGCTGGTGGCCGAGGTGCTCGATCAATAATACGTCGATATGGGACGTACAGCGCTACCGGGTCATGAAGCACAGTAAACCAGAGGAGTTATCTGCTTTTCTTGCACTTTTTCCATCTCGAAAACGCAAGCCTCTTTCCTTCCCATATTTTACTATCCAGAACCGACTTCCAAGCAGGAAACACGAAGACTGTGTTGTAGGGGAGGCTCTACAGACGTGCAGCTGTTTGTTAAGGAATCTGAGAAGTTGTATGGCGTAGCATTAACTGAAGTTGTAAATTGCTAACTCAAATTTTGATTCAAAGTTTACTTATCGCCCAAAATGCAGGTGATCTTTTCGAAATAAGTGATATAATTGAACGCCGTAATCGATTAGAGATCTAGAGATAATATAAATCCCATTGTAGCATCGTTTATAAATATGCGCCAATTATGCCATAAATGATTTTAACATAAGCTTAACTGATACGATATTTGAAACTGAGTTAAAATTATGGGACTATCTCCCCCCCCCCCCCGCGAGAAAAGCTATATTAAATATAGCCTTACATGTTTTAGCCAGACTGTCTTGTTAAAAACACTGCGACAAGTTTCTTTATGACTGTTTAGTGTTTTACACACCCAATTTAGCTCACCAAAGTACAACAATGGAGTTCGTCGACGCAGCTTATGCCCGTAAGAAGCGCACAAACTCAAATCTAGAACGATATTCTGCAGTTTCTTCAACAGAGCAACGAGTTTCACAATTAAAAGGGGGAAATAATATTCAACCTTTGCTACTTATTCTGTTTAATAACTGTAAAACGTTACTAATGATGATAATGATGATGATGATGATAATAATAATAATAATAATAATAATAATAATAATAATAATAATAATAATAATAATAATAATAATAGTCTGCTCCATGCATGAAAAATAATTCAAAACTTGGCTTAAAGAAAGAATTATATTGGTAAACACACACACACACACACACACAAGTGACTATCAAAACTTGGCTTAAAGAAAGAATTATATTGGTAAACACACACACACACACACACACACGTGACTATCTCCCCCTCCCCCCCCCCCGAGAAAAACTATATTAAATATAGCCTTAAATCTTTTAGCCAGACTGTTTTGTTAAAAACACTGCGACAAGTTTCTTTATGACTGTTTAGTGTTTTACACACCCAATTTAGCTCACCAGGCACAACAATGGAGTTCGTCTCCGCAGCTTATGCCCGCAAGAAGTAAAAAACTCAAATCTAGAACGACATTCTGCAGTTTCTACAAGAGCAACGAGTTTCACAATTAAAAGGGGAAAATAATATTCAACCTTTGCTACTTATTCTGTTTAATAACTGTAAAATGTTACTAACGATGCTCTAGATGTTCTCGGGCTTCAAGCCTGGTGAGGTAATGTGAAGACATCGACGTTTCGTGAGCGTACATCTCTCCCTTCTTCAGGATGCTGAATGATTGGATCTTTTTATTTATTTATGTTTTTGGAAAGGTGGAGACAGAAACAGAGTTGGAAGGGAGAAAGATCCTGAATTATTTCCTCAGGGGGAGGGCCTGGTGAAGGTAAAGAAATAGTCAATGTGAAATTGAGGAGAGGGGAGTGATAGAGTACCGCTTATGCACCTCCGTTAATAGGGGTAGTCTGCGTTTCTGCCGGACGGTGTCCGGGAGCGGGTAGGAGAAGGATAGCTAGGCTTTACCCATGACCCGAAGGCCCTGAGTAATAGCACGTAGGAAGTAGGTGAAAATGGGAAAGAACATGAGGTGGAGTGAGGAAGGAGTAGAGGGTGAAGTTTTATTTGGTTGAAGGGGAAGTGGCTGCGTCATTTTTCAGTTGCTCTCCATACATCGTAGGGAATAAATGTTGCTTATGTTGGCGGGGTCGCGCATCCGTTGGTGTACAAAGATGGTGGATCGTCGAGGTGCGGAGTTGTGCCAAGGCTGCTGGTTAACAGCTTCATTATTTGGGTGTGAGTCATCATTGAGCAGCTGCTCAGTATTCGGGTGTATGTGCTGTATCGGTGTGGTCTGGGTTGATGCGTCGGATTGGCTGCTGGGTGTTGTAGAATGTTGCAGGAGCGTGGCTTCGATCCGGGCAAGTTTCTGTGGGCACTGTGTATGATGTCGGTGTGGTCGGGCCCTATTTTGTCGATCGGTGTGGTGGTGAGTAGTTCAAGGCCTTCTTTAAACGATGTCTGTGTTGCTGAATCGTTGAGTCGCGCAGTGCAGCTATTGGAGAACGTCCTCAGCGCAGTTGCAGTAGCGGCGGTGGTCTGCTGCAGGTCCTGGAGTCCGGCCTCAATTATGTGAAGTTTTCGTGGAGTGGCGGTCTAGGTCTCAGTAATGGCGGCGGTGATGGCAGTCAGCGCTTCCTCCAGGAGAGCCAATCGGGTGCTGATATGCAAGACCTCGGAGTGGAGGTCTTGCTCGGCATCCTTCATGGCACTGTCGGGTGGGGCTGCTGATGCTGGTATTTGCGGAGTGATGGTGGTGGCTGGTGTGGTCTTCGCAATGTCTGCTGAAGGTGTGGTGGCGGCGGTTGTAGACGAATGCTGTGGGCGGCGTCTGCGAGGACACAGAGGGCACTGCGCCTGGCCCGTGAAGTAGCCAAAGCCTTCACAGGTGGCGCAGTACCTCCGGAGGTTCCGCAAGTCATGGTTGGTACATTCGGCTGTAAGCCTAGGTGCCCCGCAGTAGTGGCACCGTGGGTGGTCGGCGCCGGCGTCCTCAGTGTGGCCGAATGCACAGCAGCGGTGGCATAGTGAGGGTCGGGGTTCGCGGCTTGCCTCTATGCTTAGGCGCCGCCCAAATATGGGCAGGCTCTCGCGCAAGGCAGCGTCGAGGTCCCCGGCCACGGCGATTTCAAGCCTGACTAAAGGTGGCATCCCTCTTGCAGACATGATCCTCGTGGCCCTCATTACTGAGGACCAATTCTGTCGTACGGCGGCGGTGAGGAGTCTTGTGGACAGGTCTCGAGGTACACCCCGAATGACCGCACTGTGCTTCTCGATGAGTAGCGGCGGTCGCGGCAGATGCTGTGTACTCTGCGGTGCTGCGCTGGAAGGTACGGCGGTGGCGGCTTGAAGTTCTGATGGTGATGTGGTGGCAGGTGTAGAGGCCGGCAATAGCATGTGCAGTTGCCGGGCTTCATCGGCGTTGGCGGGATGGTGGGCCGGCAGGTGCAGTTGCATCTGCCGGCATTCTGCGGCGGCTGGGGGCGGTGCTCTCGGCCAGGAAGGCCGGCTGGCGCTCGGCTATGGCTTCGGCGATCGGTGAGGTGGTTCTATTTCGGCGCTTCTTCTTTGTCATGTTCCTCTGCGGCGGCCTTTTTTTTTTTTTTTTTTTTTTTTTGCCGTGGAGGGCAAAAATGCATTACGCATTCAACCGCCAGCCGAAGTGCAATGGCTGGGAGGATATGTGAGACACTCCGCTTCCTCATGCGGCACACCCACTAAAAAAACCCCTCCACGTTATAACAGTAGTTTGTTGTGAATAGCGTGGCTTAGCGCGGTCCCGCTGATGCACCCGCGTTAGTAAAAGAAAGATGGGATGCTGCCGCACGTTGTGCGGGAGCGGGTGAAAGGTTATTTCTAGGCTGACAGCCATGGAACCTGACTGCAGCCTAGGGAATGGAGGTGATATTTGGAAGGAAATTAAGGGTGGAATTTGAGGAGAGAATAGGACGTAGAAAACTTAGGGATTATATCTGCTTCGGTATTGTTCAGCGTGGCTCCAAGTCGTCTTCCAGTGGGTTGACGGCCGAGAATCCCCTGGCCGTGCGTGCCCCTCAGCCTGTACAGGAGGAGGAGCGGTGTTGGGCTGCTGACGTCTCGACTGGAACAGCTCAGCAGAGTAAGTAGCTTGCTGGGTTGTTGCGTCGGATTGGTTTCTGGGTGTTGTGGAATGTTGCAGGAGAATGGCTTCGATCCGGGTGAGTTTTCTGTGGGCACTGTGTATGATGTCGGTGTGGTCAGGTCCTAGTTTGTCAGTCAGTGTGGTGGTGAGTAGTTCAATGCCGTCTTTGAGCGATGTTTGTGTTGCGGGATCGTCGAGCCGCTCTGTGCAGCCAGTTGCGAACGTCCGGAGGTGGTCTGCTGTAGGTCCTGGAGTCCGGCCTCAATTGTGTGAAGTTTTCTTGGAGTGGCGGTCTGGGTCTCAGTAATGGTGGCGGAAATGGCAGTCAGCACTTCCTCCAGGAGAGTCAATCGGGTGCTGATATGGAGGACCTCAGAATGGAGGTCCTGCACGGCATCCTTCATGGCACTGTCGGGTGGCGCTGCTGATGCTGGTATCTGCGGAGTGATGGTGGTGGCTCGTGAGTTCTTCGCAGTGTCTGCTGCCCCTAGCCCGATCGCATTCCAAATCGCGCCCTCAAACAGCTACCCCAAAACGCCCTTACTGACTTCGCTCTTCAACGCCATACTGGATCAGGGATATTACCCTACCTGCCGGAAAAATGCCCTGGACCTTCACTTCCCTAAGGAAATAAAGACCAGTCAAACCCTAACAACTACCGCCCCATGTCTATTAAACATTCTCAGTAAACTTCTGGAAAAACTTGACCTCAAACGCCTAAACTCCTTCATTCACAAACACAAATTCCTGATTCCGGAGCAATTCGGCTTCAGAGCACAACACTCCACCACACAACTGGTCCGAGCCACCGAGCACATTACTCATGGCTTCAACAACAATAAGTCGACGGCAGCGGTCCTCCTGGACATAGAGCACGCCTTTGATCGCGTATGGCACCCGGGACTCCTGAGGAAACTCCACAACTACAACATTCCGGACTCCATTATCAAACTTATAGCAAATTACCTAGCCGACCGGACGTTCCAGTCCAACGTTAATGAAACTCTGTCCTCCCGAAAAGGCGGTCTTTTTTTTTTTTTTTCCGTGGAGGGGAAAAATGCATTACGCATTCAAACCCCAGCCGATGTGCAATGGCTGGGAGGATATGTGCGACTCTCCGCTTCCTCATGCGGCCTACCCACTAAAAAACCCCTCCACGTTATATCACGTAGATTGCTGAGATGATCATGGCTTTGCGCGGTCCCGCAAATGCACCCGCATTAGTAGGTGAAAAGTAGGATGCTGCCCCACGTTGTGAGGGAGCGGGTGAAAGCTTGTGTCTAGGTTGACAGCCATGAAACCTGACTGCAGCCTAGGGAATAAAGGTGATGATAGAAAGGAAATAAAGGGTGGAAGTTGAGGAGAGATGTGGACGAAGAATTCTTACTGGATCTGTCTATTGCGCTAGTGTTCAGCGATGCTCCGAGGCGTCTTCCAGGTGGTCGACTCCTGAAGACCCGCTGTCGGTGCGTGCCCCTCAACCTGGGCAGGAGGAGGAGCGGTGATGTTCTGCTGTTTTCGGAGTCGAGAGAAGTTGTTTCTGGCGAACCTGCTTTAACTGCTCAGTGAGGCCGTCTACCCGGGTGGATAGATCAGCTGCAGATGCTTGAAGAGTGGAGGTGACTGCGGTGTTTGAAGCTTGAAGTTCAAGCAGCTTCTGAGTGATGCCACTGCACGTCTCTTCCAGGGCAGCTAAGCGAGAGCCGACGTTCAGAATCTACGCGTGGAGGTCCTGAATGGCGTCTCGCGTCGCTGCGTCTGTTGAGGGTGCAGGTGGTGTGGCCTCGGCGTTGGTGTGGTGCGGCAGGCAGGTGGTGGTGGTGAAGTTCTGCTCCTTGGATAGAGAGGGCACTGGGCTTGCCCGGTGAAGTGTCCTGAGCCAAGACAGGTGGCACAGAACCGACGGCGACGGCGGAGATCGTGCCCAGTGCACTCGGAGGTGGTGGTGCTGGTACCACAGTAGTGGCACCGCGACGGCGATAAGCGGACTTTAGCTGCGTGTCCGAAGGCACAGCAGCGTCGGCAGAGCCGGTGGCGTTCTTGTCGACTAGCCTGGACGATCAGAAGTCGCCCTAATAAGAGCAACCCAGACGCCAAGGCAGCTTCCAAGTCAGCCTGGTCCTGTATCTCCAGGCGAGCAAGCGGCTTTGGCCCCCGGTCGCAGAATATGCGGGTGGCCCTCAAGCAAGAAGGCCATCGCGACTGCACGGCGGTGAACAGATGCCGGGTGGAAAAGTCCCGCGGGACCCCCCGTATCACGGCACTGAACCGGGGCGCCGGCGGCGTTGAGCTGGGTGGAGGTGTCGGTGATGGCGGCAACTGCGACTGCAGTTGCGGCGAGACTGCGGTGGCGACCGGCGGCGAAGCAGGGCTTGCCGCGACCGGTGGCGTCGGAGATGCTGCCCCCTCGGCGGCTGCTGGGGAAGAGGCAACGGTTGCTGCCTTAGCAGCGGCGGCTCTGCGGAGTCTCTTCTTCGCCATGTTTTCGGCTCGAAAATCAAGCTCCGAATGTCGGTCTTTTTTTTATTTCAAGGGAGATAGAAGGGGATGGTGAGGTTCCGCTGAGCACCCTCGTTAGTGCGGGAGTTTAGCTGCTGGCCGAACTAAGCGGCGGCCCAGCAGAAGTGGAGAAGGGTTCCGGGTGACAGACATGACCGAGGCCCTGTCTGCCACCCGGGGAGTTAAGGAAGGATTTTAGGGTGTCTTTATTTATTGTTTTTCAGTTTTTGGTTTCGTTGGTGTTGGTTCAGTTGTTGAAAGTAGTAGACTTCCGCGCGGTATTGTCGTTCAATAGCGGTCATTTGATAAGGTGTGTAGTTTGGAGGTCCCTTTGTTGGGAGATTGGCTGTGTCGTGGCTGAAGTCATTAAAGTCGTGTTGCTGGTGCTGTTGTTCTGGTGTGTGTAGAGTTGGTTGAGCTGCGTTTTCTGGTGGATAGTGTTCATGGTGTCGGAGTGGTTGAGCCCATGTTGAGGTTGTGAATGGAGCGAGAGTGATGTCAGTCTGGGTTGTTGAGGCAGATTTGTAGGTTGGTGCTGTTGGCGATTGCTGGAGTGTTCTCATTCCGGGTTAGCTTCCGGTGTAGATTGTTGAGTGTGTCAGTATGGTCAGGTGGTTGTGTGTCAGTCATGTACGTGGTCAGTCGTTGAAGACCTTCCTCCAAGGTCGTCTGCCTCTCAGCGATGGTGTGTAGCTTCGAAGTGCAGCTGGGAAGAACGTCTCCAGGGTAGCTGCGGTGCCTTCTTGAATGTCATGGAGATTGGTCTCTAGGTTATGGAGGCAATGCACGAATGCGTCCTGGGCGGCGGCGGTGGTGGTGATGGTGGATAAGGTTTCCTCGATCAAGGTCATTCGGGAGCTGATTTCTCGGATTTGCGTTTGCAGATCCTGGATGGCATCCAAAATGGTGTTGTCTGCTGCTGTGGTTTGTACTGGAGGCGGACTAGAGGTGGTGACGGTGGAGAAATTTGGAGTTAGTGCTGTAGCTGCGGTGGCGGCTGGCTTGACTGGCGGTGGTACTTGTCGGCGGCGTGGATATGCGGGACACTGCGCCTGACCCGTGAAATGGCTGTAGCCTTCACAGGTGGCGCAGTACCTCCGGCGGTTCCTCAGGTCATGATTGGTGCATTCGACCGTAAGTCTAGGTGCCCCGCAGTAGTGGCACCTTGGGTGGTCGGCGCAGGCGTCCTCAGTGTGGCCGAATGCACAGCAGCGGCGGCATGGTGAGGGCCGGGGTTCGCGGCTTCCCTCTATGCTAAGGCGCTGCCCAAATATTGACAGGCCCTCGCGCAAGGCAGCCTCGAGGTCCCCGGCCACGGCGAATTCAAGCCTGACTAAAGGTGACATCCCTCTTGTAGACATGATCCTCGTGGCCCTCATTACTGAGGGCCAAATCTGTCGAGCGTCGGTGAGCAGTCTTATGGATAGTTGTCGAGGTACACCCCGAATGACAGCACTGTGCTTCTCGAGCACTAGTAGCGGTCGCGGCTGTTTACTCTGCGGTGCTGCGGTGGAAGTCACGATGGTGGCGGCTAGAAGCTCTGGTGGTGATGTGGTGTCGGGTGTAGAGGCCGGCAGTAGCGTGTGCAGTTGCCGGGCTTCATCGGTGGTGGCGGAATGGTGGGGTTGCATCTGCCGTCATTCCGCGGCGGCTGGAGGCGGATGGGTGGCAGTGCACTCAGCCAAGAAGGCCAGCTGGCGCTCGGCCCTATCTGCCACCCAGGGAGTTAAGGATAGTTTGGTAGGAGTGCATGGTGTCTTTTATTTTCTGATTTTTGTGGTTGCTTTGGCCAGCCTTAATAAAGACTTAGGCTTGTGTTTTGTTTAGGGATTGGGTCAAGTAGTCTGTTGTCAATAAGTCACAGAGTGGTTGTGGTAGTCGTCTCTATGGGCTTCAATGTAAGCGTCGAAGAAGGCCAGGTTGCGCCTTCTTTTCACGCTTCGGGGTGTGAGTGGTCGTTGTGCTTCTGTCGGAGATGGTGTGTCCGTTCGTTGTGTGATTGCAGTCGGTGGTGATTTTTCGGTCGTTGCGTCTGTGTCGGAGTGGTGTCTGTCGGTCTGTGAGTTGTGACGTCAGTTGGTTGAGGCTTTCATATACGGACTTGTGAATTGCTGCGGTGGTGTACATCACGGCCCTTTCAGTGGCGGCTGAGATCTGTTGCAAATCCTGGATTCCGGCCTCGATGGTCTGGAGTTTCAGGTGAAGTGTTCTGGTCGCAGGGGGGGGCGGCGGCGATGGCTGCTACAGCTTCCTCCAAGGCCGTCAAGCGGGCGCTAAAGTTCAGGACCTCGCAGTGCAGGTCCTGAACGGCATCCCTGTGGCGACGTCGGTAGAAGCTGTAGTCTCCTTGGTTGGTGTGTGTTGGTGGTCGGTTTTGGCTTCTTCTGTGATGCTGCTGTGGTTGGAGCTTGGGTCGGTACATCACGGTTGCAAAGGTACAGTGGAGGCGTAGTAGTGCTGGTGGCGGTGGAGATGGCTGGCGTCAATGCTGCCGTTGTGTAGGCGGTGTTGACTGGTGTGGCTGACGGCTGTGAATGTCTGCTGCGTGGGTATTTTGGGCACTGCGCCTGTCCCGTAAAGTGGCCGAAGCCTCTACAGGCGGCGCATTATCTGCGACGGCTCGTCAGTACATGTGCTGTGCATTCGGCAGTTAATGAAGACGCGCCACAGTAATGGCAGCGTGGTTCTGCTGCGCAGGTTGCCTCATGGTGGCCGAATGCACAGCAGCGGCGGCATGGGCGTTGTTGGGACCCTCGGCTGGCCTCAGCGTTAAGGTAGCGCCCAAACATGAGGAGGCCGTCGCGCAAGGCCGCTTTGTAGTCTCCAACGTCGGCGAGTTCCAGACCGGCCAGCGGAGTGGGGCCTCTCCCAGATTGGATTCTTGTAGCCCTCAGTACGGAAGGCCAGCAAAGGCGAGCGGCGGTGGCTAGCAGGCGCATCGGAAGGTCACAGGGGACTCCTCTGATGACCACGCTCAGGCGCTGGGTGTTTGGCAAGGATGCGGTCTGCGGCGGCTGAATCGGTGGTTGAGGCCCTGATGTATTGGCCCGGTGATCTGCTGTGAAGCGCTGTATCTGCGGCGACGTCTGGGTGGCTGTGACAGAATATACAGGAGGCGGTGAGTGGGGTGTCGGTAATTCCTCGAACAGTTGCCGGCATATGTCGGCGGCGGAAGCTGCGGAGTAGTTTTGAGATGCCAGAGATGGTGGTTGAAACTGTCGGAAGACGGCGTCGTCAGCGGCGGCGGCAGCCTGTTGCGGTGCCGGCAGTTGCGGTGCCGGCAGTTGCGGTGGCATCTGCCGGGAGATGGCGGCGTCCGCGGCGGTAGTGGGTTGTTGTGCCGGCAATTGCACCAGCGGCTGCCGGGATTCTGCTGCAGTTGGAGACGCTGGCCCTTCCGTTGGAGTAGTTACCGGCAGAGCGATGTGCTCTTCCGGAGGGATGGTGGAGCTGGCGGCATGGGCAGCGGCTGCAGCTGCTTTTGTGTTGCGATGCTTCTTCTTCGTCATCTCCCTATGGTCCGATGCTCACCGCTCACACACATTCCCTTTACCACTGCGATGCAGCGCTCTACGGGGGATGCAGCGCCCTACGGGGGATGAGGCGAGGACGAAACTGCCGGGTGCTGGCAGGGTCCTTCCTCTGTGGCCATTTCAGGAATGTCGGTCGATGTGACACTTGTTTATGTATACATCGGGCATGGGCCGCGTAGAAAACCTGAGAAGGCCTCCGTTGTAGTCAAGTGGCGGACCCTAGAAGAGAACGCGTTTCCCCTGAGGGCAACTAATGTGTCGTTGTTTTGGGCTTCCTGTGTTTTTTGAGCCTGTCAATTACGATATTAGTGGCCGGTTTCCAGGAGTGACTGAGCTGAAGACCGGCATCCCCATTGAGCGTGCCCTTTTCCGAAGCGATGGCCAGCGCCTCCTTGACCCTGCGCTCCCAGTAGCCATCGCATCTGGCAACAATGGTGGTCTCGCTGAAGTTCGCTCTGTGGTCCATCTCGAAGCAGTGTTCCGAGAGCCGGATTTCTCGGGTTGCATGAGGCGGATAGACCTCTCATGCTCCTTGACCCTGGTAGTTATGGTCCTGCCTGTTACACCGATGATTATGATGATAATAATAATAATAATAATAATAATAATAATAATAATAATAATAATAATAATGGACTGCTTCATGTATGAAAAATAATTAAAAACTTTGCTTACAGAAAGAATTATATTGAAAAAAAAAAAACCACACACAGACACACACACACACACTCACACACAACGCAAACAGATAGGGAGGGAAATTCACAATGGCGAAAGTGCAGTTTCACATAACCGTAGCATTTACCTTTAGGTATCCCTAACATACTGTACCATTTCATTGTGTCACGGAATAGCAGGGATTGTGCGCAGAAGCTTCAGCGGCCTTGCTTTAATTAAACCTGCCGCACATTAAAACAATTGCACTGTACTTCCAGCTTCATTTTTGCGTTTCTTTTGTTTCTGCCCATCCAATTCTCTTCTCTTTCCTCCAAAGTGCTTACTTCAGATATGACGTAATGCAATTAAAGAGACACCTTTTCTTATTTGACTCTTACAACTCCGAGAGCTACAAACTACTGCTGACAATATTGTGTTTTAGAACGCAACATTATGCGCCCGTAGTCAAAGACGGATCCAGGATTTCTGTAAGAGGCCCGGGTAACTTGGGGCTTATTTGCAGAAAATGGTTATCAATTTAGCTTCGAAATCTTTTACTTTGAGGTAGAAAAAATATTTGGAGAGCCACATCGTAAAAGAGCTATAATAAATACTGTAATTGTAAAAACGCTACCTATGAAGAAAAGAAAAAGAAAAAAGCACCCATGTAAACATACTTCTAAATAAATGTTTACTCAAATAGATCGTTTTTGCCCACCAAATCTGTGTATAGGACGATGACATGGCAATGCATATCCTCAATTTGTGTAGGCCCTTGTACTGAAGTCGAAGATGTTCAATGTCCATTGTTTAGTTTCGCTTATTGAGAGAAATCATCACCCTATCGATTCTTAATAATGAAAATATCCATTGTGTAAGATACACACGACACAAAAAAGTAAACGAAACCGACATAAGATGGCGGAATAGTACAACAGTCAGAACCGGCTGATTTGAAGAGTAAATCCATAGAGTAAACCGTAACTCCATGACACGACAGTCCACAAGAGACCTAAGGCCGGGCGCTGCATCCCCCATCTCGGCCCGAAGTCGTCATGAATGGGGTGCAGTGCTGGAGGGTGAGATGTGGTCAGCGCCACGAGTCCCTCCCGGCCGGTTGATGCGGATTTATCGATCTGAAGTCGCTACTTCACAATCAAGTAGCTCCTTAATTGGCCCCACCCCCAGGAACCTCACGAGGCTGAGTGCAACCCGAGCCAGCTCTCCCAGCAGGGAAAAATTCCCCACGCCGGTACCAAGAATCGAACCCAGGTCTCCCACTTGACAAGCAGCCACGCTAAGACGACGACCCAAAGCCACACAGTACAAGTTAATTAAAATGTTAGATACTACACGGCAAAGCAATGAGGCATACTGACCTTCATTGTCAATGCGCAGCATTCGCTTGATATCGCTTCACTAACTCTGAAATTCTGAGATATCAGCGTAGAGTGGGTAATAGAGCAAATGGAGCGCTATGAGTGGGTGTATGAAAGGCTACATGATTACAGTGTACACGAGCATAATTACACAGGTACACAATAGGAAAAATATCTAATGGTGGTACGTGCATTACACATAGGTAAATATTTATTGTAATTAACTAAACATTACCTTCTGCAATTTTCAACGCGTGGAAAAAAAAAAAAAAAAAAAAAAATTATATTTACATGGCGGGAAAGTATATACGTACGTCCGTCCGTCCGTACGTCCATCCATGCATGACCTTCCATACCCTCCATTGCCTAGATATTATTGGATGTATACACATTATTATTACGAAATGCTATTTTCTTATCTACTTCCTTTTAATTGAGGCAGACCTTAATAACTACGTTACACATTTCGTTACAGATAGAAAGGGAATGACGCCAGCTTCTGTAGCGTGTTGGTAACGTGTCTGCCTCACATTTAGGGGGTCCCGAGTTCGAATCTCGGTCAGGGTGAGTTACCTGGATACGATTTTTTCCGAGTTTGTTCCTTATCCTGAGAAGACAAATGTCGGATAAACCTAATCTCTAATGACCTCGGGCACATATGAGCTCCATTTCATTCATTCGTTGTCCTTTATGACCTTCCACGTTAAAGGAACTTAAACTCACCACAACTAAGCTCCGATATGTTCCATTCTTATGACTTTTTCTACCTATTCTGTAGCAAACTATTCTTTAAAAAAAAACTTATTCTTCCATTTTCTTCTTGATAATCGAGATAAAGAAATGGCCTTATTACTTAGTTCCTTGCACCAGATGGCACAAAAACGCCGTATTACGCGGGTGCAGATAACCCTTCGTGCGTTATAAAAATTCCAGGTCTTCACAGAGTAAATCCAAGCATACGCCGGTCAGAGGTGTAAGCGGGAGCGACCTTCGTTCTTCTCCCCATGGGTATCAGTGTTTTGCCGATCCCGGTGGCCGCGCTCGCTAAAGTGTCTCGCTTTAGCGCTTCGTGGTACACAGGATCGTGGGTTGGAGTCCCGCCTTGGGCATGGGTGTTCCTGTGTTTGTAAATGTATCTATGTTTGTGTATGTATATGTAAAAGGATAACGTTAAGAATAATAAGGTCTACTAAGGAAATATAGGACACTGGAAAAAATGGAGAAAAAAGGAATACAGCGCTGGAGTCCTGACAAGCCTCCGGAACTGTATTTTTTTTTTTAAAAAAAAGTATAAACGGCGAAGGAGTCGCCCTTATTAAGAGGCGGTTCCCAGGCTTGTACCCACTAGAGTTTGTGATGACGTACACGTTACAGTACAGTACACGGGGAAATTCACATGCTTTTCACTTCAATTACTGAACCTTTATTTTTTTAGGGAATGAAGTTTACCTTTAGATTCAAAAGTAATTAAAATGTGTAGTGCACCTATCAATATCCATCAATAATTAGTTTAGTATTTGTGCAACACACAAACTAGATACACTGTAGGGTTAAACCAAAACATTAAGGCGCCGTAACAAAAATCATGCATGAGAGCCAGCAGTAGTACTTCGCCGTATTATGATGATTATTAGTAGTCGTCGTCGTCGTCGCAGTAGTAGTATCATCATCATCATCATCATCATCACGATCATCATTTGCATTACGCACTCTTACGAATAAACAGAGCAAATAAAAATTTAAAGTGTGTAAAATGAACATGCCAACGTGAGTAAACGCGGCATTTCGCTGTAGTGTTGTTATTAGTTTGTTATCGTATAAGTAGTTCAATAAGGAGAGCGCTAGCGCAGGGGCTAATGCGCATGCATGGGAAATATAGGGAATTCAGGGAGGAGGGAGTCTTTAGCGAGAGCTCAGGGCTGGCGCTAATGCGCATACATGGTAGAGATGTGGAATTCAAGGAGGAGGGGAGGACCTAACCTAAGCTCAGAATATTAGGTGTATTTTTCAGTCCTTTGCGGTCCTTTTCAAGGTTGGCTGCTTTGTTTCATTTTTCTGTTTTTTTTCCTCAGAATTTTGAAAAGTTTAACGATTTTTAGTACTGCGGGGTGCCGTTTGAAGTCCTTTGTTTTATTATTTTGCAGGTTTTGCTGCGCTTTTTGAATGTGTACAGGACATCTATAAGCTCTTTGTAGGTTTTTCGAGTGCTAGGACAGCTGTTTCGAATGCTTTTAATGACATTTCATACCTTTGGGAGGGTGTTTAGGTCTCTAGGTCAGCTGTTTCAGGGTACTCATCACACATTTTAGCTCTGTTCAACTGATTTCACGTCATTAGGGGGGAGGGGTATTTAGGGCTCTAAAGCTAATATTTTACCCCTTTTCAGTCGTCTATGCTCATATTTTACATTATTTTCCAGTGTTTGCTACTGATTTTTTACGCTTTTGTAAGCATTTTAGTGCACCTTAGGATTATTTACAGCGATTGTAATGTTTACACATGCATTTTTTGGGATTTGTAAGATGATTTTAGTGCTGCCACTATTCTTTAGCTGCTTTTTAATGACATTTCATGTGATTTGGAGGATGTTTAGGACTTTAGGATAGCTAGTTGTGGGGTATTCATCAGATATTTTTTTAACTTTTTTTCATCTGAGTTAATGTCATTTTGTGGGTATTTCAGTTCTATAGACAGGTATTTTAGACGTTTTCAGACTTTTTTGCTCATATTTTATCTAATTTTGCAGTACCTTCCAATGCTTTTTAGCACTTTTATAAGCATTTTTGTGCGTTTTTAGACGATTTTCTCAGTGATTGTAATGCTTTCTCATACATTTTTCAGGATTTTAATTGTGATTTTTAGCGTTATCACTGCTGTTTAATATGTCTTTAAGACCATGCCAAGCCATTCGATGGCCTGTAAGACAGCTAGATTCAGAGTATTTATTAGACATTTTAGACCTTTTGCATATATCTCGAACAGTTTTGTTGGTATATACGACTCGTAAACGATCAGATCCCATTTTCAGACTATTTTACAGTGTTTTGTAATGATGTTATCACTTTTATAGACATTTTAGCCCATTTCGAGTATTCTTTGCAGCATTTTGCAGAGTTTGTAGTACGTTGTGCCTCCTTACAGATCATTTACGACTTTTAAGATATTTAGAACTATAGAGTAGTGTTAAACCCTTAGACAATAGGTATTTCAACTCACTTTGAATGTATTTTTGGAAGTTTTTTTTTTTTTTTTTTTTTTTTTTTTTTTTTAAGAACCTTATGACAACGACAACGGTGTACTGATGACATTTTTGTACGTTTAGGAACAATTTAAACGTATTTAAGGCAATGTCCTTTTCGTGCGCCCTTGTAGATCCCTTTTCTTGCGTCTGACGGTGATTTGTCACTTTTTGTGATGGTTTTTGTCATATCTACACAATTTTTAGCATTTTTTGTGGTAATTGATGACATCGTTTCAATGTTTCTGACGTTTTTTCATACCATTTACTATGTTTTATAGCATTTTCATATGTTCCAGGATGATGTGACCGCTTTTATAGCCAATCCGATATTTTACACTTTTACCACATTTTTCATAGCTTGGATCCTTTATGATCATTTCTGTATTGTGTTTCCATATTTTGCAATTCTTTAAGAGTCATATTATATCCTTTATGCAGGTGCTAACTTGTGTAGCGAGGGGAATATGTTTGCAGTTTCCAGCTTTTCTTGTAAATCTAACATAATTTAAGTTTTCGTTTTTTCCATTTTTTATTTTTATGTCTCTCTTTTTCAGGCTGACCCCAAAAGACGTCTAAGACTGACGTCTAAGCCTTTTTTGTCGAGGTGCTTATTGCTTTGGGAATATCATGTTTTCGTCTTCTGTATTGTTTGATGTGCTTTCTTTTAATCAAGATATGTTTTCTCTAGAACAGTGCTATTGACATTTGTTGTTGTTGCTACTGCTGCTGCTATTATTGAAGCGTGGGGTATACTTTCTGAGTTCTGGCCAGTATTTTTAACTTTTTATTTCTATTTATTTTTGTATAAACATAATTAGTATCAGAGGTGAGACGGATCTCCTCCTTTATCTGGGCTTGAGACCAGCATTAGAAATTTATTCTAATGGCAGAGTTCCTGCCACCTCTAATTCTTATTCTACTCATTCTTCTATCTTTATGTGTCTTTCAATAGGTGCACTGGGAGCGATTGAGTGTAAATTCAAATTTTTCCTACTACGTTGCCGACGATGAGCAATGCATGTAGCATTCTCTTATGATACGTTCACAACTTTGTAGTTATCATAAGCATAGGTTGATATTCCATCATCAGCAATCACTCTTTTATCATCATGGGGCGATAGAGCGATTTTGTTGACTTTTACAGACGAAACGTTATGCTGTTCTGACTTGATCAAATTCATTGGAGTTCTTATTATTTCACTGTTTTTTTAGACAATCTACATAACTGTCGTTTTATACCTTTAATTTTTTTTTATCATTCCTCCATCAATATCGAGAGCATACATCTTAGGTCCCAGTCCGACAAAACGGATAATTTTTCCGTTAGCTTCATCTTTAAACTTTCCCAGTACCTTCTTGTTCTGTGTGGAGTAACACATGTGGCTTGCAGGGTAATCAGATGTATCCAAATGTTCAAAAAAATTGCATTTTGTCGTTGTATATGTCAGCAGTTGTGACTCGATGAATGAAGGAATCCGTATCCATGTACATAAGCTTCAGGTTTTCATCCCCATAATACGGCAATAGCACATCATATTGGTATGAGTATATGAGGGTTTTTGGGATATCCAGTACGCTCATTCCGATGTATATTGGCTTGTTGAATATAATCTGCCGCGATGACATATGCATTGATGCAAGATTAGGTCCATATGCAATGCTATCAATGAAAGTCGGCTTAGCAATCAGCTTTGCCAATGTTTTCACGTTTGTGACAAGGCGCATTTTCATGCGATTTCGTATATTCTCCATGGTTTTTCCAAACATAGCATTGCTGAAGAGCTTGTACAGGTCCTTTTCAGTCATTTCTAGCCTGTTGCCGCAGCTTGTTGTTAAACGCTATGTAAGGTTTTAACCAACACGATTGTTGACATTGTAGCACACGATGGATTTTTGCTACTCGTAGTACATGTGAGTGCCTGTTTTAACGCCATGTAATGTACAACATACTTATTCCTACTTCCAAGGTGCGCAATTAGTTTCTTAACGCTTGAATTCTTTGGCTTCAGACACTAAGGCAAGAATGGCAAATCATTATGAAGATCGTGAAGCTCAGTAGAATAATCCACATCAACTTCGAATATATATCCAAGAGGATCATCTTCTTTTAATGTTTCTATATTAACACTTTCAGGAGGAACCCACTGAAATCCTTCATAAGGCAGTGGATTCTGCACAGCCCATCCATATTGGTTATTTACGTCTTCGTATGTAATAAATTAAGTTGGTTTATCAGGATCAAATTCCTCCATGTAGTTGTTGTTAGCCTGGGCATACCGGTGAGACATCTGACATAATCCTCCCCTTATGCCAGATTCCACCACGAGAAGCTGCTCATAATCCAATAACAATTCTAGCTCAATCCCGGTATACAAAAGCATAGCATTCCAGGTAAGTCCCGGAGATGTAAAGTAATGTGCAAGATCAACTTTATGAGTATTCAATGTCTGCTCCCTGAAGGCTTCAAAAACATATGCGAGAAGCACATCTGAGGTTAAGTAGAGGTCACTGTATCCTCCCAAATTTCGGACTTTAAATTGTTCCCATACAGTTTTAGCATGTTCATAGTCTTGATCATTGGTTTCCTCTTCATTTAATCTTTTGTAAAACGCTTCCTTTGGAGACAAACACGTTTCTTTCAAAACATGCCATAACGTGATGTAATCATAGGGAAATACTCCTTTGCGTGTCACCAAACCAATCTTCTCTTCTCCAAAGTATTTGTATGTCTCAGGAAATTATGTTAGGGTTTTGTTAGTTTTTCCAAACTTGAACTGAGAAAACGGTATGTGTCCACGAACCGGAGCTTAATATCTCCAACATGCTTCGAGAATGAAATATACTTTTCTTCTGAGCATAGAATCACCTCCACTCTTTCACTTGTGCAACCTAACTGTTTAACGATGAAGTGAGAATAATATCCGCTTAAGTTGTGCATGAAGACAGGAACATACTTCGGTTTTTTGCAGGCTAGATTACACTTATTATGAAGACTTCCGTGATATTCACCAGTCAACTGCTCATGATCCCTAACTTTCCAGTTTCCTTCAGTGAATGTTTTATTACACAAGTAGCATTCGGTAGAAGACTGGAAATCCTCCTGTTGTAGCTCAGATAGTTTAAGAGGTTTAGCAGATTTGTATATACTGCTAATCTTATTTGCAAGAGATGTTTGCAATAGGAAGATCAGTCTGCAGCTGTTCAACAGATGACGCTGGTTTGGCGTAAACAGCGAAACTCATTGGAGAATGCTTCTGATAAGACGTTGTATAGGAAGCTTCAGGATTAGATTCGCAGTAGTAAATTGGACTAAGAGTACTTTCAAAATCTGCATAGATTACATACGGCAGTTTCAACATCCGTTCCACATTTTTAAAATGAATGATAGAGGTTTCCTTTGTAGGCATAACTATCCTAGCGATAGCATGCCTGCACATAGTCGCATGTTCCTTCAATTTTTCCACTCCACTACGTCCATGTCGGTCATCGAAATGGGTGAAGCAGGACAGGTGTACACTTGTCCGTTATGTTTTGTCTTTTGTTTTCGAATAAGCTTCTCAAAGTTCTTTATATATACATAGTGATGCGTACCATTTCCATCACTCAGCAGGAGGAGGTCCCGGTGATCAGGTAGTTCTTCCTCTACAACCCTTATTGGAAACACTACTTTCTTTTCGTCCAGTCCAAACACGTTGATATATATATATATATATATATATATATATACATATATATATATACATATATATATATACATATATATATATACATATATATACATATATATATATATTTCTTTCAAATGTTTCGGGATTTCAGACAATGGCGCAGATGTGATGCATGAAAAGCCATATTTTCCCTCGAGTTTCTGGTTTTTGCTGACACGTTGAGGATCCTTTTCAATGTATTGTGCAAGGATAGCGTATAAGAAGCATCTCTCATCACGATGGTTCTGAGGGTTTACACACGCTTTCTTTGTTTCTATAGATGCAGGTAGAGGAGTATAACTGCTTCCACGAAGGGGATTGCACTTGCTAATTCGAAGGCGTACACCCTCCACAGCAAGCAGAGCCCAACTGCTTCCTTTAAGTTGTGATTCCTCCATTTCAGCATCCAATTTCTTGAATTTCGTCTCCAATATGGTGTATAAACCAATTTCTAGAAATACTGCCTGATTCCTGGTTTTAAAGGTATTGTTTGCAGTTTCTCCAGCACTGTTAACAAATCGGCATTCCATTAACAGGTTAATCTTCACATCTTAATGCATTGGGAGCTCTTTTTGAACAGATTGTATAATCCTATGTTTAGCTTCCTGTAGATAAGTCTTCATGGCCTTGCTTGAATTGCATCGGATGAAGTAAGATTTAAGACGTCCTTCAAACGACTTCTTATATACTTTCATGTCACACTCATTCTCCATTGTAGTAAATAGTTGGTGTCTGGTAGGCTCAGTTTGTGTTTTCTTTCGAGTCATGCCGGCACCGCAATGCTTTTTATGTCGATATTGCAAAGCTACGAATTGCAATATCAGTAATGCTACATTCTGGAGCGATTCTTCTGTTGCACTAGGATGGATAAAAATGATGCTAATCACTGGAAAGGTTTTGTGTGTGACAGACAATACGGAATTCAACTTTCCCGTCCCAGGGGAAATATTGTCCAAGAAAGTACAAATAACTTATGTTTAGATATTTACTCATAGTTTATGTTCTTCGGGTTTATTTTGTTTAGCATATATTAGAGAAATTGGTTTAGTAACTAGAATAGCTGGTTGAATGTGAATAGTAATATTATTTGTAATAATATCCGGCGGACCTTTTATCTAGAGGAACAACGCCTGAAAGCTTAAAGGAACAAGAGATCTGGTGGTTGGGACTACTTTTGGCTCTCAGAACAACCTTCTCAATACCCTACAGATCCTCTGAGCCTTAATGAATACTCTACTTCCTGATTTTCGAAGATCGGACCAAAAAGATCTCCTCATTGATACCCCTGAGCGTGTAACTGACTTCAAAAGATTTAGCTTGTATTGGGATCTCCTACTAATAGCGGCTCACATCCTCCGACTAAAAGATAGCTCCTTCACAAAGAGCACTCTGGGGGATTCACTGCAGTGAAAATGAAGACTGTGCGAGGTTTATTGATTGAAACGTTGCAAGAAGACTATTTCGCAGCCGACAGGAAGGCCCTTCAAGAACACGTCAATTACTAGATCGATCTAAACTAAGACACTTCAATCCCTTTTTAGTGGACTGGTTGTTCTCCTAGGTTGTCGTCCGCAATGCACCGCACTCCCGTAGGTCAACATCCTATAATAATGGACGGGAACCAGCACTTCACCGAGTTCTTAAATATGCAGACGCACATTCGTCTCATCATATTGGAGTACGAATTGTGTTGACAGAATTACGCGCATCCTTTTGGGTACAACATGCTCGACAGGCAATGAAAGAGGGTGATTAATGTTTGACTCACATGCAAAATGGCAGGAAATGTTCCTGTTCACGAAATAGAAGCTCCTCTACCAGCGGACCGAGTAGAACCCAAAGACCATTCGCTGTAATCGGAAATGACTTCGCATGAGCCTTTATACACCATAGCGAGACAGGAGATAAAAAAGTACTTGTAGGATTTTTCACCTGTGCAACAAAAAGGGCACTTCATCTTGAGTTTTTCACTGCCATAACAGACAAATTCCAGCTAGAACTGCAGATGTTCATCGGCCGGCGTGGTATTCCACACATCATCCACAGTGAAAACGTCCGGACCTTCCATGAATCAAATAAAGAGACAACTGAGCTCTCTTCATGTCTCTTCCGAACAGACCCAGTACTTCCTCGGCCAACAAGGAACCAATTGGAAATACATAGTTCCACGGGTGGTTTGGTGGGGAAGATGGTGGGAGGGAATGCTAGGGTCAGTCAAACGCTGACTAAGGACGGTGCTGAGACGGATTAGCATGGATGAGGAAGGACTGCAAACCGTGCTCGTCAGCATTGAAATCCCCTTGAACTCCAGGCCAATTACGCGGTCGATGAAGACGCATTGACACCAGCACACATTGTGGTAGGAAGACTGACAACACTGCTAATCGGAGCGAAGTCAGACAGAACGGATCTGGTAAAAGAACTCGGACAAAAATTAGTTGAAAATGTCTGTAGATGGACCAAGAAGTATCCAATGCGCCTACAGGGCTTCCACCAAGCACGGCGACCATGAAGGAAGTCAAGAAAAGTCCGAGTAGGCGACATTGTCCTATTCAAGAAGGCGCCCTACTGCGCCACATGTGGAACAAAGCACGGGTTAATGATATTAGAGCAGGCCGAGATGGACTCATACGGAAAGAAGTCCCCACAACTCCTGATGTAAAGGAAGCCGCCAGGCCTATTCAACTGATGTTACCCTTGAAGGTAGACCAGGGTGGAGCGGATGTGGAAAAATGTCTTCCCACTAACTCTCTCTGACCAATGTATACGCCATGTACAGCATGTAGTGCAATATTTTTAATACTAGACAACATGGCGTTGTGATTTACATCCTTGTATCTGCTTCCCACAAACTGTTTTGATGACCCCTGAATCCAAAAGAAATAGAATAAGGTCTGAGTGTGTCTCTTTGTATCTGTGGACAGCATAACTAAAAAACGAAAGGTCAGATAAATACTAACTTTGGAATTTTATTCTAGCATCTTCCAGGTATGCGACACGAAGATTTTGAGGAAAATCCCCCCACACCAAACTGCCCTTTGCATGGAGCATTTTTCGAAATTTTCATTTTCTAAAATAATGGCTTTTAACGATTTTAATTAAATTGACGCATATTAAAATGTTTATAGACAATTAAAACATATACTCTGAATATCTTAGAAATAGACCCTGAAGACCTCTTCAATTTTAACAACCTTTGCATAAATCGTGGGACAAAAATTTATTACACCAAAAGTGTAGATGTCCTTAAAACACCTAGTATACGTACGTTATATACATGTCTTCTGTAGAGCTACGCATTTCAGAGATATTCTTTGTTGTTGGCTTCAGTTTTTAAATAATTACACTTTTCTCAAACGGTGTTTCCTCATCAGTTTCATCTCTCTTTTATTTTACTCCCAGCCAGGAAACAACCGAATTTCAATGGCGATTGTTAGCGACAGATGTTAAAGCTTTAGCGTAGTATATTCCCTTTATTTCCCGTCTGCTTATAAGAAACTAGTTAATAGGATCATTTCTGGTAATACTTAACTGGATTGGCATTATACAGATGAAGGAATAACTTTTTTTAAGAATGGCTTGTTTGCAGAACAGAGAAAGTCATGTAAATGGAACACTTCAGATTATTTAATTATATTGTCCACACACACAAATATATACACACACACACACACAGTCACACAGTAGAAGCCTTCTAAAAATGTTTTTCTGGGATATAGGAGGTTTCAAAAACAATATATTTCCGGTGAAATATCGGAATTGAATTCTTGGGTGAAATACAATACATTCTCTATTTAATATGCAGATTCTACAGACGTATAAGCACCTTAAACATGAAATTATTACGAGACATAGTGTTACTATTCGTATTCAATAAATGTACACCTGATTTCCAATCAAAAAGTCTATGAATTTAGAATGAATAATTCAAGCTCTAGCTTTAATATATCTAATGGAATTAATGCTTTAAAAATTTAAAGGTGGCATTGATTTCAGAAGAGGGCTTTAAACCACACGATGCAGGAAATACCTAAAAAGCAATTATGAGCTGGAATGGAGAAACAGGAGAAGATGCACATGAAAATGAATAGTGAAAAGGAAAAAAATGAAGAACAAAATGGGGGGAATTAAACTCTAACCCAGTTATGACACTGACACTGTCTGAGATAAATGATAAGGTAAAAGCTTTGAAAATGAAAGTCTAAGGAATACGAAGAAATTAAATCTGACGTGGAAGGAAAAAATAATGTGGCAAAGGAACATACAGGTAAGGAGCAAAACTTTTAGAGCAGCCGGTAAAGGAAAGCAAGAAAGAGTGGACGCCGCAGTGGAGATGCGCCGCGACCACGAGGCCAAAATTCGTGTTGATATTAGAGAGGGTTCACCAATCACCACAAGCCAGACTAATTCTAAAATTGCGAAGCCTCGTATTTTCGATTAAACTTCGTCGTGGGTGGTATTTAAGCGGCAATTTGAAGTCATGGTAATGTACTCCATTGTAATTGTTTCAGACAGACGAGAAGACGGCATCTTTGTTTGCAATGCAAGGGAAGTAACCCAATATTCTTCGTATTTTTTCCGTCAGCAGACGACCACTTGAACTATTGGGGGGCCGCTGTGGAGAACTTCGCCTGGCCATCCCTAACCGGGTGCAGCTGAAAGCAAGAGTTCGAACAACCAGATAGGCCTTGCACCATTTCGCCATGGAAGTAAAGAGGCTGGCACACCAGTCGCTCTTGGATTTACTGCAGTGGTTTATTTCAGGAGAGGCAATCCAAACTCATCGGCAGGTTAAATATTTGGGAGATGAAAATGCAGCTTTCTAGCAGAACACCGTAAAGTCGACTTATTTGTGACTGCCCTGGAGCAGAAAAATGACAGCCGGGGCGAGCCATTCCGGCGGCAGATGCAAACAACAGAACCTCCCGGACAACAACTTTGCCGACGTAGAACTGGGGGCTGCATTTAGTTACTGGAGTTGCGAAAAGCCTGGATATTTAAAGGAAAACTGAGAGGGATGAGGAAACCTGCTAATAGTCGATCTGAAGAGAACCATATTGGACACATCATCTTCCACATACTCCACATCGAAGTAACGGGCGGGAATGACGTCATTCAACGCAAACCCCTACCAAAGACTATGCTATGAAAACTGCAAACTGCGTGAAAGTACCGACGAAGGCGCTGCAATCCTACGTTCAGTCGCGTTGCTACCTGCAGTCGGTTGGGATGAGAAGACCTTGCGGGAACAACTGGAGGGTCAAGACATAGGGTCGATTCTAACTGATTAAGAATCTGGTGCATGGTCAGCGTTGGCAGATGTCACTCCAAGAGCAAAACCTATAAGAGTTATTGGACACAGCGGGACAACTTGGTAGTCAGTGTGTTGAAGAGAGTGTTAGTTTCCAGATGGTAATTTAAGGTGGAAGAGCTGGCGCTCCCCAGTAAGGTGATGAGTTCCTTGAGGAAACCCATGCCGGCACTACCGGAGGAAGTCTTTTCTGAATATATCCTTGAAACAGCTGTGTCAGCCGATTACATAAGTTGCATTTTCGAAAAGTTAGAGGTGGTGCCAGAAATACGATATCTGTAAACCACTTCGTATGCCCCAGTCACGCAGAGCCGCATGCAATGATAGCCTGCCAGGGAGACAACGAACATGCTGGGGGAGCCATAGCTTCCACCTTGCCAGAAGTCACCTGAAGTTGGCAAGTGACCGCATGAAAGCCCACTATAAACGTTTGGCGACCAGCACCAGATTCTAGGGGATCACCTCGTAAGACTATCGTACACCCGTATCAATGATGAAGTACACTGCATTCGATGTGAACTCCGAGGGAAGCTGATGGTCATCTTCATCGGCATGCTCCATACAACAGAGCTGCTCGAGATGAATATATCTGAGTAGGGAGCTATGTGAAGCAACTATGGGCCTCACTTATCGCTTAGAAGACGCTGACTGGCCAGCTGGAGTGATAAACAGACGGAGTAGCACTCTCACCCACTGTAAACACCAGAAGCACTAACCAGACAGAACGAGATTGTTCAAGGAGTTTCTTTCTCCCTGACATCCTCAAACATTCCAACTCTTTCGAAATCTCAAGCAAGGTTACTATTAAATATTCAAAATGTCAATAAATGCAGAGAAAATTTCACATGGTGTTCATTGGGTTCCTTTTTTGCATTGATATAACACAGTCAAATAAATAATTACAACAGTTATTATGCTTACACAAATGTAAAAAAGCTAAGATCGCAAGGTTCAAAAATAAACAAAATTTCGATGTGCATTACACACTGACGCTTGTAAAATTTGCACCAAGAAAGAATTCACCGAATAACTCTAAACTTGGTGGAAGTGCAGAAGTGTGCCTGCAATAAGTGATTAGGATTGCAGACAGGTGGGGTACACGTAGGCGGAGCAGAGCCCCGCCGTGTCGGTCCGATAAGGTCAGTGTTGCAACAGTCAGTGCAGCGCTGTCAAACAAGATGGAAATAAAGTGAATGCCAGTATGCCTTGGCGACGTCAAAGGGAGGCATATCGGCATGTCAGTTCGACGGGGCAGAATGATCGGACTCCGGGAAGCGGATTTGTCATGCCGTGACATTTCCGCTCGTACAGGGCAGGCTGCTACGACAATGATGCATGTGTGGAAGCAGTGGATAGATGAAGGTCGTACGCAGCGAAGAATGGGTACTGGACGACAGAAGATGACTACAGCACGGGATGACCGCCATGTTTTCCACTAGACCATAACGGACCGTACAGCTTCATCCACAGTGTTGGCCCGACTCTGGAGCACTACAAAGGTGTGAACTTGTTTGCATCAACGGTTCGTCGCCGTCTGCATCAGATTCGACTGGTTGCACACATGCCATTACGTCGCCTTCCATTATCCAGAAACCACAAGCTCCTTCGACTGCAATGGGCACGTGAACTGCGGTGCTGAGTGGCAAAATGTAGTACTTTCGGACGAGTCCCGCTTCAACGTGCCCTACAGTGATGGCCGCATACTTGTCCAGCCATGGTGAGCGCAACCAGGAGGGCTACGTTGTTGAGCGGTATAGCGGACAAACACCAGGTGTGAAGGTTTAGGGCGCCATTGGATACAAAAACCGACCTCGCCTCCTACGAATTGAGGGCACTTTGAACAGCAACCGTTTACCTAAGGTGGTTGTTGAACCCGAGATACTCCCCCTGCTTCAGGCACCTCCACAGGCTACATTTCAGTAGGACAAAGCCCAGCCATATATTTCGAGGAATGTACAAGCCTTCTTCGAAGAGCGACGGGTACCATTGCTTCCCTGGCCTTCATGTTCGCCTGACATGTAGCCCATCGAACATGTCTGGGATATGGTTAGTGGACGTCTGGTGCGTCACGGTCCTCCAGTAACCAGTTTCACGGATTTGTGGGCACGAATACAAACTGCGTGGAGGGAAATCCCTGAGGAACTTATTAAAAATCTCTTTGATTCAATGCCACGGCGTATAGCAGCTCTACTTGCAGCGCATGGAGGCAACACCTAATACTGAATATGAGGGCTCAAAGGTCCTGTATCGATATGAAAAATGTATCATTTGTTACTTGTCATGTATCCATTCATGGGCCTCCTTGGTGTTGCAATTTTCACAAACAGTAGTGTGTTAAATATATCATATTTGTCTGCAGGAAGTCGTCGATCTATACATATAATTTTAAGACCTAGATAAACAATAGACGTCCTGCGTGCACTAGGGGTGATATGAAAACCTATGGGTCCCAAGGCCGCGGGTTCAAACTCGGCGGAGGGTGATGGATCTTTTCGGGCGTACAAATCCTTAGCATGGCTTCCTTCAGGAGGGAAGTAAAGCTGTTGGATCCATGTCGTAGATTTCCGGCATATAAAGTAATCTCAAGCCTGATGAAGAGGCCTCTGAGCAAAATGAAGTGATTTTCCACGATCAATATTAGAAATGGACGCTGATAACCACAGCAGTTAAGCAGCATCCATAAACTCAATTTAATATGTATGTTTAATAAACGATGTTAAAGATTACAACTATTTAATCTATTTCTTATGTAATAATTGTCCAATGCCTAAAAACACAGAAAAAACAACAAATAAAACCCAAGGCTGTTGGGCAAGTGGAACCTAATGATGAAATAACCGCTTTCAACGTAGTGCTTTTGAAGTTTTACTTTCTCTGCTACGGTAGGTACGGGAAGTAAAATTAATTTACCTAAAAATTAACTGTCGGAATTTCGCCTTAAATGTTTGGTTTGAGGTGCCGTAAATAAAAACATAAGCATTTTTAGAAAAAGGTTAGTGTGTGTCAGTACGCGTATGTGTGAACAGCATAACTGAAAAACGAAAAGTCTGTTAAATACCAAACATAGTATTTAAATTTACGATTTTTCCAGGGATGCGACACGACGATTTTCGAGAAAATTCTCATTCGCCTCTCACCTAGACGGCCCGAGTTCAATCCCATGTGACCGCAAGTGAGATTTGTGATGGATAAAGCGGCGCAGGGGCAGGTTTTCTCCGGGTTCTCCGGTTTCCCCCACCATTACATTCCACCGGTGCTCCATCTTCATCCCATGTATCACCAGTGTCATCTCTTGCAGTGTCACAAGCAGTAAAAGCGGGAGTTAAACACTAACAAAACCAACAACAAAAAGAAAAGGAAAATTCTCTCACCCCAAATTACATATTAGATGCAAATATTTCGAAATTTGTTGATATCCTCAAAAATGGTTATAACGGTTTTGATTAAAACACCATATGTTTCAGATATTTTTACTTTCTCCATACGTACCATGTACATAGTGAATAGAAAACGCGTTGATTGTATCCTCCCCCCAAAAAAAATTCGATAACCAGTTTACACCGGTAATACATGTTTTGAGACCCCTGAAACAAAAGCAAAAAAAGCATTTTGAAAAATCTGATGTGTACCATTCACATAACTTTCTCTATATCCCTGCAACAAATTATTCTTAAAAAGCTTATACTTCTATTTACTTTATGCTAATCAGAAAAATTTAGCAGAAATAGACTTATTACTTGCTTCCTTATAACTAGAAGCGCAATAAGGGACTACCATAGGTTAAAATGATAGTCAAAAGCTGGTTGTTATGTCAATGAAGTTCCTTTGTTTATATGGATCGGAGTTGACAAGTTCCTGTATGAGAAAAATATGTTTTTCATAGCAGAAACCAAAAACAAGGAATGTCTCAAAAACGATGAACTCCACGAAAAAAAAAATTATATAACATAAATTGTGTGATTTAAGGTGGTCTACATTTTTTTGTTTAGCAAGTTTTTGTCAATCTCTTACGGTTTAGCAGTTATTCAAAATTCAGTAAAATTCATCCAGAATAAATTACTCTTCAGAGGCTATTCCCAGAAAATTCAAAATATACATTTTATTTGTCAGGTAAATATGTTTAATATACGAAATTGTAATCAAAATCGTTAGAGCCATTTTTGAGAAAATCAACATTTTCGAAAAAAGTTCCATGTAAAGGGTAGTTGGGGGTGGGGGATTTTTCTCAAAATCTTCGTGTCGCATCCCTGGAAGATACTAAACTTAAATACCATTTTTGGTATTTTACCGACTTTTCGTTTTTGAGTTATCGTGTTCAGACACACGGACACACACACACACGGACCTTTTTGTGAAAATGTTTTTTTTTTTGGATATTGGGGACCCTAAAACATATATTTCCGGTGAAATTTCGGTATCGAATTTTTGGGTGGAGTGCAATACCTTCTCCATACACTATGTACATAGTGCGTCTAGAGAAAGTAAAAAGAGGTCAGTGTGTGTTTCTGGACAGCATAGCTCAAAATCGGAAAGTCCGTTAAATACCAAAATTGGTTTTTAAGTTTTGTATCTCCCGCGGACGCAACACGAAAATGCCGTTTACATGGAATTCTCCTCGAATGTTTTTATAGTCTCAAAAATGTCGTATATCAAAGATATTATCATGCAACTAAAATGTATAGCTTGAATTTTCTGGGAATAGCCTTTGAAGACCTCTGGATGAATTCTGCAAACTGGTAAATCATGAGAGATAGACAAAAACTTCCTACACAAAAACTGTAGATCTCATTAAAATACATAATTTGCACTTTTTTTTTTTTTTTTTTTTTTTGTAGAGTTGGTCATTTCTGAGATATTCCTTGTTATTTGGTTTCAGCTTTAAAATACATATACGAGGGCCATTCAGAAAGTAGCCTCCGATCGGTCACAGTGCGGGTAGTGGGGGGAGTAGCGACGCCATCTGTGCATTCACGCACTCAGCAGGTCAGTCGGCATCAAGCCGTGGTCGAGTGAAAGTCGTACCTGCGCTAGTTTAGTGTTTGTGGCCGTTTGAAATGTGTGAACTCCATGGCACGACAGCTCACGGGGAGCCTTGGCCTACCGCCCGGCCGCTGCATCCCCCATCGTTTGAAATGTGTACTGCAATAGAAAACCCCGCCAAATGTGAAGTGCGTGCTGTTATAAGGTTTTTTACAGCCAAAGGATATTCTGCAGCAGCTATTCATCGTGAGCTTTGTGCCGTGTACGGACCAAGAGTTATGAGTGAAGGAGTGGTCCGTGAATGGGTACGTTTATTTAAAAGTGGACGAGAAAACGTTCATGATGAAGAGAGGAGTGGTAGACCATCATTGGTCACGGACGAACTCGTTCAGACAGTTGATGCAAAAGCTCGTGAAAACCGACGTTTCACAATGTCGGAGTTGTCTACTGATTTTCCACAGATTTCTAAGACTCTCTTGTACGAGATAGTGACAGCAAGATTGGGTTACCGTAAGTTCTGTGCACGATGGGTGCCCAAAATTCTTACCGACCACCACAAAACTCAAAGAATGGCCTCTGCATTAGACTTTCTGTCACGTTATGAGGCCGAAGGTGAACCATTGTTAAACAGAATCGTGACCGGGGACGAAACTTGGATTAAGTACGTGAACCCTGAGGCAAAAGAACAATCAAATATGTGGGCACATTCAAATTCGCCTACCAAACCAATAAAAGCCCGGCAAGATTTTTCTGCCCGAAAATTGATGGCAACGGTGTTTTGGGATGCAAAAGGGGTGTTGTTGGTTGAATTCATGGAACGTGGGACGACCATTAATCAAGACGTGTACTGTGAAACACTAAAACAATTACGACGGGCTATACAGAACAAACGCCGTGGTATGCTGACTTCCGGTATCTTTTTTTTTTTTGCACGATAACGCCCGTCCTCACTCTGCTCGCAGAACAACAGCCCTCCTTGAGTCCTTCAAGTGGGACGTTGTCAACCATCCACCTTACAGCCCAGATCTGGCGCCAAGCGATTATCACCTCTTCATGCATATGAAGAAATGGCTCGGGTCCCAGCGGTTTGATGACGACGAAGAGCTCAAAGATGCGGTCACAGGCTGGCTCCAGGCACAAGCGGGTGATTTTTATGCAGAAGGAATTTCAAAGCTTGTGAACAGATACGATAAGTGCCTCAATCGTTATGGAAACTATGTAGAAAAATAGTGCAAAGATGTAGTTGTAAGATGTATATATTAAAATATTTTTATTTAACTTGGTGAATTTCTTGCAATCAACCGGAGGCTACTTTCTGAACGGCCCTCGTACTTTTCTCATACGGGAATTTGTCAACAAAGGAATTTCAATCATATTGCAACCAGCTTTTAAAAGATTTGATTGCCGCTTTAGCCTACTATACTCCCTATTTCCCTTCTACTTACAAAGAAGCATGTATTTAGACAATTTCTGGTAATGTTATCTTGATTAGAATGAAGGAGATAGAATAAACATTTAACAATAATTTGTTGCAGAGATCTAGAGAAACGTGAATGGGACACATCCAATTTTTATGACAAACGAACAGTACCTTCCAGCCAATAAGTATTTTCTGCTGTAATTATTAAATGGCTTAAAAAAATAAGGTTATTGGGCAAGCGTGACTAACGCTAAAAGAACCAAATTTTCAGCCTTCAGGCAAGACCCACATTAGTTTTAAACGTTTACTTTCTCATTATGTGTAGAGGGGAAATGTTGTACTCTGTCCAAAAATTAGATGTGGAAATTTCACCTTAAATGTTTGTTTTGAAGTACCGTAAAAATAAAGAAAAGAAAAGGCATTTTAAGAAAAAGGTCAGTGTGTGAAAAGAAAAAATACACCCAAAATTACAGTTCAGATGGAAACATTACAAAAATGTTGATTTCCTCAAAAATGGTTATAACAATTTTGATAAAAGTACGATACTTTTCAGATATTTTTATGACACACGAAAATCAGTATAGTTTAGGATTCTATATTCCGCGCCATTTACACAATTGTTTTTTTTTTTTTTTTTTAGTTTTGTGTGAAGCCTACTAAATCTAACAAGCCTATATGTTATCTGTCTCAACGATAACCATGATGACAAGAGCATTAACAATATAATAATAATTTGCATTTTATTTTTGCCCTTCTTTTGTTTTGACCTTGTGTTTTGCTTCAAATATACATTGACTGCAACTATTTTCTTTATAGTATGTTAGTAATAATTATTAAATGTCTTACAAAACTGCGGATGGCTATCGAGCAGCGTAAACTACTGCTAAAAGAACCGAATTGCAATGCAGAGGCAAGAGCCACATTACTTTTGAATTTTACGTTCACTACTACGTATAGTATGTATGGGAAGTAATGTATTCTACCCAAAAATTAGATGTCGAAATTTCGCCTTAAATATCTGTTTTGAGGTAGGAGCAAGCGCCAGCATCCACATCGCCTCGCCCTGGCACAAACCCGCTTCCCGACCACGTACGTAAACAAAATACGTTTTTTTAGAATAAGGTCTGGGTCTGTGTCTGTGTGTGTGTGTGCGCGCGCGAACAGCATAACACAAAAACGAAAAACCTGTTAAATACCAAAATTAGCATTTAAATTTTCATTTTCCGAGGTTGTGACCCTTAATGGAAATATTGTAAAAGATTATGAATTTCTAAAAATAGCTATAACCGTTTGGTTAAAACACTATTTGCTTGGGACATTTTTATGAAAAATGAACTGTATATTCGAAGTATAAACTAAATAGTGATTTTCGCCTTATGTCAAAAGGTATTTGTGCCAAGTTTGGTCGAAATCGTTGGAAACTTATAACAAAAATGCATACATACATGCATTCACTGACTCATATATTAATATGACAAATTAAAATATATTTTGTAAACCATAAAACCACCGAGTAACGCTGGGTGTATCAGGTAGGTATATTTACAAAGTAAAAATGCCATGCTACACATCAAAGCAATCTAAAGTGCGCCTCAAACTTAGAAGACGGTAAATGTAAAATTGGGCAGATTGTTGCCACATGTATTATACGTACTTTTGAAATGTGGCACTCAGCTGCGATAGTTGAACCCATTCATCTCCATCTTGTGAATTATACATCACCAAATAGGGAAATATCTGCATGTTATTTAAGGCTATTGTAAGACATATAATTTTCACCTGCGCTTTAATCTCTTCATTTTATAGTTTTGGCACCTTCGAAATAAGCTTTTATAGGCATATACTGGGCGAGTCTTCTCATCCTGCGGTTTGGTAATTAGGCAACCCTTCAATTTTCCAGATGAAGCGAAATGCACGCAGAAAATAACGTACGGTTACATTAAAACGGTTACCGTAATGTAATGCTTACAGAAGTTACGAAGACAGGCAGTACCTTGTTACCCAATAACGATTAAAAACATCACGAATATAAGGTAACTGTTTATCCATTAACTGTTAACACAGATAACGAACTATTTACCCAACAATGGCTATCAAAGTAATGAAGACAGTAACCAGTTACCTTGTTAACGGTTACCGATTCTGGGAGACATCATACATTGTATGTGTAATGTTTATTGGTATCGCTTGCGTGGAACTAAATAGCTCTTAGATCATTACGCAGTAGTAATCTCCTCCACAAGAAGATTGCTCGAGTAGCATTGTTGATCTAATGTACTATCTGGCGAGAAAAATGTCTACTAACAGTATTAACTATCCGCTTTGCTGATATATAACCAACTGATTATCTTCATATTTTGTGATTTTAGACATTAATGTGAGAGTGGGCGTTCTATAGCAATAGCACCTTTCAGAACGCCACTATCACATTTTATGTAACATTCTACGATAATATTTAAGTTATTTATGCTTAATTTCGGCCATTAATAACATAACGGCTTAGTGTCGTCAAAATCTCAGTTCCGTGTGAGCTCATATTTTCATGAACTGGTGTTTCTAAAGTTCAACTCAGTAGTGTCATGCCAAATAAACAGTTGTATCTATGATTATATTCTTAGGTAGGGAGGATCAGATATATAAAACTTCTCTTTGTTTTTGTACTTTTGAAATTATATTAATATTTATCCAATTATGGGTTAGGTGGACACATGTTTTGTCCAGTACTCGTATCGTACTTTTTACAAGTCTACATATTTTGCCTTCTCAAATGTCACTATGTAAAACTACAAAGTGTTCTAATATGCATTTGAAAATAAAAAATACTATTTTAAACAAAACAGCTTACCGTTTTATTGACGCAGCACACCTAGGCAGTTTTACTTTGATAGATTTATCGGAACACATTTTTTGTGGCAATTTTCATTGGCAATTTAGAATACTAAAACCAGTTTCCTGTACCTTATTTCTCATGCCAATAATGACACAGTGTTCTAGCATTCTTGATTGCCAGGTGATATATACGAGCTTATTGTAATATAACTACGTTATAAATTTAAAGCAGAACTTTTCCCCTTATTCGTTAAGATCTCAAAGACTATTTATACGGTTTACAAATACGAGGCATACACGTTCACGCAGTTTTACTCTCATGAAATAAGACACCCCCCTTACACGTGCTAAAACAAGTGCATATGTGTGACCGCGAATCTTTAATTAATAAAATGTAAACACGAAGGAATTTATTTTGGTTTCTTTTTTTTTTTGTGTCTAGTGACCGCTTTTACTACATAGGCATCGCAGGCAATGGCACAGGTGATACATGGAATGACGATGGAGCACCGGTGGAATGCTATGGCGGGGGAAATCGGAGAAAACCCACCCTGCACCGCTCTGTCCACCACAAATCCCACATGCAGTCACCTGGGATCGTACCCGGACCGCCTTGGTGTGTGTGTGTGTGTGTGTGTGTGTGTGTGTGTGTGTCAGAGAGAGCAAGGAATACTGAAGTGAGAATATATTTTGCGATTATAAACCATCGTAATAAACAGCATTGACATGGCTAGAGAAACTTGTTTTTAGGGTGCATCAAATAAGAGGGTAGGTCTATCAACATGTTTACAGCGTAACATAGTTACAGCTAATTGTTACTCGTAACCATTAATGTAATGTAACTGCGAACGTAATAACCAGGAAAACAAATAACTAAATCGTTAATGGTAACCGTCATGTCACGTAACTGCGTACGCGATAACCTATAAACAAAATAACTTAATCGTTACTGGTAACCGTTGTCGCACCGTAACGTTACAGTCTATAACCGTTACGCGAACATAACTGTTAAGTCACACCTCTAGGGCTGACATAGCATTCACCAGCCCGCCGAATACGGCTACGGTAGTACTCGTTGTTAACGTGCTGCAGTAGCGCAAAGTCATAGCGAAGGTCGTAAGTTCAAATCTGGCCTGGGAATACACATTTTTTATTCATTTCTGTTTATGTTTCTAGAGCGTTCAAACAACTCAGGATTTCTTTCGGGGTGCATTAAAAAGTGAATTTGCCTATAAATGCGAAGTTCATGCTGATCGTGCTCAGTGTGGAACAATGTTTGCGAATATAGAGTATCTAGACATGCTGTTAATATACAGGGAAATGCATCAGAATGCAACGGCGGCACGTCGTCTATATCAACATAAGTTTCTGCAGAGAACATTTCCTACAGATCACATGTTTTTACGAGTTGCGAACCGCCTTCTGGAAAGCTGAGGGAACACATCGGGCCGATTGCTTAAACGTGGCGTAAACCATGGCTTGGGATCATGGGTTTCAGGACATGATCGGAGACTCAAACTGTGTTGAGTTGTTAATACGAAGACGGGACATGGTCCAGCCAACTCTGATTTTACGTTTGGCAACATCGATTGAGCAGACGAAAAAACAATGGCGTTTCAAAATGCAGCGAGGATTAATAAGTTGTGGTTATGTAAGGTGGAACGTAAATTCATCAAAATTATGCGCTGAAAATGGTAAGTTAAGATTCGCATTACTGTCTAAGTAATAAATAACTATGTAAAACCATACCTAACTTGTGGTAATGAGGAAATCAAATGCAAATATTAGTACATTACGGCAAACCAAAGGAGATGCATTTTAAAACCAGTCCATCAGATAATATAAGGCATGTAACAATTCAGAGTTTCGGTATAAAACGATTGCTTTATTGAACCTTAAAGACCAAAAACAATTCTTAAAGCTTTGTAGTACCACATTATGACACAATCTAGAAATAAATTGTTTGTAGATTTATAGGTAATTTTAGTGCTGCAAGGGATCCAGCTAATGCTATAAAATTAATTTATTCTACAGAATGAATCGCCTTTGCTTAAGTCTTGTTGGGTGTTCGAGGATATTTTGAACACACTGCTGTAGGAGAGTCAAGCTCGTGCACTAATTCAGTAATGCAAGGAACTTCACTACCTCAATTTAGGTTAAACCAAGCGAAATGCATGAGCTTCCTACATTTGCATTGACCACACCTAATGATTTTATAAGTAAATCAGATGTTAAGTAGCCTTGTTTACATTAAGATTCTATCTTTATTTTTCAGATGAACTGTTAAAACGGCAAAGTAGCATTTGTGAACAAATTGCAGTTTTACATCATTAGCTAAAATTAGCCTAGAGAATACCACAATGTTTACACGACTGAGAATTTAGTAAGGGCCATCAATATAGTTTTAAGGTAAGGTTACATAATAATTGGCAGAAACAACAATACCAATATTTTAAGTACTCATAACATTTCCTGTGATTCTGTTTACTTTATACATGATAACATTGAATATTGTCAGCATGAATGTTGCATGTACAGTATATTCATTTTGTTTTAAAAATTCAGTATCCAGAAAATGATTTCACATACATCTTGCTTACTCCAATTCTATTAAATTATGTATTATGCAACTATTTACTATTCATTAATGGCAACCAGTTAATCATGGAGTAACTTTTTAAAGCTATGCAATTATTATATAGAAACGCTACAGAGAGAAAAGTGCATAAAATAAGAACTGAAGCTTTTCTGGCGACGTATTAATTCAAAATCTTCTCGGGCTTCTAGCCAGGTAAAAACTTGGCTTGACACCAACGTTTCGAAGAAGTGCATCTTCCTTGTCTTCAGGGTGAACTGAAGACTTCTTCGAAACGTTGGTGTCAAGCCAAGTTTTTACCTGGCTAGAAGCCCGAGAAGATTTTGAAAGAAAAGTGCATGTTAAAAGCAATTATTGTTTAAGCATTTGGTTTTTGTCTGTTCTTTTAGATGCTTTCCAAAGATATAACTGAAATTACTAAACACATTAGAGCATGATAGTTTTTCTTTGTATAAACAAAATGAATCTTAAATACATAACTTCTATTATTATTTGCTTCAGGAGAAAAATGTGCAGCAGGAGCTTTCTGGATTATAAAGAAGAATATCAATTAAAATGAACATTTTTAATATAAGACAAGTTTTTTAGCCTTCAATATGTGTATGTGTAGCAAAATATTATGTTTTAAAACAGAAACAGGAAGCAAAATATATTGAATTTAAGAGTTGTTTAAGGTTTCTATGTAGGAATATATCTACAATGTAGTTGACATAGACCCTTCTTATCCAGATTCCAAACAATGTTTTCAGTAAGTTCCTTGCCCAGTTATTTTTAAGAGCTGTTCCTTAATTATTATTATATTGTCTCCATTTTCATAATGAAACTGTATTTGGAGCAGGTAAAGTGTGTACTATGTCACAAACATACCTAACATATTATGTCAACCCCTGCTGTTCTTGCTAATTGGTTTGCTTGATGAGGGGTGCATTGGGTAAAATTAAACAAAGACCCAATGCATTTAGTTACATGAATATTGTACAGAATGGAAATTTAATTATTAATCTCCTTGTTCTGGCACTCAGTTTTTATAAGTACTGTAATGATGTCTTGAATTGGAATATGATCAGAGATTAAAATTGTTTAATGTAATACTTCTGAAGATGAAAACACTAATTAGAATTACTAATTCAGAAGTTTTCTGCTCTACACATTTGGTTCATGCCTAGTCAAGATGTTCCTTTAATAGTAACACATGCAGATATTTTGTGATACTCTTGCATAATAATTTTTACCAATTTTGTTCTTTTAGTGTGTGGTTCAATATTGTACTATTCACACATTCGCATGCCTGCTTGATACATGGAAAGCTGTTGCAATAATTAATTCTGCAACAAATATTGATTCTCTAATAGCATTGCAAACAGTGGCGTTTATTGATATGGAGCCACTTATATACACATGTCTAAACCCCTATCATAAAATATATTTAAGTTTAACTTAATATTATAGTAGTTTTATCTTTGCAATGACATAACACATATTCTTGGACCTAAAGTTTGTAATGATAACATGGAATTGCAAGAGATAAACGTTGTCATTTATCGTTGAGTTTTCTTGGAAACTTATTTTTCTTAGATATCAGTGTATATGACTTATACAATAAACCAACAAACATTCAACAAATAAGTGTTATATTTGAATATTTCTTTCCCTTCTTAATAACAGATGAACTATTGTATTCAACTCAAGAGTTATTTATTAATTAATAAACTCAGAGCAATTTGCCAAATGTTTCCCTCAGCATATAAATTATCAGACTCAATTGCCTTAGTGCATACATTGTATTAGGCATAATACAATTGATCATAAAATTAATAGGTGCCTATGAAATAAGATTGATATTTAATTGGGTAAAAATGTAGGGTGGGTGGATACACATACACGCAGCATCCTTAAGAAATAGTTTAAATAATAGGTGAAACTTCCACAGGCAATCCATATTTGAAAGTATTGAAAATATCTCGTTCAGATGTGAATGCCCCAGATAACCGAGGTTTTGACTTCTTCTTGGGATCATTGGGGTTTTAGCTTCAAGATCCCTCAGCTACGCCCTCTCATCCTTCCTCAGTTGCGGCCGCACTCCTCTGCTCGTAAAAAACATCCCTCGGTTACGCTTTGCGGCTTAGAGCCCTTAACGTTTATAACTTACCAGTAAACAGCCACAAAGTGACTCTAATGACAGAATAACAAAAGTACCTAACAAATTCAGATCTCGTATTGAAATAATGCCAAGTGGTTTAACCAGGTATATAAATATCTTTATTATAGTTGATTGTCTGCATGAATAATACATCACGAAAATGAGGTTAGCTTTCTGCTTAAATTTGAAGTCTAAAATGTGCGTAAAATAAAGCACTTTTAGATTGGAATAATATAAAATGATTATACGTAATCGAGAACTTCATACACTTAGAACAGTTTGCTAAATGTTGCTTTCAGCATATAACTATCGGTCTGAATTACTTTGTTACATATAATAATCAAATAAGCGTCAATCGATAGGAATTGAGATTATACCACTTTGTTGTAGTTGATCATCTGACAAAAATAATAAATTAATCTCATGATATGTTAAGCTAACGAGGTTAGCTCTGTCTAATGGAATTTCAGATATTTAAAAGTCCGTGAAATAGACCGAAGTAAAGCGAAACGAGTTAAAGCATCTGCGAATATTTGGTTACTTTGCTGTAAAAAGGTCACGCCACAGACCTGCCCTTGTCATGGCTCCCTCCACTTTTTCGACACGTATACAAGCCATGTCTTGTGATTTGGCGAGAAACCTCGTTTTAACAACTGATTCAGGGGTTTAAACCACGGCCATGGTTTACGCCACGTAAATCGGCCCACTTGCCGTGACAAAACACCAGCCATATTGTGCCGGGTTAGGCTGCGATGATTGATGAATTGAGATCTTGCATGGTGATCAGTACGAACACGGGTAAATTATAAAGGTTTATCTGTGTGATGGACCGACATGATGTCACAGTCTCTGCTAAATGATCGCTGGTGATCAAATTACAACGATCATAATATAGGCTTTAGTTTGTACGTACTGCATTTTGTAAACTCTCATAACAATTTATTGGATTCCTTATGCATGTAAGTTTAGCTTTAAATAGTAAAATATTATTAAATTACGCCTTATGTTTGTAAGTTATAATTACGTTATATGCATTTATTTATAATGTTCATTGAAGCATATACTGTGTTGGAATGAAATTCAGATAATTAAACTAATTAAGTGAAACAACGCTTCCATTCCAAAATATCACTTCTCATTAAATTTACTAAATATTTCGGCCGAAATTGACACGACGCGATGCAGTAGACAATGTTTACGGCATGCCTGAAAAACGCCGGGACCGCGTAACATTTCATCCCGCAGGCTGTGTAGGGATATAAAATAATAACGATTTTAATTTTTAGAGCATCATCATTATTTACTCTGGAAGAATCATACTCGGATGAGTTGAATGTTTTAAAACAGCAAAGAATAAACGATATCTTGTGCGTTATCCATTGTAAAAAGCTATTTGCTTTAATCTAGCCTGTTTGTTTCCCCTCAACCTTTCTGCTTACTATTTACGGCGTTCGTTTCTTTTTTAACGTATACAGTACTGCTTCTGAACACCTGGTAGCTTCAGCTGTTTCATTTATTCTCCTACTATCACTCATTTTACGTAAGCAATCTAACGCATTCTTTATTATTTTGCATTTCGACTTAATTTACACATTTCCATTACGTAAATATTTATGTAACATACATATAAAATAAACTACCTACAATAGCACTCCATGGCTTTCCACATGTTGTGATTACGTCCTAACAAACTCATGTTAGCTTTTACCATGGTACGCTATCTGCTTGCTTGCTTGCTTGCTACCTAGCGACTATTACCTGACTGGATGGATGGTTATTTATTGTTATAAACAATGAGTGCTAGAAAATGTAGCATTCCACTTTATTTTAAAAACTTTCTCAAACCTTGTCAACATTTCTCTCGATTGGTCCCCTTTCATTGTTTCTCGATGTCCGATTTTTCTACTACATAGGTATAGAATTTTCCGTATCTTTGACTTAAAAAATCAAAACGCTCAGCTTAATAAAGCTAAATAATTCAAACTATGCACGCAACAACATTCAGTTTACTCTAGCTAAGGGAAAAAAATTGCGTTCTGATTTTTAGTTTATTAGTTACTGTGTGATAAGCATAGAAGAAACAAATATCAGAATTTTTAATGAAAATCACGTTTGGTTTAGTACTTTGAACCCACAGAAATCTAAAAGCTTCTAAAAATGCAAAAGACATTGTGTTCAAAGCTGGAAAATATAACTGCACATTATTAGAACTTTATATCAGCGCGAGAGTAGTAAAAGGCGAAGCTAACTACATGTATGTGGTAGATGGAGCAACACATCTCACTCAACTCCACGTTGTCTTTTACGGTTGAGACAGCTGTAGCAGTAAGATAAACATTGGCCAAATTACATTTGAACGCTCTTGATCGTGTAGATCGCCATCTTGAAATCAGTTTTTCAATTTTGTTTAATAAAAGAGGCCCTTGTTGCATTTATCATGTAAGTGTAGAATTAACTCAGAAATCCATTGCCGCAATCAGATTTATACAAGTTAAAACAATAACATGCATTCCTTAGCGAATCTCGTTATTTCTTCTCCATTGTAATGAAAATTATCATGCTATCGTAACCAAACGAAACCATTGTTTTATGGCAAAATAACAAGTGTAGTACGTCAATCTAACAAGTGGTGTATTTCCAGTCCCTCCAGTGAAAATTTCAAGACGGCAATCAACAAGTCTTGGTCTAGAATCCCCATTTTCTTTAGCTTTAAATATTTATTGAAGGAATGTACGCACATGTTCTGTCGTGTTTTGGATTTCTCTTGCGTGACAAAATTCTGCATTTGATGTGTCCTTTAAGTTTAAGACTGGAATACCTTCTGAGCAACTTATAAGCGAGGAAAGGAATCTTCGATTGCTCAATAGTAAGGACCCTCGGCGAGCAGAACCGGAAATAGGTGTCCAAGAGTTCTAATAACCTCACCGGTCAATCATCGATGTGGTTACAAAAGATACACTAATCGATTATAGGAGCAGGTCTGTTGATGCAATCCCTTTGCGAAGGTATTCCAATATTGTTTTACCTTAAAAAGGGTCAAAATGCTGTCTGACAAAGACAAGTCAAACATTCCCACATCGGCCGCACCATTGCCGAGTGGTTAGACCACTCACCTCTCACCTAAGCGGCCCGGGTTCAATCCCCCAAGCAACCGCATGCGGGATTTGTGGTGGACAAAGCGGCGTAGGGGCGGGTCATCTCCGGTTTCCCTGCCATCTCATTCCACCGGTGCTCCATCTTTATTCCATTAATCATCAGTGTCATCGCCTACGTGCCATTTGTAGTAAAAGCGGGTATTAAACACTATAAAAAATCCCTAATATCACGGGGTGGGTAGACAGAAAGAAAGACTGCGTCTAACATGACAATGATACGCCGTTCTTCAGGGCTAAGACGGATAACTGTCCGTAGCTTTGCATGTATTTTACAGCCACAGCTATAAATATAAGGGTTTAAAACAGAGGAAAACAGAATTTGGGGGATAAGGGCAAAAGCTTATTTTGAGGGGGTTTGTACGGGAACTGGACAACTGATAGATCAGGTAAGGTTGGATAAAATAAATATGAAAAAGGGAAACAATTTGATTGGGTGACTGGAGGTATTAAAGGAAAACGCGGGTAGTAAGAAACAGCATAGTGGTCATCTAGATGGTATTAATGACTAGCATTATAGTGTGAGCACAGAAAATAGTACACATTTTGGAAGATGAGGATTTAGAGTAGATGACGAGACGGAGTCTTAAAGAACGAATGCTACAATGTGTAAAAAAGGAATGTGAGCTGCTGTCTAACTCTACGTGTATATATAAAAGAAAAGTGGGATTCAGATTTAATACAGTTATGAATATGGAGGCTTAAAACAATTGTCTGAAACCTGTAACCAATGCGGGGGTTGCATTATTTTAGAGGGTTTGGAAATGGGAAGGTGGAATATCCGGAATATTATGCAGTAAACGAAGCATTTGAATGTGAGGAGGGCAGGGGAAAAAAGAAAGAAAAAAGGGAGAAAGGTGCACGGATGAGCAGTGAAAAAGTATACCAGAGATAATTCAAGTATAAGGGTAGAGATGATAGCTCGTATTAAGATGGCCTAAATTTGAAAGAGGGACTGAAAATTAGAAGTTAACACCTGATGAGAGTGAATTAATACCTGCCGATAGTGTAATCAACGAGATGACCTGCTACTTTACGGAAAATTTTATGTACTTGTTTTGAAGTTGTGGCAATGAGGAACGAAATCTTGAAATAGGCAGGAAAGTAATTGGAAGGGTTAAATGCGTGTCGCGATAAAGTACTGCTGACAATGAGGGTGAGCTCTGTTAAACTCTGTCAAATTTAGGCCATCTTACTACGAGCTATCATCCCTACCCTTATACTTGAATTATCTCTGGTATACTTTTTCACTGCTGATCCGTGCACCTTTTTCCTATTTTTCTTTCTTTTTTCCCCTACCCTCCTCACATTTTGCCGGTCCCCGTAGCCGCGCTCGCTCAAGTGTCTCGCTTTGGTGCTTCGCGGCGCACGGGATCCTGGGTTCGAGTCCCGCCTTGGGCATGGGTGTTTCTGTGTTTGCAAATGTGTATGTGTTTGTCTATGTATAGGTAAAAAGGAAAAACTAATAGGTCAACTAAGGAAATTTAGGAACTAGAAAAAAGAGGTAAAAAGGAATATAGCGCCGGAGTCCTGACAAGCCTCCGGGGCTGTATTTTTATTAAAAAAAAAAATAAAAAAATAAGGTGGAATGGAAGCAAATGGAGACACAAAAAGTATTTGTAGACACTATTGGAAAAGTCTCAATGGAGAGAAGTAAGAAAGAAAGGAAGAAAGAAATGCTGCAAAGGCATAAACGAAAACGCAAGGATTTGACGTCAAGTGGCAGATGATGAATAGGCAAATGGAAACAACTATATCGGAGAAAACATGGAGAAAAATTGTGATGTGGAGGGTACCCTGGGTAAAATAAATGGGGAGGTGGAAGAGAAAAAGCATAACGTAAATAAACACTACGAGCAAGAATAAAATAAATGGGAACATGGAAAAGATGTATAAGGAATTTGAAGGGTTAAAGGATCTTATACCTAAAACTGCTTAAGCATGCACTGAGAAAGGGAAATGGATCGAATTTGCAAACTGCGATTCCACAAATGTGGTAAATGTAGAAAAGGAAGAGAGCGTGGAGGGGGGATACAAGAATTTCGATACAACTCAAAGTAAGGTAGTTCATTTAATAAATGTAAATATACATTAAATACAAAGAAGAAACAACATAAATCAATAGAAACAAAGACATATTACATAAAATACTAAAAGCAAACACTATAAATATATAAAACACTAACAAATCTAAATATGTTAATATACAATAAAACAAATGTATACTACGAGGGGCGTTCAATAAGTTATCCTTCTGAGCATAAAAATTAAAAATGATGAAACTCCTCTGATTATTTTTCAATGTAGTCCTCGTCCTCCTGCATCACACTTGGTCCATTTCGGCTTCTTGAATACCCTCAGGAAAAAATGGAAGATATTGGGTGTCAAAATACTGTTACAGCATTCTTAGCTGCGTGTCATCGGAAAATCGTCGCCCACGCAGACATTTTTTAAGGTTTCCGAAGAGAAACTGGTCACAAAGAGCCAGGTCTGGACTGTAAAGTTGATGGTTAAGCCGTACGAAGTCATAATCTCGGATAGCAGCCCGCGATGTGCGCAACTTGTGGGTGGATACATTGTCATATATATATAGCCCAGATGTTTAGGCATTTATTTTGGTTAAAATAGGCAGGCATGTAGGCCCTAAAAATAGTAAAAACAGGCAGTGAAATAGGCATTTATTAATCATGGAAACAGGCAACAAAAAAAAAAAAAAAAAAAGGCAAATAATAAACTATCTCATATGTACTACTCACTTTTCTTGGTTACATGCCACAAGATGTTTTTTTAAGTTGTCAACGGACATATTCAGCCGACTGTTAGAAGGCCTTTGGATGCTGGCAAAAGTCTTGCACAGATCCAGAGAAAACTGAGATTGTTTGCTAATTGTTGCAATCACTGTTGATACTAAACAGAGCTTTTCTGCCTGCCCATTTTAGTAATTCCAGTCTTATGGAAAAAAAAAAAAAATGTAAATGGAGTTTTATTTATGGACGCTCTTTAACGGCTGTGGTTCTCAGCGTCCCATTCCATACTGGGGGGGGGGGGGAAAGACCACTTAACTTTATTCAGAGGCCTCTCTATCACACTTGAGTTTCTTTTACTTGCCGTTAATCTACGACACGGGACCAACAGCTTTACTTCCCTTCCGAAGGAAGCCATGCTAAGGATTTTTACACCCAAAAAATTCATCGTCCTCCACCGGGTTTGAACCCGCGACCTTGGATATATGAAGTTAGCATGGTAACCATTGCGCCACGGAGGGCGATCCAGTCTTATGCTTTGCTGTTGCAAAATGTTGAAGTATAAAACACCTTTTCTCATGGTGAATTGTTTTTTTCTCTCACAAACTTTGCACATCAGAACAGCACCATTGGTGGATATCATATCTAAACCGAATTCGCGGACTTAACCATGCAGTTTACTACTTAACTGTGCACTCACTTTCGGCATGATAAATATTGCAACAATCACGAAAACTGCAGATGGAGTTGTTTAACACAAGTTCGGTCTCAAACTAACCGATTGTGCTGGCTGAGGCCTGAAGTGTCTACTTTCTTTCAGAGGTCAGGAAAACTCGATTGTGTATTGTCTCAAAAAGAGGGGTTTGAGAAGATATTAGAGAGTTCCAGGTACGCAATAACGGGATCTGGAGAATAAGGTAACTTTGCAGAGCTAACTGGCTTGAAAAGGGATGAGTTGCCCATCAGGCGAGGGAGGCGAATAATACAAATCTTACAAAAGACACTTGCAAACATGCATTCCTTTCTACAACCTCCACGTGATACTTTCTTTCGCTGGTAAACTCCGAAGTAACCTGTTGTACTGTTCAAACACTTCTTGGAAACATATGTGTTGCTGGAGAATAAGATTCTCAGCAAATATCTGTGCGAGAAAAAATACGTATTTTTAATTCATACAACCATTGTTTTTGTTGTTGATATAATCCATGCAAGCTTTTTTTTTTTTTTTTTTTTTTTTTAATGTATTAAAAATAAAGAAAATATACGAAGTTAAAAGTCTAAAATAGGCGGTTAAATTTAAAAGAGGCAACGGGAGCTAAAATAGGAAGAGAGAGATTAAAATAACTAAAAATTGCGCCTACCATCGCCAAAGCTGTGGAGACCTGTCTATCCCTAATAAGTCTTTCATATATACTCTCCGGTTAAAAAAGACATTTTGCCTAACATCCGGCCTCTCGTCATGAAGCAGCAAAACACAGGCCCACAACTTTCCATGGTGTTTGTTCGATATTCTCGCGTAAGACCGCCATGTGAAAGCATAGATGTTTCCAGTGATGGTTATCTTGTGTGGCATGATTTTTCTGACTGATTGTTGCACACAAAATTTCTTTGGATTGGGAGGCAGCTTTTTGTTTCCTTTGCGTGAACTATTGTTATTTGGTATTAGGACGGTGAAGCATCACCATGTACGTCCTTTCATATACGAGGGCTGTAAATAAAGTAGTGGCAACATTGATAGAACACAATATTTATTGAACTCACAATTGCATTACATTCCCTCAATGTAGTCACCCGCAAAGTCCCTGACCTTTTGCCAAATGTAGGGCAGCCGTTGGGGACTGTTGGCAAGGCGATCTCTGTTGATGACTGCGAAGGAGCGCCCTACTGCGCGGACTACAGATGCCACGTCCGGAAATCGGCGGCCTCGGAGGGGTTCCTTCATGCGTTGTCATGCAACACTATGGGGTGATCGTCTCGCAATAAACGTGGACGTTTGCGTCACATAGCCGGACGAAGATGTCGCTCCAAAAACTGGCAATAGTAGTCACTGTTGACGGTTTGTCCCTCTGGCACAGCATGCGTAAGAATAGCCCCCTCGTAGTCGTATGCCACAATCAGCATCAGCTTCACCCGACTGGGTTCCTGTCGAACTTCCTGTGGACGTGGTGAACCTGGGTGACGCCATTCATTCGACTGACGCTTTAATTCCGGCCCATAGGCCCGTGACCACGTCTAATTAATGGCGACAATAAGCTGCAAAAATGCGTCTTCTTCGTTGCGGTAACTGTCTATGTGGATGCCAGCCAGTGCATACCGGTGCCATTTCTGTACCTTAGTGAGTCGATGTGGAACCCAACGGGACGCAGTTTTCCTCAGGTGAAGACATTTCGTCAGGATATGCCACACAGTTTGATGACTGAGACCAACCTCGGATAACTCCCGGACAGTCCATCGATCATCCATAGCAACGAGACCACTCACGATGTCAATCTAATCTTGCGAAATGGACGCCCGACTTTTGCGGTGCAAATCCGCAGTGTCAGTCCGACCTGCACGAAACGCCTTGACCCATCGTGCAACCGTCCTGTATGGCAATGCATTCCCACCACAGGCTTCACGTAATTCTCGATAACATGCTGATGCATTTTTTCCATGGGCAACCTCGATTTTATTCCACGAAAGCTGATCGCCTTTGGTAAACATGCTTTAGAGCGGTGCACTTGACACTGTTCACTTCAATGCTAGACAGCAACACACATGCAACTGGCAGCCCGACCAATGTACACCACAGTTCGACACTAGTCACCTGATCGCTCCCATATTGGCTCATATTGGCGGGCCTCCTGTGAATGTGGGAATCATGTTGCCACTACTTTCTTTACAGCCCTCGTATTTCTTTTGACTTCTCTTTGTGAGGAATTATATTACGATTTGAAGTTTCAAATCCCTCGTGTTCATTATAGACCCAATGAAAATGAAATGGCGTTTTATTTATGGACGTTTTTAGCTGCTGTAGTTCTCAATGTCCCATTCTATACTGGTCGAAAAAGACCGTTTAATTTCGCTCAGGGGCCTCTCTATCAGGCTTGAGGTTCTTTTACGTGGCGTAAATCTATATGGGACCCACGGCTTTATTTCCCATGCATTTGCCATACTCTCACTGCCAGAACATACGGAAGACTGATTTGTAACTGGGTCTAGGACATATCAAATCATTGGATTAATTGGGTTTTTTTCACAGGACAGGAGTTGGATAGGTAGAGTCAGACTGAAAAAAATTCAATACAATAGCCGGGATTTACACCACGGGTCTCTCGATCTCTAGCCGGTTGGTCTGCCACTGAGCTACCATGGCAACATGCCGGCATACCTACCCAACTCCTGTCCTACACACGGCTTGTTTGAAACAATTAATCCAATACCAATTGACCATAATAGTTGGCTATACTATGAATCCTGGGTCTAAAGCACTTACAACATTGTAAGTCGTCATTTGGGTTGCCATCTCAAAATAATGAGATCACCTTGTGGTTTAACGGGAAACATGCGGGTCAGTTGAGAAATTCAATACTGTGCCGGCATGTTGCCATGGTAGCTAAAGTGCAGAGCAACCGGCTAGAGATCGGGAGATCCGTGGTTCAAATCCCGGCTATGGCATTGAATTTTTTCAGTCTGAATCTACCTATCCAATATCAAATCATGTCCCAATCTGCACTTGAAAGGTAACTCCTGGTATAGCGATATAACATACTGGGGTATATAACCTATTGAGCGCCCCTCGTATATTAAACAGAAAATATTCATTTAAATGAAGATAAAGAGGGGAATCAGCCTCTGATGATTGTAATCACAAATTTATTGGGGTCATTTTCGTGATTGATTGACACAGACCGTTCCCCATAAATATCGACAGTATCATGTACACCTTGCATTTAAAAGGCATTTTAAATAATTCCCTAGAAGGAAGACTTTCTGATAATTGAGAAAGGCATGTTACTGCAAAAGCTTTAGTTTTTATATTTTTAGCGGTAAAAGAAGTTGGTCTATGGATTGAAACCTAATTTTCGTCTGAGAAATCACTTTAGATAAGTGTTGTAGGTGCTACTGGTGTTGGATTGCGGAACTGTATTTATGAGTTATTGTTTGTGTTAGATTGTGGAACTGTTCATTGATATCTTACTGGCGTTGGATTTTGACCAGAAAACTATTGGTGTCACTATTGTGATTGATTTATTGAAAGTGCTGTTCCGCGTAAATAGCACCAACATCATCTATACCTTGCTTCTGAAAGGAATTTAAAATACGTTCTCTAAAAGGAGGTGTTTTTAATATTTGAGAAAGGCTTGCTACTGCAAAGTCTTTAATGTTTTCAACTTTTAGTGCCAAAAAAAGATTGGAAATTTTGTGGTATTTTCTAAGAATTGAAAACAAATTTTCTTTACAAAATCCAACGAAAACCGAGAAAACATGCAACTTCGAGGGTCACTAGGTACGCATTGAGAGAGCCAATAATGAATACTCATAAATATCTTTTGTTTATCTTAGTTTCTCAAACTGTTCTCCCTGGCACTGTAAGCGGGGTCCTATTAACTGAGAAACCTCTTGAGACAAGTGTTGTAGATAGTACTGGTATTGATTTGTGCCACTGTATTTATGATTTCTGGTTAGTGTTGGACTGTGCAACTGTGTGCATTGGTATCTTCCTGGCGTTGGATTGTAACTACAAAATTATCGGGATCACTATTGTGACTGATTGAATGACGCAATCCGTTCTCCATACATAGAAACCAGCATAATTTACAACTTGTATTTGAAAGGACTTTAAAATGGATTTCCTATAAGGAAGACTTTATATCTGAGAGAGGCTTGCTACTGCAAAAGCTTTAACTTCTATAGTTTTTAGTGGCAAAAGATTGGAAAGTTTGTGGCGCTGTCTATGGATTGAAAACAAGTTTTCCTCTAACTGAGAAACCTCTTGAATCAAATGTTGCAGATCACTGGTGTTGGCTTGTGACACTGTATTTATGATTTCTTGTTAGTGTTGGATTGTGGAACTGTGGCCATTGGTATCTTCCTGGTGTTGGATTGTAGCCACAAGCTTATTGGGATCACTATTCTGATTGACATAGACCGTTCCCCATAAATAGAATCAGCATCATCTACACCTTGCACTTGAAGGAAATTCAAAATACATTCCCTAGAAGGAAGACTTCATAATATTTGAGAAATGTTTGCTACTGCAAAAGCCTTAATTTTTGTAACGTTTTAGTGGCAAAAGAAGATTAGAAAGTTCGTGGTGTTTTCTGTGGCTTGAAACCAAATTGTCCTCTAATTGAGAAACCTCTTGAGACAAGTGATGGTTTGGCCACTGTATTTATGATTTCTTGTTGATGTTCGATTGTGGAACTGTGTTCATTCACGATATCTGACTGGTGTTAGATTGTATTTGTGCCGATTTTTATATACTTTTGTTGTGATTTGGGTCGGTCAATGTGTTCGTGTATTATGTCTACGTCTGTAACATTCTCATGTTTGAGGCTATTAGTTTGATGCATATGGCATTGCTGAAACTGTTCCTCTGCTGATCATGAAGTAACTGCATTGCAATCGCCTCAATCTCTTCGTACCGGTTGTGTAAGGGTTTGCAATCATCTGGAAATAATTTTCCAACATAAGCTAAGGTAAGTGTAAGCCTATGAGCTGTTGAGCGAAGGAGAAAGTCATCAGAGCATGCAACGGCAATTGTGAATGTTTGCTGTGTGTTGTCATGGATGGTTTAAACCGTATATATGGACTTGTGAATGAAGAAAACGCCACCATTGATTAAGGGAATCAATATGACCAAGGACAGGCACAGGAGAACTACCACGAGAATCAAAATACGAGGGTTGGGGCAAAAGTCATGACATTTATTTTCTTGAAGATACCAGTCCGGTTGGAAAATGTGACATATACAGACGAAAGGACAAGCTGTTAACTACATGTGTGGACAATGAATAGCACTGAATATCGTAAGCACACTAATTTATTACGGTAGTATACAGGTTAATATGGCCTTCACGGTGCAAAAGAATGACAGCACAGTAAACATACAGTTGACATGACAAATCTGGGCCTAAAGACCATCAAAGTAGTCCCCTGCTGCTGTCACCATATGCTGACAACGATGTGGGAGGCACTGACAGGTCGTCCCGAACGTTGCTCAACACTGGTTGACACACGTCCTTGCTGAAACGTTCCTACCTACCGTGCTACTGTACGGTATGGTAGGGCATTATTCCCAAGGGCTTTCACTAATTCACTGTGACATTCCATCGTATTTCTCCCTCGGAGCACGGCTATTTTAATGTAAACGCGCCGGTTACTTCCATCACGCATGACACTCACCAACTGACTGATTTCACATCCCTCGCTGCGCTACTACCAGCTATCACAAAGTCATCTGTTGTTCTGCATACACACTATGACTGCAGAACTTCCAAAAAACACATATACGTTTGTGATCTGTTCACCTATCTACAAGTAAAAACTAGTTGCCACGACTTTTTACCCAAACCCTCGTAGAAAAACAAATATAAATTATTTCAGTGAATAAAGATGGTCTAATGGATTGCAACATGCGCCATTAGAAGGAATCTCAAATTGGTTAAATAGATATAGAAATACTACTGTATTAACGAACTTTTGTCGCTTTTTTCGACGAACCACGTAACACAAAGGCGATCCTGTATCATAGAATTGTTTAACAGAGAAAACAGTGTTTTCTTGGATAAATCTGTGGTGTGCATGTAAATTAAAAGTAAGACCATACCACCAAACATGTATTTACAAGCTGTTTTGATCTAAGATTAGTAGACCAAAATTGTAGGAATTTAAAATAGATCAGCCGGAAATAACCGTAGTTCTATGAGTACTTAAAGGAGCCGACAGTGGCAGCACATACACCATTCTCAGTTAACAAATAAAGAGTACCGAGGAAGGGAGATAAATGGGGATACAGGTTTCAAAACTTTCAAAGTGGCGTAAAATCGAAAAATCAGCAGAAACTTATAAGTTAAAAAAGTGACTGATGGAAGACTGGAGCGAAGGGCCATGTTTTGGAGAAAAACGCGCTTAAACACAATTTCTGTATAGGAGGGCAGCTATCTTTCATAGGTTAAATACGCCTGTTTAGACTCATGTTTGGTAGAGCAATTACTGTAGTATGCTCTACTTGCATTAATATTTACACTTCGTATATAAACGTCTTCACGTTTTCATAGATTTGGTGATAATTGGTAGTAGTAACATAAACAATTGAAACAAATAATGGTTATTATTGGAAATTATTTTGTGGAAAATTATTTAGAAGGAATCAAAAATAGTTACTGAAGCTGCTTGAACCGCTTACTTTGTTAATAGAATATGATGTATCAGGCTATCAAATGCGGGTGGAGATTCGCTTGAAGAACTTCTACTACAAGCAACAAATTATTTAAGTCTTTTGTAAGTTTTTCAAGTTTTAGATTCCATCATGCCAGATTTGAGGTGTACATTTGATTTCTGATGATATGTGATCCACTTTCATCCATTTTGGTTTTGAGCACATATACAGTTACCAGCTCAAAGCGAAACCAAAGTTTGTTTCCAAGACTTTTGCAGACACCGGAGACTTCAACATAGAAATATCGCATATGAAGAGCATCCATGGAACGATGATTGAATCAGTAAGGGCACAACTCCGTCTACGTGGAAAAAATAATAACAAAATAAAAAATAAGACTGGACGCTACTTTTGTTCTTCTTTTCTATCTCTAACTCCAGTAACAATATCTTGTGAGAGATCCTTCAGTAATATGGCAAGCTCTCTTAAAACTTGAGATGCTGAACTGTTTGCAATTTAACCATAGATAGTGTAAAAGATCAAATTTTGTGAGCTGTTGACCACTTCAAGCAAAGATAAGTCATGAAAATATATGGTTCAGTGTCTTATTAAGAAAGTAAGTGATGTCAGCCCTATAGTGTGGAAGTAGCGTGTCTACTTTGCGTTCAAGAGGGCCCGAGTTCAAATCTCGTTAGGGCGAGTTACCTGGTTAAGGTTTTTTTTTTTTTTAGGGGGGCATTTCATTCAACTTTCATATTAGTGATGGGCACTATCAAATGAAATTATCGAATTATTTGATAGCCGCCTCACTATCAGTTACTCAATTGCTAACTAAATATTAAGATTTAATTAGGTTTTAAAATATTACTATACTATTGGCTGCCTGTCATACGACAGAGAACAATTATTTTTCAAGTAGCTTCATTAATGAACTAATGAGTTTATGACGCCAGCCCCATTCCAGAGTGTAAAATATATTGGTGTATTCCACTTAATACCTTTGGCAACCAGACATTAACAGTACACTGAAGAATGTTACCTTTCAACTACCAAGCAAGAAATATAAGTATGCAGTTGGTCATCTAGAAGTACAGTTTGTTCTAAACAGGTGCATTAATATTGCCAGAGCGGTCGCCATTTTGTGGCGGATGCACCAATCACACTGAGGTGGGAAGTGGCAAATGTACATACCTGTATTTAAGGACCAAATTGTAATTTCAACCCTTCGCGCAACCTTTTTGCATAACACAAGGTAAAGTTGTAGTACTGCTGCTGCTTTATGTTCCCTAGATAGTTAATAGTCACGAAAACTGTTATAGAACCTCACCTGTTTGTGTATGTAAATCGAGAAGCATGTGTCCACATGGAGATTTAGAATGTTATGTGCGCTTTACATTCAATTCAATCTATTAAATCATTTAAAACCAAATTTATGATCATGCATAGCATATACACAATAATAACTAATTACTGAATCACGATCCCCCCTATTGCGAGAGAATAATCTTTGGTATATTCATTTTAACCTCAAATTACTGAATCATAACCGCACATAATTCTGAATTAGATACATGTAAAAAAAGGGAACTATATTTATTTACATATCTTCATTTAAAAAGTACACAGTTCCACTTCACAGTTAAATTTGCTAGCCTGATTCAGCGTTTCATAACGCTATTTTCATTAACTTAATTAACTGAGAATAAATGCAATCAATTATATGTCTTACTATGGCAAAATAATGTGCAATAACGTTTCTTTTTTCCTTTCTTTTTTATGTTACTCGAGCGAGGGCTAAATTCCATGAAAACTGTTTATTTTAACAAGTTATCTATACAACTCTTCACGTATTTTGCGAAAATAGTATTTAATCCAGAATAAAAAACCAATTTACTCGATAGTCATTTCTTACTATCGTAATGCATTCTTTTGTCGATACCATTCGATAGTGCCCATCACAATTTCGTTTGACCTACCCGGTTAAATGTCATTAAAGAAAATGAGTATGTTCAAATGTTTTGTAGAGTACGTATGATATAATTTTGTAGGTCTTTAATCTTTTAAAATGAAGACAAGTACAACTGTTACTACAGGGTGGACCGAAAGTTTCTCACCCCCCAGCTTTAAGAAATAACACCCTTTAAATAATAATAAGGCAGTTTATTTTTTCAACATCATAAACATCATGTTTCTGTCCAACACACACCAAATTTAGAACTTTGTATGTCTGCTTTTGTTGGCATGGCATGCACTAATGCATCGAGGGAAACTTTCCACCAAATACTTGGTGATGTTCAGGTCGATGCTTTCCCACTCCTCTTGAACCCTGGTGATTAACTGATCCCTGTTTCGTGGTCTGGGTTGTCTATAAACACTATCTTGAAGTTTGGCCCACAAGTTCTCAATGACATTCAGATCAGGCGAATTTCCTGGCCAGTCAGTCCAAACGTTGTTGAAGTGTTCCTTTACCACCTTCATGGTTGTCTTTGCAGTATGAGGTGTTGCTCCATCCTGCATCAAAACACCCATATTACCCTGGGGAAACTGGGAGGGGTCATCCGTAGTTTTCTTGAATATTGGCAAAATTGATAGTATGTAATATTCACCATTGACAGTCTGATTTTGTTGGACAATGTGCAACTCTGTTTTCCCATATCGTGATAATTATGCCACAGGTGACCATGATTTTCAGGCAAAATTTTGTAACAAGGACTGGTGAAATACTTGAAGGATCATCCCTACGGATCCTAAGATTTTGTCTGGTTTGGGGTTGAGTTCTGTAAAAATGATAAGTGCCCTTTTTACACGTCTTTCCGGAGTGTCTTCAACAAAACCTTCCCGGATTAATCATTCACAAAATTTCATTCGATCATTTATTTTTTATTTACTGAGCAAAGGCTTGACTGGTTCCTTATATGCAGTTTTACCCCAATCAGTGGACCTTACATAGCGCATCACTGTTGTGACCCCAATTTTCTTCCCGGGTGAGAAATTTATGGTTTATTTGAACCCATGCTGTGATGTGAAAATCAACAGCTGTGTAAACATTTCTTAATTGAATGCAGATAACAGATACTTGAACCATGTCAGAAATTTCATTCTTTAACTCACCTTTAAGCTTCACAATAACCAGCTTCCCTCGGAGAGTAAGAAAACACCTGTATCGAACGTAACGTCTAGCAGATCTAAAGGTCACACTCACACTGCGTAAGCAATGGAAGTAACAGTAACTGGAATCAATACAACACACATTGTTGTCTTACAAGAGGTATATTGGGCACCAAAAGGCGATTGAATTTAAAACTGAGAAGCAAAGCAAATGGTGCGCTGAAGTGTTTGGGGGGGGGGGTGAGAAACCCTGTACTAATTTCGGTTCCTTTACAATTTTACAGTATTAGTTTCCAATAACGAATTTTTATTCATGCAGTAATTATTTGAAAACGCTTATATTTTTGTGAGGCCTACGTAGCGTAATTTAAAATTAGAAAACGAAAAGTCTTTGGTCTAACTTATTTTTGTTGTAGACGCCTTATGTATGTGAAGTAATCCTAACAGAAGTACTTGTGTTAAATAGTCCTAAACTGACCAGTGGTTAAAATATTCGATCGAAATAGTTTTTGTAAACACTTTAATCTGTATTGTTTAAATTTTTATTTTGTGTAGTTATAAAAATTAATAAGAAACATTTTTTTCATTTATAGATCCACCACTTATCTTCTAAACATGTTGCAGTTTTGATTTATTTGGATGCTATGAGCAGAACCTTTTTATGAATTAGATTCCACAGAGGTCATAGGCATAAAGATTGGAGCAATGAAAATCGGAGATCTACCCTTTTCTTTGCACAGAGACGATATGAAAAATTTATGAAAAGGGGCCTGCCTCGGATTTTGGGTCCCGGGCACATACTTTTATATGCGGCCACCTTAAACATCTAGGTCATGCCAGCAGCTTTGCCTTTGAAACAATTGCTAATGACTATGGTAATTTATTCGTTTTACGGTTTGTATCGATCACTGAGTTTATATGCCCACATTCACACTCACATTCATACTTCGAGACCCTGGGGACGCTATGGAATAAATCTTGGCTTGAGAAAATTCCCACCCCAGCCTGGAATCAAACCCAGGTCCCTCGCATAGGAGAGCAGGTGCTCTACCACTGGGCTATAAGGCCAACCTGTTATTCCATTTGTATCTATAACGTAAGGTAAAATGTAACTATTTATGCAAAAGTTTATCACAATTAAAAATGGAGTACAAGTGGGAAAATAAACTAGTATGAGAATAGGATAGGTAGAGTCAGAGTTAAAAATTCAATGCCATAGCCGGGATTTGAACCACGGATCTCCCGATCACTAACCGGTTGCTCTGCCACTGAAACATGGCAACATGCCGGCATAGCATTGCATTTTTCAACTGCCTCGCATGTTTTCCGGCAAACCACAAGTTCTCAAATTACTTTGAGATGACAAACCCAATGGCGACGCACAATGTTGCAAGTACTTAAGTCCCAGGATTCATAGTATAGCCAACTATTAGGGTCAACTCTACCTATCCAACTCCTGTCCTACACACGGCTTGTATGAAAAAACAATTAATCCAATACCTAGTATAAGAATACTTCGAATATCCCCTAACAAAGAGAGAGCACAGAGAAAGGCATGCGTGTATAAAACCAGATTTGTATGATACAGCCACCTATATGATATTTTATGACTACGTTATGTTATTCTTTACCATTCAATTTGATATATTATACATGATATATCTTTATTGGTATCACCGATACACTCTGTACAAGAAGGTAAAGAACGTAGTGTATGCAACGAACATCTTAATTTGCTCTTCTGTAACTATGCACATGTGTTTTCAGAAATCACTAACGGAATTAAACAATTTCGCTTGCAGTGCCTTCATTTCAAGGAATATACAGTACAATCGTCATTATAATCTTCTACCCTGTATCAGTATCATGCAACCACGTCTCCTTGAAGTCCGTGAAACAGTGTTTTCTTTGGTTAAGTTTCCATCCAGAGAGAGTCTCTCTCTCTCTCTCTCTCTCTCTCTCTCTCTCTCTCTCTCTCTGAGCATGTCATTTTCGTCGGGGTACTTCAGGTGCGGTCTGCGGTGAATTTCTTAATGATCCCTTCCGCTCAAAGTTCCTGGCTTGATATCCTTTCTCTTCTTCTATCTGTGGTAGATGACACAGGGTGTCTGTGAAGGTAGATGGAAGTCATTATTAGGTGACTATATTCAATAATACGGTTTATAGGGTTTTTGTTTGTATAAAACTATTCTCTATACACAGTCAATAGGGTTATGAGTTCAAGTTTTGAAAGTGAGGAGTTATGCAGGAAGGCGAAGTGTAGCTACACAAGTAAAACATAATAACTTCTTTAGGGGGGAGGGACAAAAGAAGCGGTAGCAATGTGTGCTCTTTGGGAAGCATAATCCTGAACTGGTGACTTTAATAGGCTGAAAGTTAGTCCCAAATAACGTACAGCAAAACACAAAAGAATAAATGAGTAAATGCCTCACTAAATTGGTCAGCAAAGTGATTAAATAGGCACCTATATTGATCAACAAAGAATTAATGAACAGGCGCGTCACATTGATAAGCGACCTTTACGTGAAAAAAAAATTAAAAAAAACCTTCATTACCATTAAATCAAGACGAGCACGAGCCCGCCTGGGTAGTGTAGTGGCAGTGTGTCTGCCTCACATTCGTCGTGAGTTCGAATCTCGCTTAGGGTGAGTTACCCGGATAAGTTTTTTTTTTTTTTTCCGGTGTTTCCCTTTATTCTGAGAAGACAAATGTCGAGCAACTTTAAGCTCCATGGACCCCGAGATCATTTGAGCAACATGTCATCAATTTCATTCATTGTCCGATATGACCAAACCAGGTTAAAGGACGTTAAACTACCAAAAAGACAACCACGATACGCCTAACACCATGCAAGTTTATGCGCGCTTCTGATGCCTTTGTAGAAGAATTTATGCCGATGTAACATGTAATTCACTCACTCACACACACACAGCAATTGATCCGTGAAAAAATACACCGATGAGAGTGCATGAAGTCCCTAAGAGAGGACAACAAACACTTTCACAGTGATTTGCAATAAACTTTCTCTCCACACATATCAATGATTTCATATCTATGAACGCAATTTATAGCAACAGCTCAAAGCAATGATGAAGTATTTTAAGGAAAGCCTAGAAAAATGCGTTTGCAATGGCAAAAGAAATGGACACATGGATTTATTCCGGTGAATGTTACTTTGTTACATCCAGAATTAAATGAGGCAGACCCAAGGAAACGGACCGTAAATACCTTGGGATAATGAATTTGCACGACAGACTATCATTGGGTATATTTCGGTGGATGTATTCCATGGAAGAAAATAAGCGCAGCTTACCCAAAGAAATTTAATTTACCATGTTGAATGGGCATCTCTACTAGTTACAGAACAAAGAAAAGCAATAACCAGTTGTCTCGTCAGTGTACTACGTTGCTGCTTCTTGCGCAGCAGCAACGCTTTACGTCAGAGTAGCATAGTGCCGCCCTCCATCTTTTCTCAGACGGCCTATGCCCTCTATTAGACGTAACGCTTGTTAACTGGGGACTCTAATCGTGGTAGTATAGGGATTTAAGCACAGCAGTCTTCAGGAAGGCCGCGGTCTTCGACATGATAACGCAGCGTTACAACCCCTGAAAGGCCGGTTTAAGCTCATCTGTTTTAGAAAAGAGCAGGCGAAAATAAGGAATGCCATTGAGGGAACTTGTAATGGGAAACTTTCCTTTTTATTACTCTTAAACAAAATCCGACGCTCTCATTTTTTTCTTTCCTAAACAAGGTTAAAGTTAGCAAGTGCTCAGTCTGCTCCATCTGTCAAATATGGCAATACATTTTCAATCTTCATTTTATTGAAATAATTTACATTAAGAGTTTCTGCCTCAGCAATTATTACTGAACATCATGATAGAATGGCCAGCTTTCTTTTATTGCTTTTTAAACAGACTGTTTCATTCTTAAGCTTATTGTAACTATCTAAAATAATGTTAGTAAACATAGAGATAGTGCTGGGCACAATTTTTCGGTATTCATGACCATGAGTACAATATTTGCCTAATACAGAGGCTTCAATTGCCTATTTTTACATAAATTCATTATAATATACTTTTTACTATTAAAGTTCAAGAACTCGGATTCATATTTACAAGATATCAACGCCTGAACAATTCTAACAATGCGTTTGCCTACAAATAACATTAGATCGTTAGCCCACCTCTGTTAATTGACTGGAAATGGGTAATCAAGCATTCGGTATTATTACAGAATATATTGACACAAGCTTTACATTTTAACTTACAACATAGTTTAAAAGAAGCATGGCCACAAATATAAAGAAACCCTGATTCATAAGATATGTTACTGATATGGTTATAGTTTAATATTTTGTAAAATGTGTCACTTATTTCACCACTTTCTTGGTTTATAGTTTCAGTTCTCTGGTCAATTATTTTACTGAAAAACCTAACGTTTCCATACCTTGCTGACTTTATGCCAAGAATACACTTAACTCTTACTTTTCTCTCAGTTTCTACTATATGAGTGACAGTAATATAGTTTCCACCTGACATTTGTCTATGTTGGCCAAAACTGTTTTTTATGTTATCTGTCTGAAACTTCCCGGTTAACAAGTATATTTGCCTTTTGTTTCCCAGTGGCTACATATGTATTCTACAGCACATAGTTGTTGTATAAACCCCGAGTGCCGCGAGGGTGAGCATCCTCTGGAGCTTTTGTTTCTGGTTTGTTTTGGCCACCAGGTTGAGCCACCTCTTAGACTCTTGCCGGCGGATGCAGATGGTCTCGGTCTCGCTCTCGCGCAAGAACGAGATGGAAGCAGGATTCGGCGAGCTTCAGCCAAACAACATGGCGTAACCATGCCAGTTTGCGGATGCGTGTGTAATCAATCCGCCGCAATCCGCATTTGTTACCTATATATAAGACTAAATATGTATTAGTAATCAATAAATAAGTGCAGTAACTAATCTAATGTTTATTTATCACGATAGAACAATTAGTTTATAATAAGAACCGGCATGTGACTCCTGAACTCGTGGGTTCGAGGAGCTAGTCCGAGTGCGGTCGGAACATTGGTCCTCTTGGGCCGGATATGAGTTCGTAATAAATATTACGTGGTCCTACGTGAAAATAATATGTGATTAGTATAAACGTGACAAAGAGGGAGTCATGTGTAGCAACAAGATCATCTCGCCAGCAGGAAGCGGTACAGCAGCCACAGCATAAGCAGCCGTCACCAGGCACGCAGGATTTGTCAACGGGTCAGACAATCCTATCAATTTGTCCTTTTCCTGCGGTATAATGGAAGCTAGTGAGCGGAATAGGCTTATTAAGCAGCGGGCCATAACCAAGGGGTCATTGACACGTATAGGCAAGTTTGTGGAGTAATTTACCATAGGACAAGATGTAAACACCTTAAGAACACGATTAAAACAGTTACCAACGCTTTGGGAAGAATACACAGTGTTTCAAGTCAAGCTTCAATTAGACGATGACGACGAAAATAGTAACTCTAATTACAATGACAATGCATTCAATCCTTCTTCCACTGAAGCACGTACATCTGCCGAATTACGGCTTCCAGTCATTAATCTTCCCAGCTTTCATGGTCAGCACGAGGCGTGGATTCACTTCATGACACGTTCCAGGGGTTGATAGTGAACCAAGAAAGACTATCAAATATACGTTTCCATTATCTACTTTCGTTCCTCAAAGGAGAGCCTCACCAACTAATTCAAAATCTCCCTATCTCTAACGCCAATTTTCCAATTGCTTGGGACACGGTCTGCAAGAGGTACACTAATAAGAAATTGATAGCGACACAACATGTGAATGCCCTTCTGTCGTTACCAAGTTGCCAGAAAGCTTCTTCCGCAGACCTTCTACAGTTAAGCAATCACATTGCTAGTAATTTAAAGGCACTAGAGGGACAATTAGAAACACCACTGCATGAAATCTTGCTCCAACAGCTCATATTGGACAAACTAGACAACGCCACGCGCAAAGAGTTTGAAATGCAAGCCCCTAATAAGTTTCCTGAGCTGAGGATGTGTCAAAATTCTTAGAAGACAGAGCGCAGGTACTAGAGCTTATGTCTAGAACCAAAGAGCCTAAAGGAATTTCACATGCCACAAAGGGCGGTCAGCAAAGGAGCGACCCCAAAGCATCCAGAAGCAACTCGTACGTGGCTACTAATTGCAAATGTGAATATTATGATGGAAGTCATTTACTGCAGAAATGTAAGGATTTCATTAAATTCCTGAGAGAGAACGTTTTGAATTTGTAAGGAAAAAGGGGTTGTGTTTCAATTGTTTTCGGCACCACGTGGTACGATCCTGCAAATCTGGTAGCTGTAAGGTATGTCACAATAAACATCACTCGCTACTCCATTTTGACAATGAAGTATGAATGGGTTTGGAGGGTGCTGTTCAGACTAATGGAGGGAATTCTAGTTACTGCACTATGAAGTTCAAGCCAATATCCCAAGTAATGTTATCGACAGCAGTTCTTCGCGTTCTTGATAGCAATGGTCGAAGTCATCAGTGTCGTGCGTTGCTGGATTGTGGATCGCAATCACACTTCATTACAGAGGCACTTGCCAAAGAATTAAGGTTGAAAAGACACAGAAATTCCATTCCCATCAGCGGTATAAATAACACATCAATATCCGCATCACAGAGCGTCGATGTAATTCGTTCAACGGTTTCAAACTTCGAGACGACTATCACATGCTCGATACTTCCGCAGATAACTGGGAATATCCCGGCAGCCCACGTCGACTGTAGTCATGGAACTTGCCAACTGACATCCAGCTCGCTGATCCCAGCTTTAACAAACCTGGTACTATAGATGTTCTAATTGGTGCAGAATTATACATGTTTTTGATAGTTGATGGATGTAGGACGAATGGCAGTGATCTTCCCATATTGAAAAATGCTGTTCTTGGGTGGATAGTATCAGGTCCCGTACGAAATCCTAATCAGATTAGTGGCGATTTGGAGACCCAGTCAGCACTTTTCGCTAGGGATGATGGCGATCTAGGAAGCAAGATAGAAAGGTTTTGGAGCATTGAAGAATTGACCGCCTTGAAACCAGTGATGACGGAGGAGCAATATTATGAAGACCACTTTGTGACAGACACCAAGCGGGAGGGTAATGGAAGATTTGTCGTCAAGCTTCCAGTAAAGAAATGCGGTACTCAACTTTGAAGTTCCTAGAGCGTTGCCATAAAACGTTTCAAGCAGCTAGAACAGAAAATCTGCTCTCGTCCCGAATTGAGGGCGGACAATACCGAATTCATGGAGGAATATTATGCGTTGGGTCATATGCAACTTGCCCTCAATCATCCCAAGGATGAAGACGGCTTCTACTACATGCCGCATCACGCTGTCGTCAAGAATCAAAGTACAACCACAAGGGCTCGGGTTGTTTTTGAAAGTCCTGCAAGACAAACAACGGCGTGTTTTTGAACTGCATCCTTGCAGTAGGGCCAACGGTGCAGCAGGATCTACTCTCTTTGGTGATGAGGTTCCGAACTCACCAGACAGCGTTGACTGCAGACATTGCAAAAATGTACCGGCAGATTGGAGTGCACGATGAAGACGTCAACTGACAACGCATACTCTGGCGGAAGTTTCCATCAGAACCTAGCATCTACCAATTAAAGACGGTAACCTAAAACATCTCATCAGCATTCTTCTTGGCCACCAGATGTCTGCTCCAACTAGCCGAAGACGATGAACTTCAATTTCCTCGTGCGTTCGCAAGTGTTGAAGAGTGGATTCTACGTGGATGATCTACTGAGCAGATGTGAGACCGTGGAAGAGGCAATACAGTTTAGGCAAGAGCTGCAACAGCTGTTACAACGTGGTGGATTCACCCTTCAAAAATGGTGCTCCAATCATCGAGAGATAATGGAATTAATAGCTCCGGACCTTCAAGAGTCTACCGTTCCCCCACGGTTTGATGACAAGGAAGGCATCAAAACCCTCGGATTGTCGTGGCATTCAGTTGTCGACGAATTCCACTTTCAAGTAAGCATCTAGAACTGCCCGAAATACGGAACGTTTTCTCCATCATCTCATCAATTTTTTATCCTCTCGGCTTGCTAGGGCCTGTTATCATATCCGCCAAGTTACTGATACAGTAATTGTGGAGTCCTGGAGAAGGCTCTACCAGGAGCTTCTGCTACTCAACAAGATGCGCGTCGAAAGAATGATAGTCGGCCGAGGAAAAATAAGGAATATTGAAGTGCATGGGTTCTCTGATGCCTCAGAAAGGGCATACGCGGCCTGCGTTTATATACGCAGCATCACGGAAAGCAGCGAATTTTCTATACAGCTGTTATGCTCAAAGTCCAGAGTCGCCCCATTAAAGCAGCAATCGATTCCTCGGTCGAAATTGTGTGGGGCTTTGCTTTTGTCTCGCCTCGCTGCGAAGATGTCCCAAAATCTAAACTTAGTAATTGATAGAACGTTTCTATGGACTGACTCCAGTATCATTATTGCTTGGTTAGCAGCAGAACCGACAAGATGGAAGACGTTCGTCGCAAATCGGGTCTCCGAGGTACAGGGCTCAACTACGAATGCAACATCATGTTTCATCTGAGGACAACCCGGCCGACGCACTATCCCAGGGAGAATCCGCGCGTATCCTAAAGGACAGCGCACAGTGGTGGCATGGGCCATCCTGGTTGAGGCAGGACGAGTCATATTGGCCTGAGTCAAAGACTGATTTCAACTCGCATGAAGAAGTGCCCAATCAGAGAACCGCAACTCAATGCTTGACTAGCGTTATCTCCTGGGATATAACAAACAGATTCTCGTCGCTACGGCGCCTCACGAGAGTAATGGCTTATTGTATCAGGTTCATATTCAATACGGGGAGACGCAATCGGAAACGAACTGGGTGCCTCTCTAAGGAAGAAGAGACGCTGGCTCTAGAGAAATGCGTGAGGATGCCTCAGCAAACTGTATATGCGACAGAAATTGAGGCATTCAAAGCGAACTCTGCGATCTCCACTAACAGCACAATAAGAAACCTCAACCCTTTTCTTGATGTAACGGAGCTCTTAGAGTAGGCGGGAGGCTTCAAAACTCATTAAAACAATTTGCCGAAAAACATCAGATTATATTGCCTCCTAAACACAGCCTTACTTAATTGAACACGTACATCTGCTACACGCAGGCTCTCAACACTTGGAGGCTTCTCTCAGATGTAAGTACTGGATAGTAAACTCAAGACATACACTACGTCGAGTCATGCACCAGTACGTGAGATGTTTCAGGCTGAAGGCCCCCGCAGCTAAGCAACTGATGGGTCAGTTGCCGGCTGGGAGAGTTACTCAATCCCGGGCATTCATAAATACAGAAGTGGACTAAGCGTGTCCTCTTCATATCAAGCAAGGCAGTACATGGAGTAAGATCAAGGTGAAGTGCTACGTGGCACTATTTGTTTGCTTCTCCACCAAGGCCGTGCATCTTGAACTGGTGCGCGACCCAACTTCGCAAGCCTTCTTTGCAGCATTACGACGCTTCACAGCGTGAAGAGGAAAATGTCACAACATTTATAGTGACAATGCAACCAACTTCGTAGGTGTGAAGAATGAGCTCGAAGACCTGACCAGGATGTTCAAGTCGGAAAGGACCAAGGAGGAAATCAATGACTTCGCTACACAGGAAGGGTTTACATGGCACTTTATTCCCCCCCTACCCGGATCACCTCACTTCGGCGGCCTCTGGGAGGCCGGTGTAAAATCCATGAAGCACCATCTAAAAAGAACTGCTGGAAATGCGTGTCTAACATATGAAATGCACACCTTGCTATGTCAAATAGAAGCTTGCCTAAACCCGCGACCGCTCACTAGACTTTCAGGGGACCCTAATGACCTTTCCTACATCACTCCTTGCAACTTCCTGATAGAAGGTCCCTTACTGTCCTTCCCTGAACTTGACTCGACCAGAGATCGGCACAGTCACATCTCTAGATGGTGATTCATCCAATCGTTGCAGCAAAACTTTTGGAAGCAATGGTCCGGCGATTATTTAAACAGTCTACAGCAGCGACATAAGTGGCAGTCCAGTCATCCGAACCTGGGTCCTGGAACGATTGTGCTCCTGAAGAACGAGAACCTCCCTCCCCTTTCATGGCGTTGGCCGTGATCCAAGAAGCTGTTTCTGGACGGGATGGACGAGTGCGCACAGAGATCATCCGCACCAGTAATGGAACTTTCAAACACCCCATACACAAACTGTGTCCCTTGCCGCATCAGGGGTAGTGCTGTATATTGCAGTACCATTCTTGTGTCAGTGTATTTTTCTGTATGATTAGCCATTAGTGCAACTGAATGTTTTTTTTTTTATTATTTTATCAGTGTGAAACTGTGCAACCATTCTTAGTGGAAACCAACAGTGGGTTACCTGAGAACAAGTTTTGAACTCCAAGCACGCTTCCAAGGTGTGTTCATGTTCGCCACTAGGCTTGTCGGTTTCATTATATTTTAAATGTGATACATTTAGGCGGGGCGGGATGTTTGTCAGTGGCTGCATTTGTATTCTACCGCACATAGTTGTATTAACTCCGCGTGCCACTACGGTGAGCTCCTTCTGGAGCTTTTGTTTCTGCTTTCTTAGGTGGCTACCAGGTTGAGCCACCTCTTGGACTCTTGCCGGCGGATGCAGATGGTCTCGCTCTCGCGCAAGAACGAGACGGAAGCAGGATTCGGCGAGCTTCAGCCAAACAACATGGCGTAACCATGCGAGTTTGCGGATGTGTGTGTAATCAATCCGCATTTGTTACCTAGATATAAGACTAACATGCATTAGTAATCAATAAATAAGTGCAGTAATTAATCTAAGTTTTATTTGTCAGTTTGTAAGTTTGACAGAACAATTAGTTTATCATAAGAACCGGCATGTGACTCCTGACCTCGTGCGTTCCGAGGAGCTAGTCCGAGTGCGGTCGGAACACCTTTAATTACAGTGAGGGCATATAAAATTTTCTTTCAGAATGCAGGTCGTGTGAATGAGAGCATTATATGTGTCGTTTGTTAAACAACCACTATTGTCATTTTTGCCAGCAAGTTCTTTCCAGTTCTTCTACCATCTTGCAACATTAAAAAAAAAAAAAAAAAAAAAAAAAAAAAAAAAAAAAACACAAGCACCAAGCTGCCTTTAATGGCTGCATCAAATAATTATTTCTGAACACATAGGTCATAGGGCTTTTTACAACAGACCACCAAGTCAAAAGTATAGCTAAAAAGCAAGCTGTACTTGAATACCCATTTTTCTTCAATACAGCAATTGTTTAATTAAAAATATTCACAATTAAACTAATTTTCTGTTTTTCAAAGATATTAGGGTGCAGCGCTTTCTGATTAAATTCTTAATCAATGACTTCAATTCGCTTTTGTTAAGTCTTGTAAATCGGAAAATCTAGATTCCACAACAGCAACACTTTCACTATTATGACTATCAGAATTATAAGGGCTTTGCAAATTTCTCCAGGAAGGGATGTGAAATGTTTTTCTATTCTTCTTTAAATTCAACCAGCTGTTACGAATGCTCTTTAAAATATGTACAGTGTAGTATAGAACATAAAATTCTTAAAGCACTGCCTTCCATTAGAAAATAGTATTTTGAATCAGAGTGATCAGTTAATTCACATAACAGCACCTTTTTACAGTGTTTAATGCCTGATTTTACTACAGCGGCACCGGAGGCGATGACACTGATGATACATGGAATGAAGATGGAGCACCGGTGGAACGCGATGGCGAGGGAAACCGGAGAAAACCTATCCCATCGTCGCTTTGTCCACCGGATTGAACCCGGCTAGAGGCGAGTGGTCTAACCACTCTGTCACGGCTCGGCCAACAGCACTCTGTTGACCCTGAATACAAATTGTTTTCAAACTGGAATCTAGAAATTCACTTATCACATCTTCAGTCATAGCTGCAAACTCCTAACTGTTAAGCTGTTCAACGGGAATTAGCCGCACCAACTTCTTTAAGCGAACCAAAAGCAGAAATGATTGAAAATTTAACAATGGTGTTAGCTGTTCTGTATTATTAATAGCAACTTCATATAACTAAACATTCTTATTATCCATGTTCTCTTTTACATGCACCTCATTAATTTGTATGATTTCTAATTTGTCTAAATCTACCAGTTTCTTGACTATATGGTTAGGAAGTCAGTCTTCCCAGATATTAATGTGGGAGATATGACAAAAAAAAATTGTAACAGTTTTTATAAAAATCTGGGGTGAGGTGCAATAAAACATCATGAACTCTGATAGTGCCATAGCATTTTACAGATTGCATATAAATCACAAATGCATTTGAAATGGTTGATGCAGCATAACTTGGACTACTCATAAACAGAAGTGAAAACTGATCCTCCCAAATAGTAAACTTCTTTAAAACACTATCTTCAGCATCATCCTCAACAAATGTTTTCCCTCAACTTTTACCAAAATCTCTTTCACAAATTCAATGTCCTAATTCGTGGTCCATTCCTTAATATTGGAATATTATTATACAATATCATGTTGATAGGAATAATGCCCCCATTTATGTATATTTCAACCTGCACATCTCTCTTACTTTTACGCTGCGGCTCATTTTAAGTACTGAGCTAAATTAAATTTGGAACACGACACTCTCATAATTTTTAAAAACACACCATTCTTGACTTTTTAACTTCCTCCTCTCACTTTTTCGGTTCTCATTTTCTCTTCTTCTCCTCCTTCTTCTTGTTGCAATTTCTGTCTTTGACAGCTTCTTCTCTTCTTTGTTCGCTAGACTTCCTCTATTTTGAGATGTGGTTTACTAAGATATGATGGCAAATTGAGAAAGATTTTCGGGTCCACGTCTTCTAACAACACAGGTTGATCTCCAGGACATTCGTACCAATACCTTCTCTGTCACTGTATTTCTCCACAAAGCTTATATAACTCGTAATACAATGCTTAATTCATACCTCTGACCTGTTTTTTGGTAGTGTTTAACGCCCGCTTTAACTACTAATGGCATCGCAGGCGATGACACTGATGATACATGAATGATGATGATGGAATGCGACGGCGGGGGAAACCGGAGTACCCGGAGAAAACCCGCCCCAGCGCCGCTTTGTCCACCACAAACCTCTGACCTGTCAGATGGAGTCCAACTGCATCTTCAGGAATTCGAAAACATAGAACCTTCCACTTTGATGGCATTTGCATAATTACTGTTGCAGCCTGCGATAACATACTTTTCAGGCACCTCCGCTTATTTGCTTTACTCGTTCAGTACAAAAACTAACATCGCACTGTTGTAACAAACTCTCACGTTTAAACACGTAGCACTTCCTCGGCATCGCATGGCCTTACCTGCTGCGTTACCACTTTTCCTTGGGAACGGCCTTCCTGGAGACGGCTATGATTTAAGGGATATTTGAACACGAAGATTTTAGGAAGATGTGTACGGTTTAGGAACAGTTTTTTTTGGGGTCTGTTGTACGGCGATTCCTGCTAGCTGCCTTGAACAAGTCTGGGGCGTTTATAACACTCTTCTAAGTTCAAGTCATATTCATCTAAACCACGAATTACGCCATTGAATGTGTAAAGAGATTGTGTTAAAAGTTCAGGGAAAGCAAAAAGACGTGATCCACCAAGACATCCATGTTGAAAAGAAGTTTATTCGGCACGGACATCACCGAGTCTTTATTGTGGAGGAGTGTGAAAGCAACCCTATCTTCCTGGTATTTTTTTTTTGTAGTATTTAACGCCCGCTTTAACTACTTATGGCACATCAGGCGGTGACACTGATGATACATGAATGAAGATGATGCACCGGTGGAGCGGGAGAAACCGGAGAACCCGGAGAAAACCTGCCCCAGCGCCGCTTTGTCCAACACAAATCTCACGAGGTCGCTTGGGATCGAACCCGGGCCGTCCCTCCTGCTGACCTTGGTCGCAACGTAACTGATGTACAGCAAGGACGGCGGCTCTGTGCCGGTGAAGACCCGGTACGCAGTCGCTTAAGAGTCCAGTTGCCGAGCCTACATTCTCGATTATGCGCAGTATACTGAAATGACCCGTATCGTGGAGAGCTTTGCCTGTGCAACATCCGTTCGTCTCCTACCGCCTCGGTGCCGACACATTAAGCTCTTACAGGTTTCAGAAGCTTTGATTGTTAATCACATTGGTAATTAGTGTTTTGTATCCTGTGCGCACGTGTATATATTAACCTATTTCGTCTAAAATGCCTGTCATTCAGAGCAAAGTTGGTGGGAAAACCTTGCACGGCCAAACACATGAGGTAGTTAATAATGTCCATTTCTTCATGAAACGGGAAGCAGCTTCTGGCAACATTCTAATACCTCCGAAGAAAATGCAACAGAGGGTGAGTGTAGCAAGAAAATTACCTGATAGAACAATACGTAAAATAATTGAAGAAAGGGAAAAGTGTGAGGAATAAGGGTCCTCGGTTAGAGCGCCCGAAAAAGGTACATCGTGTACCAAACTGGGTAACACAAAATTAATGACTTTGATAGGTGTGTAATTCGGAAACAATTTTGATGTTCAGGAGAAAACCGTGCCAAAAGGGGGAAGCACGAGTTTAAAGACGTATCTTATGCGATATGAGATTTAAGTGGAAGAAAACTAGAAATAAGACCTTGCTACAGGAAACACGAGATAAGAGACTGGCGCGTGCCATAAAAAGTTTAGAGACGAAAAAAGGCCGATTATCTGTGAAGATAAAACATACCCTCACAGCAGCCACGCAGTGCCAAATAATTGGAGCGATGAGAACACTTCCGATTTATTAGCACCTATTGCAAAGGTGCTTTTAGTCTATGCAGGTGAGCAATTGGGATTTGTTCCTGGTGCTTTTTAATGTTCCAGTCAAATAAAAATACCGGAGACTATCACGATGAGATGAATGGGAAGTATTACAAAAACAAATAAAAATGAATAAAAAAATAGTTAACTAAGAAAGTAATTCCAATTGTGCCTCTTAAATTAGTTTTAGTAACAGATAATGCTCCGCATCATTATGTTCAGTTGGATAACGCTCCTACAAGCAGCTCCTCAAAGAGAGCTATGAAAGAATGACGTATCAAGAAACGAGTCCTTTCAAGAGCAAATGTTGAAAGAAGAGCTTTATAGCCTCATCAAAGCGCGCAAGCCATCCCATAAAACCTACGTGATCAAAGACCTCTTGGCCAAGCATGGCTCAGGTTACCACCCTATTTACCTGACCTAAACCCCATAAAACTTATTTAGGCCGACACCAAACAATAGACAGCAGGTCATTAACACGATTTTCAAATTACAGATCCCATGCACTTGCGTGAACAAGGGTTGCAGATATCAGTGAAGAAAAGTGGAAAATGTTTATCTGAATGTTGAGGAAATTGAAAATGATTACCTTGAAAAGAAGAAGAAATCTTCGAAAATGTAATAGAGAGCTTTATAGTGTATCAGGAAACAGCGACAGTAGCGAAGGTGAAGAAACAGGAGACGGAGAAGAATATGGTGACGATAGTGAGCTGTCAAGTGTTGAACATTTGCCTGATGAATTAGAATACATGTTAGTAAAACCATGTGTCGGTCTGGGTAGCTCAGTTGGTTAGGCCCTGGCCTTCTGAACTCACGGGCGCGGGTTCAAACTCAGCCCAGACCAATGGTTTTTAAGTGCACCTAATAGCGACAGCCCCATGTTCGTATATTTATTGGCATGTTAAATAACTCCTGAGGGACGAAATTCTGGCACACCAGCAGCACTGATATGTTCCTGTCAGTTGACAGCGTCGTTAACACAAGTAAATAAAAATAAAACTCTGTGTCAGAACGAAAAAGAAACGAACTGGACCACAATATTTAAAATGGTTTATATTAACCTGGTGTTCTGAAGTGAGTGCAATACTAATTCTTCTGTGAACAGCGCGATCTCGCACCTTCATTCTATGAATGAACAACAATACGGCATGTCACATGATAGCTTTTTTATGCCCGAGGCGTCCGTGGAACCCGTGGTTCTCTATATGACGGAGCACAAATATTACACACTAGCCATAAGGACCGGCTAACTCGCTTCCATGCGCTATTAGTTTTGTCACAGATCCATCGCCCCAGATTTTTCTTTTCCTTAAATTAAAACATGAAATCTAAGTAGTAGTAAAAGCTAAGTCTGTGAAATATAGCCACGTTGCGCTTCATTCTTTCATCTTCTAGCAGCCAGCAGAAGGTAAGTGACGCTTGGGCATAGACTCTCTTCAATGCGCGAAGAAAGGTGTCTGGCACAGAACTATCGTCTCTACTGTAGTAACTATTCAGGTCCAATTTCGTAGTGCGCTATTTGTACAATGTTTTATTAACATTTTACGTCTTTTTATTACGAAAAGTAGCTTTTAAGCTTGCAAAGGTAAGTAATTTAGCGTTTTATTACAATAATGGATATTGATGGTCGTCTCCTTAGCGCGGTGGTAGCGCAGCTGCCTACCAAGCGGGAGACCTGGGTTGCATCCCCAGTACCGGCCTGGGGATTTTCCCCCCGTTGGGAGACCTGGACCGGGGTGCACTAAGCCTCGTGAGGTCCCTGGTGGGCCAATTGAGGAGCTACTTGATGGAGAAGTAGCGGCTCCAGGTCGTGAGGACCGCATTAACCGGCCGGGAGGGGCTCGAGGCGCTGACCACGTCTCACCCTCCAATACTGCACCCCATCCATGACGTCTGTAGTGGACCGAGATGGGGGACGCAGCGGCCAGGCGGTAGGCCAAGGTTCCCCGTGAGCTGTCGTGCCAAGGAGTTATGTTAATGGATATTGATTTTGAATAGTTTCAGGCATAGAGTATAGTGCAACAACTGATTATACCGTAGAAAATAGTTTAAAACTCAAACTCGTTTCTTCTAATTTCAAAGAGAAAAAACAAATAATTAAAAACGGATTGCTCATACTTCAAAAATAAGTACGCGTGTTAAGACCTGTGAAAGGAAATTCGACAACAATATTTATATTTTACATCATAAACGGCGTACTGGTTGCCCTATAATTCAGACACTATTCTGTTGGCCTTTCTTTCTCTTCCTCAATAAAAGTCGGGTGTGGAATATTTGGGTACAGAGATATAGCAAATATATATAGGTACAATGCTACTGAAAAGCATCTCTTATCGTAAAGCCATCTTTGCACTATAATTTTGCAGCACTTTGCGCAAAGCTGGAATCCATCACATCTTGGGCAGCCAGAAAAGAATTATAAATGTTCAGCACAAAGAACGAGATATTCTGAAGTGATATATTGATGTCATTTGTTTCTTTGGGAAACAAGAGTAAGGAGCCATGTGCAATGGAAAAATAAACGCAAACATTGTAACTTAAGACTTAACACGTAAACTTAGCACTATGTAGACATCGGGGATAAAGTACTTATCGTAAACTTTAGCCAATCAAGAAGAGAGAACAAGCTAGATCAACTCACAGCAGAATTAAAATGGCTGTTTTTGAACAGATAACTATATCGATGCAAAATGCAGTAACTAATTTACTTAAAGTAAATGCGAAGGTGAATTCATCCCCTAAATAAAAGAAGAATTTACCAAGGGGACTTCCGTAATCTATTGCGCGAAATTCGTAAATTCTAAACAGAGCAGAAATGTGGGATTGTCTAGTTTGTTACATATCAAAATGAACGAAAACTGTCCGATTAAAACAAAATTCACAGTGCACAGTGTACCATTAAAAATTATTTTGCTGCGATTATTAGAGATATTCCGGCGATTCTTGCCATTTATCTTACACATGGAAGTTAACAGCTGATGAGAGAGGATAAAATGTTCATGAGATGAGAATCGCCCTCTGATTGGTTAGATTCCTATATTTGACGTAGACGTAAATTTATAAGCTTGGACTTCTAATTCAATTTTTATTTTTGTGCTTCCGTGATTTTATAATGTTTTTAAATAGGTACCTGTCCTAGCCTCTACTCTCAAGTCTAGGTCTAAAGAAGACAAATCGATGTGTTTATAGGATATATTTTATAAGTTATGATATGATTTAAATTAAAACATTGTCATAACGTCTTATTTAATTAATGTTTTATTCATATTTGCCATATCTTAATCAGCGCATATCTTACAGTAACTGTGGTTTTAAATACACTATTGAGCAATAACATATTGCGATAGTGCGGCAAGTGCATATTTGCAGGACGAGGAAGAAGTTTCACATCCAAGTTTTTACAAAGGATTTAACGATTACAAAGGATTTTTACGGTTACTACAAAGGATTATATGTCTTGCATACTATTGTTTTCTGAGATAGTGAATAATAACATTTCTTAGAGAAAATACAATTATGAGTGTCAGCTCTTCAAATGCAGTAGCACGGCCTCTGCGAAGTGATGATAAGATTAGTCATGCCTAATAGTGTTGATAAAGCCTCAACAGAAACGAAGCGGGCTGCCTGCACCGACAGTTAAATTTAAATGCTACAGAATTAAATCGTAAGTAAATATTAACAAATAAAGCGAAATAAACACAGCAAGATTTAAAGGGTAAAATCTAATTATCATGTATGCAACAGTAACTATTCATATTAATAGTTAAATATATGTTTATTAAAATCTACTGCATAAATACAGAACGCAGGAATTGCAAGAATTTCAGCTTCCGATGCATGAAAGCTGAAAGAGAAGTAGATAAAAACACGATGTTCGAAAAAATATTTTGATATTCTCATTTAACAGATCGCATTCCAAGTAAATGTCACAAAGGCACAATTAAATACCAGTGGCGTACTGTATCTGACCATGGACACACATTGAATGTTACCCAAATTCGCTGTGTTAAAGCCGACCATGTTATATTGTATTTATCAGCTACCTAATAGCCAAAGTGTACCCTTTCGATAAATCAGAAAAAGGGAGTAAGAATGCTTTTCCAAAAAAACACCTTCAATCTGCCGATTCCATGAAGCTACCGGCAATAAAATTAAAAACAGTTCTACATTTAACGTTATAACTGGATCTAAACATTTGCGACAAAAACACCTATACGTGGCCAGATGTGAGTTTGGGCACTGAAGACCTAAATGGTACCGACGCAGGCAGGTAAAACGCAGCGGAAGCCAATATTTTTGAATGACGTAGGAAGAGTGCTTCGATCGCTCACAGAAATAAACGAATACGTGACACCAATAACGCAGGCGCACGCTCTCACCTTCTGCAGACTTGTACTTAAAACATGTATTCAGACATCAAAGAATCTATTTACAGAGAGCACTACTGAATAGTTACTAAGGGGATCACTTCCATAGGTGATGAATACAGACGAAAATTTCATGCAAATGCATATTTATATACGAACATAGGAAATAGTGTCACACAAAACACGCTCTGTGATCGGTTCATGTTTGTCGAGTGAGGCTACTACCGAAATTCGCTTATAAGATATGAGGCGAGGTACCTGTTCAACTTTGCCCTTTGTTTACTAAAACAAAACTAACTCTCTCTCTCTCTCTCTCTCTCTCTCTCTCTCTCTCTCTCCTTTGAAGATAGAAGTTCTATACGCCTTTCGGAAAAATGGGTACTCAATTTCAGGAGCTGACAAGCACACTTTTTTGTGTGCCTAACGCATTTTATTGTTCCTCTGTACAATAAAAAAAAAAAATACAAATTAAGTTGCCCTCATATATGAATTAGCAATATGTTTCACTACTGGTCTTACCAAAGACGTATTTTATATAAACACACGCATAAAATAATGAAATTACGTTTATGAAAAATAGGCTCTAGTTTTGAACCCTGAAATAATGACGTGCAAATTATCAAGTCGTCGTAACTCAAGCTTCTCAAAACTGATAAAAATGTTCTGATGTGTTACATTCACATTGCTTTCGGTTGGTTGGTATCTAATGTTGAGCCGTTGGCAGTGAAGCCATTAGCTCTCTTGCATTCCAGTATTTTAATGTTAAGTTATCATGTTGACTAAAGGTTGGGCAGCAGTGTAGGTAGTTTCCATCCATATCTTTTTAAGTGTACAGAAAGCACACAGAGAAGATTTCTCTATACCAATCTTGAATAAATGCTTATTGAGACAGTAGTAGAATATATAAACGGGTTCTGGAACAGCTTTGGGAACACCATTAATACAGAAAAACACTTCCGCTAAATATAGGAGGATGCTTGCGAAATAGAACTCCTCCTTGCTGGAGGGGAAAAAAAAAAAAAAAAAAAAAAAAAAAAAGCAATTTGGCGGGGGCAACAGGACAGCTGCCTCGGAGCTTGTATAGAAATAAGAAATACTTATCTCAGCAGAAAAAAACTCGAGATAACAAGCCTGCCAACATAATGAATCTTTCCAATGCATGACCTAGATTTATGTTAATTATAATTAAGAAAATCCGAATTGCAATTTTGCGATATATTAGATAAAAATAACCCTCTTATTCCTAAACATTAGTCAAATATACAATAGCTATGTACTGTGAGACAAACACTACACCCGATACTTGCTAAACAACTAATGCATATATTTAATTGGGGAAATAAATACAGATAAATACTATTTTATAACCCATAACGTTTTAAACTCCCATTTACAGCCATAGCTTATGAAAACAGCAATAACGCCCATATTAAATCAGCCTCTATAGAAAAGCGACTCATATAACTTCTTTTCAAAAAATATATATACGTTAACAGGAATTTATTTCAAGAAATAATCACAATTAGTCATAAAATATCTGGACTTCAACAAAAACCGTCAGAGACAAAATATGGCTTACACGACAATGTAACGTGTGAACATTCCTAATTAACGCAAATAATTATAAAGAGACGCCAAGACAAAGAAACCATACCTTTACAATTACTTTATATCATAGCACCGGAGCAATCAGCTACCATAGTCCTGTGTTAAACAAAATACTAATAATTGCAATACGCTTAAATGACCATACACTCAACTATTACAGAGGAGGGAACAGACCAGCTAATATCATGATTCCTGGCTACAACAACCATGCATCTCTTTAACATTTACAATAAAACACAGATCAGAGACTTTAACGAGAAATAACAATTAATATTTAGAAGCAAAACCTTGACCAACATTACAAATAACAACACAACGAATTTAGACAACACTCGAAATAACACCTTTGAATGTGCACTTAAGAGGAATACATCTCAAACTACAAACGTTGACAAGTGAAAGTGTATATTTGCTAATGCCCAAGAACCTGGAAACAACATGTGTGCAATTATGTTAGATGAAAGTCGGACAACATAAATAGATTATCCTACTTCCACTTTTCAATAACGCATCAGGTTGTTAAGCTATTCAATCAATACTGATAGAATTGCTTTAAGTGAAATAACAAGGGGCGCTTATCAATCCCGTGTAACACACAAAGAAAGCTGAATGCATGACTGAACTTAAGGCAAAAATTACTTAAATATATGATGCATCTGAAGGCCCGGGGACTAGTAAAAACTTTAAAAATAGTTATCTCAGGAACCGTTAATCCTCGCGAGACGAGACAAAGCTTTCAACACCGGTAATATTACGCAAGAGAATAAATTTGATTGCAGGTCCTTGATTCGAGGACATTTTAAGATTCTGGCGTAACCCTCAAATATTAGGCGGTCAGTAACATGGAAAACTGTATATTGATGCATTTAGCATTAGCATTTAAGATTCTAAGTACTTCATAGCCTAAAGGACCCGCTTCGATCCCTGACTTCATGGATTTTAATTCCAAGGAGAATAACTCTTAGAGGAATGGGACAGAAGGAGAGCGAATATAAGTGAAACGGATACTCCTCCGTCAACTTTGAATATCGATACAAATAAATACTTATCATTAGCTACTTGCCTCGAATCTATTAAGGCTCCGTTTTTATAATTCTTAAATTAAAAGCGGTTTATAGCTGAAATAAATATATAAATGAAGGCTAATTATTAGTACATTAATCCTACTTGTTTAACATCCTCCCAACCAGTACAAGAATTACATTTGCGCTATCACACATCCAAGAAATATTAATTACGCTAATTAAGGCGGAAATAACGCTTAAAAAGTGGGTACAATAAAAGCGCTATCAGGCCTGACATATAAAAATAGGTGTATTTGCAGAACTTTCGATTCTACACCAAAAGCGACAGTTACCATTACTTCAAATCACTTGGACAGCCCACAACTTCACTCAGCATTAAGCTATAAGTAGAAGCACTCATCACATAACTTTACGATTGTGCATAAATAAATAATTTAAAAAAAAATGAGAATACTTAGTAACCTATTATCACAAACACTGAATAAAAACTACGCATGCTCGCTCATTCTTGGCTAACACAAACGATAAGGGAAGAAATAAGTCATACTCCTACAATACAATGATCAGACTTGCTTCAGACAATGAAGAACAGACACCACAGAGGAAACATAATTCCAAACTGCAACACCTAATTATGTTAAATACATCAAAAACACACAACGAATACAATTTGAATAAAAAAATATATGTCAATAGCATTAAAAACAAGCTAATAACATTATAAAAAAACAGAGCTTCGATCACCCTCCTTTGATGAGAGGACTTATAAGGAATTCTTATACAATGTAACTTTAAAAAAAAGTCAAATAATCTCTGGAATGTGCATATAAATAACACACCTATTAACAGACATCACACGCAGAGAAATGTAGCTGCGGTTTGATACATTTGACAAACACACACACACACACACACACACACACACAAACATTTTAAGTACTTCTTGCCCTAGCTTGCCTTTGAAGAGGCCCCACTCGATTGACTATCCATTCACATGACTTTCCCTACCCATTCTTCAACAAAGTATTACTGCAAAGCTTATTTCTCTGAAAACTAAGAAGGGTATATAACATAAAATAAAATGTAAAAATGAAGGGTGAATCATTGATCATAGATGTATTAAAACACGCTAATTACGTTATAAAAGAACACAGGGGTGATTCCCCCGTCCCTTCATGAGAGGTATTTACTTCTTACAAGGATGCATTCCTTAAAAACTCGCCCCCTAGAAAATATGAAGAAACTTCATTAATGTTTTCGCAAAACAGATATACTTTACACTACAAACTCATTAACGGTTAAGGGGTATGTTGTGTACAGGAAAACAGGTCACTGTCATTTACACGAAAGAAGAATTGTCAATGAATCGTGTTTACCAAAATACCAGGATTCGCCTATGTTTTCCCTAAAGAGAGATGCTATTGGTAAAATACATACTTATAGCTGACGTATATGTTTCATACAAAACAGCTTAACCTGTTCTACACTGGGTTCTGCATTGCACAACGCATGAATACTGAAAAATCGTATGATAATTTAAACTAATATTTCATGTACCTATTGTCACCTACCCGCACGAGAATTATCAGTGCTGATTATAAGCGTACAAACGTAGAATTTGTATATCAGTGGACTACACGACAATCAGGAGTGGTACGTATATCAGATTATATTATTTTTAGAATGCAAATATTCAATTAAGTGCACTACTTACGCCGATTAGTAGCTAAATGATAACTTCAATTGCAAAGAATAGTTAAATTAATTACAAGGAAACTTACAGGCATACACTTCAAAGTGAATTGCCTACATTGAAAATACTGGTTTTTTTTCATAATGCATATATACTCATATCAACAATTAAGCTGCGAAAATAACGTAAACAACGATTAGTTTATTCTTCGACATATATACAAGAAGCGCGCTAAGGGTGACTTTCATTGGTCACAAGCGATTTTAACGCCGTTTATTGTAGTTACAAAGCTAAATTAATCGATTCTTTAGAATCCTTAAACATACACCGAAAAAAGGACAACTTTGGTTTAGTTACAATCTCATTTAATACATGTGCTATCCCTAAGTTAATTTTACTTTAAAAAAAAATCATAGCTTTTAAACGGGTATAGCAACGTAAGAATCAAAAGAACTTACAGTAAAAAGTGGGGGAAAGCATGCATACACACACATACATACATGCATGCATACATACACGCATACTTACTTACATAAATACATACATACATACACACTACAGACATACACAAATATATACATACTTTCACACATACATACTTACATACACACATACATACTTAAATACATACATACACACATACATATTTACATACATACACACATACTTACACCCATACATACATGCATAAATACACACATACATACATACATACATCCACACACATACATACATACATACATACACACATACATACATACACACACACATACATACATACACACATACTTACATACATACACACATGCATACATATATATACCCACACATACTTACATACATACGCGCACACGTGCACCCATACATAGACATATTAAGGGCCAGTTGTACGAACTTGGAATAAACCTCTGTTAGTCGTTATTCCATGGTTATGGGCAAAATTGTGTTGTACGACAACGGAATAGAGATTATCAAGGGAATAAACATGGAATAACTTATTCCGTGATTCCTTGCGGGGATAAGCCGATATTCCGAGAATAGAGTATAAAAAGGAAAATGGCCGCTTGGGTACTCGGCACAATTTTGACCCATATTTGACCGATATAAACGATTCATTTCTTTATAATATGTTTTAAGGACATATGATACCTAAATACAATATTTTGTAGAGATAGTCTGATAAATGAACACGGCTATAATGAAATTAAAGTTGAGAAATGATATCACACAGACGACTTGGTGGTTAAAAGATAAATATGACAAGAAGATAGTTAAAATAAAGTTTCATTTATAAAAAAGTAAAATCTACCTACAATATTATCATCAAAATACCTCTATTTTATGGAAACAATTAAATTTAATCCAACCCAAGATAAATATAAAATAGTGTAGTGCAGCAATTCACCAGCACAATGCATAGCGTTGTAAAGAGTGAGGTTACGTTTTATTGACGAAATACAAAGGATAGGTTACTTCTAAGGCAATATGCTTCAAAACGTAAGATACCCACAAGTATTAATTTTAAAATGTTAAAAAAGCCATTACATACAGTGAAGCTGTCAATTTTATTAAAATTTGGACATCTATTTCCAACACGTGCTTCACTTGGTCATGGTGTAGATGGAGTGCCCTGCTGTACTCCATCTATACCATGACCAAGTGAAGCACGTGTTGGTAATAGATGTCCAAATTTTAATAAAAACAAGTATTAATGTTAGCGACATTCCGTACCATAATCAGATTTTGGAAGTTATGTGCAAGTTTAAAAACTATAACACTACAAACTTTGTGATGTAGGGAGGAGATGCCCAGATTAAAAGACGCCATCAAAGCTCGTAAATCTAAATATATTATTTTACAATAAATTCATTATTTTTCGTATTATATGCTGTAGGTTTAACACATTAGAGACAATTTTGATTGAATAGAGAATACTTTCCCTAAAATATAATGTTCTCGATTTTATTGGTTTGGTTGACAATTTCTAGCAAAGTGCGAACTGTAATGGGAACGGTTTAATGTACTATTCGACATAACTACTAATATTTCTGTTGGTTAATAATACTTATATAGCAAATTGTTTTCTATTTATCTTGGTGCAACGATTCAATTATACATAGCTTAAGTTGATAGTGGCATTGGCAACACTAAAATGTAATTTTCAAAATTCACTTACTAAGTATTTTAATAAATAAAATACAGAAATGAGGCTAAGTACGTTTTGATCACCGAAACGGAAAGATGTCATATATCAGCACAAGATACAACTTTGCACATACGGTAACGTTATATTCCCATACTCCTAACCTATCGCAAGAAGTCACAGTATACATATGTGTTTATGTTTTGTAAAATGTATAGCAATTCTACATCCGAACACGCTTATAAACATTCATAATGATTTCATAGCACCGTAAGTAGTTAAAATAAGAAATAATATATAGTTTAGGAACAGCTGATTGTGAAAACAATGAAGTTTTCAGCAAAACAAAACAGTAATTACGTATCAAGTTGGCCACGAATGACTCACAGCATAGCCAACATTAGTTTTAAATCTACAAACAGTCGAATAGATATCTAAGGAATAAAATTGCATCGTACAACTCGTCACCACATTTATACCATGAATAGTGTATTCCTAAAATAACTATTCCAGGATTTATTCCGAGTTCGTACAACCTGCCCTTAGACATACACACATACACCGATACATATATACAGACATACATACTTCCATACACATACTTACATAACTACATACATACACACATAGTTACATACATACACACATGCATACATACACACATACTTACCTACAGACATGCATACATATACCCATACATACAGACATGCATACATATATGCATGCATACATACATGTATTCCATCCAAAACTTCGATAAAGCGATTTCGCCGGAAATATTTGTTTTTTGAGGTCCCCCAGAATCCAAAAATTGTATATTCAGAGAAAAAAGGCCAGGGGATTTTTATGTTCATATGCTAGTAAACACAATAATTATAAACAACAACAAAGAAACAATCAAAAAACGATGTGCCAGTAAATACCATTCGGTAAAGAAAGACGTTTGGAATGTAACATGACAGAATTGTATTTTCTCTACTGCTTCCATTTAATAAGTAGAGGAAGTATTCGAATCCACCCAAAAATCTATTTGTAGATGGAAATACATGTTCTGAAGACCCATCAACCAAAGCACGTCCGAGGACAGTATAACTCAAAAACTCCGGTTTTTACTTCAATTTTAAGCTACTTACAATTTCTCAAACCGGAAGCGACGTTTCGTTTCACTCTTATTGCTTTACTCAAGACAATGCAAAGAAAATCGAGATACAATGACAATTGCATGGCAATACATTATAAAAGATCTGCCTAACCTAGATAATTCCGCTAATTTCGCTATTTATAAGGAGCAATGGAATAAAAATAACCTTGAATAGCATAAGTAAACAGAAGAAATAAAGATTGATAGACATTTTTATGCTAATTTTGACTATCAGGATATTTCAATACAGTTTTATAGTTCCGCTAATGAATATTTCTTTCATACATCACACCGAAAAGAATACCTGGCACGGGATAACGGTTTGCCTACAGAATTATTGCACGTCGACATCATTATTACATTAGAAATACACAAAAGAGGACGAAATAGAAACTCAATTCTTTTTATATAGGTAAACCAACAACGCATTTTTAAATGATACATCTTCAATCGTCACTGCTAATCAGATATGCAATCAACACAAGAAACAATATTTAACATTCAATGCACTTAGCTATATTAACAGACTGCATCAGTGGTCGAGTGATTAGCGAGCTGACATCTCACCCAGAGATCCCGGGTTCGATTCCCAGGCTGGGGGTTTGGGAATATTTCTTTATCCGGAATTATTCCATATACCCCACAGAGTCTGGAAATTATGAATGATAGAATGAATGTGCATGAGTATAGTAATATAGAATGGATTAACTTAACGTTCTAAACCTATAGCAATAAGAGTGGGCTCGTAGCTCAAAATCCCCCCGCCCTATATGACCACCGACGTTAAAGGGGCTATACAAATCACGCAATGAAAATATATAGTTATATCGCGATCACATGACTTTGACAAATAATACAACTTCTAATGACACAATTTAACATTAGCAAACATCAGATATCAGCGCAGGCTCGATACAATATGGATCCAAGACTAGCATAAGAAGCACATAATATGAATGTTTTTCCAATCAGGCTCCATCAATAATATAGGTATATTGTAACACTCCTTCATGAGATATAATTACACATTGCATATAACTCAACTATTTCTAAGGAGCACATTACATTCAGGAGTGACTGCTATTATATTCTTATATGCTCGCTTTATAACATGGAATATTTTAGCGCCTTATGCAGATGATTATTATTTATTGTCACATTTCAGGGAAAATCACGAGAGCAAACATTACATTTTTGGGTTTGTATGAGAGCTGGTATAATAACATAAGGATAACTCCGTGCCGAGCTGCAAACGACATATACAATCACTCGCCGGTCCCCATGGCCACGCTCGCTAAAGCGTCTCGCTTTGGTGCTTTGTGGGCAGGGGATCGTGGGTTCGAGTCCCGCCTTGGGCATGGGTGTTATATGTTTGTGCAATGTGTATATGTTTGTGTAAAAGGAACAGTTAAACCAGTAATCATACAGTGAACTTAGGGGGGGGGGAATGTAAACGGGGATACAGCGTTTAAAAAAAAAAAAAATCACTCTGCAATAGTCTTAAGAAACTCAACTCGTCAAAATGCTAGCGTAATAATAAGCAAGCGTGAAGGCTTTGACTATGTGTATAAAGCAAAATTAGATTATTTAGTTAAGAAACTCAACAACTCAATTCTGATTCAAAGAATAGGATTGAGAATCCATCAGAAATCAAAATACAGTAGTAATAAATGAAATGAACCCTAAATCTTCATTCAAACAAAAACCAAATTGCAATGCAAGAGTCGGATGGAGAAATATTTCGATTTTATTAATTGTATTATCATTTTCTATTATAGTGGAAAGCATATCTCACACAGAGGTTGGATATAAACTTTAATATGTATGCTACATGATTGAAACACAGGTCAAAGCTCTTTAATTTCACAGGTCATTAATTATTTTTCTGTTTCACGACTAATTTTGGTCAGTTAACACATTTATTTATTATATAAAGTTAAAAACGAAACCTAGAAAGTGTACTATCACAATGCAATGCATACAATCATTTTATTAATAAATAGCATTTAGAATTAACAAAAGTTTTATTATTTCACAACCATAACACCAAATTTCAGTCCTTTTCCGACAATTTAAATAGAAGACATTTATTTTTAACACGATACAGCGAAAATGTGGTGAATAGCTATCTGCATGACAATGAATTATACAGGAATATAGGAGAAAAAGCAGCACATGCTCTAAACAGAGCACCAAACGTTTAACCCAAGCTAGCCCAGCCTAACTTAAACTAGCCTAACATCGTTCGTGAATACTCAACATCAGAGTCGTACGTTTGTTATAGGAATATACTGCAAAAATCATATTTGCTTATTTGATAATTTTTCACTCTATTACACCAAAGTCTTTAAACTCATGTATAATCAAGATTTCTTTGAGTGATCCCTATTGTATGCTGTTTGCGGGTACATTAACAATCGTAGCCGATTTGCCATAGCAATTGCTTTGCCATAAGAAAATGATCTACATATTTTATCCACACTGATGGAAAGGTCCAGGCACTTCAATTCAACATGTTCTACATTCTCTGTATTATTATCTAACTCATTATTATTATTATTATTATTATTATTATTATTATTATTATTATTATTATTAACCAGTGTAGCACAGTGCTGGTATCACCTTGGCTATGCCTTTTTATAGTCCTTTGAGTGTAGAAAGTATTCTGGTTCTAGACTGCTTCATGTCACATCAGGCCTTGTATGAGACTTGTGATTGGTCATCTTTGTTTTGTTCTTTTCACTTTCACAAGTCTGCTTTGTCCTTGGCCAAGATTTGAATTATTTACAGCTTTTCAGTTTAGAATGAAGGGAATGAGAGATAGCCCTAGGGCAATTAGTATAATTGTTCGTCTTTTTGTTTTGTTTTTATCGTTTTAAGTCTATCAAACATGTTATTTATTATGCTAAAATAGCAATACTTGTATCTTAAAAACCTTTCGGCTGCTAGGAAACAGAAGAATTATTGCCAAGTATGGTTTTGTTTTTTTTTTTTTTTTTTACTTAAGTTCAGTCACGCAGTCAGTTTTCTTTGTTTGCTACACGGGTTGATAAGCGACCCTTGTTATTTCATGTTAAAACAATTATATCAGTATTTATTAAATAGCTTATCAATCTGATTCATTATTGAAAAGCGGATGTAGGATAATCTATTTATGTTGTCTGACCTACTTCTAAGATAATTGCACACATGGTGTTTCCAAGTTCTTGGCCATTAGTAAATATACACTTTCACTCAACATATGTAGCCTGAGGCATACCTTTTAAGTGCACTTTCAAAGATGTTATTTCGAGTGTCATCTAAAAGCGTTCTACTGTACATTATAATGTCGGTCGAGGTTTTGTTTTTAAATATTCATTGTTATTTCTCATTAAAGTCTCTGATCATTATTTTATTGTAAATGTTAAAGAGTTGCATGGTTATTGTAGCCAGGAATCAGCTAGTCTGTTCCCTTCCGCTGAAAACAATGTAATATTTGAGTGTATGGTCATTTAAGCGTATTGCAATTATTAGTATTCTATTTAACACATGATTGTGGTAGCTGATTGCTCCGGTGCTATGATATAAAGTAATTATAAGGGTCTGTTTACTTTGTCTTGGCGTATAGATGTCGTGCCAATAGTTAAATATTTAGTGCTTTTTATCTTGTGGTGTGCATTCTACATTCTGCCTTTTTTTCCCCCCCGTTTTTATCTATCCGCAATTCCCATTCTTCTTACCCGCAAGAGAAGTTCAAATCGTCGGTAATTGTCTCTTTATAATTATTTGCGTTAATTAAGAATGTTCACACGTTTCATTGTCGTGTTCTGTTATTAAAGCCATGTTTTGTCTGACGGTTTTTGTTAAAGTCCAGATATTTTATGACTAATTATGATTATTTCTTGAAATAAATTCCTGTTAAATGTATTTTTTTTTTAAAAGAATCGCTTTTCAGCCTCTGATTTAATGTGGGCATTATTGCTGTTTTCAGAAGCTGTGGTTGTAATTGGGAGTTTAAATCATTATGGGTTATGACATATTTATCTGTAATTATTTTCCCAATTAAATGTGTATATATATATATATATATATATTAGTTGTTTAGCAAGTATCGAGTGTAATGTTTGTCTCACAGTACATAGCTATTGTATATTTGACCCATGTTTAGGATTCAGAAGGTCATTTTTATCTAGTATATCGTGAAATTGCAATTCGGATTTTCTTAATTATAATTAACACAAATCTAGGTCATGTATTGGAAAGATTATTCATTATGCGGGCAGGCTTGTTATCTCGAGTTTTTTTCTGCAGGGATAAATATTTCTTATTTTTCTATATAAGCTCCGAGGCAGCTGTTCTGTTATCCCCGCCATATTGCTTCTTTTCAGCAAGGGCTGAAGGGCTGTTGTCAGCTAAGATTAAAATTTTAGAATGTTAAATGTTTACCAACTGTTCAAGGTCTTACCCCTTTCCTAAGTAGCCTACTTTCTATTTTCGCAAACATCCTGTTTCACACACACACTTCCCAAGATTGTTCCAAAACCAGCCTCCTATCTTTATGGTATAAAACTGTTTTACTGTTTTAATGGTGTTCCCAAAGGTGTTTGTAATCCGGCCTATATACTCTACTCATATGTACTTCCTTTTTTGCATGCACATATAAACAAAGAGTATAAAAAAATGAGTGTTAAAATGTATAAATAAATATAATTTGATTATGTCACACTGATGTAATGTCAGATGATAGTTTTCTAATTGTCGACATAATAGTTACTACCAGTAATTATATAAAACTAAAATATGATTATTGTATTATGTACTCTCCTAAATGGATAAAAGTTAACAAATTACAGTACATATTTACAAATATGTTATAGAATTTACAACGCAAAAATGCACAAATTTACAATTATGTACTAGAGTGTAAAATATCAAAGGACCAGGTTTACAGACCTTGTGCATTGCTAAATACTAAAAAATTCATTGACACATTCATGCAAGTCAAAGTATACAACAGTTTAATTTGAGTATAAAACACACATACACTAATATGCACAAAATGCAATACATTACAATACTTATAAATAAAATGATTATTACAGTATTGTCAGAGAGATTTGTCACTTAAATATCCATCTACAGAGTAAAATGATTTATTGCAAAGGTACTCCTTAAGAGAAGCCTTAAAAGCCCTGAAATTCCCAACTTTTTCTTTGAGATTACTGAGGAGAGCATTAAATTTCTTGATTGTTTCATAATATATCCCTTTCTGAAAGCAAAGATTAGCATTTGGACATTTTGTCTAGTATTAATGTTATGAATTTCCATGTTTATTATAAAACTATGTTGATTAACTGCATAGAATTTTAAAATGTTAGTGTTAATGTTATGAATTTCCATGTTTATTACAAAACTATGTCGATTAACTGCATAGAATTTTAAAATGTATAATATATAAACACAAGGTAAGGTGAGTATGCCCAATTTTAAAATAGTTGTTTGCATGAATACCTGCTCTAAGCGTTACAGATTATTCGTATAGCTTTCTTCTGTATCCAGAATATGCATTTACTATCTACTGAATTACCCCAGAATATTATTCCATACTCAATGATGGAGTTAAAGTAGGCAAAATGCACTAATTTAAGTGTATCAATTGAGTGAAATTTAACCAGTGCTCAGAGAGCACAACATGCTGAGCTAAGTTTAGGTGTGATGTGGCTAATAGTGACTTCCTGTCCAAATGCTTATCTACCTGAAGGCCAATAAATCGGTATTCATTTAACTGCTCCAACAATGTATCATTAATTCCTATTTCTATGTGTGTTTGTGGTGAGCACGTAGTTACAAATTTAATGGATTTTGTTTTTTCAAGGTTTGCTGAGAGTTTGTTTGTTTTGAACCAATTTGACATATAGGAGAAAGAAGATACAGAATACAAGCTTGTAAACTTGTAGATACATTTAAAAAGGGTGGTCTGAATGTAAAATCAACTAAAACTGAATTGTTGTGATTGGAGGGAAAGAAGAAGATTTGACAGTTGTTGATTAAATGTGTTGATGAATTTAAATATGTTGGTTCCAATGTGGATAAGTCAGGTACATGTGAAAAAGATATTAACAATAGAGTAAGTTTGGCAAGGAAAGCAATTGGTTGAATAGTGTCCATTGGTGCAGAGAAATAACCAAAAGGACAAAACAACATCTTATAAACTATAGTTGAAAGTATGCTCATATATGGTTTAGAAAGCTGGATCATAAATGGAAAACGCAAAAAAAAATACTGGCACCTGAAATGGATGGACAGAGAACATGAGAATACCAAGAATACAACATGTTAGGAATATTCTTATTAGAAAACAAATGGATGTGGATGAAACCATTCTTGATAGAATAGAAAAAAAGTCTCTGCAATGGTACGGGCATGTTCAATGAATGTCGGAAGAAAGATGGCCCAAGCTTAGTATCAGTTGTGAGGTACCTGGCAGAAAGAGATGTGGAAGGACGAGGAAGACATGGATGTTATGAAGGAATAAGATCAGTCATGGGGAAGTGAGGCCTAGATGGAGGACAGTGGGAAGATAGAAGTATATAAAAAGCAGGGATTAGGGGTGAACTGCTGTAAAGTGAAAAGCCTGTAAAAATTAACATAATTGTCACATAAATCTCTTACGTATATGGTATTTCAATTAAAATAGTTAGCCATTTTTGAGAAAATCAAAGGTTTTGAAAATATTTCCAAGTAAAGTGCAGTTTGGTGTGGGAGAGTTTTCTTGCACAACTTCGTGACATTACAGAACTTAAAACTAACAGATTGACAGACTTCAGACTTCTTGGTTTTGAGTCTCTCTCACACACCCATACACACACACCCACACCCCTACCCACCCCCGACCACCCACCCACCCACCCACACCCCCCACACTCACACTAGTACAAAAATGTTTCTAAAATGCTTTTTTTCATTCAGGGGAGCCCAAAATGTGTATTTTCTGTGAAACTTTAGTGTCAAATTTTTGGGTGGAACTTACTGTGCACATGGTAAAAAAAGTACAAAAGCATCCTTATTGATCAATATCATATCTAAAGGTATTTCGGAGGAAAAGCCAATTAGGTTAGATAGCATAGTTTTCAAACAGATTACAAAACAGCCACATGATGAGGACATTGTTGTTGATGAGTATAGAACTCTTATGGTAGATGAAGTCGCTGATGAAGATGATATTGAAAGCAATTCTGGAGATGATCCAGCAATACAGCTAGAAAGTGACAATGAACAGACTCCACAAAAAAGGGATCCAGCATTACGTGTCATTGTCAGTGACGAGAGCCAAGGTTCTTCTTATTATCCATCACCACCAAAGAAGAGGGTTAAAAGAACAACATTTCCTTAAGTTTACTTGGCTCATGCTTACAAAATCCGGATGAAGCAGCCAAAAGCAAATAATCCTCCATAATGGTGCCCTCCTGGACGAGCTCTAGACATGTCCTCTAGAGTCAAATTCACTATGGTAATGGCACAAAAAACACAAATAAAAAACAAGATAGTTTTTCAAAACTTCAAAAAGATGCACAAACGACCTAGCAGAAACAGGGAGCTACAAGAAAGGATCAATAATGAGGTGCATGATTAGTTCATTGAAATGTGAAAACAACATGGAACTATACATAACCGAACGTTACAAATTTGTGCAATGTCTTTTAAAGCACAAATTGATCTGAACAACACCTTAAAATTCAAAGCTCCCAAAATGTGGGTGCAGTGGTTCAAGAGAAAAAATAAGATTGTTTCTCACATGATCACGCACAATGTTGGGAGCAGATTTGCTGCTGATATAGAAAAGAAAGGTGGCAAGTTTGTTATGGAAGAGAATAATTTTACACCAGAGCCAATAATTAACATTGATCTGTCAAGATATGCTAAAGAGTTACATTCTGGCAGAACCCTTGCCATCCGGGGAGCAAAGACAATTTATGGTATACCGTGGGTTTAGTTGCAGCAACCACCCATTCATACATGATAATGCCTGTTATTGTAATGGATAGTACCCTTTTTCCACACATGTATGTTGTTGTCTCAGAACCCAGTGGGAAACTTCCAGCAAGCATGACCCTTGAAATGCCCAATGTGGAAGTATATGCTAGCAAATCACCAAGCATGACAAAAATGGATTTACAAGTGTTCCTGGAGCAGGTGTTATGGCCGGATTTGCACGAAAGAGATCGAATTCTTCTTTTGGTTGATTTGTAGACAGCAAATAAAGATGATGCTCTGTATGTTGAGACAGTTCCAGAAGATGTTGAATTTCACAAGAAGCTGATCCCTGCAAAATGTACATTGGTAAACCCAGCGGATGTTTTCTATTTCCATCCACTTAAAAGTATGGTAAGGTTCATCACAGATATGATAGTCTTATTGTCCACAGTTAAAGTATGGCAAAGAGAACAATTTCTTTGCATTCAATCATTTGTGCACTTCTAATTTATGGCAAATAGATTCAAACAATTGACCTGATTTGCTTTCTTCAAATCTGGTTACACCGATGAATATCCAGGATTATTTCAGACATCTTCCAAATATTTTTCGAGAGTGGTTTAGAAGAAAAATGTTTCAAAGATGATTGTGTGCAGCTCACCTTTATTTGATGTGCTCACTGTGAATGATGTTTATGTCTAGACCACGGATTACTCATTGACCTTTATGTCTACTGTATTGAACTGCCGTGGTGCGTAATGTATTTTATTTCCATTATTTACATTGGCTCAACCATTTACAGCATTCAGCTCGTGTGGACTAATCTGCACGAGGATTCTTGTCTTTATGTATATACATTCCCTATCTTTGGATGTTCATAGCTGCCATGTTTCATGCTTGTAGCTGCTATGTTTCTTGCCCATAGCAGCTGTAATTTGCATGGTATGTATATTTTGATATTGGCTATTCAATGCACTCACACACAGGGATCATCCAATTCACTATCTGAACATCACTTTCTAGCTTCATTCTCATTTGTGTTACTTTCATCTAGTGTTGCACATAATTACAAACATTGTTTAGATATTCTTAAATGTAAGAAATGGTCTGTTTTGCTTCTGCAATGCAGTAATTTACAACAAAAGTCTCTATCTGGAGAATACTGAATAATGTATCAGTTAGAGCAAAAGATTACTGAAAATTTCTGAACAGAAAAAATGTGAAATGATGCTAAATATCCTTTGGCACAAATAAAAGTGTCACTATCCAAATAGTCTGGGTCACTCACAATATGCCCATAAAATGAGATCAGTTCTGCCTTTCAAAATATCTTGGACAAAGTTCACTTGATGAATAGCCCAAATAAATGAAACAAGTGATTCGGACATTAAAACTAACAGTACAATCTTGTAACTTCAAAACGTCTCTTCCTTCAGAATCATAGCTGTCATGTTCAAAACCAATTAAATTTGAGCATCAAGGACAGTTTTATATTACAATAGTGTGCATGTTTGTTTGTACAGTAACATCCCCCTCCACCTAGAAATTCTCCAGTGTAGATGTGAATCGACACTTTTTTAATGCTGAAACTTTAAAGTTATTCTAAAAAGACATATTTCGGTTTGTACTTAAAAAAAATGAGACTAATGAACAGAAATGAAAATGCAACAAGTGTTAAATGAATACAAGTGTAAAATAATCTTAAAAACATATAACATTCTTCCAACAGATATACAGCAGCCTCAATCATTTAATTAAGTGTTTTAATTCATATACTTTGTTTTCATAACATTGCTGCCTCTTATTGCATTTAACGTTTAGTTTTCTTTGAGGTAAGGATAAATTATCTGCTAGCAGAACAAGTTGATGTACAGCTTGGCTGTGAAGTATGCCAATATACCACCAACTGATGTTGCATAAGTCAGTCTCCAGCCATACACCAAGAGGACTGATTTCTTCAGCTGAGTTTCTTTCCATGTTTACTAAACAGCATAAAATATGCAATGTACTTAGTTTTAATGTTTGTGACACTTTGCAGGTACACTTTCAATACTTAACCCATAATACACAAATACAATAAATGTACTAACATATTCTTTCTAACAAGAATAAATATACAGAAATTGTTTAAGAAAGAAAGCCCAAATGTGTGCTACTTTTAAAGTGGCATGAGAAACACCATAAGTCCTAGGTGAGCTGATTGGTTATTATTGGCAGTAAGGGTGAGGGAGAATGTTTTGCTGAATGAGTCTAATGGTACAGGCACTGAGTGAATGAAATACAGGTTTATGGTTTCATGTCTTGAAACGTTTTAAAGCTTAAACATGAAATTTAATGATATTTATAAAGTAGCTAATAATACTTAAAGGACTAGCCTAGTCATAGCACGAGTCCTGGCACAAATTGTGTATTTTAATGATATACATTTTTTGTGTAATTAAGTTTTCTATCTTTCACTGTTACCCCTGTTCACTTGAGCTTTGCTAAATACAAAAGAGAGTCCAGGTGAAGCTAGTTTCTTTTTTTTTTTTATAGTGCTGTAACTACTTATGGCATCGCAGGCAATGTTACTGACGATACATGAAGCACTGGCAGAATGCGATGATGGGAGAACCCAGAGAAAACCCACCCAAGAGCAACAAAATTCTGAACCACTTCTTTTTTTAACACAAGAGGTGGACAGTGGTTGTGCTGCACCTAAGGTGGGCAAATTAACCATGAAAAGTATGACAAGTAAAAAATATCTGGCAGATTTGAGTATGTCACTGAAGAATTACGTACCATCAAGAAAATCAAGTTGAAAAACGAGATTGGATGCTACTCAGAAGGATTCTATGAGGCAGCATATTTATCAATGCTAGATGAAAAAAGAATTTACTACTGGTAAGAAACTTTTAGTTTCTTTGAAAGAAGCCAGATTATTTGACTGTGGTAAAGCAAGATTAAGCAAGGTGCTGAAAGAACTTGGGTTCAAATACAATAAATTTTCAGGGAGGAAAGCTGTAATGTTACAAGAGGTGGTACAGTAGCATGGTGGGGGAGATTTCTCGGAGAAAATCTGAACACTAATCCCAAAAACATTGAATGGTTAGACAAAACCTGGGAGAATAAAGAACATACTAACTCAAAGGTCATGGTAGATGGCACAACAGCCATGGGAAGGGAAGCAGACTTATTCTGCATCATGCTACTGGAGTAAATTGTTCCCAATCAATCCTTCTCTTCAAGCCAAAAGGAAACAAATTGCAAAATTTTTAAATTTTCACCAATTGGTTTAAGGATGCCTTACTTCCAAAAATTAAATCCTAATTACAATGCTGTAGCAGACAATGTCCCTTACCATACAGCACAGTAAAATAAAGTACCAACAGAGAAAAAAGGAAGCATCATTCTTCAGCAGTTGCTGAAAAAGAATAGTGTCAGCAGTTGCACATCGTTAAGTTGTAAAAGCTAAGATTCCATACAGCCCAGTGCAAAACAATGTGCTGAAGCTTTTAATTTCTTATAGGTGTCTCTTTATTTAACCCTCTTGCTGCTGCACGTCTATCAGATTGAGGGTGCTTGCCCAGCTTTTAAATGCCAAGTTTAAATATGGCAGTAGGGGTGAAAACTGCCGGGCTTCTATGGGCTTGAAATACTAGCTATTAGAGAACAAATCTTAACTAATGTAATTTCAAAGGTAGAATAATTAATTAAAACTGGATTTTGCCATATTAATTTCTGTTTAATAATCTGCTGTCTAGAATAATTATTGGGTAGCTAATTAATATACAGTGCACATTCAATGACAGCTACAAGGAATAATTTTTGTATTGTAATTTAAGACGAAATACCACACAGTTCTATCAAAATAACAGTAAAAACATTTAGCACTATAAAACTATATTATCACATGTGTAATTGGTGAGAGTTTAACTTATATTGTTTTAGTAATATTTTATTAATTAAGAATAAATTAATCTGAATTTATTGGGATTTGATTATTACATATTCTTGGAAAAATGCAAGCTTTGTTATAAGCTGATTAAGTAACAGGATGGAAGAGACTAGCCTCTTCCGATGGCACTCCTAGTGGACTTTTCGATGATGCCAACATCCATTGGGCATTTGCACTGTGACATCACACAGGATATTCTAGAACATTTAAATATTCAATGCTGATTGGCTAAGACTACCCACTATCAGGACGTTGGTTCTCCATATTAGGAGAACGCCCACCATGTTGCAATGCCCTTCAGAGATGCCACTAAATCTATTTAAGGGACTGCAGACCTGGCCACCAGGTCTTGTCTTGACCGTCGGGGAACCTCTGCTTCGTTGGTGCATCTTGGGGTGTTGCTCCGGGCTCAAGCGCCCAACCACTACATCTCTCATCTAACCCAGACATCCCACGACATATTTTCTTAAGGTAAGGCTTTATGCTAGTATCCCACAAACAATGATATTGGCCAAGATTAATGGAATAGATTGCAATGCCCCACCTTTGTAAACCAAACATGTGCAAGCAACAAATAATTTAATCTTTCTTAATATATTAGCTTAATTTATGTCCCAATGTTATCATTACTCTACCATCTGCCTTCCTTTCACCCCCACCTTAAAATAGCTATCCCCCACGTCGCAGAACCTTATTCGCGACAACATTCAGCTGCAAAATATTTAGTATAAACATACTTTTAACACTATGTTATGGTTAATTACAATATGCAAAATGTAACTCATTAGGGTCGATGATGTCAGTATATTTTGCAATGATAATATAAGCACTTCAGTTATAATAATGGTTTTCCCGCAATAGTTTCAACACTATACCATGGATGTTACTACTCTCAATTTACACACATACACAAAAGTAATTAGTCACTTATAGTCATCAGAATATTAAAAATAAATGAGTAATTCAAAAATAAATTTCAGTTTTAGTTAAAACGTTTCAAGCGATGAAAAAAAGGAGTACAGAAACATTATAAAAAGACAGTTAATTATGGCATTTCTTATAAGAGTTGAAAATGAGTCAGAATAGTGACACTCCCCTCACTTAAAATGAAATTTTCAAGACATATGTTTCAAGGGTGTTTGCTCTCTTCTTCAGTTGAGGTCAGACTAATGGCTGGCATTTGTGCCATGTGGTCCATTATGTTGGAGACATCTGGTGTTCTCAGCAGAAGTTCATAATCATGTGGTGGTATTTCAAAATTCATGAGCTGGTCTTTGGGTTGTGTAATGAGAATATTCTCCCAAACTGTAAATGCTGCCGGATAGTTTACAGGTTTTAGCAACTTTATGTCATTTTCTATTTCGTGATATGATATCCAAAAATGGTGTGCTACTCCCAATTTATCTGTCTGTTTCTGTTTGATGTGTCTGTTTCAGTGCATTTTTTATGTTGAATTGGTTACTTGAAGCTAAACTTATATTGTATTTGTTGAAAAATTTTTTGAATTTTTTATCTGCTGTTGGGTGATAAATAAATTTTTTATATGTAACTTTTGGTTTTTGTGTGGACAAAGTGATGATTTGTTTTAATGTTAATTTCTCCTTATGTTTTTCAATTTTTTGGTCACAGTTTCAAACAATGATTTGTTGGTCTCATTTGATGTGAAATCATTATTCACCAGCACTCCAATCAAAAAATTACTTGAAACCTTCAAAGCATGGCTCACAGACATAGGCTTAAACAAGAAAGAAATAGAAGACTTCTATACTTTAACAGAACTATGCATCACTCAGAATTATTTCCAATTCAATGGCAGATTTTAAAGACAATCCTCAGGCTTAGCAATGGGTAACCCACTTTCACCCTGTTTTAGCAAATCTGTACATGGAACGACTTGAAGTTCACACAGCCTCCAGTTTTCCGAATGTGTTCAAAAAATGGTTTAGATATGTCGATGTTTTTGCAGTGGTTCCAAAAAAATTAGCAGAAGACTCTCTAAAATTATTAAACCTACAAGACAGGCATATACAATTCACAATGGAAATAGAAAAAGACCCAACTCTACCATGCCTGGACCTAAAACTAACACTAACACAGCAAAAACATAAGATCACTTATGGCATTTACAGAAAGACCACACATACAGACAATTACATAAAACAGAATAGTTTCAAAACCAAACCTCACAAACAGGCAATTTTCAACAGCTCAGTATACAGATTCCTCAACATCCCACTTAACCCAAAAGAGTACAACACAGAATACCTCCAATTAAGACACAAAGCCTAAGCCAATGATTTCAACCCAGACATCATTGACGAAAAAATTGCAAAACATAAGGAGAAATTAACATTAAAACAAATCACCACTTTGTCCACACAAAAACCAAAAGTTACATGTAAAAATTTCACTTATCACCCAACAGCAGAGATAAAAAATTCAAAAAAATATTCAAGAAATACAATATAAGTTTAGCTTCCAGTAATGAATTCAACATAAAAAATGCACTGAAAATAGACATTAAAGACCTCATACCTACGGACCAGAGATCAGGCATATACAGAATTGACTGTAAGAGCTGGAAATTATGTTACATTGGTCAAACAAAAAGAAGACTTGGAACAAGGTTAAAAGAACATTTTAGACACATCAAACAGACATAAATCGGCAGTAGCACACCCTTTTTGGACATCACATCACGAAATAGAAAATGACATAAAGTTGCTAAAACCTGTAAACAATTCAGCAGCACTTACAGTTTGGGAGAATATTCTCATTACACAACACAAAGACCAGCTCATGAATTTTGAAATACTACCACATTATTATGCACTTTTGCTGAGAACACAGATGTCTTCACCATAACGGACCACAGAGCCCAAATCCCAGCCATTAGTCGGACCTCAACTGAAGAAGGCAAATACCCTTGAAACATATGTCTTGAAAATTTCATTTTAAGTGAGGTGAGTGTCACTCCTCTGATTCATTTTCAATATTATACTTGAGCTACCTCATTTGTCTCGAACTTCTGAGTTATTTAATGACATTACTTGGTTGAGAATCACCAATTTTCTATTTATTTGGAGCATGTGTGCTAATTAATTCACTTAAGAGTGTAATTCTTTTTCAAATTTTAAGCACACTGTGTGCATTTTTTTCTTTGTTGTGGCATATAACACACAGAACACTGGCATTCCTGCTTCTTTGGCAGTACTGTCAAACAATATATGATGAAGCAGAACTATTAATTTTATCTCTTCTCTTCAGAATCCACTGAGAGCTTATTCCATTAGTGTAATGTAATTCTGTTCTTACCTGTAATACATTCACAATTTAATAAATACATATTTAACAACCTTCCCTTTGCATTTGCTGACCAACGAGGTGTATTAGATACAGTAACATTCCTGTTGCTGTCACATTATTTGCATTGATATCACACAATTAATATGTCAAAAATTTATCAGCCCTACCTAACAGAAAAACATTTCCAGAAGAACTTGCCATGTTCACTGTTACACAGTAAACATGGAACTGTACTGGGACAAGGTTAAACAAATATCCAAGGGATGGAAATACTGACCTTCAAATAACAAAAGACACTTCTGATTGCCCTTGAAACATACTGTTTGAAAGAAGGTTTCCTGTTTCCAGAGGTATTAAGGACTTCCCCATAAAGTGTTTTAAAAGGAGGTTTACAGTCTGTCAAACACTGCATTGATTATATTGATGCTGGCAGTCTTGGCATAGTTTAGCAGAATCGACTATATCGACAGGTGGCAATTTTAGACTTGAAACCATTTAAAAGCCTTGGCAGCAAGAGGGTTAATGCTGGCAGAAACCCCTCATTAGTTGTGTTTAACACCTACATGGTTATGCTAATCTCTTATTGGTTTGAGCAGACTGAGCAGTGAATGAACAGAGGTTGCAGGGAGGGGGGGGGGGGGGTTGACAAGCATTGTGAAGTGGTTGCAAATTGCCAAATACACATCATCCTCTACATATCACTGGAAAAGAACAAAGGGCATAGACAGCAAACAGAAAATAACTGCCCTTATTCAGCATGGTTATAGCACTGAGGACTGCAGAGCTATATGGAGCATCTCCAAGAACAGCATCAAAGTGATAGAAGAAATAACATGAATTGAGTTACTGGACATGCAAACCCTGTAGCATATTTAATTATAAATGCATAATGCGTGGCAAGTAAAGCAATAAGAACATTATAACAATGGGATACAAAGATAAATGTATGAGAAGAAAGAAAGAAAGAACAACAATTTAATAAATAAAAGTTTTCGCAAGGAATAGATAAGATTTTACTTTAAGTAACTCATTTAATAGAATAAGACATTATGGGGTGGTGCCTCTTCTTATTCCCTTCTGCTAATAATTGTCTGCAAAACAAGCAAGAGTAACTGATATACTGATTTTGCATTATAAATATCATAAATTTGGTATTACATAGAAAAGTATAAAAGCATGGTAAGGAACAGGTTTTACAGAAATGAACCACATAAAACAAAAAATCATTTAAAAAAATTGCAAAACAGAGCATTTTTACATTACTTGAAAAAAGTTGGCACCCTTCTTTATATTCCTTTTACTGAAAGTCTCTGATGGTAACATTTATTTAAGATAATATTAATTCTGAATGAATTATGGAATGGTAGAATCAGAATAAAAAAAGGTGGTCGAGATTTGAACTGCCAAACTTCAGCTTCCCATTCTGCTGTTCAACCATCTTGGCTATTTCAGCATGTTATGAAATTTACTATATGACCCAAATTTTCCTGCTAAAGTACAAGGCATTCACGACTTTTCTTGAGATAACATACTCTAACATCAACTTTATACTTTTATATTGTAATTATGTCTTTTCAGCCTACAGGTAGAACAGCTAATAAAACTCAAATGATTTTGTTTTCTCAACAAATCTAGAACTGTCTTGGATCCTATCCTCTGGTGCATGTTCACCATTGCAGATAAACAAACAAAAAAAAGAAGGGGGGGCTATGCAAAGGGCACCAACCAACTTTGCTTGCTAGAACCAGGTAAGGAGTGGGAGTGGACCCATGAATATGAAAGCAGCTGCTTTACTAATTTCTTACCAACTTAACATAAAGCTCATAAATTTGATTATGACACCATCACCACTGCTAATGGGCAGATTTATCAGGTTTCAACCATACCACTGCCATTTAAATCTGGGCACAAGTAAATGTCACTGAAGACAACAAGACTTTCCATCTTGCTGATGTAAGAGCTTGGTAGAATAAAAAATCCAACAGGTGACAGTGGAAAAGTGCTGTGAAACACATATGGTAAATTCTGCTACAAGCAAAGAAGGCACAGATGTTTTTGGAATAAAACATGTAGGAGAACTGGTAATATTATTAGCTGCAACAGTAGTGAATCCAGTGGGAAGTACAGCATCTTTCTAATGCTCTTTAATATTCAAACAACTCTTTCTTTCAACTGATTACAATTATTATCTGTTACAAATAAACACCTCTATTGAATGTTTTCACAATAATTCTCTGTACAGTTTTCTTTTGATGCTTGCTACAGTGGCTATGACTGCATGTTTCAAAATTCCTGTTGAAACTCTGACAACTGCTGCCCACTGTATATTCCCAGTTGAAACCAACTCTGACCAGGGATCTTTCTCCCCCTTTTATATCTGTCAATAACATGGCAAGAAACTTCAGAAATACTGCTTATTGTTCCACCTGAAAATCACTGTAGGTGTTACAAACTCTCACAGAGGTGCAACAATTGGAGCTTCAATATAAAGTACTCGCAAACAGATCATGCGTGCACTCATGCAGGTATGATAATGCACGGCAACAATCAGCTATGATTTCTGAAGCAAGCCTCTCGCACAAGATTATGGCCACAAGGCCTATTTACACTGCTCCCTCCTCAGGGCCACTATTGTAGTGGGCTAGATGAATCAAGTGAAATACCAGCCTCTTCTTCCCTTAGGGCACCCTCTGGATGCCGTAGGCAACATCATCATTTATCCCACAACATATGGCCCTTGTCATGGTTATTGAAGCTTGGGGCAGCATCCCTGGGCACGGCAATAGAGCAACACCAAATCACCCCTAGAACCCTTGGCTGTTAGCCTGCCGGTAGTAATGGGTCTTCCTCCTGTCACTCGCTATCTGGATGTGTTGATGCTCCATCTTATACATGCCTTGAAATTGCTCTACGAAATTTTCCATGTAGTTGATTGCTGGCTGTTTTGCCCAGTCACTCCAGTGTTTCTCCCATCAGTTGGACCCAAAACTAGTGCCCTGATTGCTGTGTAGCTCCAACAGTACCATATAGCAACAAAACATTCTACAAGGCAGTTCACAGTGGTCTTGGCCTCCTGGTTAGGGATAGTATACATCTCTGGCCACTTGAAGTAATCCACGGTGACCAACAAATACTTGTTGCATTTGTCTGATAGAGGGAATGACCCAGCTACATCAAAGGTAAATGCTCCAAAGCTATACTGCTGCATGAGATCCTAGTTCCTGGTTTGAGGGCCACAACTTGCCTCACACACACATTGGTGACAACACCTCTCAGCATCTGCCCATAGTCTTGGCAAGTGGCACCATTGTCAGAGCTTGTTGGGTCCCAAATGTACATCTGAAGTCCCCACAAGTACTTCTTCAGGACTTCTATGACCATACTCCAAGGGTGAATCAGCTGCTCTCTCTGTGCCTTCCCATTAGGTGACTCCCATACTCTGAACAGTACTCCTTCATGGTCTTTATTGAGTCCCAATGGACCTAGTAAGACCTGTACACACTACTCCTGGGTGTGATGTCCTCCCAGCTTGATATAGTCTCTGCCTCCACTTCTCTAAGGAGAGGTCCCAAGTTAGCATCCGCCAGTCCCTCCCTCTTCAGACCTGTGCTATCCCATCCAGCTGTAGGCACCACTGAAATGACATGGATGGCTGTGGCATGCTCTTTCTTCTCAAACTTGATGCAGTGCTGCACTCCTCTGGACAGGGCTATCATGACATGGCATTCACATTGGAGTGATTCCTTGCTTTCCACTGTTCTGATGTGAAGTTGTACTCTTGCAGACTCTGGACCCAACTACAATTGGCCCTCCAGGTTCTTGAAGCTCAACAGCCCACTGAAGGCAGAGTAGTCAGTCTTCAGATGAAATGATTGACCATAAATGCACTTGTGGGAGTGCTGCAACGTCTTCATTACTGGCAGGAGCTCTTGCAGGGCAAAGCAGTAGTTCTTTTTTGCCTTGGAGAGCATATTACTGTAACAGGTTGTCATCAGTTCCTGGCCATCCTAGACCTTGACAGAATGCCTTCTATGCCAGTGTCACTGGTGTCAGTGTCCACAATAAATTTGCTACCAGGTTATAGAAATCCTAAAATAGGTATGCTGTAGAATGCTGACTTAAGTGCCTGGAACACACTCTTGGCCTCTTCTGAACATGAGCAAGGCTGGTGCTCTGCCTTCAGATGGGCAAGGACTTTCAAAATGTTGGAGAAATCTCTGACATACCAGCAATAGCAGCTGCATAGGCACAGGAAACTTCGCAGCTTTCATTTGTCTTCTGAGTGAGGCCAACCTCTCACTGCTCAAAGCTTCTCTGGGTAAATGGCCACCCCAGATGGCAAAACTATGTGGCACACATAGCTCACATCCATACAGAAAAGTTGGCACTTTTTTATATCCAGTTTCTGGTTAGCTGCCTGCGGTCTTTGCAGTTTTTTTGGCCAGGTTCTCGAGATGGTCTTTGAAGTTGTTGCCTATGATGTCATCCAGATGGAGTTGGCAGGCATTGTAAGTCAACCCTCACTGATTCCACGAGGTGCTGGAAAATGGTTGGCATGTTGCAGAGGCCAAAGAGCATAACCGTAAATTCCCAAAGCAATTGACCTGTCAAGCATTATGTCTTCTCTTTGTCTCTGGAATCTAAGGCTCTGACTTCAAGTCCAGAACCACTGGGCATCTGTGTCCAGGGTGTCATCAATTCAGGGCAAGGAGAGACAGTCCTTTCTGATGACAGCATTCTGGTCCCTGTAGTTCACAAAGAAGCATTTCTCACTGTTCTTCTTCACAAAGACTACAGGAGAGTACTAAGGGCTGTCAGCATCTTCAATAATTTCCCTATATTTCATGTCTTCCAGCATGTCCTGTACCTCTGCCTGATTTGCAAGAAGTGATTGCCAAGTAGTTTGGGTATCTCTGGTGCTGATGTTATGGAGTACTTGGCCATTTCAGCCATAATTGTTGTTTCTTTCACTGAAGACAGGCTGGCATTGTCTCAATAGATGCCAGGTGCTCTACAGTTGTGAAGCAGTCAGATGGTCAGCCACCCTCTTCAGCAAAACTTTCAGCCAGGGCTTCAGGTACTGTAATGGTGCTGGCTGTTCGGATCAGTCACACAACAATGTACTTGATGCTGGCTCACACTTCCCTAACTCTGTCCTGGCCTGGATGCCCTGGTCAGTGTCCAATGAGCTCAACAGACCTACTTCCTCCCAACAAGGCAACAATGCCTAGGAAATGCGTAATCAGTCCAATTTTGTTTTCTGGTCCAATACAAGGTTCCTTGACTGTTGACCCTCCAGGTGCACCTTCACTATCACCTTGCTTCTTGTGGGTACAACTACAATGTCACTCAGGATCACTCTGTAGATCCCCAGGAATTTTTTTTTGGGGGGGGTCAGAGAGCAACCCCTCATTTCAGCCTAGTCACAAGATTTTTTGGCTGATGATGAACATCGCCTCATGACTCCTGAGGGACTCAGTCCCAGGATCCCATCCTTGTCCATCCTCAAGATGAATACCCATAGGCTTAGAGTGCTCCCTCCTAATGTCAACTGTCGCCCTCCGTGGTGTAATGGTTACCATGCTGACTTCATATACCCAAGGTCGCGGGTTCAAACCCGGCGGAGGACGATGGATTTTTTTGGGTGTAAAAATCCTTAGCATGGCTTCCTTCGGAAGGGAAGTAAAGCTGTGGGTCCCATGTCGTAGACTTACGGCACGTAAAAGAACCTCAAGCCTGATAGAGAGGCCTCTGAGCAAAATTAAGCGGTCTTTCATGCCCAGTATAGAATGGGACGCTGAGAACCACAGCAGTTAAAGAGCGTCTATAAATAACACGCCATTTACATTTTCTAATGTCAACTCCAACAGACCCTCCTCCACAGGTAAGATGTCAGCTGATGCCGTCTATTAGTACCTGTGTCTAATAGTATCCTGCACAGCTTCCCTTATATTCTGCCATCTGCAGTGAGATTGACATCCACTTTTCTGCCCATGGCACATAGCATCACTCAAGTGGGTGATGAAGATGGCCCTGAGGTGCCCCTCCATTGCTGCTTGCTAGTCAGTTTTGTTGTGGACAATCTTTTGCTATGTGTCATGGTTGGCCATAACCCAACATTCTAAGTGAAGCTTCATAAAGTGTTTCCAGTAATCTTTATGAAAAGAGCTTAATTTTTGTAGGACATTCTGTTCACTAACATTTTATAATAGTCATGTCTTAAGATGTTTTCATTTACATAAATCTCTGAATCTATTTGTCATACATTGAAATAAATCAAATGCTTATCAGTTGCATGCATACCAAAATCTTACCAATATTGCAAGTCCAGTAGTTTTAAATATTGTATTGATTGTGCACCAAAAGTGCATTGCTTTGATTATTGGCATACAAGTGAGACAAGTTGTATGAAAATAGTACATACACTTCCACGTTCTTTTGATTTATGGCTACTGATGTGTGATCCAGAAAAATCCATAACTTTGGATTTGGCAAAAGGGACAATATGTTCCTCCCTGTCTCAAAGTGTTCATCTAGTGCCCCTCAACAAATATATATATTCAATCCATAATTCAACCACACAAATTTGGAGGTTTGAGGTTTGTACAGTTCCAGTCTTAGACATTATGGGAAAATTAAGTTTGGTCCATTTAGAAAGAGATTACTCTGGAAGTGAAATTTTCTGGGCCTAGGGATAAAGAAGGTCTGAGAAGTCTTGCTGGTAAACACTCAAAGGCCTTTGTTTGCCCAACTATTGTGTCTGTTCGCTCTATTGTTATAGCAGGCCAGGCAGTGATCTCTTCAGCAGTCAGTCAGGCTCACATGCCATCATTACAGTATTATTTTTCAAAGTATCTTTTTATTTGCCTTTTATGCAGAGATGAAAAGTAGAATACATTTTCATTTCCAGTGGCTAGTTCTTAACTATTTTTATGTAGGTACTTGTTGTATGGTTGTTCATTTTGTATTTCATAAATTGTGAGCTGTGCCTATAATTGTAATGTGTTCATACATATCATGTAAATGTGTGATACACTGTATTTTAGAAACTCCATCAAGAGGCATAGATAAAAGTACTCCTTCAGGTGTTTAATGCAATTGTTATTGAAATGTTCTCTGTTGCACCTAGATGCTTATCACATATTACATTAATGTCAATACAAATAAATCATACTGAGTAAGGCAGCAAAATATAAAGGGCTCATTATAAAATTCAAACAAAGGAGACAAAATAAAAACAAACCCACCTATGGAGATCTGAACAACCCACTCCCTTATCATCATAACCTTATGTCCACATGCTATCATAGTGGTAAATAATGCTCTCTGAAATTCAAGTGTTCAGGCTATGGCCTATGGTGATTTGATCAGGCTTGCTAACCATTAATACTTTTTAAGATGTAGAAAACAATTTGAACCCACAGCCCATAGATACCTACCTGAAATTATTTATGTTGAACTCCTCTACAATCCTGCCAATTTGTGCAGTCAAATTCTGGGACACTGTATAAGTTGTTTATTAACGATAATGTCAATTGCCAATTGTGCCAAAATTTCTTCCTGCACAAGTTTTTTTATATGCCAGTAAATCTACTTTTAAGCACAATTAAAAACCACTGGTCTTAGCTGGTTTTGAAGTCATGACCTTGGGATCAGGGCCAGTGCCTGACCATCTGAGCCACTCAGACTAACAGATGCCCTTAATGGACGACTATTGGAAGATGTGTGAATCTAGATGTAATATCCTGTGTCCCTACTCACTGGTATGTCTATAGGTGTGCTATAAAGGTGTTTGGGGGGGGGGGGGGGTTAAGTGACAGTAAGTGAAGCAAAACAGGAAGAAAGTTGTTAAATTTGAAAATTGAAGGTCTTTGAATTCCTATTAAGAAGTAGTATACAGACAAAAGTGAACAAATAAACAAAAATTGCTACATTAAGATAAAGTGTCAGAGCAGGATTTGCTTAGAATAAAATGATATTTGGTAATTTCACCAATGTCGCACCTAACTGACTATTCATTAACACATGACAATCTAACAAGATTTCAGATAAAATGTTTAACAACTAACCTTTCTTCTGGACATCACCAGCTGTATTTTTACTTTCATTTGGAATCTGTAACTGCTGACCTTTATTAAGCATGATGAATTGGGATGAAAAAGCCAATCTTGAATACCTTCTGAAAAAGAATAAAGGAATATGTTATTTCTTCCAATACCACTAAAACACTATTACATAGAATTGAGGCTATACTGGAGAAAAAGTTGGGATATTGTATATTAACACAGAATGTGAAATTGGTTTAAAAAAATAACTTATAACTTTGATGCAGAAATAATTATATGTGCTATAGCAGATATGAGCATTTACTGGTTCAGGAACCAAGTGGTTCTTGACCTTCCCACATAAGACAGATGATGTCATTGCAGATGTTTTCAATATATGCAACATGTGTTGCCATGTATAACAAGGGGCTGCTATACCATTTTCCCTCTTTACAATTCCTCCAAAACACATGAGTATAAGAAATTTAATAAGTATACTCCTTGACATACAGGTTGCATGTCAAAAGGTTTGCGCTTTAGCTATACCAATGCTAAAGGGTTGCAAAGCTTATACAGAATTTATCATCAAGAGTAGGGCTAAATAAATAATTTTTTATTCAATACCATTACAGATAGTAGAAGAAAAGTAGTGTTTGCACACCACTGTAAAAACTGAACAGTATATGAAGCTTGGCTGTCCTTTTTTGTTTTTTGCTTTTGTACATTTTCCTTTGTTATAAAAAAGGAAGGTTTTCTAAAATCTGACTCCTATTTTTTTCTTTCTTGTTTTTCAATAATACTGAAACACTTGTTCATTACAAGATGCACATTTAATTTTACAACATACATGCCAGTGGGTAGGGTAGGCTCTATGCATTTTAAAACTTTATTATACAACAGGCAATCACATCATTTTATTATATTAGCATATGTAACAATATTATATATTAGAGTGCATACAAATACTTAATCAAATTCTTTGTTATCCTTTGATCATTTGAAGGAACAAAGCTTTTCATAAAATTAATTAGAGTTGCCTTTAAAAGTAACAGGTGCATTTCTTAATATAACAGATATTTGTTTGAACACAAATATAATATACTCCTACTAAAACATTACAGAGTGAATAAAAATAAGGGTCAGTGGTTCAAACATTAATAATACTACTCAATAATCAAAATCTGTACAAATTACACAATTTCTACTTGAAAATGAATTCCATTCTATGCTGCTGTTCACAGAATTCATTAGTGACATTGTTATAACATGACAATTTTTTTTAATGTCATGTAGCTTCTCTTTCTCTATGTAAATAAGAGCCAAGCCAGTTAGTCTTTCTTGTCCCTCTGTCGATCTCTGAAATGTTTTTATGCACTTGAGAGCTGGGAAGGATCTTTCAACTGAAGGTGCATGGTAAAATTAACTATATAAGTTTATACACTTTTGCAAATGCCAAGTTCAGTCCATTAGTTTTGTGTGCTAACAGATCGTGTGGTTATTTGTTTGAGAACTCTTCCATTGAATATAGAACAACAAACTTGTTTTTGAAGTGTGGAATATCAAATAAATCACGCCTGTTTTCTTTCAGTGTCTCGAGTGCAGCAGTAGGAAAATCTGAGCAGTAAGCTTGAATTTTAAAGGATCAATTAGAGAAATATATTCCATTTGGCCAAGGCTTCCAAATCGTTCTGTCAGTGTGTGTGCTGTAACATTGTCAATCATTTCTATATATAGCATTCTGTAGCCACTTGCACTACCACTGGAGCGTTTTCGTGTTTGTGCCATCTCCTCATATCTTTCATTTGAATTTTTGTCTTGTGCCCATATTTCTTTGACATTATTTCTATAGCTGAGAATAATACTTTTAGTTTTTTTTTAAGCTTCTGTACATGATATCTAGCTGTTTTGTTTGAAGAAAGTCAAAAAGGATGTTGGTATGTGCATATATTTTAGAAAATGTGTGAAGCAGAAAAATAGTTTCAGTATCCATCAAAAATGAAAGAAAACCTCGAGCAAGAGCAAGATCTTCACTGTCCCAGCTAGCCATATCAGTAACAATGCTGCAGAAGAAATCAATAAGATATTCTCTATTTTCTTTCACAGTATACACAAGCCTTGAAGAGAAGTTTCAACATGTCAGTGTATTTTTATTGCATTCTTTTTTAAGCAAATGCAGCAAGTGGATGCATTCATTTTTAAGACTTTGAGAAAAACAAGCTCAGTCCTAGTAAGTTTTGAAAGAAAATGTGGCACTCTTTTAATGTTTGAAACTGACTGAGACAAAACTAGATTAAGCTTATAGCTAAAGCTATGTACATATACAGCCTTTGGACAGATTTCTTGTATTTTAGACTTAAGGCCATCAGCCTCACCAGCCATAACTGCTGCACCATCATATGTTTGAGCTACAAGTTTGTCTTTTAAATTGAATTCATTTACTACACTCAAAACATGTTGTAACAAACCATTGTTCACATATTGCTTAGTGGATAAGTTAACATGTAGTTTTAAACCACGGTTACATCGTTAAAAAGCAACTTCCTGTTTGAAAAAAATATAGGCTAAATCACCTGTATTCATTTTGGAAATATCCTTGCTAAAAAGAAATCATTACATATAATCTACCCAAGTTTTAATGAATTCTACTATGCAATATGTTAACAATTTTGTGCTTATGTCAACCTATCATTGTGCCTTTTCACCTTTAAGAGAGTTAATAATACTTTAAAGGAGCTGTAGGCTCATCTGTTCACACTTCAGAAGTGCAAATTCATATCATTTCAGTTGCCGGTTTTATATTGTTATATTTCTTAATAACTAGGAAACAACACCTCTGCTTCATTGACTGCTCTCTGAAGTATTTTGCAATATACTTTATAGTGTTCTATAAATTTCTGCATCATTATTGGTATGCTAAATAAAGAATAATTTTCTCTTATTGGAACAGACTTACCTGATACTAAGGTATGGCTTGGTTCTAGCAACCAAGCTGGAGCCATTGATTTCTTACGGAAATCAGTTTCCAATAGTAAGAGATAGCACAATCATTGGCACACACAGGAGGCCATTTTTCATTCTAATGTTATTTCTAAACTTTAGTGATTTATTCAGCACTCATTATTCTAGTACTATTTTTACATTTTCTCCTATTAATTCGGCTAGGCAATAATGGTCTCTGAGCATGTAATCTGACATGGCTCTCTCTCTCTCTCATCTCTCTCACATACCTCTCCTCCCTCTCATATCTCTCTCTCTCTCTCTCTCAGTATCGGGCTGACAAGTAAGTGAGGAGAAATGTGTGAGGTAGCTCCTGGTTACTGATAAACAAGACCATAAGGTACAATGAAAGTGTTTTTTTTAACATTCAGATCTAGTATTTATAGTTAAAAGCTGTATGCAGCAAGAAATAGAAATTAAAAGAAGAAAAAGAGTTATGGTTGTCTTGTTGGTGATACTAATACTGGTTGCTGGTTTAGAGGTGAACCCTAGGACAATTTGAAAAAAAAATTGAACATAATGTATGGTCTGGAGGGGAGACTTTATGACCAAGTAAATGAAGCCATTTGTGAGATTGAACAAGAAATAAAAGTTGAAGTTACGGATATTAAGAAAGAAGTGGATGCAATGAAAATGGCTAAATGGAGGAAGCGAATAGCAAGTCCACTTTGATATTTGTTAGACAAAAAATACCAGGTGTTTGGGCATTCAAGATGTGCAAGAAATTTTGAAATAAAAATTGGAGATGAAATTAGGAGAATGGAAATTGCAGATACCTTTCATGTTGGGAGAAAAACAGGAAGGAGAATGATAATTGCAAAGTGGAAGAACATGAGAATTGCATACCTTGTACAGATTAAAGAAACTAAAGGGGTTAGATACCTTCATAAACTGAGATATGAAGGAAAAGCTCATCATGTAGATGAATGAAACCAGACTAGCTGAGAGGAAGGTATATATTTGGAACCTGCAACTGTGGATCAACAGGTGACACCTGTGGGAGAAAAGAATCGAAATATAATGGACAGGAGACCAAAGCAAGAAATACAGGAAGGGACATAAGTAGGTATACAGCTGAATGTTAGGTACATTTGAAGGATTGAAATGAGTAATTTGTATTTCTATGGCTACTTATTTCATTATTAAGTTGCCCAGTCTTATTGATTTTGTCTTTTGCTTATTCACTGTTTCAGTCCTTGTGTCTGATGGCTGGGAATTTAACTAGCATCAACAAATATGGATTTTGGAACATTGGAAACAGGTTTGAGAGAAATGGGCTGAAGAACTTGACACACCTCCTCTCCATTCAGGATTACAATTTACAGGTTACACAACAAATTTCAACAGACAAAGTCTGTTGGTAATGTGACAAAAAGTGGTTAACCATTCACCATTACACTGCCTGAAAATGAGATACTAGTTCCTCAGACATTTCCTCAAAGTCCTCAAAAATCATATAGAAGAGCAGGCCTAGAGCTGAACATCTCATGCAGATTGAATCATATGACATGGCTAAAATTGAGACTGTTTGGACCAAGACTGATACTGTATACCTACTTATAGCCCAACCTGTATATATGGATGCTACCTTTTGCAGATATGAGGAGGGTTAAAATATCCAAGGAAGTGGCACAAGACTGTGGGTTGAAACATTATGCAAATTGAATCCTATCCTGTTTAATTTGTTCATTAATAATGTGTTAGTTTGCAGAAAATTAATGAACATATGCTGGTAATAAATTGCCAAGAGATACCTGGATTGTAAAATACATTGACTTATTAATAGCATCTTACACCCTGAATGAACTGAGGAATGGAATTTCAGAGATTGTGAGATATTGTGAAGAATAGGATCTATAAATGAACCAGAATAAAACAAAAATTAGGATTTTTAAGAAAGGAAATATTCTGAGAATAGATATGGCATATTTAAAATTTCAGGAATGCAGTTTAAAAGAAGTGTTGGGTAGGGAATTGCTTCAGAATGAAATGGAGAGGATTGCTTAAGTAAAGAGAATTTCCCAAATGGATTTTGGAAGATAATTAGAACCAGAGTTGAAGACACAGACAGGCAAAATTTGTTTTCTACTTTAACTGAGAAAAGTTCTTTGTTGCTATATTTAGAATTAAAAGAGGAGTATGAAACACAATTATTACAATGGTATGAATACGCTCGACCAGCATGATTTAACTATGAATATGGAAATTAAAAGAATAAGGACAACCTGGAGCAGAATTTAGGTCCAGCTGAAGTAACAAAAATGCCATCAATATCCTATCTGAATGTCCAGGTACAAAAGACTGCAGTAGTCAGCTAATTACAGAAAAACTGATTCAGTTAAGATCTGAGGTAACAGTACAGAGCATTGAATTAAAGTGGTACTGTTAACACACACTTCACTTACTTTTATTGAGTAGGACAATTGTTTTGCGGGCCGTTGCCCGCATCCTCAGCTGTTGAACCACTACTGCTTGGGTTTGGATTCCAAGTTGTGGTTGTGGATGTGTTGGTTGTGGTGACATCTATTGGGCAGGCGATGAGTAGTGGTTCAACAGCTGAGGATGCGGGAAACAATTGTCCTAAGTGAAGTGTGTGTTAAGAGTACCACTTTAATTAATTCAATTGATTATGCTTTCACTGTAAGCAGCTTCAAAATTATACATTTATAGTACAGAACATTTTTGGAGATAAGTCCCAAATAAGGAATTTTGTGGAATATCTGCATCGTCATAAATAAATGGGTATGGATGACCAATAAGCAATTTAACTTGGTCATTATCAGCTCAGATTCAGAGTATGATGTTCCTTGAAATGCGTAATATTCAGAGATATTATATTAATAGATGTACTGTTATAAAATGCTAATGTTTATTATTAGGATAGATTTTAGTTGCCTGGAAGAGACACAGGGTTAAAATACTGTAATTCTTGTAAACTTGAGCAATACTCTAATTCCTAACAACCTGAAAAAGAAAATATTTATGGTGTTTGTTGAAATATTGCATTAAGGTTAATCACACACCCACATAAAATAGGTAAAAAAATTACACTTTATGTACTCCTTTTTATACATATTTATTTTATTCTTTGTATTTTACTTACTGCCTCACGAAAGGGCAGTCCCTACCTAGAGCAATATACTCATTGGGACAGTCAATGAGTATATTAGTCATTAAATAAATAAAATAAAAATGAAGCCATGAACATAATTTTTAAGAACTACCTACCTAGGGCCAGAAAACTAGTATTCACAGTTAGCTGTTGCATTGTCCATATGAATCTTGAAGTCATAATAAACTAAAGATATTCCAAGGATATAACTAACAGGGAGGGGAACTTAATTTATGCTTCATTGCCTTTAATATTTACATATAATCCCTACAATTAAATTAGCATTTTTATTGTAAATTTACAAGACGGTTCCACTGGAGTGCTACTAGATTTAAAAATGTATCCCTATCACACCCTATTTAAAGCATGGCAATATTTATGCTTGATTCAATATTTATGCTGCAAGTTTTACAGGTTTTAACAACATTAATCACTCCTCCACAGTTCAGTTTATTTTTACAATGACCAGAGCATAATTTGTAGTAACTGAAACTTCAACTCAACCCAGTTTCTGTCAAAAAGTTTATCACTGCAATGTACCAAAATGTCCTGGATATGAATGCATAGTCCCTCTAATTTATTTTTTGACATAGGTACTTAAGTTTTGATGAAAAAGACCAAATGATATATTTGATATAGAAGTGAAGGCACATAAGAATGCAATGCCATCACATTATATTCTTGTCTTGCACTGTACTAGTTGCATTAGTGAACAAGCATATGAGAAAACATGTGAAGCTGCCATGATGTTTATGTCATCCTCACAACAAAGGAGAGGGTGTCAGCTGCAGTACACTCACTGCAGACGCAATACTATAATGAAGGCAAAGTATTATTCATTGCCAGTGACAGTACGCCATAAAATGTTTGCAACTGAGAACACTAAACAAAATTGCTGATGATGGTTACTGGAGAAAAGATGGATGTTGGAACAAGAAGTTGGGAAGCTGATACTGTCAGAAATGATAGCAATGAATCATTCAGTCGCAGTTCAACGAACACTGCTAATGAAATATTTTGGCATTACACTTCTGCCATTTGAATAATTCACCTTGTTAGAAATTATCCCAAATGTACAGATTGATCACACTCCAGAGAGTTATATGCTATAACATGTAGAGAAACTGTTAATGAGAAAAGAAAAAGAAAAAAAAAAAAAAAAAGAATAACATATACATGTGTTAGAGTTGGCATTGCATTCCTCCCAAAAACTATTATGTATCAAGATTTCACCATAAATACATGTTTTGAAGCACCGAATAAACAAAAAGCATTTTTAGAAAAGGGTCTCAGTGTTTTGGTGGCTCTTGTGAACAGCATAACTCAAAATGGAAATTTGAACAAATACCAAATTTGGTGTTTAAATTCATTCCCTTCCAAATATGCAACACAAAGATTTTCAAGAACATCCTCTCATCCCCAACTACCCTTTTACATGGAATTTTCACTGTTTGTTTATTTTCTGAAAAAATGACTAACGATTACACAAAATCAATGCACCCTAAAGATACTTATATTAAAAATAAAATGTATATGCCTAATTTCTGGCAATAGCTTATGGAGTCCTCTACTTTCAGAAGGACTATATAAATGGTAAATTTTAAGTGATAGACAAAAACATGCTGCACAAACTTGATTCAAAACACACATTTTATTTCAAATTATTTTTTTTGTGGCATGAGCTTCTTCTGAGGTATCCATTATTAATGGTATGAATTGTTCAATATTTGCTCATTCCTTTAAATTCCTGTGGATTTTCAGTTGTTTTTCACAGCCATGGAAAGATGATGTAATTTTAAGATCAACATATACCATCCAGTTTTATAACATTTGACTATGATGATTCCCTTTTTATTTTCTCTACTAAGTACAAGTACATAGGTAGAGAAGGTATTGCACTTCACCTAAAAGTTGATACCAGGATTTCACTGTAAATACATGTTTTAGGGTCACCTATTTTAAATAAACTCATTTTTACAAAAAGATCAATGTGTGAGTGTAACCCACCTCAATAGTGTGGGGATAGTGTAACTGCATCACATTAAAGAGGTCCTATCCTCATCCAATCTCAGTTAGGGTGAGTTACTCGGATAAGATTTTTTTGGGGCGTTCTCTTATCCTGAGAAGAAGAAGTCAAGTAACTTAAAGCCCCTAGATCCTGAGCTCTATAGCATAATTTTACCAATTTCATTCGTTTGAACAACATAACTTAAACAATAAGTCAGAATATAAATTGATTAATTGGATAATATTGTAATCCTCGTGAGTTTGTAATAGTTAAAGGTATAAAAAATAGAATTACAATTGATATAACTAAAGCCAGTTAAATACCAAACTTAATAATTAAATTTAGCATTTTTTGAAGAATGCAACACAAAGATTTTCAAGAAAATCTCCCCAACCCAAACTACCCTTTTCAAGGATTTTTTTTTTTTAAATTGTGATTTCTCAAAAATGACCAACAATTTTGATTAAAATACCATATATAAGAGATGTTTGCATGAAAATAAAATGTATATCTTGAATTTTCTGTCAATTGCTTTCATTCTGGATAACCTTTCCATAACGGGAACACCATAAGAGATAGATAAAAAGGTACTACACAAAACATGTAAATCTCAGTAAAACACATGATTTATGCTATATACATTTTTTGTGGAGTTAATCATTTCAATATTCCATATTATGGGTTTCAATTTTAAAATACTTACTCATTCCTGTTTATTTTGTTTTACTCCGGGTCATGCAAAGAGAACCGAATTTCAATCACATAGCAACCAAATTTTCAAAGATTTGACTATTGCTTTAGCCTAGTGCATTCTTTTATTTCCTTTCCATTCATAAGCAACTAAGTAATAAGGCCACTTCTGCTAATGTTTATTTTGATTATCAGGATTCATGAAGTAGATAAAAGAATAAGCTTTTGCAAAAATAGCTTGTTGCAGAATAGGTAGAAAAGTCATGAATATGGAATACATCAGATTTGGGGGGGGGGGGGGAATGTTTAACTTCCTTTAACCTGGAAAGTCATAATGCATTATAAATGGGTGAAATGAAGCCAGAGTTTACCCAGGGTCCATAGAACATAAGGGTTATCCAACTTCTGTCTTCTCAAGTAAGGGGAAAACCTGAGAAAACCTTATCCTGGTAAATTACCCTGACCGGGAAACGAATTTGGAACCTCTTGAATGTGAGGGCTATCACCACACTACAAAGGCTGGTATCATTTCCTTGTATCTGTAGCGAAATGTGTAATGTAACTCTTAAGGTCTAACCCTGTTAAAATGAGGTAGACAGGAAAATAATATTTCGTAAGAAAAATGTATATATCCAATAACAACTAAGCAATAGAGAAAAGGGACAGTCATGTGAATATTACACACCAAGTGTTTTTCAGGTGATGGAAATTACAGAAGTTAATATTTAGTTATTACAATAAATAGTTATGTAAGTATGTAATGCATATACCATAATTAAGTTATTTTTCTTATTATATACCTGTGCAATTAAAGTGGTGTAAATTATTAATCACATAACCTTTCACAGCAAGATACACCCAACTCAAGAGTGCTCCATTTGTGTTCTATTACCAACTGTACACAAGAGTTCTTAGAATTTCACAGTTCTAGTAAATTGATATCAAGCAAACACAGTGCCATAATGACAAAGGCCAATACAACTCATTGTTTTCCCATGTAGTATTTCTGGTCTAATTGAATGGCAAAGCAGTTTCTGTCGGGAGGGGGAGGGCAAAGAGGAGCAGCAGAAGAAGAAAATAAGAGGGCATGCATTGTCATTATGAAAACTGTTTGCTGTATTACATCAACATCTCAGAGCTCCATTACCTGCATGATCTCATGAACAAAACAAACAAAAGAATACAATTATTAGAAGCAAACATTATTTATATGAACTTTCCTTTATACCTTCGATGTAGCTACATTACATTCTTAAGTAACTGAAACAGAAATTTTAACACTTATTATAAGTTTATCATAAACTGTTTAACCTATTCTATACGAAATTGTCTTTAGATTTAAAAATTAAAAACAAATGGGTGTTTTCTATTTGTTATTCAAAAAGAATTTGGAATCACTTTTAATTTTTGAACCACAGAAATTAATGTTCCAAAACATTATCATCAACCTCTTCACCAGTAATATCACCAGTTCTTTCTGGGAGCAGCTGACAAATATTAATTTTCAATGTCTTGGTTATCATCATCCAAAACCTCATTAAGATATTCAAAAACTTGTTTTAAAGTGAGAAAACTTTACTTTTTAATACCTTCCAGTCAGTACAAAGAAATATAAAACAATTATTACCTATAAATCTAACAATTGCAGCTAACATCTGTTGATAGTGAAAAGATTTATAACCACTGTTGAATTCAATGATAGAAAATGCTGCCTCTCAAGTTTCATTTTACTGTTTTTTCCAGCATCCTATATTAGTAGTATATTTGAATTACCAATGTTTCTGTGTGGGAACAGTGTTATAATTTTAGGCCTATAGAGTTAGAAATCAAACAAATTCTCTTTCATGTATTATTTGCGCTCTCTGTTGCCTTATTCGGCTCATTTAATAATACAGTAATTGAACTAGGGGTAATTAGGAAAACATATATTTATGGAGGAAAATTCAGCCATTTTAGCATAATCTGATGATTTTCTATAATCATAGACAAGAATTTTTGTTTTTAATGCTAAATGAGAAAGTTATACTAAAATGTTTTGAATGTATTTGACAATTTTACCCTATATATGGGCTATTTTTTTCACAAACTGTTGAGAATGTTTTTTGTTTTTTGTTTAAGAGAATAATATGTTTTTAGCAATAAATGAGAAATATCTACCTTTTTATTTTTCATACAAAAATGAGCATTTATTCCAAGTTATTAAAATGAAACTTCAATTTAAAATTTTCATCTTCATACCATGAAGCTAGAAGTTGTGAAATATCTAGAATTCCAATGAAATGGAGTTAACAGATAAAATACTTACAAGATACTAGAATAAGGTACCAAGCAAGAAAGTCTTTTTTCTGAAAATGTCAGGTTGTAAATAGATATCTGATATTAGAATTTCAATGTAAAGAAAATCAGTAACTCACCTAGTTTTATCCCAAATTAGTTTACTGAGGGCCAAATGTGAAATATTAAGAGAGTGGTCATTTTAGAAGCAGAATGTGCACTTGCAGAATGCATAGATCCCAATGTTAGAGATACAGTAGAAGACAATATTAAAAGTTTGGTGCCATATGACTTGGTCTAAATTGGACTCCATTATGGCAAAAGGCTGTTAAAATGATGGCCACCGCCGCCGCCGCCACCACCACCACCACCACCATGATAAAAGCTTCAGATGTTTTGTTTGAGCCTTCAAGGCTAGTTACTAAATTAAGTATTGGTAATTTGAATAATGTAATGATAGCATTTAATTAACTAAAAATACTTATAATTAGTTGTATTAATTTTGATTTGCTTCTTTGCTACAAAGAGCTTTGTGCCATTGTTGAACTGCTTAGCCATGGTAACAAATTTGATGTAGTAACAGCACCCTTGGCACTGATAACAAAAGGTGAGTTTACCACCTTTTTGGTGAAAAGTCCCTTCAATGTCTTTAGCTAACATTATTAAATGCTTACAGTAGGAGCTTTTTCTCTTGTATATAACTTAGTTGTAACAAACAGAAAGACAGCTATGAAAAACGAAAATGTTACAACTTGTTGTATGTTGTGGTTTGGTGATCTCATATGTGCTATATTATTCTATTCATTATATTGACTTGAAATAAAAGATTTTCAATGAAAATAACAGGTTTTAACAGTAATGCTATTTTAGTTACCTGTTCATTTTTATTTCAGTATGTCATTACTCATCAATGCAACCTGAATATTAGCAGGAAATGCAAATGTATAGTAAAATATTTAACACAAAAGCACAACTAATTAAAATTATGGTACAACCTTACAGGCTATCCGGATTTGAAACTGTAAGTATATAACATGTCCAGATTTGAAATCTGCCAGATTGCCGATATTTTTACTTCTTTTTGGGTTTCTTGCTTACACTCAGTTGTCGCTCAACTACTTGTGACTTAGGGTCCTCCACCTTGGGCTACCCTTTGCATATTAGGGCCCCAAAAGTTTATAGATATTTATTCACCAAAAATATTACATGCTTATGCAAGGTTTTGTGAATTTCTTAATCCTAATAAATTATGTAAAATCAAGAAAGAAAACACTATATTGAAGGAACAGAAATAAAAAAATAAAAGGAAATGTTCATGTATTCATCAATTGCATAAAACATGTGTTTTAAATGTAGATTTTGAACTTTTCGGTAATTATGCAGAACCTTGGCCGCTCTAAAATTCGAATAAAACTAAGTGTGATTGATTGCCTTTGTATTTCTGATGATTTCAAAGGTTTTATTTGTCGGAAATGCATGTTTTTTATTATTATAGACAAATTGGTGTGCATGCTGGAACGGTTGGTATTTTTTGTATACGACGGATATTTCTAAATAAGTATATATAAACGAGTATTATATAAATAATAAATTGTTTTTTAGTGTTCTGAAACATATTTCTCCGCCAAGTACTACCACAATAGAAAATTAGAAACACAAATTTATATACACACACTAAACTTTAACGGATTGGAACCTAACCTCGCGCTAAATTTGGAAACCACCGAACTCAAGTCACTTCGCCTACAGAAACAGATAAAAAAAAAAACTCACGAAACATACTGCCTCCGCCAATTATTATAGTTACACTAACCCGTGAATTATTCCTACGGGTTCTCACGACGCAGTAATCCTTCTGATCAACATATGAGATTTTTGCATACAAAGTGTCTTCCGCTAGCAACGAAACCACGCTTTTTCATTATAAATCTAGTATTTCAGCATATACCTACGCATTATAAACCATTTATTATTCATATAATACTGATTTATGTAAAATTATTTGGTAAATGTCCCGCATATTCGCAAAATACCAACCGTTCCAGTATGCATAAAAGTTCGTCTAAAAAAAAAACAACACTTTTCGACAAATAAAACATTTGAAATCGTCATCGTCATCAATCAATCACACTTATTTCATTGGATTTTTAGAGCGCCCAAAGTTCTGCATAATAACCGGTTGAACGCTTAAACATATGTTTGTATGCATTAATGATATATATGTATTAATGATACTGCCTCTAAAATATAAACACAAGGTAGAGGTAAAATCTTTAGTTCTGAAAATATGGCTGCAATGCCACAATAACAAAATACCAAATCTGGATCACATAGGAAGTGGAAAATTCTTAACTAGACAGCATATCAATATAAGATATTTTTGCAAAAATTACCCTGGGCGGGAGCGTTTACGAGTACTGTATTCGCAACTTGTTTCTTGGTGATGTCAACTACGTGCTTTTGTTTATTATTCTACTCAAATCAAAATGTTCGCTACGATATAGAATATCTGCTCAAACAAAATACAATAATATATTAAAATGTTACTCATGCTACGTTAAGATGAGACTTCTTAACGTCCCAATATCTTTTCTTTCTTACCTTAAGTTCAACAAGGATTCTCACCATTAAAAATACACTACCATAACTTTAGTACATTACAGAAAGTTGTGGTTAGGGTATTCTTCTTCTGGTTCCTCTGGGTTTCTTTCCTTTATCGACGCTACTGCCAACTGTAAAGTTGGGCTACGCGTCCAGAAAGTAAAGTAGACGAAAGATTCGATGTAATAGTGTAGGAGGTGGATGGAATGGTTATTAAGTCTTCATTTTAGTTTTAACTACGATCCTAATTAAGGCTTTACACACCCGGTAAGATAGAGGTAATAGCAATGACGGAAGGTGCAGCGTTCCAGAAGGTACAAAATGATACAATGAATCAAGCAAGTAGAAACCTGGTTATGGGAACACGCAAACAATATAGGATGTGGGGTGCCACGCAATCCACATTCGCAGAGATCAGTTGCACGTTGATAAATACGAAATAAATACTCCGGTGTCCGAGGAGTATTACAGAGGATACGAAAATACATCTGGGGTTATTTTTGAGGTAACCGATGTCACGAACGAATACTGATTATGCCATAAGAATTTCCCCGCGGCATTGTGAGTATCAAGTGCTAAAGAGACTGAGAATAGCACTTCATGAGGGGGTACCAAAAATTCCGCCGATACACATTCGGAGGTAGCAGCATGTTTGACCGCGGCATCCACGATATCATTACCGCGTAGGCCAATATGGCTGGGTACCCAGACCAGGTATACAACATCCGAGGCTAACAATGTATGGAGAGCGTTTTTCACTAGAATGGTGTAAACTTTCTGTGTAGTGTCCCAATAGAATTTCCGTAATGACTGTAGAACGCTCACACTGTCCGTAAATAGTACAAAAAGGGTGGCCCGCAAACGAATGGCATATTAGATGGCCTGTTAAAGTTTTATCTGTGTGAATAGTCATCTGTGGATAGATTGTCCACGTCTGAGTTCTGCCGGTGGTACAATCATAAAAACCAGCACTATCTCCAGTCTCCGTTTTCGAGCCATCTGTAAATAGGTGTGGCTCAGGTAGTCCAGGCGTCAAGCGTAAATCGTCTACCAACAGAAGCCAGAATCGTTGTCGGTCCGGGAGCTCCTTATGAAAAGTGTCCACATCAATAGGCAAATGTTGCTCATGGAACCCAGAATCCACGTCAATTAAATAGATCGGTCGCATCGAGTCTCATATATCGTTGGAACCATACTTAGCGCTGCGAGAGCACGCAGCAAAGGCTCCTGCACAACATTACGTCAGTACAGGCGTCCTCCGAAGATGCTGTAACTGGTGTAACCGTTGTGATAAGACATTACGGGAGTGGGTAAATAAGCCATCAATAAACTTGCCACTTCTGGATATATTCTGGTCATAGGTGCTGAACACCGGAAAAAAAAAAAAAAAAAAAATTGGCATTAAAAACCCGCGCGAGACTTCTGTTCACATGAAAAATAATTTTGAACAATATGTAAAAATAAGAATCCAGTTTCTTAGACATTGTGTCCGACAAATGACCGGTCATCAATGTTCCATAGGTCAAACGCGAGAAAACTAAGGGTAATAGTAAACGGAGTAAAATCACTGGATCAGACCCACAATTTTTACCCGACATTACCCGATACACATTCGTAACGGATCGAAGCGAATATAAAAGTCGGCGCCCATGGACCGTAAAGCCTGAATTTTGTTGTAGGGTATCACACAAGAAACAAATGGTCATAGAGGTCGGAGGTATGTGCCGTTACAATGTAAGGTTCTGATGCGATCGTAGCATACTGCGCTGAAATCGGATGAATTGCGTATTCCTATAATCAATCAAATCGGGGTCTTCCAAATATTGTATGGCAGCGTGGCAATCGCGTTCAGACTGGATGAGGAGCGCTGGCTGCCGTGACTGCATTGCTGTATATAATACCACATCGCCGCACCTTGAAGTATACGCAACGAGGTTGAATTTCCCATTGTAGGCCCCCTACATATATCGCATCTAATAACGGATTGAGTGAGGACCCCCGAGGCAGTCCACGCGAAGTCAGTCTGGTCGTCCAATCAATCGTCGATCGGTCAAGAGCTGGTGCATAATGGTAATCAAAACAGGTGGTAGGTGGAGTTTCTTAAGGAGAGTTGGAACATGCACTGCGTCATATACATTGGAAATCTCCAAAAATAACGCTAGCACTAGCCTGTTTGTATGAAATGCAGTATTAATGGTGGTAATAAGGGTGTACAAATTAAAGGAAGTGCCAAAGCCCTTTCGGAAACCATATTGTGTCGCCGGCCAAAGCCCAAAACGTTCCAGGTAAAAGGCAAGTCGAGCTTACATTTTTTTTCTTCAAAGAATCTGCGAATAGTTTTAAGCAACGATATAGGGCGATAATCGGAAATATTTAGCCCTAAACGGTGAGTTTTAAAACCGGGAGAGTAATCATCAGTTTCCAGGTATCTGGAATGTGACCAGTGTGCAAAATGTCCGAAAACCACTGAGCCAAAAGTCGGGGACCAACGTTCTGAAATCAGGCGTAGTAAGTCGTACGTCAAACCGCCAAGCCCTGGTGCGGATCGTCGCGTCTTAGTGTTTAACATTTAATGACATTTCGTTAGTAGAATAGGTTCCATGGTCATATCCGAAGACAAAGTGTCAGGTAATATCAGTGGAGGTGACAAAGGGACCTCGCACAGAGTTAAATGTTGTAGATAGTCGTCCTGTAGTCCCCGGTTTCCATAAAAGCGTGGTAAGGCAGTGGAACGCTGAGATTTCTTGTACGAAGCCAGTTTATGCCAGACGTCAGCCACGGCACTGACAGTGACACAATAATGAGACCATGCGAGGCAGCGCTGTTTATTCAGTTGACGTTTCGTGCGAGCTTCAGTCCTCCGGGCGTTATGGTAAGACTCATGAGTCTGAAGCTGCCGATAACGTGCATATGCCAATCGTCTTTCCGTCACAGTCTTGGCACATGCAATATTCCACCACGGCGGTTTCCGATTCTGAGAGACCTCTGCCTTAACCGGTGGATAAGTGTCACATTATTCTTGGACGACGTTCTCCAGAGAGTTTCGCGAAGTGACAAAATCCTGAAGTAGGCGGCCGTCCAAATCATCGGTATCGTATGCACTCACCATCGAGCATGGCAGTACGATTGAGAAATAAGAAAAAAAAAAAAAAAAAAAAGGAAAGTGGTCACTGCCCATCGTATCGGGATGTCTCGTAATGAGCGTTTGAGAAGTTAAGTCTGGTGTCACAAAGATAGGGTCCGATGATGAGTCCTGCTAATGCGGAGCGTCCAAAAGTGGCCGATATAAATACGAGAGGAGGTGCCAAGAGTGACGCGTACCAGCTCGTAAGACCGGATGACTATGATAATATTAATATGTGCACCTCAGGAAGGTATGGTCTGTGCTTCCTGAAATAATTCATAAATAAATCTAAAATTAGAATCAATTATTACTTAATGTTCTGTATGCTTTAACACTTTTGCAAAATTCCTTTCTAGCACCCTGTGGGGTTGTGTTTCAGTTTGAAATTACAGATTTGAAAAACTAAGTTAATCGAGATTTTGCGTAACTTTTTAAATTTACGACAAATTATAGTATTGAATTTAATATTTTAGCACTGCTTTCTAATCCTAAAGAAAATGCACAAAATAGTTGTAAAAATGAAATTAGCATTCTCATTACCTCCTTTGTCAGATGAGAAGGGAAACCAGATGCTGAAGGAACTTAGTCGGGGTTTAGCATCATCTTGCCTTTATTCTCACGAACAATTTTTCACAAAATACATAGAGTATAGTCTGTAGTATTTCGATGGCACAAATTTGTCACATATCAGAGCAGCTAACCACTTACTCAGTAATTCTGGTTTATGTATTGGAAACCTAAAATAAATTATCATTCGCTTAGTGGCCAAGGAAACCCACGAGAATAAATCGGAATGAATTTGGAACACAAATCACACATGTTACAATTTACTCTTACTGATGGAAAGTGATCTCAGAATCATTTTTCCAGTGGTCGGTACAGTTATGTAGCATAGGAATGCGCCATGTTCACTATTTAACCCTAATTAACCGCTAAAACATCTCACTTTTAAAACCTTTAGCATATTGAACATATGGTAAAAAGCACAACCTTGCCCTCCAGAGGCAACAGCACGAGAGGTTTCAATTAGTGACAGCAACACTAGCACCTGTGGCATGTCTATGTAATATGATTCGAAGGTCTTTAAAGTGAACCAAATCTCAATTGTTTCACATAGCAATGAGCTTTTAAAGAATTTGACTATTTCATTAGGCTAATGTGATCCCTTATTTCCCTTCTACTTACAATTAACCAAGTAATAAGACCAATAAAATTATGCTAATATTTATCTTGATTAGCAGGATGTAGATAAAAGAATAATCTTTTGTAAGAATAATTTGCATTTGGAACAGCTAGAGAAAGTTATGTGAATGGAACACATCAGATTTTTACATCATGAAGGAGCACTGTATGAACAATATTAGGTTTCTCAGAAATCCAATAATAACTATTCTGTGTACACATATCCATGAAGGTGAAACTAAGGCTCACCATGAAAAACATTAAATGTGGGTCTATTTAGCCATAGTATACACTATTGAGGTTACTCACAAAATGTGTGCCCATTTATTGATCACCTGGTTGAAGAGCACGTGTCACAGTTATTTTATATGGTTTTAGCTTCGGATATTTAGCACCTCTTCGCACAAAGCCATAAGAAATGCCTACCTCTTTGAAAGGCATCTAAGCAACTTTTGGTGGGAATTCTCCAAACGATGACTGATGTCGTCTAATGTTTTTTGGGTAAGAATCATACTCCATCTTTTACATTTCTTAGCCTGAATATTTCCTGTGGCCTGAAAAGATCATGGATTGTTGTATGGCCAGGAACTTTTACACCTGGAAATCTTTCTGCAAATCGCACTTTCACTTGGCGAGCCGAGTTAACACATACAAATCATAAATAAATGTATGCTGCACAGTAGAAAATATATGGTGAGCCATAATACACTTTGTGACTAAGTAAGGATACAATAGTAAATCACTCGTAATAACTGAACTACACCAAATCACTGTCAACCCAATACTGTACTTCCAGAGGAGAGCAAAACTGTGTCAGAAGCATGACCTAGTTTAGAGCAGCAGTGCAAAATCGTGTGCCCACATGCCCAGTGGAAAAAACACTGTGCAGCCTATTCAGAACTTTGTGACTAGCTGGGTATAATGCTAATAAAGAATAATAGTAATGTAGTGGATATTGTGCACACAAATTAGTGACACATGCACATAATTCCTAACAGCATCTGATTGCCTGCATTCCACGATATCTTTATATTTTAAAACCAATTCTTTTAAATGGTTACTTTCTTTTTTACTGAAGGATTTACCTTTGGGCATGTTTTCAACCTCTAATTACCATATTAAAATACTGTATTACTATATTTAACTAATACTATACAACCTTAAATATCTTTAAAAGCCTTTTAAGTTTAACCTAAGTAAGATAGATTGTGATTAGCTACCACCACATGGTGAACAGCGGTAACAAACAAAACAACAACAAAAGGGAAGAAATAGCGGACGAAACAGAAAATAGTGTTGAGGATGATGATATTGATACAACACCAACTGATAAAAATTAGCCAAGTAAAAGTGGAATATCTTGGTGCAGAAGCCATCGAACAATTATTGGAGTGCTTACAGGAACATCTAATAGAACGGAATCATTAAGTGATGTCCTCAAATTGTTCTTTGATTGCAGTATTATAAAAATTCTTGTGGACTGTACCAATAAAAAGGCACAGGCATATTATGAGGAATGGAACACAAGATACCCAGAAAAGCAGGAACAAAGGTTGCTGACAGATATTGAGGAAATGTATTCACGTTTAGGGATTCTGATAATTATGGTGTTCTGAAAGTTATTGTGGACCACACATTCTTTCTACAAATGAGACACTTTCCTTGCTTCAATGTCTCAAACTCGATTTCAGTGGCTTTCTAAGTTCATCAGATTTGATGACATCACTATTAGAAACAAAAGGAGAAAGAATGACAAACTTACTGCTATTAGAAATGTCTTCACATTGTTTGTCAACCAATGTAAGTCTAATTACAATCCTCAATCATATCTTACAGTAGCTGAACAACTGGTTTCCTTCTGAGGGCATTGTACATTTTTTGTTAATATGAAGTCAAAACATCCTAAGTACGGGGTGAAGCTATGGGTTTTGGCTGATGCCAAATCAAAATTATGCACTGAACTACAAGTATAAACTGGAAAAGAAAGGAATGTCCAAAAAAAAAAAAAAAAAAAAAGAGTAATGATGGATATAACTAGAGGAGGTGCCTTAGAGGAGGTTATGGTAATACTATTGATAATTCTTGTACGTCTCCTCCACTTCAAATGAACCTTACAAGAAAGGTTTGATTCTTTGTGGAACAATCAAGAAGAATAAGCAAGAAATACCCAAAATGTTGTTGCCTAACCCTATACAGAAAGTAATGTCATCTGTCTTTATTTTTCATAATGAGGTTACCTTGGTGTCCTATTTCACAAAGAACAATCGTGCTGTGATTTTGTTTAGCACCGTGCTTTATAACACGAACATAGGAGATGATACTGAAAATTACAGGCCAGATGTCATTTTGCATTATAACATCACTGAAGGGGGTGCTGATACAATGGACAAGAAGGTGAATGAATATTATGTGGAAAGCACAAGAAAATGGTCTTATGTCTTATTCCCCAACATTCTTGAAATAAGGTATTTGAATACTTATATATATTATAGAAGACAAAAATCACCATCTACCATCATGTTCAACACATGGGAGGCAAAATTTTCTGCTGATTCTTGGCAAGAAGCTAATCATACCACAAGTAAAAAAATGATGACTTGAACATCCCATAGGACTAACAAAGATAATGATAATTGCAATGAAAAATATTGTTATGTTTAGCTTTCAAAAAGGCACCAGTATCAGCTGTGTCCAAGACAGTTTGACAGAAAATGTGGTATAACCTGTGAGATGTGCAAAAATGTATATGTACTGAACATTTGAAGAAAATTACAAAAAAACTGTGTATGCTCATTGCAGTGACAACATGAAATAATAAATGCTTGGAAATTTGAAAAGTTTTTTTTCTTGTCAATTATGTTGTCATTTTCTCATTTTTGTGTTATTCATTAGGAATACTTTATATAAGATTTTCTGAAAATGTAATTCAATTTCTGTGTATGTGTATGACAGAGAGAAAAAATAATATGAAAACAGGTTAATACATAATTGTTAAAGCTCATATTCACAGCTACAGCATTGTAGCCTTAATTGCTTAAACATTTTATATTAACAAATAAAAATATATTTGATATTTACTTAATGTATTTTTTCAAAATCTTCTCGGGCTTCTAACCAGGTAAAAACTTAGTTTGACACCAACGTTTCGAAGAAGTGCATCTTCCTCGTCTTCAGGGTGAACTGATGGATTGAGCTTGCGGAGACTGGTATTTATAAGAGCTGGAATGAAGCTAACATCTGATTGGTTCGCCCTAGTATTTAAGATGACTGAGACATTAGCACGGGCTTCGTAGAAAACTATTTATAGCAGTTATACGGCTAATGTTTTGTGCGAACACCTTTTTGGGCAGAGAGACATTCGGAGCTTCTTCTTCGACTCATAAAGATGGCTAAGAAGAGACAACACAGACTCGCCGCTGCTAAGGCAGCACCCGACGCCTCCTCCCCTGCAGCTGCCGAGGAGGTAGCAACTCCGAAGCCACCGGTCCCGGCAAGCCCTGCTTCGCCGCCGGCCGCCACCGTAGTCTCGCCGCAACTGCAGCCGCAGTTGCCGCAACACCGCCGCCACCGACGCCTCCACCCAGCTCTACGACGCCGCCCCGGTTCAGTGCCGTGGTACGGGGGGTCCCTAGGGACCTTACCACCCGGCATCTGCTCACCGCCATGCAGTCGCGGTGGCCTTCTTGCTTGAGGGGCCACCCGCATTTACTGCGACCGGGGGCCAACGCCGCTCGTTCGTTTGGAGTTACAGGACCAGGCTGACCTGGAAGCTGCCTTGGCGTCAGGGTTGCCCTTATTAGGGCGACTTCTGGTCGCCGAGGCTAGCCGACAGGAACGCAATCGGCCCTGCCGACGCTGCTGTGCCTACGGCCACACAGCTGAAGTCTGCTCTTCGCCACCGAGGTGCCACTACTGCGGTACCAACTCCACCACCGCCGAGTGCACTGGGCACGATCTCCGCCGTCGCCGCCGATTCTCACAGGGCAAGCCCAGTGCCCTCTCTACCCAAGGAGCAGCACTTCCTCACCACCTCCTGCCCGCCGCACCACTCCACCGCAGACATCAACCACTGAGGCCTCACCACCTGCACTCTCAACAGACGCAGCGACGCGAGAAGCCATTCAGGACCTCCACGCGGAGATCCTGCACGTCGGCGCTCGACTAGCTGCCCTGGAAGAGACATGCAACCTCCTCACACAGAAGCTGCAGGAATTGCAAGCTTCTAACGCCGCAGCAGCCACCAGCCAGCAGACTACAGCCGCCGACCTGTCCACCAGGATCGACGCCTTCATGCAGCCTCTGAGGCAGGTTTTCCTGCAGCAAGCTGCTTACTCTGCTGACCTGTTCCAGTCTAAACGTCACCAACCCAACAATGCTCCTCCTCCTGTACAGGCTGAGGGGCACGCACGGCCACCAACACAGTGGAAGGCTACTGGGAGCTTCGCGGAGCAATTCCGAAGCAGGTATAATCCATAAGATCTACGTCCTATTCTCTCCTCTATTCCCACCTTTTATTTCCTTACCAATATCACCTCTATTCCCTAGGCTGCAGTCAGGTTCCATGGATGAAAGTGACATGAGGAGGAATCCTGCAACTGCTGATGATCCTTCTTTCATTCAACTGACACAAATTTAAATAATAATTATGATTTAGAGCATGTTAATGTTACTCACAATTAGGCCCCAATTTAGCACCTCTGATGCCCCTGGGCAAAAAGCATTTGCTGCCCCCCCCCCATTTTGCAATACATATATTACTTAAATTTTCACAACATAGAGAATGGTTTCACTAATTTGGATACTTAAGTATGAGTGGCAAACACCACAAATGAGTTTATTAAAATTTAAGTAGAAACATCTTAATAGAAAGAACTTACACTAAAAAGGCATCACCCCATATTAGATGTCAAAACATATACTGTTTAAATAACAAGAGGCTACCTCCTTGATCTATCATTTGCAAACAAGTTTATGAGTCCGTCACAGTCCATTTTCACTGCTAAGTCAGATTCAATTGCAAGAACACCAAGATAACTAAGATGATCCTTCGCTTGTGATGTTCTTAAATAATTATTTATGCATATTAGAGCAGAAAATGGTCTCTCAGTTGAGCAGTTGTATATTTGCTCAAGTATATTTGTAGAGCTATGTTTAAGTTTGGGTAAACACTCTCTAGACAGTTCCTTTTTAACATCTTGCACATCTATGTAAGAGAGTGCGATGCCTTTTCATTCTTTTCTATGTAGCTTCTTGAAGTGTAAGCATTCAAGTACAAATGCTGAATCTTCAAGATCCGAACTGTAGACTTTTTGAAGTCTGGATGCTGCTTCCTGAATTTCAAGTGGACTAAGCAACTTCAGATTTGTCAAAAACATAAACGGTTCACTGAATTCCTTGTAGAAAGAAACTCTGTTGTTCAGTTCTTCAATAAATTTATCCAGAATCAAAAGGAAAGACACCTGTAACTCATCTGAACCATCATTTCCTTCAGTCTGAATAAGATTCATCAAAGAAGCTTTTCTTTTTCTTAATGCATTTCTTATCCTGATCAATTGTAGTAATGTTACAAAGAGATTCAAATTTCCTCTGTCGCAGATTCTTGAAAACTTCATATCCCATCTTCATTTCTTCCAAGAAACCAATCAAAGAACTATACAAATTAAAAACAGTGGCTACATCCATGTCTGCTGTTTGTAACTGCTTACTTACAACACTGAACCTTTCAAGAATGGAATTCCAAACTACAGGCATAAAAGATGTCTCAAGACACAACTTCTTCATTATGCTTTTAGCTTCAGATTTCACCAAGGACTTCTCATTTTCATTCCCTATTATTGAGAACAGTGCTCTAACGATTGCCTCGCCATCTTTGTTCAAGCTTCTGCAAGCTTCTTCTCTAGCAGACCACCGGATTATGTAAAGGGACTTGACACTCAAGTCATCCTTACTAAAAAAATGTGCTTAAGTGATTCCATCGATGACTAGAAGCACTGATATTTCTTGCAAAATGTCAAAAAAATAAGTTGCTTGTTTACTACTTGCTGCACTTGAGCCCACCAAATTCAGAGTGTGCGCTGGACAAGGTATATAGAAAGCATAAGGAGAGAGAGCTCTGATTCTAGCTTGCAAGCCTGAATAAATATCTGACATATTTGGTGCATTGTCTTATCTCTGTCCTCTGCAGTTGCCTATGCCCAATCCATGTCTCTCAAGACAGTTTATCACTGCATTTGACAGATCCTGGCCACAATGTCCTGGATTTGGCACAAATTCAACAAACCGCTTTTCAGCTAGCCCCTCTTTGTTGACATAATGCAAGACAAAACTTAATTAGTCATTATGTGCAATATCAGGGCTGGAGTCAACAATTATAGAGTAGTATTTTGCCGCAGTAACTTGTGCCACTATTTCTTCGACAACTCTCTTCCTCATGATTTTGATTATTTGTTCATATATAGCAAAAGACAGACAGTTTTTCCACTTCCAGAATCCTTATATAGTGACATGTGGCTAGCAAGGAATGGATCAAATTCGGCAATAAGTTCCATGCACATTAAACATATACCATTATAAACACTTCCAAGAATTTCATCATTGCCACGGAAAGGCAGTCTTCGAGAGGAAAGTTTCTTCACAACAGCAACAACCCTTTATAAGACATTACGCCAGTACTGAACTTCATTTTCAAGTTGTGAGAATAATTTTCCATCTATCCTTGTCAAAATGGAACTTCTGTTTTTTAAACTAAGAACACAGTATCGGTGCCTTGAACTGTTTTCATGAGTTGCAAAGAGCTCTGGATGTTTCCAGTTTGAGAAACCATGAGGTCCTGCCAAGTCTGATGTTCACAAAATAATGTTCCCTGACTTTCAGAATATACTAAATAATCTCTGTTAATAATTTCATTGTTCACCAGCTTTCTCTGAAAAAATGCACTAGTACAACGTCTTGTGGCACCATCTATAAACTGATGTTTCGACTTAGAAAAGTCACCTTCTTTATTTTGTTTCACTCGATTCATTGCAATATAGTCCCGTGTTTTATCAGTTTTTTCACAAAGAAAAGGATCAATACTAATTGAAAAGGGTTCGTCAGCAACGATGGAAGTTCCGCCTTCACTTTCGTTTGATAAAAGTTTTTTTTCCATCTTTAGATTTATTTGGGGTACTTGTTTCCCCATAGTCTTCAACAGCTTCACTTGGCGAGGGCGTTTCTTCTTGACATGAGCTCCTTGGGGTCGATTTTATAAACACATCAAGGCATGGAACATTTCTCAATGTGTCTTCTCTTTTTGTTTTATCTTTCGCCAATGAACGATACTGAGCCCCATAAGTCTCTTTCCTCCTGTCATTTTATTCAGTGACAATCGACACTGAAACGGAGAAAACGAAAGAAAATATGATAAACAGTTGAAAACTTAAAAGATTCAAATATAACCTACTACTTCATTATACCGGAATGCTCATTAAATATAAAATAACTCAATATAATTACAATAATAATAATTACTGTTCATTACCTCAGCTAACAATGTATAGAAAATTAACGTTAATGAATAACAACACACACTTCTTAATCATACAATTTTTTGCGTGTGTTAATCGATTCTCACTATTGGAATGCGTTTCGCTTTGTCTCCACCACGTACGCATAGCGTGCAAACTAATCAGCCTAGGCAACATGAGTCAATTAATATTCCTCTGTGAGCGGCGTATTTAAATAAACTTGACGTTTAATGTCTATGCTTTTTTTTTTTTTTTTTTTTTTTTTTTTTTTTTTTTTTTTTTTTTTGCAGTTTTCCAGTAATTTTGCCGCCCCCTAAAATGTGCCGCCCTAGGCAGCTGCCCGGTTTGCCCTGCCCTGCTCACAATGATAATAATACCTCGATGGCATGGGATTGGCATTTCTATCTCACATTCAAAAGGTTGGTAGTTTGAATCTCGCTTAAGATGAATTATCTGGATAAGGCTTTTTTACCCTTCTAGTGAGAAGACGAATGTTGAGTACACATTGTCACATTCGGCATCGTGCTGTCGAGGGCGCTGTTTGTCGTGGTCTTGTGTGCTGCCAGCCGTGAGAGGGGAGGTTAGGGGAAGCTAGGGTTGTGTGTGACGTGTGTTTGATACACACGTCTCGCTCAAGGCGTCTCCTAGTTCTTCACTTGTGCTTGTGTGTGTTTTTGCTTTAACTTTTGTGTTCTTATTGAATTTTGAGGTAAAGTGTTCCAGACATTCTTTGACTTTGGCCTCCCAGGGGGTTAGGCCCCCGTGAGGGGGTCCTTGCATCAGAGATGCAGGATCTCATAGTGATTCATTCTAATTCCCCATCGAGCGACGGTATGGAGACCGATATTGTAACCAATGCCGATATTTGGGTATCGACACCAACTACTTCCACTTTCCAATCTGATAATGTAGCGACTCAACAGTCGAATGGGGCCGGAGTTGGTGACCAGGCCATGCCTATTGGCGTGTCGCCTCCACCCCCTCTCAGATACCTTTTCTCGGATCTTGGTCCCTACTTTGTCATTATACGTAGTAATAGCAGGAATATCAGGGATTTTCATCCCCTCAAAATTGGGCGCTGGCTGTTTCAGCACGCGGAGGGTGTTACCCATAGCCATAAATGTGGATTTAATCAACTAGAAGTCCATTTCTCCTCACATATTTATGCTAATAAATTTTTGGAATCTGATTTTGATACATAACATGATACGCATTCTGCCATTCCCTATTATAATATTTTTGTTACGGGGGTGGTGCGCGGCATTGATCTTGATATTACGTCGGAGGAATTGAGTACCCACTTGCGTGCTTCGGGGCAGTTACATGTGCATCATTTACACCGCTTCAATCGCCGCACTCAGGAAAATGGGGTTAATACATATGTACTCCGACGTACCCTAAAGATAACATTCCGGGCACAAAGACTGCCTTCACATATCTATCTATACTTTCAAAGATTTCCTGTGGACACGTACACCGAAAGGGTGAGGGTGTGCATAAATTGCGTCAAATTCCACCATAGGGCAAAATTTTGCCGAAACACAAAACGATGTCTGAAGTGCGGACAGGATCATTTGGATGCGCAGCTGGCCTGTTTAGCAGACCAGCTACGCTGTATTAATTGTAAGCAGGCTCATGCCGCAGACCAGTTAGATAAATGTCCCGCCTACAAGCTGGAATCTGAGATTGTGACTAAAATAGCCGAACTACCAGTATCACGCTACGAAGCTAGAGAAATGGTACTAGGTCGTACGTCCTATGCGGATGTGATGCGCACATACACCGACCACCAGGTTGCTGGTCGCGGGGAGCAGCCTTTCCCTGTTGTCTCAAGCCCCTCAGTCGGGACACAGGGGACTCCGCCCCCGATGTCACGAGTTTCTTATATGACTCCTTCTGTGTCGACCAAGCGTAAATGCATGGAGGCGCAGTCACCTATACCGAATGATTGGGTTTTAGCCCGCTGGGCTCCATATGGCCGATGGCCTTCGGCCCCTAGGGCCGCCAATAGCGAGCGCCACTACACCAGTTATGATGACGGGGAAAGACCACCCTTCAGGGGTGCCTGTTGTTATCACTCATGGACCTGTCGCGCGGGCAGAGGTTTGTGCCACTTCTAAGAGCCCACAAAGGCCCTCTACGTCCCGGGATAAGGATTTCGGGGATCTCCGCATCCTGTTCAATATTGAGGAGGCTCCGGATTCACTCTTACACACTCTGTTATCTCTAAAAACTCAATTGCATCTCTAAGTTAGTACAGATTTAACGACATGCACGATCTTCGACTCCTTTACTGGAATGCACGTGGTCTTCACCGTAAAATCCTAGATTTGCTTTGCCTTTTACTGCGGGTCAGGCCACATGTTATTATCCTTACCGAAACTTGGTTGAATTTGCCTCATTTTTTAAGTATTCTTGGATACCAGTGGTATCGCAATAATCGTGCTACCCCGGGTGGGGGCGTGGCCATTGGTGTAGCTACTAATCTCTCCGTCCACAGTTTGGATACTGATATTCGCTGTCCCCCACATTTTGAAGCTGTCCGGGTGGTCCTGGGCGATCTTACAATTTAAGGGGTGTACACGACGGGTCGACGCTTCACTGTACCGGAATGGGAGGGATACCTGGCTTCTCAGTCCCATCACCAGATCATATGCGGGGATTTCAACATCGCTAACTTCCATCAGATATCACCATTGCAACGCCACCGACACCCCTTGCTACAGATCGTGACGACTTCCCAATGGACTCTGCTGAATTCCCACATGACGACTCGCCTAGGTGCTCCGGGACAGACGGATACATCTCCTGGCTTGTTTTTCGGTACCCCGGACATCGCCCCCCCCCCCATACGACTGTGACTTGCCATACCGACACGCTGGGAAGTGACCACTTTCCTTTTGTTATTCAATATACGGCTACCCGACGCCGGGGTCCAGCCCTCTTCTGGCGCTGCCGGCGGGGGGCGGTGGATCCAGAACATTTTCGGCGTTCTATGCGGAACGTTACGGACGCTATTCCTGACTCCGCCGTTACTTACAACCTCCTGGAGTCTGCGTTATATGAGTACCGCGATACTTTTCATCATCTAGTTGATATTTCATTGCCTAAAATACCCAAACCGCCCTGGTGGACAGCGGAATGTTCTCGTCTGGTCGCAGAAAAACGTTTGGCATACACCAGATATCGTCATCTTCGTACCGCGGAAGCCTACTTTTTGGCTAAACGCACCGAGGTCCGAACTCGTAGACAACTTAGACGTATTAAACGAGCTGCCTGGACGAACTACTGCAATTCCATTACATCGTCCACCCTGGTACCTCAACTATGGCGACAACTTGCTTGGTACAAACATTCCCATCTCTCCCGACGGCTATTGACTTTAGACGGGAATCCGGCCCTCCAAGAACAATTTCTTCGAATGATTACTCCGGATTACGTATAGGCGGATTCGCAGGTTGCCGTGTCGGTTATAGATCACGAAGATCCGTTACTAATGCCTATCACACCATCGGAAACGCGTTTAGCATTACAGAATAAATCTGATAAGTCTGCCCCGGGGGCAGGCGGGCTCACCTATTCCTTTCTGAAGCTAATACCGGAATCTTGGTACACACTTTCGGCAAAGGTTTTTACTCTGGTGCTACACTCTGGCTCGGTCCCATCGTCCTGGCAGGAAGTCATTATTCTTCCTATTTTAAGACCGGATCGCTCTGGTCATTCCCCGATAGACTACCGTCCGATTTGTCTACTTCAAACTCTACGTAAACTTTTTGAGAAAATTCTACAGGATCGTCTCAGCTTCTTCCTGGAGCACTATCACTTATGGCCGCGCACACAATATGGCTTTCGTAAGGGCTACGGTACTACCTTCCCTCTATATACTTTCCTCACTGATGTCCACGTCCTAGCGCTCTTTGTTGACGTTTCCTCTGCGTACGACCATGTTTCACTTTCTCTGTTACTGCAACGTTTACGGGCCATCGGACTTCCTCCCCCGATTTGTCGTGTCATCGCCGCGTTACATGTTAACCGACGCTGTACGATGTCTCCCTGCCTCCCACACAAAGACGCCGGTTCCACCTCCCATGGACTCATTCAGGGTTCCGCCCTTAGCCCTTTACTTTATACACTCTATGTGGGCGATATTGTTTCGGAGGTGCCGGTCTCTTTACGGGTTCTGCAATATGCCGATGACAACATATTATACCACGTGATCTCGCCGCGTTCCCACGCGATGTTGTGCACGTTTGAATCCGATTGTCAAATCGTCCTTGACTTCCTCGCTACCCTGGGTCTATCCGTTAACCTCACAAAAACCCGCTTTCTTAAGTTTCAGCGTACGATGCGCCCTCCGAGGGTCTCCATCCACCTCAATAATCTCGACCTGCATACGGTCACAACTACTAAATTTCTCGGTGTGTTGCTCCAACAAGACCTCCGTTTTACCGCACATTACAAATCTCTTCTCTCGACGTTGCAATCTTTGAAATCTTTGTTTAAGGCGATGGCGGTGCGCCATTGGTCTTGCTCCGCCTTTTTCCCCCGTTGATTTTTTCTCGCATAGAGTACGGACTTCTCTTGGCACCGTTGCCTACGAAGGGCCTCCGGGCGAAATTTTCGTCTTTTTTATCAGCTTTACAATATTATTTTTAATATCCTGGGCCATCCCGCCTTAATCCTCACCCAGCGCTATTTTCCTACTTAGATGCTCCGCATCGTCAGTTTACTCTTGACTGCCGCCTGATTGCCGATTTATTAACATCTTCGCGTAACATTCTCTTACCTAAACTGACCCGGCTGTTAGCGATTCTCCGCGACGCTATTCGATTGACGCGGAAATCCCGCCACCACTGGTCCGGTGTCTTGCATCGTTTCTTTCCTATGATCACATTTACCGGACACCGATCCGCCCAGTATACCTACTGGATTGGCCGTGGAATTCCCTCCCCCCCCCCACAGTAACCATTGACACTACATCTTTTCAGGGCTCACTCACTGACGCTGACAGGACCTGGTGGGAATTTATATCACCGTACCTTGCATCCACCCCGTCTGTTTCGCTGCGGATACTTTTTACAGATGGCTCCAAAACGTCGGATGGAGTCAGTTCGGGTATTTATAGCTGGACCACGCGAACCCCTCGCACTTGGAGATTACACTCTTCTGCTTCTGCTGAAGCTATTGCCCTACATGAGGCCCTTGTGACGCTCCAGTCCTCACCCCCACATCGGGCCCTTATCTTTACAGCTTGTCTTAGCCTCCTTCTAGCCCTTGCCCGTCCCTTTCAGAGGATCCGTCGACAAATTTATGAAATTCTTATACTTAACCTCATTCAACGTTTGTCGCGCTCCACAGAGCTCACGTTCGTTTTGATACCTAGCCATGTCGGCATCAAGGGTAATGATATTGTAGATGCCGCAGCTAGGACGGCGACTTCGACTGCGGAAATTACACCCGATCTTTTAACACCTCCGTGTGACATTTCCTCTCGCCGACCGGAACTTCCCTTTCTACACTTGGTACCATTCCTATCGCACACTCCGCGCTTACCGAAAATTGCTTTTTCTTATTATTTTCGCGCTGTATTACATGTGGCTCTGACCCCGGCTTACTTATATCTAATCCGTCTATGTGATTCCGACAGGTGTGCCTGCGGGCAAGTAGCTGACATTAACCACTTTTTATTCACGCTGCAGCATCACACCAGTTTCTCTCTCAGTTACTACAAATATTTCCAACTGGCCCGTTTCAGCTCCCCTCGCTTCTGGTCCCTTTCTCTCCGCCCATTTGTAAGGCTTTATTTCGTTTTATTACACGTACACGCATGAAATTTTGAATCCTCTCCATCTTCATTCCCGGTCATCATACTTGCTTCATCTTCTTCTTTTCCACTTCTTATTAGAGACGCTGTAGTTATCGGCTCTGGCTGGCAGTCGCGTCTATAAACAAGCCTCAGCAACAACAATGTTGAGTAACTTTAAGCTCAATGGTTCCTGAGATCATTTCACTAATGACATTCATTGTCTGAAATGACCAACCGGTTAAAGAACATTAAGCTACAAAAAGCAACTGACAACCCAGCTTGAAGTCGAATAGGACAAAATAATGCAGATGTAGTTATACTTAATGCTAACAGACAAATGTTTACACAAATTTTGACATTCTTGCTGATATATACACTGTGTTCATTTTTGAGTGTGCTTTTGCTTTCCAATTTATGACATCACCCTTTTGAAGAAAATCTGTGGTTACCTAGATATGCACATCCAGTGATGTATTGTTGTGGTATTTCTATCAGTATCAGCGGCTGAATCAGTGGTTTGTGTCAGGTGATTTTGTTTGAGTATTTTTAACTTGGAGCTGCTCTTTAGAGACTTTTTGCAGAATTTACAAGACTATACCATGAGGTCATCCTTTGAACCTAAGTGCATGATTTGGAAACAGGTCTTCAGAGTTTTCAGTATGATGTAGCATATCATCACTGGTTGAGGGCAACATTAACTTGACAATACAGCACCATGCCTACATGTTGTTTTCGAACAGGAATGCTGAATGTATGGGATATCAATATGATATGAACTGCATTGATGCTTTTCTGAACATCTACCCAGACTTTCAAGAGACACCTCAAACAATCCTTAAAATAAATGTTGAAATGTCTATTATGGCATGACATACACAAATGTTACATAGGTGCACATTTATGATGCAAATATTTAGTATTGTTAACCTTTTCGCGGATATGGACGTCATATGACGTCAATTTTAAAATGCAGGAGAACCGATATGACGTCATATGACGTCCTGTGCATGCATGCATTTAATGCTTATTTAACCCTAATAATTTTAATTTTTATCTTTTATAATACATTTAAATAAATAAAGTCTTACCTTTAAAGGTTCCTTTTTGAATGGTACAACTCAAAACATGGATAGACACATAAGGGCACATCTCCAAATTCAAGGCATATCATGTTAGTCTCTTTACGAACTCCTTTTTTACGACACACCAAACACCTTCGAAATGGACGCGATTTTTTTTGCTGTCGGTGGTATCCTTTTAGGCAAGTGTATTCCTTCAAGTCTGAGGGGTGCAGGGGTTGTACATTTCTTACCCCCTGTATGAAGAGGCCTCTCAATTCTATAGTGCTCAATTAGGCTACGAGCTATTGATATGCGGAAGTCCAGGTAGGTCATCGTCTTGCGTGGGTTTAGAGTTCTCCAAATTACTAAACAATTGTACATGGTGATATCCAGCTGGTGTAAAAGTACCTTTTTATACCATTTAACTGTTTTTCGTAAAGAAGGATATGATTGCAATTCCTGATCTACTAGATCCACACCACCCATATGCATATTGTATTCCTGGATAACATCAGGCTTGAAAATTGACATTTTGGTGGGGGCATCTATTTTTCCAGTGTCAATCATCAAAATCTTAGGGCTGCAATTGGACAATGCCGTAACCACCCTCCTATCTTGCCAAATAATGTAGGTCAAGGATGGGAGCTGACGCACCTGCATTTCTCCTCTCCTTAGAGTCTTTGTATTCACATTCTTCGGCAAACCAATACGATTTGAACGTACTGTTCCAATTGCATTTGTGTTCCTTTTGTATAAGGCCATGTATAATTTAGGGGAGCTGTACCAATTATCTAAATATACAGTCCTACCCTGGTGAGGTATAGGTTCCATCAGGTGTATTACTATGGAGCCAGATAGCCCCAAATCTTTGTCTCCAGTATTATCAGTTCCTTGACCAGTGTAAATGCAGCTATTGTAAAGATATCCCGTTTTACTTTCACAAAGATCAAAACTCTTTATGCCAAATCTTTGTTTTGATGTATCGCTTCCAGCCTAAGCGGCCTTTCCAAAGCATCAAGCTTTCATCTACAGTGACCTTATCACCAGGCACGTAATTTTCTTTGAATTTTGAAATAATATATTCCAAAACTGACCTACTTTTGTGTAGTTTATCGTTTACATTTTCTGTGCCGGTGAAATGAAGAAACCGCAAAATGGAAGTAAACCTGTTATTTGACATGCATTTCCCAAAAAAATGGAGTAGCTAGCATGTCACCTGTAGACCAGTACATGTCTCAAGTTGATTTACGAACAACACTCATGAGCGTAATTAGACCAATTAGCCTGTAAATCTCATTCAGTGCTACTTCTGTCCATTTCTGAATTCTACTCTTAGGCCCTAAATTGCCTTTAGAATTCAGGTCTTCCTTCACCTTACTCGCATGTGCATTTGTTTCTGTAACAATGAAAGACACTAAGTCAGCAGTAAAAATTTTTGTGAAAATGTCAATTGGTTGGCTGTCAGAAGTCAGCTGAGCTTGGGGTTGTACACCAGAGGTTGTGCTTGTGAAGATATGTCTAGTTGTTTTGGAGTCATTTTGACTACCCCACAATGTTGCTTCTTCACGAATACCTGAAGGAAGAGAGTCACTTTCTTCCTCACTGCTACCTATATCCTCAATCAAAATCTGAAAACTCACCATCAATATCAAAGTCACTGTCATATAGCAAAAAGTCCTCCACATTATCTCATATTATTTCTGAAGCCCGTACACCGCCTACACCAGCTAATTTGTTAGTTACACTGCTAGTCGAAGCCATGGTTAGAACTGAGATATAACATTTTCAAATGTGCTTTTGTAATAGCTAAAACAAAAAACTGTGAACCCCGTAGCTACATGGCTCTACCATAAATCCCCACTGTGTATTTATTCTAAGGCGTAAATAGAAACGCTGACAGAGAGGTTTGATTTCTTTGCAGCTTGGGTGTTCCTCACAAACTCACACACGTAATATCGTCGTAGCAATAAACAGAATGATAAAACCTTGAAGCCGAGAACATTGTGCTTAGCTAGCTCTACATATATACATTTGTATGCGCATAGCACAAGCCTGACTCACAAATTAGGTGCGTTCGACGTACAGAATGGCCTTTACTAAACGGAAAACATTAGTGATATTTAAACTTGTTAATATAGTCTCTCTTTTGTTTCTACGATAGATGTATAGTGACTTTAATGAGCTTTAAGTCAGTTTTTGTTTCATTAAAATATCTTAATAAATACCAAAGATACGAATATTTATGTACGAAGCATATTTACCTACATTTAACAATTTAAATGCCTTGAGTTGTTTATTGGGTATCCATTACCGGCCGTACAGCGTTTAAATGGCCATCGCTCAAGCGGTTAAACGTTTTACTGTGCATTTATTCAGATAGCTATTTTGTTGCCATTTCTTTTTTCCTTTCTGAAAGCTAATAATAATAATAATTCATTATCTGTCATTAGGTAATTACATAAATTACAATAGCCTTCATCCTGTATCCTACACAGTGCTTAAAAATTACAATAGACTTCGTCATATATCCTAAATAGAGCTCAGGAAGACTTCTGACACAATTCATTTTAACATTCATGTACACTATAGCATGCGTATTCTATCAGCCATTTATACATTGTCTTTAAATCTATTTAAACTGTAATTCTTTATTTCAATAGGCAAGCTGTTATATAATTGAATTCCAATGGTTTTATAAAATCTGGATGTTTTCTGGAGTTTTTTTTTAAAGCCCGCTTTAACTACTAATGGCACCGCAGGCGGCGACACTGATGATACATGAATGATGATGGAGCACCGGTGGAATGCGATGGCGGGGGAAACCGGAGTACCCGGAGAAAACCCGCCCCAGCGCCGCTTTGTCCACCACAAATCTTACATGCGGTCGCTTGGGATCGAACCCCGGTGAGAGGCTAGTGGTCTAACCACTCGGCCACGGTGCGGCCCTCTGAAAAGATGTTGCTATTTTGTTATTTCATTTCTTTCTGTGTGCATATCTACATTTTCTTTAACATAAACAAAACATCATATACATATATTTTAGCAATTGTGAGAATTTCGGTCATCTTGAATAGAGGTTTGCAATGCTGTTTTTATAGGAAGCAGTTAACATTCTCAGATCAGCGGTTTTTTTTTTTTTTTTTTTTAATAATAGGTACTTCAGAAATCCTAGAACTACTTACCCCATAGTATTAAACCACATCTATATATACTTTGGAAGAAAGAAAAATAGGCCGCCCTTATATATTTTTTGGCACTAATTTGTTCAGGTTAGCTAGCATAAATACTATACAAGATAGTTTACTACAAATAAAATCAATGTGTGTTCCTAGAGAGATTATTGTCAATGTTTATCCCAAACAATTTTACACTTTCAACTGTATTAAATTTACCCCTACATTTTTTTAGCGTGAACATAATATTCTGTATCTGTTTTCATTGAGGTAAAAGCAATTTAGGTCAAACCATATCTTCACCTGTAGGATGTTTAAGTTTACAGACTGTGCAAATAATTCCGAATCTTCATTTATATTAAGGGAAGTTGTGTCATCTGCATAAGCAACCATATGAGAGATTGAGCATTTCTGAGCATCATTCATCATTATCAGAAACAACACTGGCCCCAATAGGGAACCCTGTGGTAATCAGACATCTACATCAACAACCTGAGACCTGTTACCTCTTATTACCACCTTCTGCTTTCGATCATTTAAGTATGCTTTAAATATATTCAAGGACATTCCTTTTGTCCCATATTTTTCAATTTTCCCAAGGAGAATGTCATGTTGCACACAGTCAAATGCCTTGGTTAAATCACAAAGAGTTGCCTGTGCAGAACTGCCCCTTCCAAACACTTCCCGAATATTCTGGATCAATGAGTCTACCACATCAATAGTTGATTTACCTTTACGATACCCAAAATGTTGTTTCAAATAGGTTATAATATTTGAAATATTGTAGCAGTTGGTTTTTTAAAATATACTCCAGAATTTTAGCCACTGTTGGAATTATTGATATTGGTCTGTAGCTACTTAACTCGTTTTCACAACCCTTTTTGTAAACAGGAATCACTCTCGAATACTTTAAACATTTTAGAAAATTCCCTTCATTCAAACATTTCTTAACACAGAAGGTGAGAGGTACAAGAAAATAAGGTAACATATCATTAAGAAGATTGTTAGATATGTCCTATACACCTTTAGTTTCAGAGTTCAGAGTCCTAGAAACATCTTTAACCTCAACACATGTTACTGTTCTAAGACTAAAACGTATGAGTCACTAAACAATTTTGATTGATCTACATACTTTGTGGCTGCTGTAGCACAATACTTGGTATTAATAGATATGTTTTTTACTGATTCAATAAAAAAAGCATTGAATTCATGTGGAGCTATATTACCATTGATGGTATTTGTTTTATTTTTGTCAGTTGCATGATTAATTAAAAACCATGTGGCTCTGATTTTACTGTCAGAAGTATCAATTAATTTTTTGTTTGCTTCCCTTTTAGCTTTAATTAGGCATTCTCTATATTTATTACTACATTCACAAACCTCATTTTGCAGCCTACCAACTGTGTCCTCCTTAGCACTTCTTTAACACGATGAGCTTGTTTATCATTTGTCTTAAGGTTGCATTATACCAGCCAATGGCATTAATGCTTTTGACTTTGTTTCTGGGATATATTCCTTTTGTCTCTTTTTGACGGAAAATAAGCCTAGGAATGTATTAAAAAAAAAAAGTTCAAATACTTCCTCTGCTGTCCCAAGGTTGTTATAACTTTTGTTTCCAGTTGCAAGAAATTAGCAAGTTCTTTAATTTATTTACATTATCTGCGCCTAAATCCCTGATCTGCATTACAACTTTTTCTCTTCTCGTTCCTGGCCTATGATTCAACTTCATCCCAAATAGTAGGGCTGATGATCAGAGAACATGTAGCTCAGTACACTTAAATTGTCATGCCCCTTTTTTATGTTTGTTATTACGTTATCCAAACATGCTGTATTAGGTGTTGGAGATTTATTGGCACAATGATAACCATGCTGATATACTATAAATTTAAGCTGAACTGTTGTATAAGTCACATTTGTTATATCAAATTGTGAATTAAAGTCACCAGGATAACTAATTAATTTTTATAGTGAGTAAGAATTGTCAACAACTGTTCCAGATTTACAAGAAAAATACTAATATCACCAACAATCTATATCTATTGATAAATTGCAATTGTAAGTTGATATGTAACAATGAAATCCTGTTACCTCAAAACTTTTTTTCATTACTAAACTTATTGACATCAAGTTTTCTTACCTTCAAAGAGCTATGCACATAAATCCCTACACCTCCATTTTTGGAACAGAACTGATTCTGTACCTTAAAATCATCTAAATGCATATAGGATGTCATCTTACTCTAACCAGTGTTCATATATACAAATCACTTTACTGTTAACTCTTGTTACTGAATTCACTTAATTCTTCCACTTTTATTCTGAGACACTGTATGTTCATGTAAAGGATTTTTAAGAAGTCCTCTTCTAAGCTAATGATCTGTATGATGCAAACAGTGAATATCACAGCAAAGTAAAGTGAAAGATGATGACCTCGAGGAATTAGGACATGTTTAATCATCCTCAAATATTTTTACAACTCAACAGAGAATTCCATTTGTCACTTGGGACCTGGCAAACAGCATTAACATAGCTCCTTAAATTGCATCTCTATAAAATTACATGGCTGCCTAAGTTATCTGCCACTGCATGTAAAATTCTGTGATTTTTTTCTGGAACATTTTGAGGCAGGCCAGGAACTAGATATGTTGTTCACTTCTGACAAGTGTTGGTTTCAGTTGAATGGCTCCAGAATTGCCATATAACGGGCACAGAATCACTTCATGAATATGCACAAATTGGTCTGTATCCCAAGAAAATTGAATTTTGGGTTGCTCTATAGTGACAAATAGTTATTGGTCCTGTATTTTTTTTAAGGTACACTGAATGTTAGTCAATATCTGAATGAAATTTTGGTCGAGTTCATTGAGAAACTGGATGATGCTGAAGCAGAGTATGGGTGGTTCCAACAGCATGGTGCTCCCGCTTACAATGCTAGAAGCAGAGATGATTATCTTGAGGGACATTTCTGTGGCCGTTCAGAATATTAAGTAGTACGATATTTACTATTGCAGTTCTTTTAATTTCAGAGCCATTAGCAATCCACTATGATTGCCGCAGTCACCTACAATTTCTTTCTCTGGGGATATCTTAAGATCAAATCCATGCTAGATGTCCAGAGAATATATATCAGCTGCAGCAATTTTTCCTTACCAAATTTACTTCAGTGAACCCAGCTATGCTGCATGTTACATTGAATGCATGATAGAATGATTGGATGATGTGGAGACAGTATCTTTTCACATGTGTAAAAACATTAATCATAATTGTCATGCTCTGATAAACGATATGCATATAGTAAGAAGGGTTTAGGCAAGGTAACATTCAGTTTCAGGAACATTTTAGAACCATTTTATCAGAGCATGATAGAATGATTGGATGATGTGGAGACAGTATCTTTTCACATGTGTAAAAACATTAATCATAATTGTCATGCTCTGATAAACGATATGCATATAGTAAGAAGGGTTTAGGCAAGGTAACATTCAGTTTCAGGAACATTTTAGAACCTTTGTAGAGTAAGGAACATATTTTGGAAGAAAAACCTTTTGTACCACGCAGGTAACCTTTGTTAGTATGCTAAGCGTCTGTTGGGATTTTAGTGCAATAGTACACTATGCTCAAGTTTTATTTTTTTTTTGGTAGTGTGGAACACCCGCTTTTACTACTCTGGCACCGCAGGTGATGACACTGATAAGTGAAGATGGGAGCCTTGGTGGGATATGGCGGGGGAAACCGGAGAGCCTGGAGAAAACCCATCCCTGTGCCACTTTGTCCACCACAAATCTTGCATGCGGTTGCTTGGGATCGAACCCGGGCCATCTAAATGAGAAGTGAGTGGTGTGACCACTCAGCTACGGCGCGGCCACTCAAGCGAGATAAACTTTTAATATATAGTCAGGGTCACATGATCACTTTCAACAGACACGTGACCCAGAATGCAACCAAAACGTTGGTAACTGACCAATGGCAAGAATCAAACATGAAAATTCATGCGACTATATAACCCCAGATTTTGACAAACTATCAAGAGTTTGACTAGATTTCTCAGAGGGTGAACCTGCAGCACAATATATAAAAATCTTCCTGTGTTACCCGATTTAGTTTAATGCCACCTCAACTAGAGAAAGTTACAGATAAGTACATAGTTAATTGAAAGCTAGGAACAGAAAATGACATGTATTTAGATTGATGCTTGTGCCTTAATTAATTGATACCTGCAATCAAGTAATAAACTTCAGATTTTGAGGCAGGAAACAGCAGTGATTTTTACTTACTAAAGTGTGCTTTTTTTCAATTCTCATATTCCACCCCCTGCAAATTGCATCAGTGCTCTGCTGAATGTAATATTTTAATGACAGACTAATAGCCGAGGACAAACAGAATACTATGGCACTTTAAAGATGCAGCAAATATAAAGTACACCCATAATGACAAGAACTGCTACAATGTTTGAAACTCGATGGTGGACATATAGAACTCCATACAGGTATTAACTTAAAAGTTGTGTCCAGTTTTCAAAAGAGCTAGATTTGTATTTAACGCCAATTAAAAACACAATGGTTTCTATTTTTTTTGCCTAACCAAAAATTATGTTTATTTCTTACTTTCAAAACATTTCTCAATATAAAAGATCAATGCTTAACCCTAGAGAGGTGGTGCAGGGTATTTTCCGACCCCAGTCAGTTTTATTTGCAAGATGTGAATTGTGTTTTTTGATATCTGCACTCTGCATTCCTTGCCGTTGGTTAGAAGTCATTAGCATTGGAGTACAGGCCACACATTCCTAGAAAATAGGTTATTTGTGAGCCTCTGCTCAAAGGACAGTAAATACCGCACGCCACCTCTCCCGTTACTTATTTTATCTCATCTGGCATAGTGTTTCTGTAGTTATAGCTCATCCTCCGAAAAGTTGTGGATATAATACGTACTTATTTTGCAACATAGTGTTGTTTTATATCTCATTATGAGTTACGAGGAACAACAGGCCAGGTTGTTAGCCCTAATAAGGGGAGTGGAAGAAGAGGAAGTATTAGGTGGTGAAAATAGTGAAACCGAAGATGAACTTGAAATAGAGTTCAAATAGTGAAAGTGAACAAAAAGCAGAAGAGGAAGAACTCAATATTCGCACTCTCGCTTCCACAATATAGTCACTCACTTACCAGGAGTAAAATCTGCAGCAAAAAAATACAAAATCTCCTTTAGAGACCACAGTGTAATTGTGTTAGAGCTGTGTTTAAATTATAAAAGGGCTAAAAACATTTTTTTTACTGTTGAGATAAAAAACTTATTGACTTATTATCATTACACTAGGGAAGTGAACACTGAAGTCTGTGTATTGTGCTGCACCTCAGTTCCAAGTTACTGTAATTTTAGATGGTAACATCTATTATAATAGTTTAACTTTCATTTTTAAGCTTATCTTTATACCAGCAATAGTTATTTTAATGTATTATATTTTGATAGGTAAACATAAGCAATAATTTTACAAAAATATTTATTTAGCTCGCTTTCAACAACCATTTTACTCATGGGGTCGCAGGTGACCCCGCCCCACCACTAATGTAAGGCATACTAGCACCACCTTTCTAGGGTTAATTTAAACACTCCCTCCTAAACAATGCTGCACTTGTTATGTACAACTTTTATGTGTACCAAGGAAAGCTAATACATTAAGTTTTCTATGTAACCATATTCATTGAAATCTCTCCAGACTAAATCATTTTAAAACTACGACTAACCCATTATGCTAATAATCTGGATACAGGTATTTCACTTCTCAATTTCACTGTTGGAAAGTCTCCCAATAAACCGCTATAAGAAACTCTTGTTGCGCAAAACTTTATGAACACAAATTGCAGGCCTAGATAGACATACAAAGATCCCCTACTACATTCTATTAAAACAGATAGTGATATTCGTTTTCTTCAACCAGGAAACTAAAGGCATGCTGGCACAGAATATGATCCAAATTATGGTTGTGAAAACAAATAGATATGCAGCACAGAAAAGTGCTAAAACTTGAGTAAAAACGGATCTCGAATGTCCAACTGCGATGGTATTTCAGAAGATGAAATGAACAGATTACCTGGAGTATTGCTCATCATGGGATTAAATATACATATTCTTTATTGGTCCAAGAACCCATATAAGAAAATAAGGTAATAAAAACTATGATACTTGATGATCACTTTCCAACTTTGCTGTCATGTTGGCATTTTGTGGATAATGAAGTTTCTAAGAATGAAAATAAAGGAACCTTCAAATTATAAACATTAATACAAATGTTACAGGAAAACACTTTCAGAATGCCATAACTAGCAGAGGAATTGACATTGATGAAACGATCCCTCGGAGTGGAAGGCTGATTTTTAGGCAATACATTCCTGATATATCCCACATAAGTGTCATCTAACAATACAAAATCTGCACAGCTGAAGCGGATTTATCATGGGAAAGATGAGCTTCAAGATATGGACCAAGCTAAAGCTGTTACATTGAAAATGTGCAAGTCCTTACCTGAATAAGGTTGCATTCTATTTGCAAACAATCTCTACATCAGCATTTCTTTAGTGCACAGGCTGATGAAGAAAAAGGGCTCTTCTCTGCAGAAAAACATATCCCAATAGGTTACAAATTTCCAGAAATATAATACAAAAATAAAAAATGAAAGGAAGAAATATGCCAGGTACAGGTTATGAAAGGTACGTAAGAAATACCTGGATTAACAAAAACAGGGTTCTGATGATTTCCACAATTACTGGACATACAGCCACTCTTAAGGATACTGCTAAGAATAATAGAAAGGGGGAAACCATCTGTACTGGAATACAAGATGAAAAGGGTACTGACAAAAAGGCTAAAATGATGGTAGAAAGTTGCCATGGAGCTTCTATTGGGTACTGTTGTCAAATATCAATTTCTGTATTTCGTACAGAAAAAAGAATGCAGTTTAGTTCCCAGAAGAAAGCTGTCATTCCAAAGCATTCACAGAGTTACTTGCCATAACTTTGGTGAAAGCAAAAGGAACAGGAAGGAAATTTAGCAACATTTTATTTTTATTTTTTATTGTTTCCATTTATATAGCCCCCTTTAACATCAAAGGTCCTATCGAGGGCTTTGCACTTGAAACAACTCGTCTGTAGGTTCTTTCATGTTTGATTTAAATCATTTTATTTTCCTCACACACACACATTCACTCTTGCATACATACTTCTTGACACTGTGGGGGATAGGGAATAATTCTGGATAAAGAAAAATTCACCGCCCCAGCCGGGAATCGAACCCGGGACATACGGGGTGAGAAGTCAGCTCGCTGACCATTCAACCATGGAGGCAGTCAGCTACAACATTGTATCCTGTGCTGTGGAAGAATCTTTGCACCACAAGGCAAAAGGCTAATGTGTTCCATGACCTTGTCTACCTGTACAACAAACAAACTATTCTTACAAAAGATTATTCTTTTACCCATATGTGATAAACATTAGTAGAATTGATTTTATTACTTTTTTCCCTTATAAGTAGAAAGGAAATAAAGGAAATCACTAGGCTACAGTGAGTCAAATCTTTTAAAAGCTGATAGCTATGTGAAACAATTGAAAATCAATTCACTTTCCATGGCCAGGAATAAAACAAAAGAAAGACGATTACTTACGTTTGAGAACATTTTTTTAGTAAAACTGAAACCAATAACAAAGAACATCTCAGAGATGGTTTACTTTATATACAAAAAAAAAGTACATAATTAGTGTTTTAATGAGATTTACATTTGTGTAGTGGATTTTGTCTATCTCTTACTGTTTACCACTTATACAAGTCATCCAGAATGAAGAGGTCTTCAGAGGCTATTCCCAGAAAATTTAAGATATTTTGTCATAAAAATATCTTAAACATAATAGTATTTTTATTAAGCTTGTTGAGAGCTATTTTTTATGTAATCAAAATTTTAAAAAAAATGTTCCTTGTAAAGGGTAGTTAGGGATAGGGGGATTTTCCTAAAACACTTTGTCTCTCATCCTAGGAAGATATTGACCAACTTTTCATTTGAGTGATGCTGTGCGCACACTCCCCACATGCTCAAACACGTATCCCTCTTCCTAAAACGGCCTTCTTTGGATTCTGGGGACCTTAAAACATGTATTTTGGTGCAATTTGTTTGAGAATTTGGGTGGAATACAATACCTCCTCTACCAACTACATACACTGTACATCTCTGGACAAGAAAAATGAATCATTGCTGGAACGACAAATTCTTCTAAGTCCTACATGGCTCCATTACAATTGTGTAGTGGCAGTGCTGTTACAATTCTAAATCTTAACATTACTAACCCACATTATCAATAATCATAATCAAATACATAGCTTAAGCTTCTTTAACAACTATCAATATTAAGTAAAAAACATGCTACAGTTTGTATTGTACAGCATTACTAAACCTGTCACTTTCCGTGTGTTCACTGTATCACTGTGGCAAAATGTAGGTTACTCCTCTGGCAAGGGTCGCAGGTTTGTTTCTCACATGTAGTAAACACTTTTTTTTCCTTCTCTTAACACATTCTGGTGTGGGCCTTATTTTGACAGTTCTGCCCTCCCAACTGGGTATTTTAAGTTTTTTTTTAAAGAGGGAACTATTTTAACTTATGAACTATTTGCGAGTTCAGGCCAAAATTATGTGCTAATGCAGAAGACTTGTCTACATGCTTGTAGTCTGTGCTTGTATCTAATGCTTCTCAAGTGTTTTTTCATCCCAGTTCCCAAATTTAATTTTGTTTTTCCAATATAAATCTTATTACAGTCTGAAAATCATAACATAAAGGAAGAAATATAGTTGATTAAATATGTAAAGAAACCTTTGGAACTGCAAATTTTGGAAAACATCTTTATCATCAAAGAAGATTCCTTTATGAATTTTGAGGTTCCCACCATTGATGACATCATCCTGTTGACAAGAGTAGAGGGTAGCACATCACTAGGCTACACACCACCACCTGTTGTATGTAGCGTCAGTCAACTGCGGAGCTGAAGATAGGGTTGAAGTACCCTGAAACTGGTCTTCCCAGGCAAAGTTGGAGCAAAAAGTGTAAAAAAAAGGTGACTTATTTTCATTTAAATTATGGCGCTCCACTGTCTAAAATGCTTCTTCTTATTTGATATATGCCTAAATTGGTTACTTTTTAGGTAATTTTGTTACCAAAGGGGCAAATTCATTACCTGTAGATGCTCTGTTACCACCAGGGGAACATTTTCACCTTGTTAAGTATTAAAAATCCCCCTATTCAGCAATGTTATAAGGCTTGCCACCAGACGTCAGCTAGATGCTCAAGCTCACGAAAGAGGAAGAATAGATAATTGTCAGTCACTACCATGCTGAGGATGGAGATAAATGTGCCCATTAATATTCTATTGCTGGTAAAATTCAAATGCAGACATTTTCAAATTCTAAATGCATTTTTCTAGAAAACAAAGCTTGGACTTAGAATTAATTAACATACCACAAAACTGTAGTGATTTTGCAAGTTGTACCAATATTAGTCTTCTAAACAGTATATATTGAACATAATGTCCCCCCCCCATGTCCTGAAAGTGGAAATGTTGGGGTTTGCATCTAGGTATCTTAGTATAATTTCATTGGTCAATATGCTACAAGAGAGTAATCAATATTTTGACCTGCATGATGTTAAATGGGTATGGCTTCCAGAATTTGTTTTAGTGCGAATTTCCTAACATAATACAGAACTAAGTCCCTCTTATAATCACATACTCTTAATTTCCTCAGACTTACAACCAGGTAGTGTTTTTCAACTATCCTGATGATGGAGACGATTTATGCTCCTGAAATGCCTGTATTTTCAAAAGCCATCACCTGGCTTATAGAGAGAGACAGACAACAGATATATGTGATTAATTCAAGACTGCTAATTTCAAATAAATTGGATCACTGAGTTTGCATCTAAAATACACTTTTTTATGTTGATCCAAACCAGGTTTTCAGTTTAATATTTACGTTATATTGACAAATACGATTTCTGGTTTTACATTAGAAAATTCATCATCCATTTTTATTATATATTGTGTTCAAGAATAAAGTATTACTCAGGGAATGAAAACCGATTTCAGAACAATGTTAAAAATATTTATTCAAAATAATCATACATGAATATAAACTTGTTTTCAAAAATAATAATTCTTGTTACCAACATCAGCAGTGTTCTACTGCTATAATATGTGTAACAAGTCTAAGAACCTATGTGGTCCCTATATTTTATAAAACAACTCTTGTGCATTTGAATCATTGAAAGGGAATATTACAAACGATAATGATGGATAACAATTTAATTTTCTTTAAATGAATACATAAAAATGCACTTTTTTCTTGTGCTAATCATAGGTTACATCATATATTTACATTTTCAGAAAATTAAGCAAACAAAAGGTGTCCTTTTAGCTCCACATCATCTGTAATGCATCACTAGAACACAAGATTCACATTTATTGTTTAAGGAACTCAATCTCCAAATTCAGATTTCTGTAACTTACTATTTCACAACACTAATATAGTCAGTGTATATAAAGCTGAAATTCACGTTTTTCTTATTTAATTGTGAAATCAACTAAAAAAAAATCCAATATGCTGCACTATACTGCATCCTACAAAATATAGGTTTATCAAGGGCCGAAAATGTCTATGGCATTTTAGTTGACACACCTAGAAGATTTAATTCAAAGAAAATATTTACAAAAATTAAATATTGGCCTCCAAATAAACCAGAAAGCAAATCTGGTCTACAAAAATCAGCATTGGTGTATCTTTACAGAAACATCTTCTATATTAATCATGTTCAATGTGTCACTTATTAAAACATTAAAAACTCCACTTACTTGGCGTAAAACCTTGGGAACATTTTACACCAAGTAAGTGGAGTTCTTAGCGTTTTAATAAGAGACTTATTGAACATGATTTTTAAATTAACTTCACTGTAACACTGTTTGAATTTGTAGAATCATTTATATTAACTGTGTTAATATGAACTATACTGACCTATGTAGTCAAACAATTTAAGAAATTGCAGCTCATCAAATGTAAATCCTTACATTCTTGCATTCCAGTTGCTTCAAAATGACAATATTGCATTCTATTTTCAAAGCCATTGTCATAAATGCCACTTCTTATCTTTGAAAAATTGTATTAAAATAGGAAAGAGAAAAACAATTTTTCAAAATGACTGAAACAGTGTGTTAAACTTTGAAGCCATGTTTATGAATTTTCTTCCCTTGAAAAACTGTAGTACTACAGGTAAGGGAAAACAATTTTTCTTTTAAAAATCACACTGCTTTCCAAGTGGCACTTTTAAGTTCCCAGACATGGTTATGAAAATACTTTAAAATTGATGTTTCTGGAAAAATATACACAACTGCTTGAGTAGTACATTTTCTGCTTCTTTGGTTTGAGAATTGAGGATGAAGTTACAAAAAGCACTGTGATTGTGTGTATACTGTTATGTAAGCATTTAAAATCATAACTATTCCAGACAAAGCTGTTCCGCAAAGCTCAAAATAAAGTGATACTTTTAATCCATTTCTAATTTTAAATATTTTAAAGCTATTAGCATGGCCACATTTAATAAATGGTTTCTATTACCATGCTCTTTGTTCCCAGCTGAATCATTTTCCATTTCTAATCTTGGGCCATGAAAGTGTTTTAAAAACAGAAATCTCTAAATTCAAATAATTTGTCCTTATGATTTGCAAACAAAGATTTAATTAATGCCTGTCATACTGAGCTGCTCATCTTCTAATAGTAACTTTTTCTATATATTTTTGTATATAAAGTCTCTACTGCATGATTATTTATATTTTCCTGCAAGTCTAACTGAGCAAGATTTCAAATGAGAACTCACAATAGCAAGGTGACTTAGCTAACTTAGAAAGATTAAAAATATATCCTTTTTTGACACTGCTTCTACTATACTTATGTTATTCTAACTTTTCAATACTAGGGAAGAACATTGTACCTCACTATAGAGTACCTTGGACCAGTTTCTTTATCTGAGAGATGCTGCCACCTAGCAAGTCCTACATAGAACACATGTTGCTTTGTATCGTAGTGTAATGACTGTGTGAGTCAGCAGGTTTTAGCATAACAGTTGTGTTTGCAAGAGAAAAGTACTTTTTTTTTTCATTCCAATTGTTTGTGAATTATACTTTAACTAGATTATGAGGATTATTTTGTGAATGTACATTGGATTCCACATTATTTGGCAAGCAAAATGAGCCTACAACTTCTTCATAACATTATAACCTAGCATGCAGGTTGCCGTGTTTATATAGTGTCACACACTCCTGTACCTTGCATTGGCAGCTCAAATTATAATATGTTAAAACAATTTTTTTGTGTATGTTTCAATGCTGGAATAGACAAATATGCCTCATATTAGAGATGGGAAGAAAAGTGAACCTATAGACACAAATAGACCCTTAAGACAATTCTAATGACCCTGAAAAGAAAATTGTCATATAGGCAGGCAGAGAAAGTATTCAGTTTCAGTAGTTCGAATCTTACTAGGCATTTAAACAATTTTTTAGGTGTCAGAGATGACTGAATATTCAGTAAATCATGCAATTATGTTTTTTTCAGAATGAGGAAATTTGCCTAGTTAAATATACTGAAACTGTGGCAAAAATGCAATATGGACTGACAAAAAAGGGTGTTAGGCAACTTGCCTATAAATTTACAAAGGCAAATGGAAAGATATCTCCGCAATCCTGGAATGAAGAGCAAATGGAAAGATATCTCCGCAATCCTGGAATGAAGAGCAAATAGCAGGCAGGAATGGATGTACAGTTTTCTTAAAATAATCCAAGTTCACTGTCTATAAGGAAACCTGAAGCAAACTTCAACCGTTACAATGTTGAATGTTTTTTGAACATCAAAGATGTCCACAGCAGATATTGTCCTATTTCCCCCAAGAAAACTTGGATGAAACTGGTCTCAGCACTGTGCATGACAATCAAAGATTGTTGCGCTTAAAGGCCTGAAACAAGTGCAACATCAGGCAAAAGGGGACGACTTATTAGTATGATTGCAGCTGTGAACGCTGTTAGAAATTCTATACCACACATATTTATTTTTCCTTGCTGCACTTCAAAGACAAAATGTTGTTTGGTGGCCCTCCAGGGTGTACAGGAGCCACCAGTGTATCACAGTGATCAAATGAAAGAGACCTTTTTGAAGTTTCTTGATCACTTTCCGCTTACCAAACTAGCCTCTGATGTCCTTTTCACTCTGTATGACTTTTTGCATAACTGGTAAACGATCATCTTACTACACAAAAAATGCAGATTTCGTTAAAAGAAACAGCTTAAGTCAATAATAATGATTATTATTATTACTGACTTTTAACTAATTCACAGACATTCCTTGTTTTTGGTGTAAATGTTTCATTGCTTCAACTTTTCTCAAATGGGAGTGTCATTCCTATTTCTACTTTTTACACCTAGACTTGCACAAACAACCAAATTTCAATGTCATCAATTAGCGACCAGCTTTTAAAAGATTTGACTGTCCCTATAGCCTAGTATATTCCCATATTTATCTTCTATTTACAAGTATATAATAAAACCATTTCTGCTAATGTTTATTTTGATTATTATGACATATAGAAGAACTTGTTTTTATAAGAACAGTGTGTTGCCGAATAGGTAGAGGAAGGACATGTGTATGATAACATCAGATTTTTTTCAAATAATTTTGTGCTATGTTGTATGTAGATGCAGTATCAATGTTACTATCATTGCTTTGGCTATCATAATATGATATGCTTATGTAAATACCTAATGTGAATAGGCAGGTTTAAAATGAGAGAATAATAATAAAAGAAACACTGAATGCATTTAAAAATCAATATTTAATGTTTCTTATTAGACTTTGTCCAAGAGCTAGGACTACCATTTTAATTTGCCCCATCGCAGGACAGTGTGCACTATGGCCTCTTTCATAGACTTTGTGTTAAACTCCCTCACACAAGGTTGTGGTGATATTAACTTAACAAAGTCTTAACAAAATGTTGCAGTCAACACTATTTGATGAAACAGAAATAAACTTTACATTGCTAAACCACCTTTATGTTAGTTGGTGAAACCAGCCCTAAGCTTTAAAAATGGCACTGAAAACTAAATTATGAATTATTCAACCTCCATAATACCACAGCTTCATTGGTCAAGAAATTCTTAAGGACAGGACATCACAAATTCACATTTTTGTTGCTTACATGTAACTTCTGTGTGGTTTCCAAAATAATAATTGCATTCTTTGGAGATCTATTTGAATGTATCAATATTTGTTCTAATAATTAAAATACTAAAGGAATTTTATTCCTTTGTTAAACTTTGTATCCGTTGTCAAAATCTGTATAAAGCTTAAGAGACAGGGAGTACAATGAATGCTCAAACCAATATAAAATATATTGGTTAGTTAACAGTTATAGAATGGATGACATTTTAAGAATTACATAAATGTGATGCGACACATTAACAAAGAGTTATCTGCATATAGCTAAGGAAGAATGCACTTACATTCTTTTGAATGCTCAAACCAATATAAAATATATTGGTTAGTTAACAGTTATAGAATGGATGACATTTTAAGAATTACATAAATGTGATGCGACACATTAACAAAGAGTTATCTGCATATAGCTAAGGAAGAATGCACTTACATTCTTTTGAATGCTCAAACCAATATAAAATATATTGGTTAGTTAACAGTTATAGAATGGATGACATTTTAAGAATTACATAAATGTGATGTGACACATTAACAAAGAGTTATCTGCATATAGCTAAGGAAGAATGCACTTACATTCTTTTCGTAACATCACAAATGCAAATAGAAAATAAAGCAATTATGACTTAATTTTTGCAATCTCCAAATTTAATTTTAACAATCCCATGTATAAAAAGGGTTACAAAATGATGTTTCACTTTGAGTGGCTTATTTTAAGGCCAATATGTTTAATTAAATGCATAATGTTACTGTATAAAAGTTATAGCACTATACCATTATAATTACATGTGCAAAAGATAAAAACACAGCCATACGCTTCTGACCAGATATATACTAGAATAATAGAGAGGGGCTTTGGCCCCAATTACAAATCATACACAGGACACCTTTTGTGCTTCTTATCCTAGGCCTGGTATAAAACATAGATAAGAAAATAACCAGAGTTAGATAGTCACAGTTTAAAATGTTTTATGCTCTAATATTCTTTTTCGTTGTACCACATATTAAGTTCTCAAAACTAAATTCATTAAGCCCATAGTTTTAATTTCTTCCCTTTATTCAACTAAGAGGATACATGTTTGTATTGACTGATTTCACTGCTAGTCACATATATTCTTGCTGTAGAGAATCCAGGATTCTTAAAACTTGAGCAACTTCATTCAAATCTTATCCCAAATTAAGCATGCATGTAACTTATTATCTATAAAATATATAAAAGATGATATAAAACCACAACTGAAATTTTGTGATTCAGCTATGTGTTTTAATGCTCAATGAGATTTAACACAACTCCAATAAATGGCACCAACATTGAGCAACAATAGGATATGCTCTTTAGCATTATGTATATCTTCCAGTGATATGCCAACTCATATTCCTGATCACATAGGAAGCTTGGCACAGAATGCATTCTCTTTATATCTCCAATTGGAATTGGTCTTGAGATTGTTCATCATCCTTCTCTGTAACAATAAACAAAATTGGCATTAGAAATATAAAACAGTTCACTCCTGATTTTAATCTTTAATCTAAAATTTACTACCGATTTTGACCGCCTGAGACCTGAAAAATAGTATTTCTTGATAGGCACCAATTTGAAAGTTTTGATACAGGAAAATGAAAATTTACATACTCTTGTCCCAGTGCAGCATGTATCTCTCCAAGTAAACTGATATTACCTAGTCCCCTTCCTCCTTATTGCACATGAAAAAACTTGGCATGATAGGCAGTTGCTGTAATTAATCCAAAAAGAACACTTTGTGCAGAGATTTCTGAAGCCTTGGACAACCTGCAATGAGCTTTTAGATGATCAGCAAATTTATGTGGGGGCCAGACCTCATTATTATTATTATTATTATTAGTAGTAGTAGTAGTGGCAGTAGTAGGGCTTTAGGGCACTCAATGACTATGGTTATTAGCGCCCGAACAACAAGGATTTAAAAGGGAATTAAAAAGCGAGGCACCAAGCTTGCACATTAAAAACAAACATCTGGCTAAAACAGTGTCAGCAGCTGTGGAACACAGAACTATATAATGTGTAATAGTACAGTGCCACCAATAAACGATGCCACCAGGTTGTTAAACAAATAAAAGACACACTGGCAACACGTAAAAAAAATCATACACGGTAGCTCATACCAACCTGATGCATAAAATTTAAAACTCGTTCCACAGGTTGAGTTTCACGGACCTCTGGCCCAAAAAAGGACGGCCTGTGTCCCCGTCGGGCTCCTCAGATAGGCAGGATCCGGTAGACGCTCTACGGTCCGTAGAGCGTGAACGGGACTTTGGTTTATCCGCCGCCTTGTGCTTCTTATGGGAACGCTCACGAGAGGCGGCGACAGGCGGTGGACTAGGTTACGGCGGGCGTACGGTTTTTGAAGGAGGGTCAGCTGAAGTGGAAGCTTTCGAAGCCGGCGGTGCAGGTCGTTCAGGCAAGACGGCAGAGGTGAGCGACAGTTCCGATTGAATGGACGCTTCAGCAACCGGTGCAGTTTGAAGGTCAACAGAGGCACCAGGGTTGCGGCGAACAGCAGAGTCGTAGCCTAAGGTGATTGTAGGCTGAAGCTGCTGATAGCGGCGCCGGACCTGCGGAGAAGTTAGATGTTCCTTGATTCTTAATTCCTGAATGGTTTTTTTTCCTCTAAAAATCGTGGACATTGCCGTGAACTAGCGGAATGGCTCCCGCGGCAGTGAACGCAGCAAGAGTCTCGTGAACAGACACCTTCATCATGAGCAGGCTGGCCGCACCGTTCACAGGTGGCATCAAACGTGCACCGAGTTTGCGTATGACCGAACCGTTGGCACTGAAAACAGCGCATTGGGTTCGGCACATACGGCCGCACAGAGACGCGTTCACATCCACAATACATGGTTTGGGGTATTGTGGTGCCCTTAAAAGTTAGAAATACCGTACGCAATGCCACTGATTGCCCATCACGCTTGCCGAGCAGGCGGTACGCTTGGCACACACCTTGTCAGATAAATTGGTGACAATATCTACCTCGGAAAGACCGTATAAACAAGAGGTAGTTACTACGCCTCTACAGGTGTTCAAAAACTTGTGGGGAGCCACGGTAACGGGGGTAGGAACCCAACAAACTAGCTTTCAAAAGTTTCTTTGACTGGTCTGCCGTCTTCGTTTCAACTAAAAGCGTACCGTCGCGCGTTCTGGTGGCATTGGTCACTTTACCGCAAATCCTGTCAATCTCGCATTGTATATAAAACGGACTGATATCTCGCATAGTTTTCTTTTCGCCGACCAAAGTCGCAACTAAAAAGCGGTCAAATGAAGCGGATTTGCGCGGAGATAGCATTATGAAGAGACCCCCTTTCGGAACCGTCGGCGTCAGCCGGCCAGCCGGGGGTAGAGAAAAGAGACAACAAAATACTTTCCGGACTGTGCCGCCTGGTAGACCCCTACCAGACCGATCTCAAAGAGTACGTCAGAAGGAGTTACCCTCTAGCTACTACTGCTGGTCCATACGGGTAAGCCCTTCACCATGTTCAACCCGGCTTTAAGCCCCTATCACAGGTATAAGCACCTGTGGCTCCCCACTTTAGGCCATGCTGCGTAATGATGCAGGCATGGATTCAGGGGACTTGTGGTTGATTACACCGGGTTTCCGTTAGCGGTAACACGACAGGGCCGTGATTCTAACACAACGAACAGCGTTCGTCGGGAGATTAAAACGGACCGGGCTCGCAAGGAAGCTACGTGGGTGTACATAACGGTATGGAAGGGCTCCGCACCTAAGGCTTACAATTTGGGGCAGTAGGAAGGGTCCACTCAACCTTCACGCCTGAGACCTCCGAAGAACACACATGTTGGAAGCCGCGCTGGAACCGTGGGGCAGGAACCACGGAGATAGAAGAAAGATCCCTGTTGGTGAGTCAGGAGTTAATAAATCTAATATGTAGGGAATAAGCCTAGAGGAGGAAGATGGGGCGAGTAAACTCGCACCCACAAGAACAGACACAAACAAATGCGCACAGACACATGTGCACACTAACACAACAGTGGCTCAGTTGGTGGCGATGGGGATGATGAAATGGCGGCGAGTTGCTCAGGAAGCCTCAGGTGCGCCAAACCTGTACCTACCATAGTAGGCCCCTAGGGGGGGGGGCCCAGACCCCATTGAAAATGAGAAGGTATACACAACAGTTGTAGTGATGAATAAAACATTACTGCTGTCACCAAAGTAATTTGCGAACACTATTAAGTGACATATAGAGAAAGTCATAATTGTAGATTGAATTGCCAGCAAGACTACACAAATAGCCTCTCCTCAGTTGACCTGGAGATGGAACATCAGCAGACTAGTCTCATCAAATGAAAACTATCATTGAAAGAGAAATGATCTAAAATTGTTAGCAGAAATATCGAGGTATTTTTCTCCCAAAAAACCAACCATGTAGTTTACTACTGCCCAGCAGAAGCAAAGAACTGTAGAATATTATACCGTAGCTTGGCTACCAAGTATTCAAAAAGCTTCAGGAAGGTGACCAAGAGAAAGACTGTTCTCCTCCATAGAATGCATCCACATAACCAACATCACAGAGGTGAAATTACTTGCTTGCCCACCATATAGACTACTTACCTTTGTGCAATTATTTCACATTCCCAAAGATAAGAAATCCAATGCATAGTAAAAAGGTTTCCAGCCCTCCAGAAGTTGTTACACCAAATGAAAATTGTAATTACAGTCCTTGAAGAAAACAAAAGTATCAGGATTGCTTGCTTAAGTGGTTTGTGAGTAAAATGGGAAGATGTCAGGAGTGTAGTAGCAATTACTTTAAAAAATGTAACAGTCCTGGTGATTTTACTACTGTTAGGCTCATTTCACAATTAAAAGTGCATGACTTTGCATCCATGTTATTTAAAGGAGGCATTCAGAGATAGTTGCAATGCAGTGCATGGGTACACAAACTCTAAACTTTAAGCTTATATTATGTACATAGAGGAAGAGGTCTACATTTCTTTCTCCAGGCATTGCCAGCTTATGAACAGCATAGGATTCATGAATATAACTCCGGAGTTTGCATCTGTCATTGATTGCTGTAAAGTTAGTGACAGAAAGGCCACTTACATCCTGGCAGCTGCTGCAAAATCAATGAGAGAAGTTGCAGATAAATTGGCCATAAATAAAGCACTGAGGAATACACTGTAAAAATACAGCATCAGAAATCAAGGAAAGTTTTGCACCAAAGATAGCATTAACTGTGTACTTGATGATACAAACTGCACAGTCAACAACAAGATAACAGATGCAACCACATTTAAAACTTGCTCAACTACCACATATCCAAAACCATTATATTCACAAGTGGACTAAGCATTTTTTTGGATTTCAATACTCCATTTATTTTTTGTGTTTACTTCCCATTCCCAAAAATAAGAAATCCCATGCATAGAAAAAGCTTTCCAACCCTCAAGAAGCTGCTATTTATTTTCTGACAACACAGGACCCATTAAAGAAAAGGCCTATGTATATGTCTCATAGTTATCAACATGTCTTCAAGCATAGATGGGAGTTCATATGATTTTCATATTTAATACGCATTCCTAGTATATATTGTCTGTTTAAACACAAAGTAAGACCACATCATCTTACTAAATTATGTAAGCACTTATTTTAAACAAAATTACTTGAATACAGTTAGTAACATAGACCAGCTAAAGTTAACTCAAATAACAATGCATTTATCTTCTGAATTATATCACCATCATTGACCTGAACGGCAATGAATTAAAGTCTCATTATAATAAAATTTTATAATGGCACTTGTCAAAATATGACTGTATAACACCTGGATGTGTTTCATATTAAGTTTAACATTGTTGAAAGCAACATGCCATGTTGCTCCTTCTTGCACCAATGGCTCTGATTACTTCTATTTAAACGCCTTGTTGCTCCTTCTTGCACCAATGGTTCTGATTACTTCTATTTAAAGAGGTTAAAGCACTGATGATGTCCTGAGTTGTGCTGTGCTCCTCATTTAATTAGTCTAAATACTAACTGCACAAACTCAAAACACTTCTCATGCACAGCTATACCAATATAATTTGCTACTAGCACAAGGTCTATTGGTCTGAACATTTAACAAAATGGCTAGCTAATTGAAAATATATTAAGCCTCTATCAGAGGCTGTATAACAAGAGGGATGGCATACAATGCATCCTCCAGGGATATTGCTGTCATAGAGGTGCTGTGTCAGCTCGACCTGATTAATAAACAGAAGCACAGAGTGCAGCAGCAAGTTAGGGTGAATCAGAGGGCAACTTTATAGATTTATTTAGAAATTTCTTGAGCCATTATTCATAACCGTAATCTGAAATTCTGAACACATAAAGAGGATTAAATGGAGATCATGCTCATATTTAAAAATTATAATTACATTAGTACTAACTATAAAAAATTAATTGTATACTTAATAATTGTAATGTAATGTGCAGTGAGTTGATGTTTTAATAAAAGGGGAATATACAAGGGTCGCTCTAAAGGTTTTAGACTACACTGTTTTGTTTACAATAAAGAAAAAACAATTCCACTGGTATCTTGCACAGTTCTTTGTTAGTCTAAAGTTTTCGTTTAAGTTTCAAGATATTTCTCAGAACCCCACTCCCTCATTCCTTCCTGTGATAACATTTTCAATTGGTTTGCAGAATTTAGAAATGATGATGATAGTGTTTAAGGGCGCTCAACTGCCGAGGTCATAAGCGCCCTTATGATTAAAACTTGGCAATAGCCAGTAAGAAAATACCAAACAAAAAAGTAAACACAAATAAAAGAGCTAACACAGTTGAAACGGAAGTAACAGAAACGTCCAGCCCTCTAACCAGAGCTGGATATAAAACTCCATCTAAAATCAACACATTAAAACCAAAAGAGTTTAAAAAACCGCTATCACACTAAAACGTCAAGGTAAAAGAAAGTTTTGCTAAAAATTTAAAAACCCTGTCCACTGCTCTTGGGTCATCTGCCAGGACCTCAGCAAGAGAGGCCGGCATGCCCATAGATGACCGAATGTGTGCCAGGTGACCACACTCCAGCAACACATGACGAACTGTCTGTGCCTCCCCACAGAGCGCACAGACAGGAGCAGGTTCACGTTTAAAAAGGTAACTGTGAGTAAAAATACAGTGGCCAATTCTTAGCCGAGCTAGTACTACCTCCTCCCGGCGGAATAAACGAGAGGAGGTTACCCAGTTGACAGGGAGGTCCTTCACCTCTCGCAGCTTATTACCACGGAGAGCCGACCACTCCGCATGCCAAGTCGAAAAAACGGCTCTCCGTACAGCCACTCTAAAATCTTCTGCTGTTGAATGGGTAATCGTAACACTGGGCGCTGTGACTGCCGATTTCGCTGCCAAATCCGCCGTGTCATTCCCTGGCAAGCCAACGTGTCCAGGAATCCATGCGCACTCCACATTAAAACCAGAAGCGTGCAAAATGTGGAGAACGTCCTGGATGCGCTGCACCAAAGGATGGTAATTGTACAGCTCACGAATGCTCTGAAGGGCACTAAGGGAATCACTAAGAATAAGGCAGTCACCTAATTTTCGACGTCGAATATACAGAAGGGCTTGATAAATAGCATATAGCTCGGCAGAATATATAGATGTGCAACTAGGCAAACCGTAAGTAGAAGTTGCGGTGCCAGTTACAAAGGCACATCCAACACCGTCGGGGCTCTTACTACCATCGGTGTAAATACAAATACGGCCACTGTATTTGGATAAAAATTCTAAAAAGCAACGACGAATACTATCAAGAGGCGTAACAGATTTCCCGTAGAGCGTCATCCCGAGATCGACATGGGAGGCAGCGCGTAACCAAGGGGGGTGTATACTCTCTCCCTTGGATAACAGCCGAGGAATGTCAACATGGTGCTGGCGTAGAAGCTCACGGAAACGAAAACCTGCTGGCCTGGGGCTCAGAGAGCGGAGGCAGTATCGCTCGTGCAGCTCAGGGGAGAAAAACGCGTGATAAGTTGGATGCCCAGGCATACACTTCAGCCCACAGCCATAATTAGCAAGCAGGACATCACGCCGACAACGCAGAGGAGGTTCTCCCGATTCGGCGTAGAGGCTAACAACTGGGCTCGTTGGAAAAGCTCCAACGGCCACACGGATGCCCTGGTTATGGACTGTGTCTAACCTTCTGAGCACTGAAGGTCGAGCTGAAGAATACACAATGCTGCCATAGTCCAACTTCGAACGAATCACAGCACGATAAAGACGGAGCAATGTCGTCCGATCCGCACCCCAAGACTTGCCACTTAGTATCCGTAAAAGATTTAGAGAACGGTCACATCGTGCTCTAAGCTGTGCTATTTGTGGTGCCCAACAAAGTTTCCGATCGAAGATCAAACCAAGGAATCTCGCCTCGTCTGCGAAAGGAAGTAAATCTGGCCCGAGTCGAAGAGACGGCGGCATATGCCACTTACGGCGCCAGAAGTTAACGCAGACTGTCTTCTCAGCGGAGAAACGAAAACCGTGTTTCGAGCTCCATGCATAGAGATTGTCCAAACACCGCTGGAGACGGCGTTCCAAAAACGGTGTACGCTGAGAAGTACAGAAGATGGCAAAGTCGTCCACGAATAAACAGGAAGAGACACCTTGAGGCACACATAGTGATATGGAATTTATCGCAATAGCAAATAGAGTCACGCTGAGTACCGAGCCCTGCGGCACTCCGTTCTCTTGAATAAAATGGTTAGAAAAAACCGAACCCACCCTCACTCGAAAAACGCGGTCCCGCATAAACTCCTGAATGACCAACGGTAGGCGTCCACGTATGTTCCAGTTGTGCAGAGAACGCAATATTCCCGCCCGCCAACACGTGTCCTAGGCCTTCTCGAGGTCAAAAAATATCCCAACTGTGGGGCTGTTCTTAAGAAACCCGTCCATAATCTGAGTTGACAGAGAGACAAGGTGGTCAGCAGTTGAACGTCGTCGTCGAAAGCCACACTGGATGTTCGTCAGAAGATTGTGGGATTCCAGTCACCACACCAACCGTCCATTGATCATGCGTTCCATCACCTTGCACACGCAACTGGTGAGGGAAATAGGACGGTAACTGGAAGGAAGATGGCGGTCCTTTCCAGGTTTAAGAATGGGTATGATGGTGGCCTCCCGCCACTTGTCTGGAAAAATGCCATCAACCCAGACACGATTATAGACCTCGAGTAGGAAATCTTTGCCATCAGGAGAGAGATGTTGCAACATTTGGACGTGGATACCATCTGGACCTGGTGCTGAGTGTCGTGAAGAGGAGAGTGCATTGTCTAGCTCTGCCAGGGTGAAAAGGCGATTATAATCCTCAAGGTTGCCAGAAAGAAACGAGAATTCTTGAGATTCCACCTGGTTCTTAACTGTAAGAAACTCAGGGGAATAGTTGCCTGAGCTAGACACCTCAGCGAAAGCACTGCCTAAAGTATTCGCCACGTCAAATGTATCAACAACAGCTCCGGTAGGTGTTTTGAGACCGGCGATGGGCATATGGTTCGGTTTCCCAGCCACACGTCTTAACTTATCCCATACGACAGAGGAAGGTGTATGTCGATTAAAGGAACCCACGAATTTATTCCATGACATCTTTTTGCTATCCTTAATAACCCGCCTAGAATGTGCACGCATCCGTTTATAGTGTATCAGGTTATCCAGTGTAGGAAAACGCTGGAAAACCCGTAGAGCTCGTCTGCGAGCGCGAATAGCATCCCGACAGTCAGCGGTCCACCAAGGTACCGGAAATCGACGGCTGTAGCCAGTCGAACGCGGAATGGATTGCTCTGCAGCAGAAAGAATGGTCCCTGTAAGATGTTCGACCAAGTGGTTCACAGAGTCGTGCTCTTTGTAGCTAAATTCAGCCAAGTGGGAGTACAGTTCCCAGCTGGCGTGGTCTAGGCGCCAACTAGGTAAACGGGTGGAACATACAACGGGTGTCAAGACACTAATACGACAAGGAAAGTGGTCACTAGAATGCAAATCCGAGATGATATTCCAGCATAAGGTGACTGCCAGCTGAGGGGAACAAATTGCAATGTCAATGTGTGAAAAACTATGAAATGCGTCAGATGGAAAGGTGGGCTCTCCGGTGTTCAAGAGAGCAAGATTCTGACTATCCAAGAAGTCTTTAAGTAGCGTACCTCTCGCACAAGCCCGAGGAGAGCCCCAAAGAGGGTGATGGGCATTCACGTCGCCTACCAATAAAAAGGGTGGTGGCAACTGCGAAATGAGGTGTTCTAAGTCGCTGTGCGAGAGGTCCGCAGATGGAGGCAAATAGATACTGCAAATGGTGAATGAAGCGGAGGGTAGCTTAATGCTGACAGCAACGGACTGGATTGCAGATTGTATGGGTACGCAGTTGGCAAAAATATCATCTCGAATAAGCATCATAGTGCCCCCATGTGCCGGGACACCGTCCTCCGGGGATAAATCACATCGTACGGAGGAGTACTGCCTGATGGTAACGGTGTCCTGTGGACGGAGCTTCGTCTCTTGTAAACATACAGCCAAGGGTTCATGCTGGCGCAGCAACAAGTCAAGCTCTGGCCGATGTGGTCGAATTCCGCGTATGTTCCAATGGAGGATAGCCATTGAGTATATTATGGGATAAGTTTCAAATCGAAAGACGCTTCTGCAGATTGGGATTAGCTGGTCGGTTCAATTTGTTCTTCTTAGGCGTTGGGCTAGTACTATTTTCAGGAGCACGATCCTGCCGTTTCCGCACTGTCCCTCTGGCAGTGGCGGCAGAATCCTCCTGGTCCATCTCCTCCACAAGGGAGGTCCCTTTTTCAAGAGCAGTTTTAGGTCCAAGTAGTTCGAACCGATTGGATGTGCTGATCGGCGAAGACGGCCGTCGCCGATTCACGCCCTCCTCCCCAGATGACCCTTCAGAGGAGGATACACGTGTGGAGTTGCGTGAACTTTTCTTACCTTTAGATGACTTGGTAATAGATTGCACATTCTCTTTCAAGAAGTCTTGTCGTACATACTTGGTCTTAAACTGTTTTTCCGGGGCAGAAGACGTCGTGAATTTACCAACTTTAGTTCCAGAGGTCGAGGCTTTCGGTGACAACTGTGCAGGACTATTCTGTAAGCTAGCGGATTTGGCAGATGTTGATACCAACTTGGGTGTAGGTGCCGAAGGCTTTGGCAGCGCTTGGGCTAAAATAACCTTTTCCGCAATTGTAGCCCCGTTCATATCGCCGGTCTGTGTTGCGATTTCCCGACGCGGTACCGGTTTAGCTGCAACTGAGCTATAGGTACCGGACCTCGGGGCAGAGGGTTGGCGGAGTCGCAGGAGCTTCCGGGCTTCCAAGAAGGACACCTTCTCTTTCACCCGTATCTCCTGGATCGCTCGTTCCTCTGCAAAACGGCGGCAGTCTCGGGAACTAGATGGGTGTTCCCCGTTACAGTTCACACACGATGGAGCTGAAGCACAAGCCCCATCGTGGGAGATGTCACCGCAGTGGACGCAGGTGGACTTGCCGGTACACAACTCACTAGTGTGACCAAAACGTTGGCATTTAAAGCACCTCAGCGGATTGGGTATATAAGGCCTAACTTCGATGGCTTCATACCCTGCCCTAATCTTTTGAGGCAGTTCAACCCGATCAAAAGTAAGAAACAGGGTACGAGTAGGCAGGAATTCACCGTTGATCTTACGTTGTACCCGATAAACAGCTGAGACACCCTGAGTCGCAAGATTTTCTTGGATCTCCTCAATGGACAAACCGTCCAACGCGCGGGTTGTTATTACACCGCGGGAGGAGTTCAGCGACTTGTGCACCTCGACCTTCACTGGATAGCTGGCTAACATGGTGGCTTTAAGTATTCTTGCAGCTTGCGAGGCGGAGTTGGCTTCGACAAGAAGTGTACCATTGCGAGCTCGAACGCAGGATTTAACAGGACCAGCAATGGCATCGAGACCCTTTTGGATAGTAAAAGGGCTCACCGTAAGGAACTTCTTACCTTCCTCTGTCCTATGAATAACCAAGTAGCGAGGACCACATGACTCGACTACTTCCTTTCCAACGTCTTTATTTGAAATCGGGGGTTTAAGTTTTGGTGCCATAAAAAAAAAATTGTATAAATTCATCCCCCAGTGCTCCCCACCCACCACGGAGCCCAACGAGGGGTGACCCCACTGGGGTGACAGGGCTACACAGGGGATATAGCGGGCTCGCCGTCCCACTCACCCTGGAGTTCGGTGTAATACCTAGTCCTGGCCGATTGACTAGGGTTGGGTTAGTCCCTAGCCTCCCGTTTAGGCAAATCAGAAACCAAAGCGGTGTATTAGGCTGCGCACCCTCCCCAGTTACTGAAAGACAGAAGCCCAGGCTCAGGTACGCAACCCTCAACCAACCAGGATATTCCTCTTCACCGACACGGGTCTCCACGCACGGCCTACACGTGGGTGGGCATTTTGACCTTCTGGCTCCCTCACCACTCTGAGGTTGCCCACAGAGGGAGTCAAGGTGGCTCGGGACCCCGGTTGCGCCTAACCCGTACCTACCGTAGTAGGCCCCTGGGGGGCAGAATTTAGAAGGGGTCATATATCCCTTAAAGATGAAGACAGGAGTAACCGAGGACATCAGTACTGTGGAAAAAATGGTGAAAGAACATTCTCTGTCATATTCTGCGACATCAAGGTAAACTTATAGTATATCAGGTAATGTCACAAAAATATTCTATGGTTTCCTGAGGGTCAGCAGAGTTTTACTTTTATCTTGTCATGATGATGATGATGATGATAATGGTGTTTAAGGGCGCTCAACTGCCGACGTCATAAGCGCCCTTATGATTAAAACTTGGCAATAGGCAGTAAGAAAATACCAAAAAAAAAAAAAAAAAAAAAAAAAAAAAAAAAAAAAAAAAGTAAACACAAGTAAAAGAGCTAACACAGTTGAAACGGAAGTAACAGAACTGTCCAGCCCTCTAACCAGAGCTGGATATAAAACTCCATCTAAAATCAGCACATTAAAACCAAAAGAGTTTAAAAAAAACTGCTATCTCACTAAAACGTCAAGGTAAAAGAAACTTTTGCTAAAAATTTAAAAACCCTGTCCACTGCTCTTGGGTCATCTGCCAGGACCTCAGCAAGAGAGGCCGGCATGCCCATAGATGACCGAATGTGTGCCAGGTGACCACACTCCAGCAACACATGACGAACTGTCTGTGCCTCCCCACAGAGCGCACAGACAGGAGCAGGTTCACGTTTAAAAAGGTAACTGTGAGTAAAAATACAGTGGCCAATTCTTAGCCGAGCTAGTACTACCTCCTCCCGGCGCAATAAACGAGAGGAGGTTACCCAGTTGACAGGGAGGTCCTTCACCTCTCGCAGCTTATTACCACGGAGAGCCGACCACTCCGCATGCCAAGTCGAAAAAACGGCTCTCCGTACAGCCACTCTAAAATCTTCTGCTGTTGAATGGGTAATCGTAACACTGGGCGCTGTGACTGCAGATTTCGCTGCCAAATCCGCCGTGTCATTCCCTGGCAAGCCAACGTGTCCAGGAATCCATGCGCACTCCACATTAAAACCAGAAGCGTGCAAAATGTGGAGAACGTCCTGGATGCGCTGCACCAAAGGATGGTAATTGTACAGCTCACGAATGCTCTGAAGGGCACTAAGGGAATCACTAAGAATAAGGCAGTCACCTAATTTTCGACGTCGAATATACAGAAGGGCTTGATAAATAGCATATAGCTCGGCAGAATATATAGATGTGCAACTAGGCAAACCGTAAGTAGAAGTTGCGGTGCCAGTGACAATGGCACATCGATTCACCGTCGGGGCTCTTACTACCATCGGTGTAAATACAAATACGGCCACTGTATTTGGATAAAAATTCTAAAAAGCAACGACGAATACTATCAAGAGGCGTAACAGATTTCCCGTAAAGCGTCATCCCGAGATCGACATGGGAGGTAGCGCGTAACCAAGGGGGGTGTATACTCTCTCCCTTGGATAACAGCCGAGGAATGTCAACATGGTGCTGGCGTAGAAGCTCACGGAAACGAAAACCTGCTGGCCTGGGGCTCAGAGAGCGGAGGCAGTATCGCTCGTGCAGCTCAGGGGAGAAAAACGCGTGATAAGTTGGATGCCCAGGCATACACTTCAGCCTACAGCCATAATTAGCAAGCAGGACATCACGCCGACAACGCAGAGGAGGTTCTCCCGATTCGGCGTAGAGGCTAACAACTGGGCTCGTTGGAAAAGCTCCAACGGCCACACGGATGCCCTGGTTATGGACTGTGTCTAACCTTCTGAGCACTGAAGGTCGAGCTGAAGAATACACAATGCTGCCATAGTCCAACTTCGAACGAATCACAGCACGATAAAGACGGAGCAATGCCGTCCGATCCACACCTCAAGATTTGCCACTTAGTATCCGTAAAAGATTTAGAGAACGGTCACATCGTGCTCTAAGCTGTGCTATTTGTGGTGCCCAACAAAGTTTCCGATCGAAGAGCAAACCAAGGAATCTCGCCTCGTCTGCGAAAGGAAGTAAATCTGGCCCGAGTCGAAGAGACGGCGGCATTTGCCACTTACGGCGCCAGAAGTTAACGCAGACTGTCTTCTCAGCGGAGAAACGAAAACCGTGTTTCGAGCTCCAAGCATAGAGATTGTCCAAACACCGCTGGAGACGGCGTTCCAAAAATGGTGTACGCTGAGAAGTACAGAAGATGGCAAAGTCGTCCACGAATAAACAGGAAGAGACACCTTGAGGCACACATAGTGATATGGAATTTATCGCAATAGCAAATAGAGTCACGCTGAGTACCGAGCCCTGCGGCACTCCGTTCTCTTGAATAAAAGCCCACCCTCACTCGAAAAACGCGGTCCCGCATAAACTCCTGAATGACCAACGGTAGGCGTCCACGTATGTTCCAGTTGTGCAGAGAACGCAATATTCCCGCCCGCCAACACGTGTCGTAGGCCTTCTCGAGGTCAAAAATATCCCAACTGTGGGGCTGTTCTTAAGAAACCCGTCCATAATCTGAGTTGACAGAGAGACAAGGTGGTCAGCAGTTGAACGTCGTCGTCGAAAGCCACACTGGATGTTCGTCAGAAGATTGTGGGATTCCAGCCACCACACCAACCGTCCATTGATCATGCGTTCCATCACCTTGCACACGCAACTGGTGAGGGAAATAGGACGGTAACTGGAAGGAAGATGGCGGTCCTTTCCAGGTTTAAGAATGGGTATGATGGTGGCCTCCCGCCACTTGTCTGGAAAAATGCCATCAACCCAGACACGATTATAGACCTCGAGTAGGAAATCTTTGCCATCAGGAGAGAGATGTTGCAACATTTGGACGTGGATACCATCTGGCCCTGGTGCTGAGTGTCGTGAAGAGGAGAGTGCATTGTCTAGCTCTGCCAGGGTGAAAAGGCGATTATAATCCTCAATGTTGCCAGAAAGAAACGAGAATTCTTGAGATTCCACCTGATTCTTAACTGTAAGAAACTCAGGGGAATAATTGCCTGAGCTAGACACCTGAGCGAAAGCACTGCCTAAAGTATTCGCCACGTCAAATGTATCAACAATAGCTCCGGTAGGTGTTTTGAGACCGGCGATGGGCATATGGTTCGGTTTCCCAGCCACACGTCTTAACTTATCCCATACGACAGAGGAAGGTGTATGTCGATTAAAGGAACCCACGAATTTATTCCATGACATCTTTTTGCTATCCTTAATAACCCGCCTAGAATGTGCACGCATCCGTTTATAGTGTATCAGGTTATCCAGTGTAGGAAAACGCTGGAAAACCCGTAGAGCTCGTCTGCGAGCGCGAATAGCATCCCGACAGTCATCGGTCCACCAAGGTACCGGAAATCGACGGCTGTACCCAGTCGAACGCGGAATGGATTGCTCAGCAGCAGAAAGAATGGTCCCTGTGAGATGTTCGACCAAGTGGTTCACAGAGTCGTGCTCTTCGTAGCTAAATTCAGCCAAGTGGGAGTACAGTTCCCAGCTGGCGTGGTCTAGGCGCCAACTGGGTAAACGGGTGGAACATACAACGGGTGTCAAAACACTAACACGACAAGGAAAGTGGTCACTAGAATGCAAATCCGAGATGATATTCCAGCATAAGGTGACTGCTAGCTGAGGGGAACAAATTGCAATGTCAATGTGTGAAAAACTATGAAAGGCGTCAGAAAGAAAGGTGGGCTCTCCGGTGTTCAAGAGAGCAAGATTCTGACTATCCAAGAAGTCTTTAAGTAGCGTACCTCTCGCACAGGCCCGAGGAGAGCCCCAAAGAGGGTGATGGGCATTCACGTCGCCTACCAATAAAAAGGTGGTGGCAACTGCGAAATGAGGTGTTCTAAGTCGCTCTACGAGAGGTCCGCAGATGGAGGCAAATAGATACTGCAAATGGTGAATAAAGCGGAGGGTAGCTTAATGCTGACAGCAACGGACTGGATTGCAGATTGTATGGGTACGGAGTTGGCAAAAATATCATCTCGAATAAGCATCATAGTGCCCCCATGTGGCGGGACACCGTCCTCCGGGGATAAATCACATCGTACGGAGGAGTACTGCCTGATGGTAACGGTGCCCTGTGGACGGAGCTTCGTCTCTTGTAAGCATACAGCCAAGGGTTCATGCTGGCGTAGCAACAAGTCAAGCTCTGGTCGATGTGGTCGAATTCCGCGTATGTTCCAATGGAGGATAGCCATTGGGTATATTATGGGATAAGTTTCAAATCGAAAGACGCTTCTGCAGATTGGGATTAGCTGGTCGGTTCAATTTGTTCTTCTTAGGCGTTGGGCTAGTACTATTTTCAGGAGCACGATCCTGCCGTTTCCGCACTGTCCCTCTGGCAGTGGCGGCAGAATCCTCCTGGTCCATCTCCTCCACAAGGGAGGTCCCTTTTTCAAGAGCAAATTTCGGTCCGAGAAGTTCGAACCGATTGGATGTGCTGATCGGCGAAGACGGCCGTCGCCGATTCACGCCCTCCTCCCCAGATGACCCTTCAGAGGAGGATACACGTGTGGAGTTGCGTGTACTTTTTTTACCCTTAGATGACTTGGTAGAAGATTGCACATTCTCTTTCAAGAAGTCTTGTCGTACATACTTGGTCTTAAACTGTTTTTCCGGGGCAGAAGACGTCGTGAATTTACCAGCTTTAGTTCCCGAGGTCGAGGCTTTCGGTGACAAGTGTGCAGGACTATTCTGTAAGCTGGCGGATTTGGAGATGTTGATACCAACTTGGGTGTAGGTGTCGAATGCTTTGGCAGCGCTTGGGCTAAAATAACCTTTTCCGCAATTGTAGCCCCGTTCATATCGCCAGTCTGTGTTGCGATTTCCCGACGCGGTACCGGTTTAGCTGCAACTGAGCTATAGGTACCGGACCTCGGGGCAGAGGGTTGGCGGAGTCGCAGGAGCTTCCGGGCTTCCAAGAAGGACACCTTCTCTTTCACCCGTATCTCCTGGATCGCTCGTTCCTCTGCAAAACGGGGGCAGTCTCGGGAACTAGATGGGTGTTCCCCGTTACAGTTCACACACGATGGAGCTGAAGCACAAGCCCCATCGTGGGAGATGTCACCGCAGTGGACGCAGGTGGACTTGCCGGTACACAACTCACTAGTGTGACCATAACGTTGGCATTTAAAGCACCTCAGCGGATTGGGTATATAAGGCCTAACTTCGATGGCTTCATACCCTGCCCTAATCTTTTGAAGGAGGTCAACCCGATCAAAAGTAAGAAACAGGGTACGAGTAGGCAGGAATTCACCGTTGATCTTACGTTGTACCCGATAAACAGATGAGACACCCTGAGTCGCTAGATTTTCTTGGATCTCCTCAATGGACAAACCGTCCAACGCGCGGGTTGTTACTACACCGCGGGAGGAGTTCAGCGACTTGTGCACCTCGACCTTCACTGGATAGCTGGCTAACATGGTGGCTTTAAGTATCCTTGCAGCTTGCGAGGCGGAGTTGGCTTCGACAAGAAGTGTACCATTGCGAGCTCGAACGCAAGATTTAACCGGACCAGCAATGGCATCGAGACCCTTTTGGATAGTAAAAGGGCTCACCGTAAGGAACTTCTTACCTTCCTATGTCCTATGAATAACCAAGTAGTGAGGACCACATGACTCGACTACTTCCTTTCCAACGTCTTTATTTAAATTAAGGGGTTTTAGTTTTGGTGCCATAAAAAAAATGGTATAAATTCATCCCCCAGTGCTCCCCACCCACCACGGAGCCCAACGAGGGGTCACCCCACTGGGGCGACAGGGCTACACAGGGGATATAGCGGGCTCGCCGTCCCACTCACCCTGGAGTTCGGTGTAATACCTAGTCCTGGCCGATTGACTAGGGGTGGGTTAGTCCCTAGCCTCCCGTTTAGGCAAATCAGAAACCAAAGCGGTGTATTAGGCTGCGCACCCTCCCCAGTTACTGAAAGACAGAAGCCCAGGCTCAAGTACGCAACCCTCAACCAACCAGGATATTCCTTTTCACCGACACGGGTCTCCACGCACGGCCTACACGTGGGTGGGCATTTTGACCTTCTGACTCCCTCACCACTCTGAGGCTGCCCACAGAGGGAGTCAAGGTGGCTCGGGAGCCTGGGTGCGCCTAACCCGTACCTACCGTAGTAGGCCCCTGGGGGGTTTTATCTTGTCAGACTACATACAACTCCACACAAGCTCAAAATGGCACCTGAGTGGAATGGTCCATGAAATGCTCCAGAGATTCAATAATGGTAGCTCTTGCTGTGTTTATAAGATGATAACAGTTGATGACATCCAGATTTAGTAGAACAATCCTGATACAAAATGCCAATCTTTCCTAATCATAATCTGCCTGATGGAAAATAACATTCATTTGAAGGCAAATCAGGAATTTTAGGTGTCAACTTAACATTTAGGCTTTTTAGGTACAATGAAATTCACATATTCTGCTTCAGGAAATCTGAAACAAATTTATAGCTTGAAATTTCTTAAATAGCAAGAAAGAAATAAGTTAAAACTTAAAAATTTGTGCCCATAAACTGTTTGAAGAAATGTGGCTTGCATAGAAAATGGCAATGCAGTAGATGAAGCCATTGGGGAAAGTGGAGCTGACTGGGTACTAAAAGTAATGAACATTGACAGAAATTATGAAGCCTTCATCAAAATGAAACCGATTGCTGCAACCTGGGATTTGAGCAACCCTGAGGGGTATGTATTTGCTGAAGCTAAAAGAGCAGGGAAAGGATAACCATTTCACTTCCTCCAATTAAGAGTGCATCTATGATGCAAGTGATTCAAGAGGTAGTAAGCGTTAGGTGCGAGACCTGAATTAACATTCTAAAAGCTGTGGTAGTTTTGAACTAATAAGGTATTCTTGTATGCAGCTCTAGATATGAAGCTGGAAGTATTCAAGCTAAATTTGTTGAAAATCTCTCTAGATTTCAGACCAGCATACTGCTGTTCTCTGGAAATGCAGCAGGGCTTCACCTATAACCTAGGATATACGGCACATTCTACTCAGGGACTCTCATATTTTACGTAAATTTTCTTCAGTCAAAGCAGTAGCTCTGCTGAGTACCTTCCTATTCCTATGGTGTCTATTGTTTTAAGAGACTGCAAGAAAACACCTCCTCCAAGAACATGGTTCAAGAAGTGAAAAATAAAGTGGAAATGGAGAGGACATGTTTTAAGGCTACAAGGGAACAAATGGACATAGATAATGACAACATGGGATGTGCGAAAAGAGAAGTTGAACATTTAAGAGTCAGATGGGCTGAGTCCTTCACACATTGGAGCAGAGAAGCACAGTGCAGGACAGGGCAAAAGGAGCTGGAAAGGCAACCAGAAAGACTAACACCAATGAGTAAAGTCAACACGTCAAGTGAATAAAGCGCTAATTATGTGAAGAAGGGCTGTGACAATTGGATAATGTAGTGTTAATTAAATGAAGTGTACAAACTACATCCATGTGGACTATTAGCTCACCACATGAGAAAAGTGGATATATGAGTTTTTCATCAAGCAGGAGGCACCAGCTCTTCAAGGATCACCAGCAGGCTATTTCATTCATTCATTCAATAATGTTTACTGTGGTCCATGACTGTCTAAAATGTGTAAATATTTATATACAAATTCATTCTGCAATGCAAATATTAACATTATTTCTTGCATTCGTCCTTAATATTGTGCTTTCCAAAATATTTTGCAGTTATTTTTATTTTGTACATTCCTTAATGTGCTTTCAAAAAAAGAGCAAAATTATTCTTGGTTATATACTGCAATAAAAGCAGTGAAACTTATTATCCACAAATCAAATGGCTTTACCTTTCACCTTACAATGTTGAAAAACATTAATATTTACCTCCTAAACATATATGACCCTTACATTATGCCTAAATTGGATATGGCACCCCTTTATCTCAATGGGGTCAAAATACCCCATATCCAAGGAAGCCACGGGGGGGGGGGGAATATCCCAGGTTACAGGTAACCTGAGAGGATGGTAAGAAACGCGTAGAATGACTGGAATTTCAGTAAACTGTAATGTGACCATTCTTAGACAAAAATCTTCATGTGAATTGCCATCTTAGCATGTTGTTTCCTTTCTGAACTCTACATAAAATAATCTTCTGACCCACTAAAATTATCCATGAAAAGCAGTGGCACGAAACATTCCCCCCTCATTTTCCTACTAGTGGAAACCATATGAAAATGTTTAGCCATTATGTTGGACACACTGATAGCTTGACAAATGCTAAGGATAAAATAAATTCCATCATTTCAGTGCAGTGTTTCGTATAAGTCCAGAAGGAGCCAAAAGAAATAGAAGAAGTCAGCAGGACAGCTACAGTTTGGCAACACATCAATTGCGTTTACTAGTGTGTGTCGTCATTACTGCTAACAATTTTACCACAGCACTCGGTTCAAATTAAAGTTCCATTATTTCAAAAACATGTTATACTTATTAGGACCATTTCACTATGAGAATGATTTGGGGAAGAATAAATGCAGAATTATTTACCCATACCAACTTATTTTATCAATTGCATTTTGGGATATACAGTGAAATCCTGATACAGCACTCCTTGATTTTGCATTTGCTCCTATTCTGTGTTCTTTTACAATCATTTCCATGATACACCAATATGCAAATTTAATTTCAGTTTAATGTTATTTTTGCATTTTTACCTGTTAAACTTATAATATTAGCATCTATAAAAATAGATTTTATATTTCTTTAATTTCTTAATCTCAGTTATATATGAGAAATTATTCTGACATTAAACACAAACAAAACTGACAGTACCCATAGTTGTCGCCGACTTTTGAATGAAACCAATATATTTATGCTTCAGAACATATAACAAGACATTTGGAGCAATTTGACATGCTATGCACCATTGGAAGGGCTAGGAGGGGAGGGGTATATGGAGTGCAATGGAAGGAGGCGACATGGAACCAGTCTGCTAGTTATGTATTAGAGGTGAATGTGATGTGTTGTATGCATAGGTTATTACAAAATGAAACCAGCTGTGGTTGTGAAGTTGTTAGTGGATGTCTTCGGCATTCCGGAGGAAAAGCCAACTAGGGTAGATCACATAGTTTTTGAACAGATTACATAACAGCTACATGATGAAGACACTGTTGCTGATAAGTTTATAAATTCAAACCCTATTTCTTATAGCAAATTATGGAGTGAAGATCTTTTCAAATTAGGCAGTTCTGGATCACTGTTCATTGCATGTAACACTATTTCTTTTAGGTGGCTCATTAACGAAAAAGAGCTGGTGCACTTCGCGAGCAATAGCTGCTCGAACAAGCTTGTCACATGTTACATCCAAAACACGTCTGCAGCATTTCTTCTTTTTCCCCAGTGTAGAAAACTTTCCTGTAGTTGACCACTCTTTTCTTGCACACTTTATGCTGCTCTCCGAATCACCAGTAAATTTGGTTGTTAAATTGAAGATATTGTCCAATGCAAGAGAAGATATTTTTCACAAAACTTATTGTTTATGTTAAGAACAATGGTTTTCTTGCAACTTTTTAGAGGTCTTCCTCGCTTATGTTTCATTACACTGGTATCACATGCTTCCACTATTGCTTACATACATACACTATGCTCTCCATGTGGTAACTGAAAATCATCCGATGCAATGAACGGCACAACACATGTGCATTGTCCTGAATAATGATTAAAATTCAACCAATTTCCATTTATTAATAACTCTTACTATGCTATTTCGACAACACTGCATAATGATATGAAATTTGTGCACTTCTTTCAACATATTAAAAGGAACTTTTTTTTTATAGAGAAAAGCAGTAAAATGTTCAGCAACCAATCAGAGCTGTTAAGACCTGTTGCTTTTGTTTCCAGTACCGGTGAATTATGGCTGGACAGATAATATATGAAAAAGTAACATAATTAGTGTACATAATTTTTATACTGTTTATTTTCAATATACTATGATGCGACAATGATTGTGTGTGCCGCCTGCGGTGCCATAAGCAGCCAAGCGGGCATTAAACACTAAATAAAAAAAAAAAAAAAAAAAATGATAGTGTAATGATTCTAATGATTTTAGACTGATATTAGATTTATATTTACACTTTATCTGCGTCTTCTCTTATAAATGTTACGAATTATCTTGATTTCCAATATCTTTCACCGGGAAGTAGAGTTTCCAAAGCAACTTAAGTTAGCCACAATTAAATCTATTTTTAAGAAGGGAGAGAGGGATGAAGCAATTATAGACTCATAGCTATCATTTCAGCATTTTCAAAAGTATTGGAAAAAGTAATGTATAAACAATGTGAAATTCCTAAATAAATTTAACATTACTAAATGTCAAAAGTTTTTTTAGACAAGTCCAGCAATCTAGCAGCACTAAATTTTGTGGGTAACATTTATGACATGCAAGATGAAACCAGTCGGGGTAGGAATGTTTCCACCATATCAAAGATTTTTGATATGGTGGACCATAAGATACTGTTCGATAAACTATGGAGCAGTGGGATAAGGGGCATTCCATTTAATTGGCCTAAGACCCATTTATAAGACAGAGCATAACAGGTTGAAATCGAAGTCCAGGACTTAAGAAATAAAGAGTATTACCAAAACACACTTGGACAAAAGAAATGAAACATCAGAAATTCTGCAGGGGTCAATTTTAGGCCCCCCTTCTATTTTCAATATATATTAATGATCAACCACTGTGTTTAAAGGATGTTGTTGAAGTGATGTTAACATGTTTTGTAGATGACACAAGCATATTTATAAGTGGAAAAGAGACATCTGAAAATCTGATCTCAATATAAAAATAACATCACAGTTATGCACTGTATTATCCTGGGTCAGAATTAAGAAACTTTTGGTTAAAAAAAAAAAAAAAAACGGTAGCAATTAACTTTCAAAACAAAAAGAAGAAATCAGTCACCACACCAGGGATCCAACTTGGATCTAGAACTAGAGTTGAACCGGAAACAAAATTTCTAGGGTTGTGGATAGACTCAAACATCTCATGGGATAACCATATTGAAAAGTTTGCTATAAAACTAAGCAGGGCTTGCTATACTTTGCATCAAATGAAGACACTGGTAGCTCTGGACGTAATCAAACGTCACTATTATGCTTACTTCCAATCTCATGTATTGTGTAGGTTATTTTATAGGGAAACTATGCGAGCAGCCATTTGATTTTCAAGCTTCAGAACAGAACTTGAGTTTATGATTGATATTCCAAGAGAAGATATCTGTAGGAAGGATTTCAAAGATATAAATATATTAGTGCTACCCTGTGTATATATTAAAGAAATTCTAAATTATGTACAGGCAAATCTTCACGAGTTTAGAGTTAATGTGGAAGTTCATGCACATAATACCTGAAATAAAACTAAGTTGCATCTACCTACACATAACACTAAATTGTACAAAATTTCCTTCATATATAAGTGTCTAAAATTATATAATGCCTTACCACCATATCTAAGAAACACAACAATTTAAAACTGAATTAAACAAAGCCCTACTATCAAAGCAGTTCCACAGAGTTGAATTTAATAACTATTGTTCTGATATAACTTAAAAGCCCTAGAGGATGTAGCAGCTGCATGTTGGCCATGCCATGGCCGAGGGGTCACACTACTTGTCTCTACCACAAGGCAGCCTGGGTTCAATCCCAGGTGACTGCACGAGGGATTTGTGGTGGACAAAGCAGCACAGGGGCAGGTATTCTCTGGTTTCTCCCGCCATCACATTCCACCAGTGTTCTGTCTTCATTCCTGGGTCATCAGTGTCATTGCTAAGGTGCCACAAGCAATAAGAGGACAATGAACACTATCCCCCCCCCAAAACAAAGAAAAAAAAATCTCATGATGCTGTGGAGACACTGTGCTGCTCTGCCTTCTGCTTCCAGAGACCAGGATGCTGAAAATACAAAATGCTTAATTTCATTACAAGAATGTAGCCACCTTTCAGCATAGAGCAAAACCACGGGTTGCCTCGCTGTATCATTATAATTTTGTATCACTGTATTATTACAAACTTGTGCAACTGTAATTGCATTTGACAAAACAGCATTTGCTGTTTGTTTCAAGGTGCTTCAGAACCAAGAGTTAAATTAGTGCCAGACTTTCACTTCCACATAACATTTAATCCACTTAAATTAAGTACAAACAATGAAATTAGTACTTCAATGTACATACATTTGCTTACATGCTGTAATATAATTGTTGGTTTTGTTCCATGCATACCTTCCACAATTACTTCAGGCATTGCCAGTAGCAGTCACCCATTAATGCAGAGTCACCAACATTTGATGTTCACTCAGAAATAAAGTGTTGAAAGAAATTGAGAAATCTAAAGAAAAGCAGCAGCAGATACTGGGAATATTCAGAGAGATCAACTAGAGAATAGCGAAAGAAATATATCAAGAACTTTACACATAACAAGAGACAATAACTGGAAACAATCTCACTATAATTATTCATCAAATGTTTGCTAATTTGGAAAAGAAAATAATGGAACAAAACAAACAATTGCAAAAACAAAACAAGCATTACATAAAAGATTAAATGACAGTTTCCAAACAAAAAAAAAGAATTGCAAGCTTAAAACAAAGCATTAGAAGAAAGATTAAGTGACAGTTTGAAAAATGAAAATAAAGAATTACAAAATGAAACCAAAGCATTAGAAGGAAGATTAATCAACAGTTTGCAAAACCAGAAAAAAGAATTGCAAGTCAAACAAAGTGTTAGAAGAAAGAATAAATGGCAGTTTATAAAATCAAAACAAAGCATTAGATGAAAGATTTTAGACAGTATGAAAAAGAAAACAATGAATAGCAAAATAAAGAAAATCATTAGAGGGAAGGTAAACTGAAAATAAAATTATTTAATATATTAGAGCAGATTAGACGGACAACAAAGAGAAATTTGGAATCATTTAGCAGATCATAGGAATTCATTAGAGTGAACAGCAAAGAGAAAATTCAGAATCGTTTAGAAGACATTAGAATGCAATGCAGAAAAATTTGCCGTTATTCACAGCTGAGTTGAGACAATCACAGCACGAGATTGAAAAACTGAAGGAACAAATAGTAGAAATCATAAGTCGTAATTTAGAAATGCAAGAAAGGTTGACTACTGTATTTCAGAGCAGCTGTGCAATCATGGAGAAGCAACAAGGCAATTGGAAATAAATTTAGTGGCTGAAATAATGGTAGTAAAAAGTTTGTTCATGATATAACATATCTGTGGGTAAACAAAATAAAAAAATTAAAATCAATTTTACAACTTTCTAGTACTCAGCAGTCAACCAACCATAGAGTGGAAGAAGTATCACGTGAGAGTCGCACCAGAAACAAGGCACAACAATGCTAGAAATGTGACCCAACAGCTAATTCAAGTCAGAATATATGTTTGCTAAACTTACCTGATGATTCTGGAAGTATTACATCAGCAGCAGAAGGAAAGCTGGCTGGTACATGTTCTCCTATAACAACCAGTAATGCTGATGCAAATACAGATATGGTTATGTGCTTAAATAATCATGTGTCTGTACCAAACCAAATGCTAATGAAATATCGATCACAGAGTATCATGACCACCATGCTTGCCAATACATTGTTGAAATGGAGGCTATTTCACTGCATTAGAGGGTATGCTTTTAATTATAACTGGGTCACTTTTTAATGCGTATTAGACTAACATTGTGCAAACCCAAATCTTACGCCCAATTTTGGAAAAATTTTCTCAGTAAACATGGGAATCACAGCACACAATATGCTGTACACATGCAGATTAACTATAGGAGATACCAGCGACATCACAATGAGACAATGGTTGAAACTATCACAAGTGAACTCCTTGAGCCACCAATGAGAGAGGAAGAATTTATTTCATTAATAGCTCATCATTTTAATGAGCAAATCAGAGAGCTTCTGGTTGTCATGAAACCTAGAATTATGTCAGAGACTTTCCAGTCAATCAGGGGAAACAAGGGGAAGCAGTAATTTGAATCAGCCACCACAAGAAAATGTTAATGGAATGGGGCCATGAGCCAATGAGGCTGGATCCTTATCCTTAGGGATATCTATAGATGTCAGGCCTTGAAAGATAACCAGAGGCACAATAACCCAAGCAATGAACATGAGTTTGCGAAACAAAATTGTTCCCAAAATGTCCACTACCATCATATTTAATTTTATTGATTTTAATTGTCACCAGTGAGGCTTTAACACACCTCACAGGTATTATAGAAGCTATGGGCAGAGAGGTGCCTATTCTAATAGCCCACAATGATAGAGTCCAGGAGCCGGCATCAGGGACAGTGGAAAAATTCACCACAGTGGAGCCAGAAGGAGTCATACCCACTCCAATAAATTTAGGTGCATAAATATTAACACCGGTTCCAAAACCATCAAATAATCAATATTTAAACTAAACAGAATCTGTGTTGTGACCATTAATATGGATGTAAAGGATGTTTTGAAAACTGTCATCAAAAACTGAGATGACCATTGTTTAAATATTGTAGTTGTAGAGAATGTCCAAGCATACAATGAGGCAAGGAGAAAAGACTGGGAAAATATGGCAATAAAATTTGCTTCGCCCAAAATTAAAGTTAAAATGAAAGGCCAAATACACAAGCTACTTTTGACAATGGGGCATCATCAACATTATGCAGTGAGAAATTATGACAGGTTAGTAATGTTGGGATGGAAACTACATATGTTTGCTGATAAGAAACATATTTTGTCACACAGCGATAGGGAGAAGCAAATGACGGATTAAGCATTTTTTCTAGTTGTTCCTAGACTTTAAATTAGGTACGACTTCTTAGATATGATGTACAAAAGTTGATTATAAAACTAAATTAAGTTCCTTCATAGATAATCGCCTAATTATAACTGTGGAACATAACAGTGATGGTATTGAGGGTAATGAATATTAATTGTTAGTTATTATGATGCAGAAATACACCAAGAGGCAAGTTTTTTTCTGCCTGACAGAACTAGCCCTGACCAGGTAGAAGAAACAGCTTACATTAATATATCCCAAGAGATTCAGGAAAAGCTAAGGAGAATATACATGTTGATGGGAGAACAAAGGTAGAAACTATTTGAGGTGCTACACCGAAATTGTGAGGTATTTGCAGAAAGGAAATCCTAAGTAATGTCTTACCAATAAAAGGTCAAAATATAGAAAATCGCGCCTGTTAGACTACATATCAGCCCATCCTCTTTGATATAAAAGAAAGTTTTATTATTATATTTGTAATGTTTTATCACCCCAAACCAAGGGCATGTGTTTTATTGTTAGAACCAGCTGAAAAATTCAATGTCACAGCCAGGATTTGAACAAGATTCTCCCATTCTCCATGTGGTTGTTCTAACCATTAAGACACTGTGACAACATGCCAGATTGACATTCAATCCTTAAACTGATTCATGTTTTTTCCTCAGTAAACAACTCAGTATGTCTCATAGCTTCAGAGCATACCTGAATGGCGACTTGCATACTGTGGGTACTTAGTATCTGGATAGTATTTAAATATTTATGCCCGCTATTTGGAAAATGTATTATTATATTGGTAATGTTTTATTAATGCCCTACCAAGGGTATATGTTTTACTGAAAGAGCTGAAAAATAGTAATGCCATAGCTGAAAATTGAACTTGATCCTCTGCTCTCCATATGGCATTCAAGTTAAGAGATTCTGCCCAGGTCCAGATAGAAGTTTCAGAGAAGCTAGTCTACTGAGCAGTTGCATCTTTTGCCAGACAAATTGTGTTGAAAACTCATGGAAATAAAACATGGTAACTAACACATGGTAATGTGATTTCATAATTTGTACTTGTAATGGGAAACCTGAAATCATGCCAAAGCTTTCATGGAACTTATAAAAAGAAGATGACTCTGTCGTGTTAATCTGATGAATATCAAATACCTTTTAAGTGGCAGCAAAACAATTTCACCATTAATGGTGGGCGACATCTGCCATAGACTCACAGGCACAAATGGGTGTGTGGTCATGACAAGGCAGGAGTAACATTAACAATAGACACACCCGAGATAAGATATCAATTATTTCATTCAGGCACCCACTCATTCTCCATACCCTGCTGTTATCTGAAAAGAAGACAAACAGCTGCATAATGGCACCCAACATGTCTTCTCAACTTCCTAAGAGGGCCGTGATAAAATATTAGCTCTTTTAGTGCCAACACAATTTAATCATGATCCCAAAATTCTGTGAGAATTGCCAATCACAATCTAATTGTGATGTCATTTTCACATGTTCTAACTCTCTCCAGCGGGAAAGAGTATGTACTTTCTATGTCATAGCCATACAGAAAGCTTTTCTGAAGCATTTTAGGACCTTATCTTTACACTCCAATGCACTAAATAATTTCCAAATTTAATTTCTCTAGCCAGTGTTTATGTTGGTTGAAACATGGCATCATCTAGACAAAGGTTACGAACAGACGTGGAAATAAGAGCTGCGTTTTGTGATGTATTAGAAGAAAGCAAGTGACTTTGAATTTTCAGACTTTATGAAAGCATTTCTGGCATTGATGTAACATAAGAAAATATATATTCTGGTTTCAGTGATGAAAATGCATCTGATAACAATGTCCCTCACATACATGTAAATAATTGTTATACTTACCAAAATGAATTTACTGAGGTGTAACCAGATGATGCATACAACAAGAAACAACCATTCAGTTGTACAACAACACAAGTGCTAAATTGTACAGTAATTTATACATTTGTATCCAATTACTCTATGCTATTTTCATTAATAGTAATATCATGCTTATGTGTGTTTTCAATGATCCGCCCCTGTTTTCAGCCTCTAGGTTACGTTAATTCATTTTTTGTATTTTAAAAAATAAAACACCAGATCAAAATACGATGCTGTTTTTGTAAAGAAATATTTGTACTTTCATTTAATTAGCATGAACTTTCTGTGCAGTAAGGATTTGTATGCTTAATTATTGATCATTTTGGGATTTTAAATTTTATTTTCAAATTTCTGTTTTGTTTCTAATTTTTTAAAAATATTGACAAGACTTCTCAACCATATAATGCATATCATACAGTAGACAAAAGGATTTACTAAAAATGAAAAAAAGATTAAGCTATGTCGTTTAGTGCTCATTTTCTTACTAATAATTTCAAATCCTACATTCACCTAAAAAATTGTTTGGCACTTTTCAGACAGCATTTTGCTATTCAGAAAAAAAGTTAAAATTAAAGCCAGCAGAAGAATAATGTTACAAGAATTGAATCCCGACTGCCATAACAGTGAAAAATATGAGATGATATTGAAATAATTATTATTATTATTATTATGAGGAATAAGCTGACACCCAGAAAAAATTAATTAGCACCCAGGAATCAACAACACATGGATTAGACAGTACCAGCAGCCCTAAGTAAAGTACATACATGATATTATAATTGTGATAAAGTAAATACATACATGACCAATTTAAAATAATAAGTAATATTTAACAAATTGTTGTCTACTTTCTCTTGCAGTAAACATGTACAATAAAGATATAGGACAAAGTAACGTAATTAATGTGCAATGATGTTATGCAGAATTTTTAGACATTAGATTTATATTTACGCTTTATTGGTGACATATTATAAATCTCCAATATCTGTATAAGTACCTAGCATTTGCTCTTTGTTTCAAGATGCTTTTGAACCAAGAGTTAAATTAGCGCCAAAACTTTTCACTTCCATTTACATTAAGCACAAAGAAAGAAACTAGTACTTCAATGTACATTTTACATTTGCTTGCATGTTGTAATATAATTGTTGGTTTTGTTCCATGTATACCTTACATAATTAACTAAGGCATTGGCTAGTAGCAGCCACCCGTTAATACAGAGTCTGTAAACAGCAAGGAAATGGAGTTGGGAATACACAAAACTGGGAATATGCTGGTAGATCAGGTACAGAATAGTGAAAGAAATATGAGGGTCATTGCAAAAGTTCTTAGCAGCAGTTAAACCACAGCAGTGATAGCGATGTAAGTGCTTTCATTTGAAAGAGGACTATTTTAAAGGTATACTAGTGCTTTACAATGCAACAATGTGGCTGATGTTTTGCAAGAACGAGAAAGGAAACACATTCACTGTTATGCAGATGGGCAACCGCAATAGAGCTGTCTGTTATGATGTGATTTTTGTGACATGATTTATTATGATATTAAAAAGAGGCTAATGGCAGGGCCCTGTCACCAATCTTTGGTGGAAGTTTTCAGGACTCTGCATTGTTCAAAGCCATCACTGGAAACTGGTTAAGAGATTTCCAAAAAGGTCAGGTATCCCTGGAAGATGAGCCACATGCAGGTTATTCTCACACAGCAGTTTCATCAGAAGCAATTGCAACTGCACTTAATTTACTGAAGCAGGATCCCCATACCACCTTATGCTGACATTAAGAGTACCTGCACAGGGGCATATTTACGGGGAGGGGGGGGGGAGAGTGGAGCCCCCCCCCCCCCCAAAAACCTATGTACAAGTTGTTGTTCTGTTTGAACTTAAAAGTGACAAATTCATTGAAAATTCTCCACCATTAACAGCCCGTCTGCTATACCACAGAAATAAAGGGAAATTTAACTTAATATAAACATGATTACAAAAGAAGGATATTTGTGGCCTTTGTGCAGGTTAGTCCCTCACCCATTGGACACTCTAACTAGCAAGGCTCCCTAACAAGGGTTTCCTGGCACAACGTCCATTCTTACAATTACCTACAACCCCTCTGCCTGTTGGTTCAGCGCTACTTATGTATAGTATTAGTATAATGTGTATCATGGTATATGATAATGTATGCTGTTTTCCTTTTGTTCGTTGATCCGTTATGCTAATTAATTTACTTCCTTTGTTGTTCATTATTCAATTTAATTGACATGGGAAAAAAGCTTAAAGCTGACGATACTGGTATAAACCTGCCATTACCCCTTTTTACTTGTATGTCCTGCCTGCTGAGAATTTTTGTTGGGAAGTGAATAGCTCCATATTTTCTTGACACCATCTTCTTAAATTAAAAACCTAACTGCAAGAGTTGCCATTTCTTGTGAGAAATTGTGAGTCGGTGTTTATCTCACTTATTGTTGCCATTGTTTAGCATGTTCTGTGAACAGTGAAAACAGACAAAATTTGCCTAGTCTGGAGTTGGCAGTTGATGTGCTGTGTTGTTATTTATGAGAGCTTAAGCTATTATGCTTAAATGGAAATGCACATTCTCTTCCAATTTACAGAATGAAATCCATTCCTCGAAGAGACAAAGCTTAATTCTGGAGTTCTCAGTAAAATTTCCAACTGACATTTTTGATTGCACATGGTAGGAACTTGGATAGCGTAAACTGCTGTATTCAATAATCATGTTTCCTTCATTCTAATGTTATGTTAATGCCATATTCAGAAAGTATTGATCAGTTAATCAACTTTTTCATGCATTCCGTATTTTAATGGGGGAAAAAACAAAAAAAATGGTAGGCTTATACTGGTACCAGCACTATTTATTACTTTTTAAAAAGGGAAACAACTGGATCAACTTCAGAAAGTGTCAAAATATTTAGACTGACCAATTCAGTACCAAACAATGTGCTGCCAAGTTTTCAAGTAGTAAAGCTTCAGCATCTTGAGTTCATTTCCAGGCTTCAGTCAAAAAATGCATCTCATTTTATCAATCCTAATGACATTGGACTGTATATAGATAGGCAGGTAAGGGTAAAGAATGGTACTTCAGTAGTAATTTTTAAGATTTGCATACCTGCTTTGTATTTCTAATTTTTTTTTTTATTAAAATAAGCATCCGATTGTTTTTAAGCATGGGTAGCACATGGAAAGCCAGCCCTAAGTGCAGACTGCTTGCCCACCAACTACTGCAAATTGCTGCCTGCCACGAGCAGATAACAACAAATAGATAAACAAATAATAACTAGATAATAAAGAAATAACAAATAAGCTAATACAAAGGCGTATATTCATAAAACATAGTTGCAACAGCTTCATAACAATAGATAGCAATTGACAGGCAACAATGAGCAGTCTAGTACTTGCAGCTGGTTTTTTGTGCGCCATTCTGTGAAACCTTAATTACTCATGTTTATTCAATTTGTTGAATCAATTGACCATTTTTTCATAAAAATTGCAACTTATTTATGCAAATCAAACCCCAGCACCATACATTAATCATAATACAGAGTAAGTCTACAAAGTTTATAAACCAAATTGCAGTGTTATTTGAGCTAAAGACATTGGGAGGTTTAAGAAAAATAAAAATGAAGCATTATTGTATCAAACATTACTAAGACTATTAAGATAAACCATGTTATAATCTAAAAAAACATGGTAAACAACTGATTGCATTTAAACTAATGAAGAAACATTTGGGCTTTGGGGTATATTTGAAATAATTGGTACATAAAGTAAAGAGCTGAAGCTTTCCTGAGAACATATTAACTCTAAATGTTCCCAGGCTTCTAGCCACATAAGTACATGGATTGACTCCTAAGGTTTTGAAGATGTATGCACATCTGTATGTATGAACATTTAGTTAGTTGATACATTTAGTTTAGTGCTGTTCAGTTTCTCGAAACAATTTTTAGATTTGCCCAAAATTATCTTCTTTTTTTAAGTGATAAATCATTTGTGGTTAGCGCTATATCCGCCAAGAAACTAGGGAAGCTGGATTTATAGCAAATGCAATATAATCACAAATTTTCAGCTGATTTTCACATAATTTTTACAAATAATTAAGTTATTTCCTTGTAGGTACAAGAGAAATAAAGCAATATATTGCACTAATACAATATTCAATCTATTTAAAGCTGGTTGCCAAGTGAAGACTTTGAGATTCCATTCTCTTTGCATCCATTAAATGAATGACTTCCCATTTGAGAAAAGCATTATTGTGAAATTTATACCAATAATGAGGAATAACTCCCAAATGGATAACTATACAAAAAAATGTACTTGTCATAAACTGTGTTTTTTTTATGAGACCTACATTTCTGTGTAGTATAAATTTTTAATTATTTCTTACGGTTTATCAGTTTTGCTAAAGTCCACCAGAATGAAGAAAGTTTCAGAGGCTATTCCCAGAAAATTTAAGATATAGGTACATTTTATTTGCCTCTAAATTTCTTTTGATATATGACATTTAAATCAAATCGTTACAGAGCCATTTTGAGAAAATAAATTTCAAAAATATTCCATACGAACGGTAGTTTGGGATGGATAGAGAATTTTCCTAAAAACCTTTGTGTCACATGTTTGAAAGATGCTAAACTCAATTACCAATTTTGGTACTTAACAGATTTTTGTTTATAGTCATGCTGCTCACAGATACACACATGGATCTTATTCTAAAATTTTTTTTTCCTGGGTTTCACGTGTCCTCAAAACATGTATTTTTTATAAAATATCGCCATTGAATTTCTGGATGAAATGCAATATCTTCTCTACCTATTATGTACATTACACATAATGAACAAACTAAAAATACAAGTTACATATAAAATATGAAGGTTGAATAATTAATAAAATTTTAAAAAAATATATTAAATGGTATACTACAGGAATACACTTGACTATATCACAAATAAGTCTACTAATGAAACTCTTTCATTCCTTTAATTTGCTCTGGGTAATCCACAACATTGTTTAAAATTAAATAAACTGTCCAAAAATAAAAATAAGTTTACAATGATTATGTAAAAAAGAAAGCAAGTTTCATTTATGAAGCTCTTTAATGCTACAGTTCCCAGCATCCCATTTAGGCAAAATACCTCTTAAGTTTACTCAGAGGCCTCTATCAATTTTGAGGTTCTTTTATGTGCCCCTTTTTCAGCATGATTACCGGGTGACACCTGTATCTGCATTATTTCATTCTTCAACTTCAGTTACAGCAGGAGTTTATTTATTAATTTGATTTAGTTGGGCTACAACATAGGGCTAATGTCTTTACTTCCCTTCCAAAGGTAGCTTTGCTAAGGATTTTTACACCCAAAAAAATCCATGGCCTCTGCCGGATTTGAACCCATAATCTTGGGAACTAGAAGCTAGCATGTTACTCACAAACCATCGAGGACTATTGACACTGCAGTTTTTTTTTTTTTTTTTAATGTTGACATGATGAGGAGGGAGGGTATTCCAAACTTCTGGAAACCTCAACTATAAAAAATATTGACCTCCCCCCCTCCCCCAGCCCCAGCCCAGAGCCAAATTCTAGATATTTCACAGTACCCATAACATTAGATCAACTGTAGTGAATGACATCTTCAAAGTCACTAATTGTTGTTCTCATTGGTACCACATTCGTGAACACAGGACCCAGAAGGCATATTGTTTGGACTGGTGTCATTTCATGCTGGAAAAATTCAACAGTGGGAGAAGCAAGACACCTACAACATTGTCACAGGGATGAGTCGTAGATATCACTATGATGTGCTTTTCAGATGATGACCCACCAACAAAGCTGCGAAGGTTCAGAACTGCTGGAAAGAAGATGGTGGCTTCCTTCTTCTAAATAATGGGCCATTTAGCATTGGTCACTCTGAACACAAAAAACAGTTACTGCTGAGTGATTTGTAAATGTATGTCTTCCATGTGTCAATGCAGCATGGGATACAAAGAATCCAAGACTGAAACCCCTCAATTGCTGCTTCACCATGACCATGCTTCTGCTCACAAATGGCCAAAACATTGGATTTCTTAGCCGATCAAAATGTACAAGTGCTTCCCCCTTATTCTCCAGATTTGGCTTCTTGTGAACCTTTTCTGTTTCCCAAAACAAAAGAAAAGCTGTATGATCTCCATTTCTCATCATATGAAGAGTCCATTGTGGCTTACAAAGAGGCTGTTAGGGACCTCTCAAAAGATGCTTAGTGACATGCATTTTCAAAGCAGTTTAAGCAGATGCAGAAGCGTATTCATCATATGAAAAGTTGTAAAATATGCTACTCAATTATAAAATATTTATTACTGCTGCTAAAATCTTTTGGAGTGACTCTCATATATCAAGAACTGTACATATAATAGAGAAAATAACCAAAAGCACTCTTGATGTTAATTCATCAAATGTTTGCTAATTTAGAAAAGAAAATAAGCAATTGCAAAATCAAAACAAAGTGTTAGCAGTTTGCAAAAATTAGAATAAAGAATTGCAAAATTAAACCAAACCATTAGAAGAAAGGTTAAATGAAAGTTTGCAAAAACAAAATAAGTGTTATAACAAAGATTAAATAACAGTTTGCAAAACAAAAATAAACAATTGTAAACTCAAAGCAAAGCATTAGAAGAAAGATAAAATGGCACTTTACAAAACCAAAACAAAGTGTTAGATGAAAAATAAATAACAGTTTACAAAACCAAAATAATTACTTGTAAAATAAAAATGAAACATTAGAAGAAATATTAAATGAAATTTGCAAAATCAAAATAAAAGTTTTGGAAAAAAAAAAAAATGTAATGCATTAGAACAGATAATAGGGTTCAGATTTGCGGGCCAGTAAAAAGAAATTTGGAATCATTTAGCAGATCATAGGAGGCAGATTAGAGTGACAGCAAAGAGAAATTCAGAATCATTTAGAAGACATTACAATACAATACAGGAAGATTTGCTGTTTTCACAGCTGAGGCGAAACAATCACACACAGCATGAGATTGAAAAACTCAAGGAACAACTAGTAGAAATCAGAAGTTGTAATTTAGAAATACAAGAAAGGTTGACTGCTGTATTTCAGAACAACTGTGCAGTCATGGAGGAGCAACAAGGCAATTGGAAGTAAATTTAGAGGCAAAAATAATTATAGTAAAAGAGTTTGTTCATGATATAACATATCTTTGGGTAAACAAAATAAAAAAATTAAAATCATCAATGCACAACTTTCTAGGACTCAGCAGTCAACCAACCATAGAGTGGAAGAAGCATCACATGAGATAGTCGCACCAGAAACAATGCACAAAGGCTAGAAATGTGACCCAACAGCTAATTCAAGTCAGAATGTGTGTTAGCTTAACTTACCTGATGATTCTGGAAGTATTACATCAGCAGCAGAGGGAAAGCTGGCTGGTGCATGTTTTCCTACAACAACCAGTAATGCTGATGCAAATATAGATATGGTTATGTGCTTAAATAATCATGTGTCTGTACCAAACCAAATGCTAAATGAAATATCGATCGCAGGGTATCATGACAATCATTGCCATTATGTTATGGATGTGGAGGTTGTTTTGCATTAGAGGATATTCCAGTGAAATACAAAATGCTTGTAATTATAATTGGCCCACTTTTTAATGCGGTATAGACTAACATTGTGCAATCACAAATCTTATGCCCAATTTCAGCAAAATTTTTCTCAGTAAACAGGGGAATCACAACACACAATGTGCTGTGCACATGCAGATTAAAAATGGGAGATACGAACACCATCACAATGAGGCAAGGGTTGACTATTTTATGAAACCATCACAACAGAGCAAACACCTTGAGCCACCAATGAGAGAAGAAGAGTTTAAGGTTCACCATTCCAATGAGCAAATCAGAGAGCATCTGGTTGTCACCAAACCTAGAACTATGGCAGAGGCATTAGAACTGTTAACAGTTTTCCAGAGTCATTCAGGGGAAGTAATGGGAAGCAATAATTTGAATCGGGCATTACAAAAACAGTATGTTGCACAAAATGTTAATGAAACCATGATACAATGAAAATTACCAGAGGTCAGATTATTTTCCTGTTAGAGATAGATATAGAAATCATAGTCCAAGAGATAACCAGATGCACAATAGCCCAACGAATGAACACAAGTTCACAAGACAAAATTGTTCCCAAAATATCCGCTCCCATCTTATTAATTTTATTGACTTTGCCTATTATACCTATACTTTCCAGTGCCTCTTGAAGCAATGATGAGAGGGTTGACTTATGACACCTGCCTGAGGTACCTGGGGGATATCATTATCATCTCCAGAAACTGACCAAGATATTGCAAAGGCTGCAGGCAGCTAACTTGAAGCTGAACATGAAGAAGTGACAAATCTGTAAGGTGGTGAACTACTTGGGCCACATAGTCTCACCATCTGGGGTGTCCATGGACCCAGAGAAGGCTTGCACAGTGAGAAATTGGCCTTGTCCAAAACACAAACGAGATCCATGAAGTTTCCTGGGCATATGCAGCTAGTACTGCCAGCACTCTTCATTCGTCTGACAGAAAATCACCAGCCTTACACGTATCTGAAGAGGCAGACAGTATGTTCCAGGTGCTTATCAGCCCTCTATAGTGCTCTTGATTTCACATCCCAGTGGCAATTTTATTCAGGACATAGATGCCAGTGACACTGTCACTAGCAGTTTTCTATCCCAGTCCAAGATGGCCAAGATCAGGTAATGGCCTACAATGCAAGACATACTCCAAGTGGAAAACAATGACTGAATTACCCAGCGAGAGCTCATAGCAATAATAAAGGTGCTGGAGCAGTTTTGCAAGTACCTGGGTGGTCAATCATTCGACCTGTGATTTGACCTCTCTGTCCTTACCTGTTGAGCTTCAAGAACCTGGTGAGTCAAACAGCCCATTGGGTCCAGAGGCTCCAAGAGTACCACTTTGCATCAGAACATCGCAGGGGAAAGAGCCACTCCACTACAGATGGCTCTGTCCAAAGGAGTAGAGCCACTGCACCAAGGCTGAGGAGAAAGAGCATATTGTAGCTGTCTCTATCATTTCAGTGGTGCCTGCAGCTGGATATAGTGCAGGTTTGAGTAGGGAACAGCTGAAGGCAGACTTGGGGCCATTTCTGAGAGAATTGGAGGCAGTGACTAGATCAGGCTGGGAGGATATCACACACAGGTGAGGTGTGTGCAAGTCATACTGGGTCCTATGGAATTCACTGAAGACAAGGAAGGAATACTGTTCAGAGTATCGGAGTCACCTGATGGGAAGACCCAGAGAGAGCAACTGATCCTCCCTCAGAGTAATGTCACAGAAGTCCCTGAGGAAGCTCATGCAGGGACTTTGAGAGGGAATTTGAAACCCAACCAAATCATCGACAAGCTCTGACAATGGCACTACTGCACGAGACTATAGGCGCACACTGAGAGGCGGTGATGCAAATGTGATGTATGTGCAGGAAGTCTGGCACTACAGAGCAGGAACCAGGGTCACATGTAGCAGTATATCGTGGGAGCAACTTTTGAATACATGGCCATTGGTGTAGCTGGGCCATTCCCAGTGTCAGACAGGGACAAGTATCTGTTGCTGGCCATGGATTAATTCAGCAAGTGGTCAGAAGTGTATGCCATCCCTAACCAGGAGGCCAAGACCAACGTGAACCACAGTGATCACCAGGAGGGGGGGGGGGGGCAACTTGACAAGAGAAAACCTGGAACAACTTGGAGTGTACAATACCTCTCCACCCACAATCAGATGGTATGGTTGAGTGGTACTAGAAGTACATTTGAGGAAGCTTGTGACCAATCACCAGAGAGACTGGAATGTGAGGGCACCATTTTTCTTGCTGCCATACCACTCTTCAACCCATTCACCGCTGGATTAACAGCAACCAGTTTGGTTTTAAGCAGCGAGCTGCATCTACCATGTGACCTGATGTTTTCAAATCCTCCTGGGGCAACAGCAGCCAGCAGTAGACTAGGTGGAGAATCTCTTAGACTGGCTTTGTGACATGCATGGGGTGGCGTATCAACTTATTCAGATAGCAAGCAACAAGATGAGACCTGTTACAGCCCAGGATTCCAGCCGGGTGATCTGCTACGCCTATATTACTCTGCCTGGGCCAGGGATGCTTTCCCAAGCTTCAATAACCATGGCAATGGGTGTACCTTATGGTGAAGAGGATAAATTACATCTACTGCATCCAGAGGCTGCCCTGAGGGAAGAGGCTGCTAGTACACTTAGATCATCTATTCTGCTTTGATAGTCTGGTCAAGACAACCAGCTCTAAGGAGGGAGCAGTGTGACAATGTCTTGCAGGTATAATTTACAGGCATATGTATGCGAGCAGCTTGCTTCGAACGTCATGACTGATTGTTACCATTCACCCTTTGGCTTCCTTTCATTGTTTAATGCATGTTACACCTATGCGAGTGAACACATGTGCTTTTGGCAAGCACTTTACATCAAAAGCTTCAATTATCGCACCTGTGTGCGAGTTTCTTATACCTGTGGTGGTTTGAGGTGCAACAAGAAGCACCACTTATGGATATTGCTTGCACATAACTGACAGTCATAAAAAGGAGAGAATAAGCCCTAGCAAGGGTCAGTTTTGACAGGAAGTTCAAAGCATGCAGTCATAGCCGCTCTGCAGTTATCAAAACAAAACTGTATGGCAAAATTGTTGCAAATGCATGGAATAAAGATGTTTATTTGGAAACAAGAGTTTTGATTGCAATTAATTGGAAGAAATAAAGAGTTGTTTGAGTAATAAAGAGTGGTTTTCTTTTAATACAATAATTTAGTATACAGAAATCGCCTATCTTCATTGAATGAGAAATGAGCATTTCAGTATTCACCAAATATTTGCTTCATGACCTACCAAAAGTTCAAGGAATAAACGTGTGACCCGAAAAGTGCAGTGTTAAATACTGCACTGCAAATTATTTCATTTTAGAAAAATGCTTGGGGATGTAACAAAGGTTTTTAAATGCTCTTTGTTTATTTTAAATCTTCTTAGCAGCTACTTCTCTCCTGTATATGTCCTTGTAGGAGAAAGTATTAAAAAAATTAGGGGAATAAATTGTGTCACAGATACAAAGTAAATTAGAAGATAAGGATATAAATAGCTAAAGTAAAATACTAAAAGAAACAAATATAAAATGAGCATGGAGAACAAACTCGTACCATTTTTCAACACTGGATTATTAGAACTAAAACTTCTGAAAACCTGTATGTGAATCACAAATTGCAACCATTTACCTACCTTTCTTAGGCGACTTCTTAACCCGACCTTTATTGCTGCTCTTCAGAAGTCCCTCTGGGAAGCTTGCCAGATTTTTTGGTGGGGTCTTTGCAATTGGAGATTCTCCCAGCTTTATCAGAAAATCTCTGTCATAACAGATCCGAGTACCTTTAACACAAAAGGCAAAAGCAAAAGATTATTAAGTATCACTAAAGAACCGATAAAAATTAAACAGAAAATATGAATTTAATATAATTTGATTATCAATTTAATTTAGTTTCTTTAATGCAAAGCTGAAGCACAACAAAATATATTTAAAACTTTCATAGATACATTATATGAACATTCGGTAAGAAGTTTCTTAAAGATATTAATTCCATAAAACTGTGCGAATCCATAGTAATAATTGTGACTTGCATTCGGGATGTTTCAGGTTCAATTCCTGGTAACTGTCCATTCTGACACATAGGTTTCACCAAGTCATCAGGAGAATGCTGGAGTGGTTTCTCATCCCTGGAATTGCCTTTGTCTTCATGTCATTCCTTATATCCTCCACACCATTTGGTCTGCTCCAGGAGGGTGAGAAGCATCAGCAATGGTGTTTTTTTGCAGCATAGCATGGAAAAAGGTTGCTCTCTCTGGGAGTTTCTCTGTGCCTTGACTAGTTGTCAGGGTATACAGGCCGCCTTGGGGGGGGGGGGCCTCTAAGTGGGGTGAGAGGGGTCCCTAGCCTGCCTGCTAATTGGCAGGGTTTTCAATCTGGAAACTGTGAGGACCCTGTCATAATGGCACTATCACTCCTAGTTCTTGTCACCTGGTGTCTCCATTTCATCCCTCCCTCTGGGGAAACTCCTTTGTGAGGCATAGATACAATATCCTCATTGAATCAGTGCCAAGTCCCCTTGAAAATGCTCCATCCCTCACAAAAATACAATAAATTTGTCACATAAAAGTCAGGTCCACATTTTACACAAGTTGAACCTGGAAAGAAGCACAGAGAAGTCCAGTGTGATGTGATACAATTGATGCACCACAGATAAGAATTGAAGAAATTCTCCCAGTCCACACAAAAATGTTGGATGAATAATGCCAGAGCTACAATGACTTTTACTTAACTTGATGGGATTTTACTTAACTTCAGATGTGCTGCTAAACCAAAGGTCTTATTAGGATGCACTTATACAGGAATGACTCAATTGTTCATTCTTTTATTATTTCATGTTACTGCTTCAGGCCAATAGATTCTTAAGTAGCTGCATTTAACACAAGGTGTTACACTTTCATGTTGTAATGCTAGGTCAAGTCGCATTGTATTAAGTTCACCATAGTATTAGCATAACATTCAGGTTTACTAAAAACCTGGTTGAGTGCTTCCACAGTGTTGTGTATAAAGAAAGATCTATGTCCAACAAGAAGAACAAGATTGTGGGAGGAAAAAGTTATCCACAGTCATGCAAGGGAGATAAAGAGTGAAATGCTCTCTACATGAAAGATGAATCTAACAATGGAAGATATTTAAACAGGCTTTAGAAGAATAATTGTGGGAGTACCAGGTGTGCGTCTGGTTTACATTATATAATAAATGAACAGAAGAATAATGATTTATTTTCTACTCCAATGAAAGGAGCACCTGAAAACAAGAATTAACATTTATAATACCTTTGTCGAATATTACAGAAGAATGTTGATGAATCACTTTCTGTTTAGAGTGAACATCCCATATTAAATTTACTTTTGCTGATATGTATGGCAAAAATAAATAGATTTCAAGGGGAAGAGATGGCTGGTCTGATAAAGTATGCCTTATACTTTGGTGCAAAATGATAAGAGTAGGATTTGCTCCTTGTCCTGACCCTACTTTTAAATATTGTTATAAAGCTGTTAATTATTGAAACTATACAAATTTTGAACACCATCAAAAGTTGCCCCAGATAGAGTCAGTATTGTGGCATCCAGATCAGTATTGTAATTGCATACTGTAGGGAACAATTCCAATTTCATGCATAAGAAGAGTTATCTTAGAATGTCTGGCAGCACACCACATAGCTTACAGGGTTTCTATTAAAACTATGCAGTCAAGAGGAATGTAACATTTTGTTCAGATGTCAAAAATTAAAAATTTATTATAAAAATGTGGGTAATACACAAAAATATCACTAACATAGCATGTTTTAATGTATTTATTATATACATTTTTACTTTTGTTCCTCAGGCACTACACACATCACGTGCATATAACAACCACTCAACTTGAGGCATCATGGGGGCATTGTTTCTGCTGTCTTTGTATTGCCAAGGTGTCCTAAGCCGCAAAACATAGACAAGGGATCTGTGAGAAGCAAAGAGCAAACCCCAATGAACCACAGCATTTATCAATATTTTCACAAGTGATTATTTTTTTACATGTTGTGCTTCAATATGGTGCTAGTTTGCCTATATGTGTAGTCACCAGAATGGGTAGATGGGTTTGATCATCATCTTGTGATTAATGTCTTCCTTATTGACTTCACGATCATCCTGGATACATCATTTACTGGATTCCATAACTAATTAAGGGTCATTCCATTTAAGGTTAGGAGGGACTATGTTAAACTGATAACACTGAATGACTTTTCTGTAACACCTTGTTTCCTGTTATTTGCCATCTTTATGAAGCATATGCTGCACAGCTAACATTGCATGTGAATTGTGTATGACATACTTAAATTACATATGATCATATTTTTTTGCTCTGCAATTTAGAGAAACATGCATAATATGTATTTTAAGAAATGTTCTGACACTTCTGTATAGTATTTTATTATAGTGATCATCTTTGGTTAATGTGAATTATCATAACCACATTTTTAATTATTTTACTTTATATAAAAAAGATTAAAAAATAGTATTGCATATTTTCTTTCCTCTTTAACACATTGTTGGAATGAAATGTCTATTTCACGTTTGCATATAATATTTTGTTTAAATGACAAGACTTCAAAAAAGTGTAATGTGTGTTACCAAGAGGTAGTCTATAATATTGATCTCATTAAGTAAGCTTATTTGAGGCTTCTCTATGCGTAATTTTCCACTAACACAGTATGCCTAAATAGCAGTTGTAGAGAGAATGTTGTAGGAGTTTATTTTAAATGATCTAATTGTTTATTTTATTCCATTTAGTGTAGGAGATGTCCTTAATTGGAGCTGAAAAAATGGAAATAGTAAGGGAGAATTTGAAGAAAGAAGGAAAGTACAAAGAGATCAAACACAAGTACAGAGAAACTGTTACAATACAAACAAAAAAGGAAGAGAAGCATACATTGGATGGTATGAATAAAACTTGGCGACTCAAGCTGGAGAGGACCTTGATTGCGACCAACGTCTCACTTGCTTACGTAATGAGATTTGTCTCAGGTTCTGGAATGAATAAAAAGTAGCCACATCTCATGATTTGTTGAGTCACCTCAGGTGTCTGAACACGTGAGATGCAGCTTCTTATAACAAATTATAGGCAGCTTTGGCATTTTTTGAGTGCAGAAAGAAGCTTTATTAAACCAGGAGGGATTCTGAAAAACTAAATTATAATGAACTTCAAGATTAAGTAAAATGTGCAGTGGCTTGTACAACATTTTCTTCCCGAAGCAACAGGAACAAAGATGTAACTTTCCACAAACGAGCAAAGATTAGAATGTTACTGTCATTATTTTTTCCATTTATATAGCCCCCTCTAACTTCTGTAATTATATCAAGGGCTTTAGTTTAAAAACAACTGCTGGCGATTTTACACTGAACTAAGGTTAAGTTATTTTTAGTTGTACATAAATTATATTAAAAAAACACACACATACCCACACAAGCATACTTAGAAACTCTGTAGGAATAGAAGATGATTATAGTTATTAAAGAATTCCCTGCTCCCGCTGAAATTTGAAGCTGGGACCTTTGGGTGAGAAGCCAGAATGCGGACCATTCGACTGCAGGTAGTAAACCCTGGGTTTCAATGTGGCATTGCAGAAGATACAGAGGCCTCTTAGCATTCAGTATCCAAAACCTTTTGGAAAGTTGGCTGCAACTACGCAAGTGTACAAGCATTTGATTAGATCAAATTTCTGGCAAATGCTGCTGCATTTCAAATAACTAAAAATGGCAAGAGTGTGATACATTCCCTGGTGCAATTGGAGCTTTGGATTTTACCCTATCAAAATAATAAAAAACAGAAATTTCAGGTAGATGAAATCTTTTCCAAGAAAATCATTGTTTACAAGTAGCATGGTTCTATTCAGGAACAAAATTCGGATGTCTCAGAAATATTCCTAATAATAATGATAACAATAGTAATATAAATGCATTTTTTCTTAAAGATGGGGATTATGGACATCATATATGCCCTATGTAGTTATCTCGCCAAGGAATATGTTACAATACACAAGATATTTTGGCCAGGCAAAAGAGAGTTTTCAAATAATTCACTGAAAACTAACATTAGGTACAGAGTACCTTCATTTATGTATATTGTATGGTCCTCCTTAATAATCATTTCTAGGAACATAATTACGAGATTCTTGGTCCAAGACTGTGGAGAGGAGTAAGAGCAGGAAGACAAACTTATAATGATCATGAACATGAGGTTGATTATGATGGAGAGGAAGCAGGTATATTACAGAAAGGGGAGCCAAAATGGGGATCAAATATCAAGAATAATAAGTGATTACATGAGCATATAACCAATAACCAAAGCAATATTACTACAATATATTTAACAGGAACTACAGGTATTGTAATAAGTACAAGTTTGTTAATAATTTTACTGAAGTTATTACAAGGGTTATTAAATTATTAGTTTCATCAATACATTTACAAATTAATACATATATATGCACTGTTCACTTAATCATCTTTGTCTTTTATGACACATGAGATATAATACTTTTTTTGTAGTGTTTAACGCCCACTTTTACTACTTGTGGCACTGCAGTCGATGACACTGGTGATACATGGAGTGAAGATGGAGCATTGGTGGAATGCGATGGCAGGGGCAAATGGAGAACTCAGAGAAAACCCACCCTGCACCGTTTTGTCCACAGCATGCGCTCACTAGGGATCGAACCCGGGCCGTCTAGGTGAAGATATGATACTTGTTATAATGTTCTACAAAAATAGGTTTTTGCACTCCTTCACACGGTGGAATTTTTATAAAAGCATGTCTATTTCAAAGTAACTAAATAAATAGATTGTAAAATAATACTCTTTTAATGTTTCATTCTTACCTTTCACTGTTTTCACAGGATTTGTTTCTCCTATCAAGTTCAAGGACCTTCTATTCTATTCTTTTGTGTGTATAGGCTTGTCCTTTGTAAAGCATTTGCTTTTTTTACTTTTGCTAACACATATGTACATGTAAAACACATAGTAGGTGTAGAACGTATTGTATTCTGCCCAAAAATTTGATGTAGAGATTTCACCAGTAATATGTTTTGAGGTACCACGATTCGAAAAAAAAAATTAGAAAAAGGTCCATGGGGGGCAGCATAGCTCAAAGGAAATTTTTATTATAAATTAATATAGAATTTTGTGTATTAATTATTAAATTAACTAGGTTTAAGTAAAAACTGCAAATATCAAAATTAGTATTTATGTTAAGTAGCTTCTAAGGGTGGGGACATGGAGCTTTTGAAGAAAATCCCCCACCCCAACTATACTTTACATGGAAAATGTTTGAAAATTTTGTTTTTCTCAAAAATAGTTCTAATGATTTTGATTAAAAATACAGTATATTAAAAGATATCTCTTGCATTTTCTGGGAATGGCCTCTGAACACTTCTTTATTCTGAATGAATATTTCGTTAACTATAAGCAGTAAGAGACAAAAACTTACAAAAATGTAGATCCCATTAAAATATTAATTTATATCATATATGTTTTTTTTATGAAGATGATCATTTTCGAAATATTCCTTGTTATTGTATTAATTTTGAAGTGCGTTAACTATTCTAAAACAGAATGCCTACTTTTTTTCCCGTCTTTATTGCCATGCAAAGTAAACCGACTTCTGTATCACATAACGATCAGGTTTTAAAGGTTTTGACAATGCTTTAGCCTGGTATATTCCCTTATTTCCTTTCTACTCCGAAAGACCAAGTAATAAGACCAATTTTGCTTATGTTTAAATTGATTAGCATGATGTAGATAAAAGAATGTTTTGTAAGAATGGTTAGTGTGTGGAACAGCTAGAGAAACTCATGTGAATGGAACATTAGATTCTTTTTCTTATTCTGTTTTGCACATTGTTTATTTTCCTAAATTAAATTTCATTATAGTCCCCAACAAGAACTTTACCTAAATCTTGTTTAATTCTGACTATTGCAACTTTCTGACAGTTACGATTTTATTAAATAGTTTTTTAAAACATCCGCGAAACACGTATAAAAAGTAGTGTCCTCCATTTTGATGGTATAAATCATATAAATTGAACCATAAATGCTGAAATCAACCTTTCCATACATTTTACAATACATTGTTGACCTGTTTACACACAGATAACATGTAAATGAGATGCAGGTAGTGTGTCTCACTTCGGAGGGGAAATTTTTATTCATACAAAATTAACGAGATACGTCTCAGGACTAGCTGCATCTCACATTTTCTGCTAGCGGTGTCTCATAAGACATCTTATTTTTATTCACACCACCCATTAAGTAAAAAATAAAAGAATTGTTGAATGGAGGCAAAGAGGAAGGGTGAAAAAAGAAGCTTCAGATCAACAACAGCAATGTTACCATTTTATAAAGCTACTGCTATGGCAACGTGCTCTTCCTCATTCCTAAGTAAAGAACCACCATGGTATAAAAGCTTTTCAATGCGTACATTAAGCCATTACCAGTTCAGACAGAGAGACAACATCAGAAGAATGTTGTGAATAAGGTACAGCAGGCGCAAAACTTCTGGAATTGTGATCCTGGCCACCAACCCAGCTGTTGAGCCTAGCTTACTTGTAGTTTGCAATATGATACCTTTACTCACAGCCTCAGCAAGCAAAACATTGTACAGTCTGCATCAAGAATGTTCTGCATCTGTTTATATTTTCAAAGAGGGTAATATATAATATTTTATTTTGTCACATTAATAATCACGGCTCCTTCATTTTCAAAGGTAAGTGGCAAGATATTACATAGTCAGAGTAGAGAAATAGTTGCAAATGTTCTGGACTTCACAAACAAGAGGCAGAGATGAAGGAAGAAGTTACATGTTCACCAGAATTCTCCAAAAGCCTGATTCTTGGAAATCAACAGACACTATTGCATTGTTTATTCTCATAACATCATACGTTTGCTGTTCACAGTTTCCACTATATGTTATGCCACAAAACAGAATACCACATTCAAGAGATCATGAGTTCAAATCTTAGGGTTAGTTACTCGGACACAGTTTTTTGGGGTTTTCCCTTTTGCTGAGAAGATAAATGTTGAGTAACAAGCTTCATGGATCCCGAGATAATTTCACCAATTTCATTCATTGTCCGATATGACCAACCAGGTTAAAGGATAAAAAACTACATTAAAAGAAGAAAAGAATACCACATGCTAGGACCAGAATATATGTGCAAGCATTGTGGTGAAGTATGTGACAGACAGCATACGATATTTTGTAAACAAAGACAAACACTGACAAAGTTTTAAAATGGAGGAAACTGATTCATAAAGTTATGCTCATTACGTGCTGTCAGGTATGGAAGAGTTGGAGGCACACAGTTGATGTTAAGCCATTGTATTTGTAGATACGAATATTTAAGTTTATCAGTGCAGTGCAGTGCAATGTGATGCAGTACATAGGCAGTGACAGATATCTGACATTGACTGTGACACGCAGTCCTCCAGATTCCAGAATGCACGGAACACCTGGAGGAATTACTTATCCAGTAACAACAGATTTACAACTCGCTTCCTAGCTCTCATTAAGATTTTCACATGTCCAGATCTTTTGCACCTGTTATAAACAAGTTATATGAAAGAGACTAATCAGGCCCCAAGAATAAAAGATATCATGAAAATAAGGAAAACAACTTCAAAACTAAGGTACAAATCCAACATTTGATGCTATCTCTGAAAGAGGCCTATGCTATCCTTTGCACTGGAAAAGGGAAAATTATTGGCAAATTATTGCTTAACTAATGTCAAGCACGCTTAACAATAAACTACCACATAATGTGCATCTCTGTACCTCAAAAATTCTATAAATGCACTATATTCCCTTCACAAGTAATTTCCCCATTTCCCATTGTACAAATATTTCCCTGATCCCTTTGTTTGTCAAGATGCTACGATTGCTGGTTTGGAAAATGTGTTGCATGCAACAATGTTCTTCCTACAAAACTACAGCCAATATAGATGAGTACTTGGATGTTAATTGGTTTGTATGGAAAGACCATGGTGGAAGATTAAGGCAAGTGCAAGAAGAACGTACTCTTCAGGATTTAACAGATCCATGTGACCTCTCTACCTCTTCTGCAAACACACCATTCTTACCAAGGATTCTTCTTTTATCTATATCATGCTAATTGAGGTAAACATTAACAGAAACAATCGTATTACTTGCTTCCCTATATGTAGAAGGGAAATAAGGTAATATGCTAGGCTAAAGTGATAGTCAAAAATGGTTAACTCTACAAACAAACAAAAATGTATAGGTAAGACATAAGCTTTAATGAAATCTACATTTTCTGTGTAGTAAGAGTTTGTATAGAGGAGTGCAGAGGCTATCCCAAAGAAATTCAGGATATCATTCTAATTGTTGTTTATATATCTGTAATACAGTATTTCAATCAAAGTTATTAAAGCCATTTTTGAGAAAATCAAACATTTTGAAAAATCTTCTATATAATGGTAGCTTGATGTGGGGAGTTTTCTTGAAAATCTTTGTGCCACATCCCTGGAAAATAGCAAACTTAAATTCCAAGTTTGGTATATAACAGATTGTTTGTCTTTTAGCTATGCTGTTCACAGACAGACAAAGACATACATAGACCTTTTTCTAATAATGCCTTTTTATTTCTGGTGAAATCTCAGTATCAAATTTTTGGGTGGTATATAATATCTTCTCTGCCTATCATGTACATTGTAGATAGTACACAGTAGCAAAAGTAAAAAGAAAACAACAGCTTACAGAGGACTTCAATAGAATCTATGCCTCATGTTGAAATTATCCAAGTTGACTTCATAGAGAACTATACTTGCACTGCACAGATAAAATCCAGTGTTCAATAGCAACAAAATCAGGTCAACCTGTTTGCTGGTGCTAATTTGGAGTCAGTAACTAGTCACTCATATGCTTTAGTTAATGATGTTCTTGATCATTCAAAGAATACTGCTATAGCATATGATGATAGACCACTCAAAGACATTGCCTCCCTCAATCAATATCAATATTTGGTCTGATGGTCCTAATTCACAATTCAAGAATAGGCACATAGACAAGGCAATAAAAATGGTCTCCAAATATCACAGAATTACTTCATAACCTGCCATGGAAAGGGACCTGTGGATAGTATTGGTAAAGCTGTAAAATACCATGTGAAGATGGATGTAAAACAGAGAAAATGTGTAGATAATGCTGTTTACTTTGTGAAAGTTGTTGATCCTTCTTCAAAGGTATAAATTCTTCTCTCATGACACAAAATGGTTTCCTTCAAAGAAATGAGAGACTAACTCTAACATCTTGCTTCAGAACAGTGTTCTTTTACCAAACCTTATGAAAGTGTATAACTTATAAATCTCTTATGGTAAAACCGATGGATTCCAAACAACTAATTTAACAGCATCAAGAGCTGGTAGCCACATTGAAGTGGATGATTGGGTATTGGTGGATTATAATGGGTAGTAGTATGGTTTATGGGTGCACAATTACTAAGGTTATTAGCGCCTTAGGGTTAAAAAATTAAATTTGAAAGGGATTAAAAAGACTAAAACTGGACTACCACACGAGTGTTAAAAATATGGAGACAACATAAAAAGCGACTAAGGTGAGACTAAAACCGAGGGACTGGAATATCACAGGGGATAACCCCACTGAGGGAACATGAAAAGTAACTTAAAAGATAAGTCTGTAAAAATATAAAACCCCCAGATAAAATTAAACCGGACTGTACATCCCGCATCGGCGAAGAAAAGTAAAAAGTCCCTCACAAGTACTAGGGTTGTTACCTAGCAGTGTGGGAAGATCGGAGGTCAGGACCAAAGATGTATGCAGCACAGTAAAAAGGTGGCACTCCGATAAAATATGTCGCACCGTCAAAGGCTCATTACATGAAGCATATTAAGGTGCGGGTTCCCCTTGTAAAAGATGCTGGTGGCTAAAAAGGCAATGCCCAATTCGCAGTCGCGCTAAAATCACTTCTTCACGGTGACAAGCACGCGAGGAAGTAGCCCAGGGGACGGGAAGGGAATTGATTTCTCTAAGTTTATTACCACGCTGCCCGGACCATTCCGCGAGATTATAATGGTGCATCACATCCAGGTATTATGATAAATTCTGAAAATGGCCCAATGAAAGATGAAATCTATTATATAAAGGACAAAACAAAATTTACTACAGTATATCCAACTACTGTAGTAACTGCTCATGGTCATTTTAAGTCTGACTATATAATGTGAGTTACCAAGATTTGCAATGTCAATTACAACAGTTTTATATGTTAGTTAATTTTATTGAGGTCGTGTTCAGAATTATTTACTGTGTGCTAATTATGATGGATATGATGGCTGATTACTGATGGGATTTAGCATGCGATGAACCTACCACTGAAGTTCCACGAGAAAAGAAACAGGGGTACACAAGATAACCAACTACTTTCTGAAATTCAGGTACAGTTTCATATTGTTATTCTTTACTTTCTTAAAAGTTGTATGAGTGAGTCATATTCTTATAAATTTTACAACTATATTTTCATGTTATGCTGCCTAAATAACATGCGCTAAGGAAAAACGAAATGTATTTTTTTAATTCTGCACATCAAAATTAGTAAATCACCTATTTTTAATCATACTGCAGAAAAAGTTTTCATTTGTAGCTTAGTGTAATTATTGTATATATTTGTTACTAGTTTTACATTCATATAAATAAAATTAGCTTTGATAATTTTAAATTGAAAGTCATTATCATCTCGTTATCAGTTTTAATAAAAAATAAATGACTAGCACTAAATGTACACAATTTCTTGTTTGCGAGGGTAAATTAGAAAAAATTAAAATTTGTAAGTCATGTGATTTTAAAATGACATCAGATGTTGTTCAAGCATGGATATTATGAGTGTATGCATCATTTCAGCTGTCAATTTCAAAATAAAGTATAACAATTATTGTGCAACTGACTGCTTGTTGAAGGAGCCAATCAGAAAACCTTTCATTATAAAAGAAAAGCGAAAATGTTGGGCAGACTTTGATTATAATCACATAATTGAAGTTTGTCATTTCAGTAGAAGTGTGTGAAAGTGTCCTTTGTGACATGTAAATAAACCTTTCTGCTGGTCTTGTGCATTGTTTTCTTACAAAAGAATGTAGAATGATGGTGATGATAGTGGCTTGAACAACATTTTACAGGCTCAGTAAACGGCAAAAAGACTCTGTTAATCATACATGAAAAAGAGCTACATCAATTTGGAGAGAGAGGATAAAATTGTCTCTGTGTGGACAATTTCTAAAGAAAAATAAATATACATAAATCTATAATATTTCTATTTAATAATCAGCTTTTTAATTTGGCACAAGGAATTTTGGTGCTGATCATCTGGTCCATGTTGAATGTTGTACATAATTTTTTAGATCAGTTACATCCTCTAACCAATAGGCCAGGAGTCACCACTGCAATATTCTAGCCTATTCTATCAGCTGAGCAACACCATACTCAATTTAAATTAGAAGTACTATTGATTATGAAGTATTATTTTAACACCATATACATTTCAGTACTTACAGCTTAAATATATTTGGCTCCATATTTATGCTGTTATGATTTTATGGCAAAATAAACATATGATATGGGGTTCATCCAAAAGATTTGAGAATGAATACAATAAAATTTTAAAAATTAAGATCTAATCACTGTATCTTTTCAAAGTATTCTCCATTACGTTTACTAAAGCATCTCATCTTTTTGAAGCAATTTTCAAATGCTCAATGCCATTTTTCTTTGGAGAGAGTGCAAATGTATTCTCTGTACAGCTTGTGCGAACTTCTTGATAACTGAAACATTTAAATGTAAACTGGGTTGTGAGTCACCTTCAGTAACAACAAAATATCATTGTGATGAAGTCACCCACTAAACCACCATTGGAATGTTTGTTTCACACATACAGAGAAACTGTAGTCACTACCGAACTAAATACCATAATTCCAGTTAAGATTTCAGTTCCACATTACATTTCTCACTGAATAAAACAATAATTTAGGCTTTTATCACATTTTATTTAATTCTTCTGCACCTTACATTATCTTCACCTTTTCTGGGTTACTACAAATGCCATTATCATTACTACTTTCCATCCATAATGAATTCAAACCTAGCAAAGAAACAAAGATTTTTTTTCGGACATAAAAATCCTTAGCATGGCTTCCTTCTGTAAAGCTGTTTGTTCCATGTCATATATTTCTGAGAGGTAAAAGAAGCCTGATAGATACCTCTTATCAGATTTCTGGTATTTCATGCCCAATATAGAATGATTCTAATAGCAATAGTGGTTCTACTGAGTACCTTAGTAGCTAGAGTCTCTATAATAATAATAATAATAACAATAATAACAATAATAGTAATAATAATAGAAAATAAAATAAAAAAGAAAATAAAAACTGTATTTTATCCATTGTTTTAAATTATAATTCTTTCAATTCTTTCTCCCATTTTTCATCAACTTCTGTTAGAACATTATGCAGATGCTCTCTCTCTTCAAGTTTATGATTTTCTTGCAAATTCTGCAAACAGAACTATATGAGATGCTAGTGGCTGCAGGAAATCTTTCTTGCAATTTTTGCATTTCTTTCAAAAGCTTGGGAGAGCACCAATTCTTATGTTTTTCCACTTCATGTATTCATAAACAATAGCAATCACTTCATTAGTTTGACTATACACTGCTTTTCCTGAAATTAAAGCTTAACATATGCCCACAGCAATACTTTATACTTGATTGTACCCAAGGGCAGACAATGCACACTACATATGTATCAATTAACATGAGTCATAAGATTGTTGAATATAGGAAAAATCCAGGCTCACTGTTTTCTGGATCAACGTTGCTGCTCAAGAATGAATGCAAAAACTATAAGCAGCTACTGCAGCTTCTGGCAATTCTAACTGTTGATCATATGCATTTATTTTATTTTGGGTAGCAGAAGAAGTTGCATGGTGCCAGTTGTGTGGAGGATGGGACAAATGTTTGACTGCTAACTCCTGCAGAAATTGGGTTGTTAATAGTGCAGCGTGGGCAATCCACACAGATCAGTCTTAGGATGCTTTGATCTCAGTTCATTGAAGACTTATGACAAGCATTATGTGGTGTACCATCTGGTAGCCACAGTCCCCCCCCCCCAACAGAATTGTCACAATATGGCCACTAGCTGAAGAGAAGAAACAGATCATCTTGGCAACATTTTTTGCTGGCCTAATTTTGTTGAGGGTTCCTCTCACTGATGAATGTCACCTAGTTTCTGGATCATACTGATATATACAGCTTTCATCACCTGTTATGATTATAAATGTTTTTCCATCTTTCCTCATAAAATTGTTCTATAATTTCCTGGCACCATTGCACCATGTCTCTGTTTCTGCTCATTTGGGAGGTGACAGGAGATCCAATGACTGCATTGCTTCCTGATTTAAAGTTTTTCTGCCAACACAACATTCAGGGCTTCTTGGATATCAAAACATGCCCAACAAAGATTTCTTGCAACAAGCACTCTGCTTTCATTATTTTTTCATGCATTGTTTTTGTAACCAACCATTCTGCGGAATTTTCATCTTTTAAGAGAATCCTTCCTCTTTTAAACCCTGCAAATCAACGATAAATTGTGGCTTGCAAAGGGCAAAGATCTCAAGATGCCTCATGCAGTCTTTCAAGGCATTCTCTCTTCCCTAGATTCACTTTTACAGTCATAGAAAATCATAGTATGGAAATACTCTCATTTGAGAGCCATCCTAGTATATGGCATAGCAACATCTACATGCACATTTTAGAGTGCACCCTTGCTTGAGCATGTTCTTGCCTGAACTTCAAAATAAAGCCAGGTAGACCTGCTTTGGTTTACTACAATTCATTGTTGCCCATTCTCAACATTTTTGGACTGACCCTTGTAACCATGCCAGATGTAAGCACTTACAACAGGACAATAAAAGCCAAAGGATTCACAAGTTTTTGTTTTCCCAAGCTTCTGGTCTATGGATTCATTCTGTTTCATGGGCAGACTGGTCACAATCTATGGTATGTATTTAACATTTTCAGGAAAGCAAGGTCTTGAACTTTGTTGAAAAATGCTTGGAGAAGGATGGAATCACATGTTTTCATAAATTCAATCTTCTAGTTTTGTGTGAAGGTGCAGTTCCAATGTTTTTTTATGAATTTGTCTTTAAATATAAGTTGTTTGAGTGGAACCAAATGAAAAAAACTAGCAAATACAGAAATTAGAGGAGTGAAGAAATTGATAATCAGCTTAAAATGCTAAAGGAGAACGAAAAGAGGTAGGCAGGAGGAGGATATTCTGTGCAGGATTTTCCTTTTTTGCAGGTAATATATTTAAGAAACTGCCTATAAAGGAATGGGTAGTATTTAAAGAGGAGTTGTAGTCTAGTGTGCAAACCAATATGGTGCTACTTGTGTAAAAACTAGACATAACTAATAAACTCAAAATAATTACCTGTATTAAATAGTGATCTTGGTAGGGAAATACACATGAATGATGGACATCAACTGGATGAGTCTTAATATGTACAGCTTCTAATGCCTTAATATGTGGAAATGCATTGCTTATTGAAGGGATTTAGCTTTCATCCCTAACAGACTACTATGACTGTTATGGTTTAACCAGATAACAACAAAATATTCTTCTATCCAAAATTACCTCCACACAAAGTTTGAAGTTGTTGGAAAATTATGAGAACTCTAATAAAAGCAGCTTATAAGCCAAAGGATTGAGTGGCAAAACTCCTACCTAGGAGGGAAGCTAGAAAAGGTTCTAACCTTTCGCGAGCACACTCAAGATGTATCAGCCAGGGCACTGGAGGCAATTGCCTCCCCATATCCCAGGCTGAAGTCCAGAATGCCGGTTTGCCTAAATTGCATCTTTTCCGATCACTAATAATCTCCCCAATGATGTATACCTCAGAAGTCTGGGGCATAGCCACAGACAGCTGGTCTTTATAGCTCCAACAGGCACAGAATAGAGGAACCTGGTCTATCTATTCTGTGGGCCATGACTTCCCTGTGAGGTTGCTCCATGAGGCCTCCTTATGCCCATACCTGGAGAACAAAATTACACACCATGCCAAAAATTCTATGGGAGCTTACATCAACAACAGAGCGCTCTGGTTAGGTCTCTTGGTGACTACGATTCAACAACACGCTGCTTCAAGCAACATCAGGCTCCCTGCATGGCTTGTGGGCCCACCAGATAACACTATAGCAACTCCAGCAGTGAAAGCTGAGCTCCTATACAATGTCACAAAGAGGTGATTGCCATCCAAATTCTTTCCAACCAACAAAAATTTAAATTATTGAAATTACTTCCACCAGAGGTGCAGAAGAGTGGCTGCATCCTAAAGAACAGATGTCGAGGAGCACCATGCTACCTTCATACATTCCAACCCATCCTAAAGGACAAAAACATCCTGTAAAACCCTCTTGAGGGTGGCCATGCAGCAAAAGCACTCTGGCTGTACCTCAGCCAGCCAGTAACATGTTGGTGTCGGTTTTTATGCAATCAGTTTGAGCTTATGTTTACGAACATTAATACATATGAAGTAGGAATTAAACTCTTACTTCATATCCAGAGTGTGAAGTGTTATGTCATTAAATTGAACATCTCATCATTACCACACTGCTGATATCTGAGAAAACTGTTCATTTCCTTTCAAGCATCTCCTTTAGAAGCTGAAATTACTCATTACTTGAAACATGCTGTTAGACAGCTCTTTCAGATACTGGTAAAATAATGTAACATAAAATAACACTTTTAGAATACAAGTGGACTGATGTTTGGGTTTACTGCCAACAAAGCAGACAATATTGCATAAAGTGTTGTAGCTTTTTTAATTAAGGGGACCTAGGACAGATGATTTAGCCAAAATAGCCAACATTTTTGATTTATTGATTTCTGCAAAAATTATTAATTGTTTATAATGTTACTCAAATCTTTAACTGAGTTGTATGGTGATCAGAACTGTTTTAAAGGGTTTAGCAGCCATTTTTAAAACCTCTGCAAGGCAGTTTAAATACTTGCCATGCCCATTTTTTTTGTTCCCACTTCAAAAATAAGGGCTTTCTGTCCAAAATTTGTCCAAATTTGCACCATAATCAGTGTGTATTGGTTTTTGCTTCCATCTGGTGTCCTGTACTGCAACTACAACAAGTCATAATATTTTAGAATCAAAACCAGGTGTATACATGTAATTTCACACCAGTAAAACTGTTTATAACAATATGTAAATATGTTTACAATTGATGTATAACATTTTACCTTTTTAATTAGGTTTTAATTATTATGAGTTATGTTTACATGCACATTGGGTTTGTGAGGTTATTGGTTTCAGTGCCTTAGAAGTTTGTTTATTGGTATTTGAAATGCATACAATCAGTGCAAGTTGGAGGAAACTCAAAGGTAGGATGAGTAAAAAGAAACACAAAGCTCTGAATAATATTGAAAAAAGATGTAAGGGCATTCCCAAAGAAACTATAGAACCACAAGCTGTCCATCAACATTGCCATGTGATCACATAGGTGCAAATGTTAGCACAGAAAACTCATTATCTGCTGCAGTCCTACATAATACATTGCCCAAACATGCCAATACACATGAAATAATCTATACTAGTGACAAAAAGCTCAAATTTTTTGAAACAATATCATCAGTTACACAGCCTAATCTATATGAAAACAAATACATTTTACTACATACATAAATTCTTAATGAGCTATGTAGTAATATAGCATGTGACGAATCCGGGGAGAAGTCTTTGATTATAGAAACAGGAGAAAACAAGGGTCTAGCATGTAAGCTTACAGTAAAATGTAACAATTGTGACAAAATAATTTCAGATGTGTACACCAGCGCAAAAGTAAACAGTGATTCTATAAAAAATTTGAATTTGATGTAAATAGAAGATGAGTGGAGTCATTTATGAAAATTGGTGGTGGTTACAGAACAATGGAAAGATTTTGCACGAGTATGAATTTAGATATAATAGATCCCAAAACATTCACTAAGCATATGCATGTCTTAGAAGCTGAATCAGATAACGTAAGGAAAAAGGTTCTTTCCAAATCAAGAGAAGCAGTGCGTAAGGCCCATGAGGCTCTGAATGCAGAAAATATAAATCAGAAAGTAATTGATATAGCTGTTTCTTTCGACAGTACATGGCACAAGAGAGAATACACACCTCTGTATGTAATTGGCATTGAGATTGATATTTTAACTGGATTAGTTCTTGATTTTGAAATGTTATCCAAATATTGTCCCATGTGTTTCCTCTCTCAAAATGAATTGGGAGAAGATACTCCAGAGCATAATATATGGCTTAAAAGGCATAAAACTATACCTGGAGAATGTTGTAAAAACTACTCTGGTTCATCTGTTGCTAGGGAAGTTATTGCAGCAGATATCTCGTGGAAGAGGTCTGCAAGTCAATGTTCCATGCACTACACAACTCTGCTATCTGATGGTGATGCCAAAACATATATTCATCTTACAAAGGAAGCTGTATATGGGCCAGATACCCCAATTGTAAAAGAAGAGTGTATTAACCATAATGCCAAGAGGATGGGCACAGACCAGGAACACTAAAAGAAGCCAATATTGTTAAGCCATCCAATTATTATAGGCATGCCATTGTCTTTAATTTACCTGACATTGATAGAATGAAACCTGCAATCTATGCCACTCAATATCATTGTTCATTTGTTGATGAAAGCCCAAACCATAGGTAATGTCCTTCTAAATAAGATTCATAGTGCTTCTACAACACAAGTATTGCAGAAGCAAAAAAGCCAGAGAGCCAAAAGGATATGTCTATACAGTATTTTTCTGCTATGCTAGTAAAAATATTGCCATTGTACCAAAGACTAGCCACCACAAGCTTTTGTCAAGATGCACCCAAGTTGGAACCCAGAATCTAAATGAAAGCTTGCATTCTTCAATTTGGAGAAAGTGTCCTCAGGAAACCTTTGTTTTCAGAAAAAGGTTAGATACAGCAGTTATTGATGCCATTTCTGAACACAATTTAGGATGCATTGCTTCACAAAAAACAAAAGCCAGTTCAACTACAGAATTATGAGGAAAAATTGCTCACGAAAGAGATTCACGTAGAAACTATGAAAGTCATCGCTCCACAACAGAACAGCCCAAGTCCACCAGAAAAAAGATGATGTTGAAAGTGTGTGTAGTGGAGACAAGAAGAAGGTGGAGGGAAAGAGGTATGATGCAGAACAATTTTAACCATTTACACCAGGTAAATTAATTAGAAATAATGTTACTGGTATAAAATTTGTTTTCTCAGAATGACATTTTTCAATGTGCAAAATATCCCATTCAGGATAGTTTACTTTACTTTTGCATGAAACTTGGTACAATTGTTCTACAGTACTATCTAAAGAAGTTGTATCCTCTTTGGACTACCATATAAAACTTGGGCACTATGGTGCTATCAATCCCAAAAATTATGAGTTTTTTTTGCCAAAATATCTGTATTAATGATTATAAGTAATAATTTTTTATTCAATGATCAACATGAAAAAAAGTATACTAGCATCACTTCTCAGTAGTTCCAAGATTAATGTGACCAAATGTTACTGATGGAGAAAAAAAAAAAAAAAAAAAAAATAATAATAATAATTGAACCGCAAGGAGTGTTTTATATTTTTTCAAATATCGTTATATGAAAAACAACTTCATCAAACTGATTGAAATTTACACATAATGCTATTCATAATGATGGGAGCCAACATACAAAACTTCAAAATGATTGAATAAAAATTGTAGAAAATCAATGTAATATGTCCTAGGTCCCCACATTTCTGCTAAATCTGACCATGCTGGTTTAACTTTGAGCAGGAACAAGCTTTTATTGCCTTTTTGAAATAAATAAATGTAGTATTAATTAAAAAAGCTACAACACTTCATGCAATATTGTCTGCTTTGTTTGCAGTAAACCCGAACATCAGTCCACTAGTATTCTTAAAGTGTTATTTTATGTTAAATTATTCTACCAGTCTCTGAAAGAGCTGTCTAACAGCATGTTTCAAGTAATGAGTATTTTCAGTTTCTGAAGCAGATGCTTGAAAGGAAGGGGACAGTTTTCTCAGATATCAAAGGTGTGGTAATGATAAGATGATGATCAATTTAATGACAACTTTTCACTCTCTGGATATGAATTAAGAGTTTAACTCCTACTTCATATGTATGAATGTTCATAAACATACGCTCAAACTGACTGCATAAAAAAGCTGAGTTCCTTTACAATGTCACAAAGATGTGATTGGCATCCAAATTTTTTCCAACCAACAAAAATTTAAATTATTGAAATCACTTCCACTAGAGGTGCAGAAGAGTGGCTGCATCCTAAAGAACAGATGTCGAAGAGCACCATGCTACCTTCATACATTCCAACCCATCCTAAAGGACAAAAAACATCCTGTAAAAACCCTATTGAGGGTGGCCATGCAGCCAGCCAGTAACATGTTGGCGTCGGTTTTTATGCAATCAGTTTGAGCTTATGTTTATGAACATTAATACATATGAAGTAGGAATTAAACTCTTACTTCATATCCAGAGTGTGAAGTGTTATGTCATTAAATTGAACATCTGATCATTACCACACCTCTGATATCTGATAAAACTGTTCATTCCTTTCAAGCATCTCCTTCAGAAGCTGAAAATACTCATTACTTGAAACATGCTGTTAAGACTCTTTCAGATACTGGTAAAATAATGTAACATAAAATAACACTTTTAGAATACAAGTGGACTGATGTTTGGGTTTACTGCAAACAAAGCAGACAATATTGCATTAAGTGTTGTAGCTTTTGTAATTAATACTACATTTAGTTATTTCAAAAAAGGCAACAAAGGCTTGTTCCTGTTCAAAGTTAATTAGCATGATCAGATTTAGCAGAAATGTGCATTCACAATAAATACATGTATAGTGCAAACTTTGGTCTCTGATAACTAAACAGACTAATGTTTACCGAACTAGCCAAAGATTCTGGTAGTTTTTTTTTTCTTTCCCAAATTGAAGTCCCATAAAATACTTGTTCTCTGTCACAGTGTACATAATTAAAATGCTTACAACTTCCTTCATGTTGAGAACCCAAGAAAACCTCTTACAGTATTCTTTTGCCAAAATCTTCAAAATCCTCAAACAGAATCAGTGAAAATAAGCTGTGGCACAAAAGCGGCTATTATTTTCAGATATTCAGAGCTTGTACGAGGGTCACTACGAAAGTTTTGAGATACGAATAAACAAAAGTTGATCTTTGAGAGTGTAAACATGTATGAGTTTGCATCCTCCATCTCCCTTCGCAGTCTACACTGAAAAGTTAACAACCTCTAGTGTGGTGTCAGTTACTTGCCAGCATGGAGTTGAAAAGAGAATGCACTTTCATGCAATGATTTTATATGATTTTAAAATGGGTTACAACGGGCTTTTGGGGCACTTGCTCTGGCCCATGTCACAGTTTTTTGGTGGTTTCAAGAATTTAAAAGAGGCCGAACTTCATTAAAGGATGAGGTTAAGAGTAGTCGTCTGTCTACAGCAGTGACTGAAGAAAACATAGCTGCTGCGGAAAGAAGGGTCTGCGAAAACAATCGTGTGACGTTTAAGGAAATTAAGGTAAGTATGCAGATGGATCGCCAGCAATTTTGAAAATATTGCATTACTATCTTCACATGAGGAAGGTGTCATACCATTGGGCGCCCCACAAATTTACTGATCTGCAAAAGCACACCAGTGTTGAATGGTGTGAAGAAATGCTGGCCCGATTCAATGTAAGCAATTCTTGACAGGTTTCTGACATTGTCACTGGTGATGAAACTTGCATTTATCAGTTTGACCCTGAAACTAAGCATCAATCGGCTGTGTGGATCTTTCTGGATGGTGATCTTCCAGTGAAAGTAAAGTGGTCACGCAGCATCAGGAAGAAAATGGTGGCCACTTTCTTCTCTAAATCTCACCATGTGGCTACCATTTCACTTGTTGAACAAAATATAGCTACTGTGCACTGGTACACAACATGTTTGCTTACCACAAGTTTTTGAGAATCTTCATGAATTGCAGCCAAGAAAAGGACTGCAAGGAATTCAGCTCCACCACGACAATGCCTCTGCACACACAACCAATGCAACGATTCAGTTTCTGGAGTCCACAGAGGTGAAGTTGACGACTCATCCCCCCCTACAGTCCAGATTTGGCTCCATGTGACTTCTTTTTGTTCCTCATAATGAAAAATCGCATGTGAGGAACAAGGTTTTTAAGTCCTGAAGAAGCTGCTGCAGCATTTGAAAAGTGAACTTTTACACCTACATGAAAATGAGTGGCACTTTTCAAAAGAGGTTTGAGAGAATGATGAAGTGCATACAATGTGGTGGTGAATACTTTGAAGTATGTTTTATCTGCTAAATTTCATACAGAAGAAAATTGAGAGCCCAGACATGGTCAATTCACACAACTAGAAGGTGGCAATTAAATACATACTTTCTTTCAAGACATTTTAAAGTCATGACTGCTTAAAAAATTTAGAAAGTAATGTACTTGTTGATGTGTTTCATTCAAGGATAAAATAAAATAATTAAAATTAAATGTAACAAATGGAAGTATGCTTTGATAAACAAATCCACATGGCAATGCATACTTTAATGATATATTATAAATGTAACCATTTCTACCTTCTGATTTCATTTTATGTGTGTGCAAACATGCTGTTGGAATTACACAAGCTTTGGTTTCCAACATTATGAGCAATATTTTTTAATTGAAGATATCCAAAAGACTATTATTCAAGTTCTTGGTAAACTTGTAGTTCTAAAGGATGGTGGTTTGATGCAAGTTTAAATGAAAGCAGCAGCATGTGTTTATTTTAATGACATTGTAACAAAATATAAAATCCACTGTCAACTACATACTGGTAAACAATTCCTGAATGGCAAAGCAAATTTTCAGATAAACTGAACAGATGGAAACTGCAAATATGAGGGTGGTTCAAAAATTAACAGCAAACACTGTTAAATCAGCTAACACTCCAGGCATTTCAAACTCCCGGAAAGTGAAGATGCATGGTTTAAGAAAATTCTGATATATACTGACAGATGGAATGATGAGATGAATAGGAAAGACAGTTGAAACAAAATTGACTGCATCATTAACTGTGCAACGTGGAACAACATGCAGCAATAAGATTTTTTTGGTCAGAGGACATACAAATCCATAATAGGATGTTGCAAAGGTATGGAGATAGCTGCATTACTGAGTAAATTTCTTTAAAAGTGGACTACTTCAGTCACAGATGAGCAACGCTCTGGTCGTCCCAGCACAGCCATTACTAATAAGAATGTTGGACATGCTGATGCCATGATTCACGAGAACTGGCATATTTCCTTAGAAGTTTCAACCAGAGAACCGAGTATCAGTTTAAACCAGAGAACTGAGTATCAGTTTTGGATCCACTCATACAGTTGTTACAGAGGTTCTCAAAGTACAGTTTTTATGTGCATGGTGGGTGCCTAGGATGCTCACTAATGAACACCAGATCACGCATCTTTGAATGGCAAGGTTGCACTTTCCAACCGTAGAGAAGCTTCTGGTAAAAAACAAAAATTAGTCTTAATATACAAAAATTAGTCTTAATATATACAAGGGAAGTGGCAAGAGTGGGACACTTGAGTGATTTCTTAGCCTTGGAAAAGCAGGAAGCTTGTGTTACATCTAAGTTACTGAACACATTTTTAATGTCTTTTAAGTGCTTGGCATAGTAAATGGCAGCAAATAGCCACATCTCCCAGCAGGTAAGTATTGGCTCAGATAGAAGAGGGGTTGCTGGTAGTTTCTCTTTCAATAGCTGTACACTTGTTGGGAGATTTTAATCTTCTTAACTGAAGTTACAAGGTGGTTCACGTCATCAAAGTGGCTTCTAATTTCCTCCACAAGAAGGTGCAGATCGAGGGCCAAGCATGTAGCATGTATCATGGTTGGGTAGAAAGACTGTAGAACCTCCCCAGCCTTCAAGATGTAGGCAGCAAGGCCTGTTAGTAACAAAAGCAATTTATTATTGCAATTCTCTGCTGGCCACAATATGCACAAAGCTTCCCTCAATGCACAGCCTATTGTACTGTGATTTGTTTTTTCTATTTCTTTACAAAAGAGTAGATGAGCACCTGGTTCATTTGGATCCAGCCCAACTACCACCACATTCACAATGAAGCATCAGCATTTGTCAGTTGTTTCGACAGAGCACCAGATAAAATGATCGGCTATATCTTTCCTTATTTCATCTAGTGTCTTCTGGTAAACAGGAACCAAATAGTTCTTCCTTAACATGAATTCATTGGATATATTGTGGCCACCGATTTCTTGTAAAAATGTTTTCAATGTCGGAATGGTTAGCACTTTCCATGGCACATTAGCATACACCAATGCCTGGCACAGGCGGAAGTTGAAGTTATCTTGAGAATTACCAACTTTGGAAGAAATAAATGTTTGCTTACTACTGCTGCTGGAGTTATTTCTCCTAGCTACACTTGCAATGTGAGTAGCTGCAGACTTATGCTGCTTAAGATGCGATTTCTATGCACATTTAACCTGAAATTTAAAAAAAAAAAAAGTCAAATCTTAAGTACACTTCAGTACAGATGTTATGGTATTGTAGTACAATTTTTATACCAGTTACTAGAACTTACTTGCTTGGAGTATGCCTGACAGTAGACTACTTGACTGTAGAACTAAAGTTAGGATCTTTTGCAATTCATTATTTCAATAAGCGGGATTTAGACATTGTTTCACTATAAAACAGTCAAATTATAAACTTATTGCAGCAAACATTACGACACTTCCTGCCTGATGCACTATCACTAAACAACTGGAGACAATTCCCATTAAGAAGGTTAGCTCATCCAGACCTATTACCTGCATCAAGGAATCACCTGATGTCAGATGCACATTGGGAGGTGTGGGTCATGCTGTATGCAGCAGTAGTAACTATCTCATTTCTACTGGCTGTAACTGGTAAATTAATGTTACGCAGAGTTTCTATGGGAAAAGAACTTTTTTTTTTTCACCTGAGGAAGGCAATAACTTTTAGGTTATTTTAGATATCAACCTCTCATTTAGGTTTAGATATCAACCTCTCATTTAGGTTTTTTTAGATGAAAAGAATTTCACATACTCTGGGCCAGGAAGTGTGAAACGAATATATACCTTGAAATTTGTTCAAGTAACACAGCAAAAACTAGGTTAAGACCTAAAAATCCAGGCCTTAGTGATGAGGTTAAACATGTGGTGTATTGGTTGTGCGCAAAACCGAAAACCTTTTGTTATAATGGAAAAGTTGGTGGAACAATATGAAAATTGCAACAAAAAGGAGGGTAATTATGTTGAAAAATGACATCTTGTTTGTATCTAAATTTGAAACATTTACTTCACAAAAATTAGTTTGTTGCTATTTTTTGAATTACCCTCGTACTATTGTATTTGGCTCATGTAAACCAAAATCCTAGTTAAATAAAGAGTGTTTAAGGACTAAATTTGTATTTCATTAATCTCTCCCCACCCCTTAAAAATTACAATACACAGTAAACTTGAAAAGTTAATGTTCATGGTGCCCCAAACCAGTCTTGAAAGTTAATGCACCAGCAAATCAATACCCTTATCAGTTCTCTTAAAAGTACAAAAGCCCTGCTTTTCAGGCATTTAATACAAGTATGCAGCAGGAGAGCAACACTGTGTGATGTTCCCAGGAATCATGGTCCAGGTCATGACTAGAGATAGTAATGCTTGTTTGCATGAGCAATTTCTTCTGTTTCTTGCATCTGCAGGTAAATTCAAGCACAACTGTTTTTTCTCCTCAGCCTGTATATGACTGTGTGTTCCAAATCTGGTGAAATGGGAGGCCAAGTCACTCAGTTTTAATATTTGGTCTTTCTTGTATCCAGGGTGAATTCAATAATTCCACTAGGAATACTCATCCTTACACCAGGATTCAAAATATGAACCAGTATGATCCCATGTTACATGCTCTTCATGGTATTAAGCTTCCACAATACACCCATATCACACCTTGATATCCAGCCCCAAAAAGACACACATGTGACCATAATGAAAGTATATCTTTTATCTATTTAGTATGGAACTTACCACCACATCTCTCATGTTATAGCGGGAACCCTTTGAATGGTTTTATATGGTAAACAACAACTTTTTCCTTACGTGTAGAAAATATTGCCACTTCATTTGAGTATACAATTTTATCCGAGTTGTGCTTAGCATTTTACTCCACAGCAGAACAACGTGACCATTTATTATTTGTTCTGCTGCTCATGCAAAGAGTCTGGTGTTATTTATACATGGCAGAGCTATTTGAGCAGATCCAGTGAATTACACATTTGCTTCTGCAACTAAACTTATATTCTCATCAGAAATGAAACACTTTTCCTGAGTCAGTAAACACATTCCCTCCCTGGATGATCCCATCCACCTATGAGCTATAGATGAGAGGAACTTATAAGCTTGTGACTTTCACTAATGCAAGGAGAGAGTTTTCTGTATGTGCATAGGAATGCATGTGTGCACATACTGTAGAGGTCTGCAAGGTCTCATGTTTAATTTCAAAAATATTTTGCCAGATTCAGGCTTGAAAATAAGGGTCTAACAATTATAATCAATGGAAATTGGAATCACACTCTAACTTCATAATTACAAAAAATAAATAAATAAAAATAAGAAAATAAACCTTTCCTTTGAAGATTGAATGTGTGTCTAACAACATTAGCAGTACCTATATTTGTTAATAAATTTGTCTAACTATACAAATGCTGTAGTATTGAAATTAGAATACTATGACATAATACATACTCATTTTAGCTATGGAATTGAGGTTTGGAACTATAAACATGAACAGAGTATTAAAACTAAAATATATATGCCTAAGAACTAGGAAAGAGAACATCACAAGACTAATTTTTATAAAGGAAATGATCTTAACTAATATCATTGTATATAAATATAAACTGATGTTATCCATATATAAAAATGAATGCAATGTTAACAGTGTAAATAGAAACAATAAATACTATGACTATGATACTACAAGCTGTAATAACTTCATAGAAATGCAATAAGGAGTCAGCTGAAAAAATCCTCTCTTATGAGAAACTATCCTTTATAATAAATTGCCTAATTGCTTAAAGATATTAAATGAGAATACTTTTAAAAGTGAATTTACAAAATATCTAATAGAAAGAAGTACACACTGGTTGAGCCTTCTCAGCCTGCAGATTGGTAACTAGGCAACCTGTATTTTACATATGATGTGAAATGCAGGTGCTGATAACACATTCACCAGCCCACTAATTAGGGCTGTGGTGGAGCTTGTTAATGTACTCCAGTAGTGCAATGTTTAACATACTGGAAAGTAATGATGAAGGAAAGATATTCAAAACATGTCTGTGAATAAATGAGTTTTTCATTCATTTCTGTCCACATTTCAAGTGTTCTAGCAATCATGATTTCTTTCCAAGCCCAATAGAAAGTGGATTCCCCTATGAATACGAAGATCCAGCCATTCAAGCTCACTGTGGAACAATATTTTCGAATAGAAAGTATCTAGACATGCTGTTAGTATACAGGGATGCAATGGAGGTATGTTGTCTATACAAACAGAGGTTTCTGCAAGAACACTTCCTACAGATCACATGTTTTTGTGACTTGCAAACCACCTTCTGGAGTCAGGAACAGCGCATCCATGAAGAGATCACCCCATCTGTGACCAAGCAACAATGGATCATGTGATTGACTATGTCATTCAGCATCCCCATTGTACCATGAGGGACATTCACAGGCATTTCAATATTGCCAATCTTCCACATGGAAAATACTGCATCATGCAAAGTTTCATCCTTATCCTCTTCAACTACACCAGGAGCTACTACAGCCGGACCATGGATGGAGAGTGGCATTCATTAGGTGGATCATACGACAAACGAACAAGATTCGCATTATTTGGCAATTATGTTATTTACAAAGTAGGGTTCCACAACACAGGCTATGTAAATTGCCACAACATGCATTACTGGAACACTGTAAACCCACATTGGATGTGAGAGGCAGCCTTACAGGTCAGATGGGTCTTCAATGTTTGGGTTGGTACATTCAGTGATCATCTTATATGCCCATATTTTTATGATGGCCAAATTATCACTGGGAATTGCTGTAGACATTCCTACAACATCAACTGCCTACACTATTGGATGAAGTGCAGTTGCAAGACCAATTTAACTATGTGGTACCAACATGGAGTACCAGCTCATTCGAACTGTTGTGTATTTGCTTATCTCGATGCCACCTACCCTGGGCAATGGATCAGACAGCATGGACCAATAGGGTTGCCAGCATGCTCACCAGATCCTAACCCCATTAGATTTCTTCTTATGGGGTAATCTTAAAGATATCATGTACCAGGAGCAGCCAATGACCCCTCAACACCTCTGGAAATGCATCATCTTAACTTCTCGTGACATTACACCGGCCATGTTGCACCAGGTTAGGCTGTAAAGATGGTTAGACTGAGATCTTGCATCTGCCAGCATGGTGGCCAGTTCAAACACCTATTGCAACCAAATGGTGGAAATGGATAAATTGTAAGAGTTTATCTGTGTGATGGTCCAGCATGATGTCATAGTCACCGTTAAATACACTACTTTGGGAACCAGAGAGGTTCACAAGGATCATAATATGGGCTTACACATGTTATCTAGTTTGGACTGCACTGCATTTTATAAACTCTCAGTCAACTTATTGGCTTTATTTTCTATGAAGGAATAGCTTTAAATAGTTTAAATATCATTCAATGATGCCTTGTGTTTGTAAGTTACAATTATGTTATATGCATTTAGGATGTTCATCAAAGCATATTCTAATAAATAACAATTTGTGTTTTAATGAAATTCATATAATGAAACTAATTAAGTGAAATGACACTTCCATGCGAAACATCAGTTCTCGTTAAATTTACCAAACATAACAAATAACTTCAAGTGGCAGTATTTGAACCTGGGACCTTCACCACTGAGGACCAACATGCACACTGTTGCACTACAAGAACAAGTCACTTTACACTCAGTGGTGCAGTCATTTTGACCAAAATTGATACAATGCAATGGAGAGGACAGCGTTTACGACATAGCCTGTAAATCACCAGGACTATATAATTTTTCAATCTACAGGCTGAAAAGACTCACCTGGTTTATATAACTGACTAGTTGTAATGTTGGATAATTTAAGCACAAATTATTTTGTATGTTTATATCATTGATACTTACTTGAAACAAATAATGGATTTTAGATTATGACAATGCCTGAAACATATTGTATATCTACAGAAATTTAAACTATTTATTTAGTATTTCATTATTATTGACATTATTTTGTAACAAAATATTGTGCATTCAAATCAGCATGGAACAAAGAGAAAAATTCTTGGAACACTTCGCAAATGAAGAAAACAGGCTTTTTAATATTGAATTTGCAAGTACATTCAAAGTTTGAAAACCATGGCTTAAAAAAAAATAAATAATTGGTCAGATATATTGAACAATTACAAAAACACTCAAACTAGATGAACATCATTTAATGATTACATAAGGCAGCAAATTTTGTAAATATAGGGCTGAGGTAAATACCTAAAAGATCTTCCAGACTATACATGTATCTGTTTGTGAGGTGTTAAGCTTTAATTTTTATAATAGCACACAGGAAATTATCTGTCAATGTTTTACACTGTAGTAACAACCATGGAACACCAAGTTGTGTCATGAACCCCTTAACGTATGAAAACTATGCCTTTTAAAGGTACCTGTATCTTTTGTTAAATGAATGTCACAATAATGTAAGAACACAAGTATCATAATCTCTGCCTCAGCCACACCAAAGTTAATAAGATTAAGTGTTGAATCTGTTACAAACTGTTCTAATAAGCACAGAGTGCATTGGTTAGAAGATACCAGTTTCTTCATATATAAATGAAAACTCCCTGCTTATGGAAGATAACAGACTCAAGTGGCACATAATGACTATAAACATTTGCAATCTATGGATTTTTTTTTTGGTAGTGTTTAACGCCTGCCTTAACTACTTGTGGCACCGCAGGCGGTCCTATGGGTGTGTTTTAGTTGTGGCTTCCTAAGGATGATGTCAATTTTCATAGCCAAAATGGTATAATTCAACAATTAGGATTCAATTAACATCATGAACCCATATGTGCAAGAAGAAATTTCTTTATAGCAAGGGGCACTCACTGTTTAAACTATAATAGGAAGAGAGATAGAGGGTGGGAGGGAGAGAGAATATGTCCATTTCCATTTTACAGCCATGAGATTTTTAAGATGAAATGCACTATATAGCCTGGATTCCTAAGCAACTACATATTTCATACTATATCTGTCATACATAATAAAAACATAGAAAATATATCATCAATAAAGAATAAGGAGGTGCTTGTACTACTGCCTTTTCATACACCTTACATACACATCATTTAGTCCAGTGCTACATACTGCTTAAGTTCATGCCATTTTGAAATTCGAGATCCCTTTTAATTTTATCTAGAAGTTAAGAGAACCACTAAAAATACTGCTAAACACACACATTTTGCAACCACCAAAGCTGCTGGACCTCAGCTCTCCTTGGAGGTTATTTTTTGGGCTGGGTGGGATCAAAGTTAGTGGAAATGGCAAAAGAAGCTCCTTAGAAACAAACAGTATTTGAAGGGGATGGAAATTCCTGAAGAGTTCATTGCAGAACTTTTTTTGATTTCATCCGAATTCCATCTAAGAATTTTATATGGCCTAACATAACCTCTGATCACAGACATGCTTTTGTACAAAATCATTTTGAAATATGCATATCTTAACAAATTATACATGTAATTCTTGCTTCAGAGGGTAAACTGGCCTTTATATATGCTCTGGAAATTTTGTTTCTTGTATACATTTTCTTTATTCACTTGTTATGAATTCACTTCACTCTGCTTCCCAAAACATATTAACATCAGAACTATCAGACAATTTCTGCTAATTCTAATTTTGTTCTTTGCTGATAAACATATTAGTACCCTAAAATATTTTCCTGGTTATAACAATGTTCTAGATACGGTCACTGGGAATTTCACATATAATTTTGCACAATTCCATATCCAATAATATAGTACCTTCATTTTATGTCAAGGCTACAGATCAAACAAATGCATGCTCTACATGCTGTTCTACTGCAGAAGAGTTTTCTGTTGCTGTCTACCACAGAAGAGTTTTCTGTTCCATAACTTCTGCATTACTTAAGTGTTAGTAACATATTTGTAATGTGTACTAACCTTGCTACAAGTGTTGTTGAATATGTGGTGTCCATCTGTGCAAAGACATTCTTGTGTAATGTTCATAATTTCTGCACTATGGTTAAAAGTAGGGTTTCAGTTTTAAACATTTAGTGGCTGAATCAACAGAGGTAACACCCAGTTGCTGTGCAACACAGCTGAAAGAATATGTGCATCGGTGAGCGATTAAATGCAGCACCAATTTTCAGTCCGTTGAACATGTTTTTGCTTCTTTGGTTTAGCAATCCTGTTGTTCTTAAGTTTACTAAGCAAACCTCTCACAGAATCCATATCCAGAACTGGATAACCAAGAAACTGTTGCTGAAATCAGATACCTCATTCAGTTTTCACATATGTATCATACTAAAAATATGTTAAGCATAAATTTGTTGGCAGGCATTTCCATGGACTAATAAGAGAATAACATTCCTATGGAAATCACACAACATACACATTGTTGAAACACTTCACAAAATTATGATAAAACGCCACCCTGCACCGCTTCTGCAGTGGCATAATACCATGGTCATTTCATCTAAGCAGATATTACACTTGCCAAATTTTTAGAATGACAATATGAGACACTCATTTTGAAGGCTAGAGACGGTACTGTAAATTCAAATTACAAAAAGTTTACATCATTAAACATTTTTGTATTCTATGTTATTCAATGCAAGGTTAAATATAACATTCAAAACAATATTTCTACATGACAGTTAATATACTATTAAGTCATCTGTCAATTTTGATGGAGTATCATACTTGCGACTTTCCCTTGCATTGATAAAAACTTCCACACTTTTTAACACTGCTACAAAACATTGACAAGCTAGGCAATAAATCAGCATGATTTTAAGGATGTACTTTATTATTAAATTCAAGTATTTACTCCTTTGCATGCTCCATTTTTTTCTCTTATGCTCATAGCAGCCTTCTGTCATCACTGATGGTTTGGTTGCACAAGTGAATGAGGTAATTTGTGAAAAGAAACTGTTCACAATAAGAATGCCTTATAAAGAAAGTACAAATTAACTCAACACATGTAAAAGCACACTAATTTTACACTCAACTGTACTCGGAGCAGACGATTCTCCCTGCTTGCTTCAAGTTAACATGGATCTCCAGTTCATGGAATCCAGAGAGAGGCTTGATTCAGCCTTGCTGATTGATTTCTGGATTAAGGTCAACATTCAAGAACCAGTGTGTGACTATACAAGATAATCCAACACACAACCACAACTTCATAAACATCTTCCCTTCCATCTTCCTGTTTTTCTGGTAATAATGCAACGTGATTTGACCACATAATCTCTTGACATGACCATTAATACCACCTCACTACAGTATAAAAATGTGATCAGTAGTTACCTGTATTTTAGTGTCAAATGAATACACAGGCAGTTCAAAATGTGAACTTTAATCATAGCAAGTACAGGATGTTTGCCATCCATATGCTGGTAATATGGGACAGAGAATTTCTTCCACAAATATGGGAAATCCTATACAATACAGGACATCTGGCAAGACTAGCCATCATGCAGTGATTGTGGCCTTGGCATAAAATGAAGGCACAGTATATGGTATTGCTTACAAGTCCTACTTGTGTCATATTTCCTTTTCTTCTCTTCCAGGCAGAGGAAATGAAAGTTCATAATTTGTGAAAATTGTAATATTTTAAAAGCACTATAAAGAAATCTTTTAGTGAGATGTTTAACCTGAAACTAATGACCTGGCTCATTTTCTGGGCATTTTCAATTAATGTTTACTCTTTACAGAAAAGGAATTGCTCTGGCAGCTACTTAATGACTTTCTTGATTATTCTGCGTTCAGTATAATTGAGAACCAACACATTTAAGTGAATGTGACCATGAGTCACCTATGGACAGGTAAATACAGTCTGCAAACACTTAGCAGATTGTACAAATCGGGGTGGTTTGTAGCTTGTGATATCATTCGGTATAATTCAGAGGGTAATAGTTCAATTTCATTTCCATTTCTCCTGCCTTTAGTGCTTAGAAACTCCTATGGTTGCTTTTGCATATTTTATAGATTTTTTGAACATATAATTGCAGTTTTACAGTTTGAATTTTACATAAAATTGCAGACTTGAATACCAAAATATTTTGCCACATATGCCACTGATCTATTTCCTAAACTGGCTTTCATATCCCTTTTACAGGCACAACAATCAAAGCAATTTGAATGGCCATGAGCATTAATGCAACAGACTGCGCATTTAATCAAAGCTAAATGTCACAAGTTTGACCCCTAGTGACCAGTCAAATGTGCCTGTAATAAAGGACAGGGAGGGCTCAAGTAAATTAATTGGTATGATGATATGTTTGAATGATTAGTGGGCAACATTGACTGCAGGATCATGAATTCTGCTTTTTTAATAATTTTATTGCAAACATTTAATGTTTATACAATATAAAATAGCAATAAATATTTGTATTTCATTGTAGTAGGTTAGTAAAATGTGAAGACAAAAACAAAACCATTAAAACAATTAAAAATCTTAGAAAACACCTTTGTGAAAGTAAACTGTACCAGGAACTGACAGGTTAACTTCAATAGTATTGTCTTCATTAACTACTTCAATAGTATTGTCTTCATTAACTAGAAGCAGATTAATGCAATTATAATTTAAGCAAAATCATAATACAGAAAGTAAATCATTTCCAATGCTATACACAATAATAAAAAAGGGCTCTCATTCCATGCGATTGAACCTACAATTTTAGTGGGAGTTCCCTGAGCATTTGATTACTCCCAAACTTATGAAGACAATGATGGAATAAGGATGTAATCAATAAATGTAGTATTAGAAAGATAAAGGAGTAGAAGAAATACATATCTCGGTTACTTTAAATTATGAGCTTGGAAGAAAAACCTCAGCTATATGCACACATTGATATGTGTATGAAGTGTGCATAACTAACTCTTATCTTTCTCAAAGAGTGATGAATTATGGCTGCACCTAGCATTTTCTCCAACTATTTTTGTGACCCCTAAAAGAAATTAAATAACCTGTCTGTTTTCTTATGGGTATGAAATGATTAAGTAATTTTTTTAACTTTTTTTTTCTATATACCCATACTATAGTATATGAAAATTCTTATACTAAAGATAATATGATCAGTACAACTGTCATATTTTCAACATTTAAAAGCACAAACATTGCAGTTTTACACACCATTTTTTAGACGCCTCTGAAACAGAGTGGACCCCTTTTACATGGTAGTATTTTTAAAATTTGTTCTTAATTAGAAAACCTTACTTTGAAGAAATGTAAAAAAATATTACAATCTTTTAAACACTGTGCATTGAATTACAATGGTTTGAGAATGTAGTTCAAATAATATTTGATTTTTGTAGATATTTCACTGATGGCATATCAAGAGAGTTGCATAGATGGAATGACGAGCATGCAAGATATCACTTCACATCCGGTGGTTACCATTCAGATGCGTAATAAGCCTGCTATAAATAAAAGTCAGTCTCATTACATTGCTATTTGGCCTTTTGAACGATTTCGGAATTGTGTGGTTGTAATTAATCATGGCTGATTTGTTACAACAGTTTTAATCCACTCAAATTAGTTAACCATTGAGTTCAAAATAAAAAGTTAAAACCAGTGATTTCTGCAATGTTCATACAACCAAAATCCAACGGAGCGAACTTGTCTCAAGATTTTGAGGTGTGTAACAATTGCCACATGAAAATATCAAAACTTCTAAAGGAACAAAAAGCAAGTGAGTTGTGTATGCTTAGTGCAAGCGAAAGTTCAGTAGAAGAACATGAAAATCCAGATAGTGATTGTTCATTTTCCAGTGACGAAGTATGCAAATAGAAGCCATATGGAAATCGCATGAGAGTAGTGGCGATTGGAGAATCTCCAATTAAAAAAAAAGAAAATTATTGCAAATACTATCTTGAGGGAAATTAAAATATTAATGACAATGAGGGATGAAATATTTCATATTGTAAACACTACTTCAAATGAACCTTCAAATAATTCTGAAATAAGACAAAAACTAAGAGATCCTTTCCATGAAGCAGAATACAGAACCCTTAAAATACAACATTTTGATGTATCAATTCACCAGGGGTGGCTTCTTAATATGGTAGCAAGTTTGTGCTACCATAAAAATGTTGGCATTCTCTTTAACAAAAATTATGTGTATTATCATATATTTTGGGTATAATCTGACCTGATCTTGTACGTGGACTTCGCCAAGCAATATATTGTCTGCAGGTACCAAGTAGCTCACTCTCACCTGCTACCCAAGTTGTATAATGGCTAGGTATAGGGAATGACAAACCAAGAGAGCAAAATAAGGAATGGGGGGGGAGTGCAGGGCATAAGCTGCATGTGGTTGGTTAACCTAGTACATAGAATACGATTATCACTAACAGGAACAAATCATCTCATTTAGTCCCACATTAGTGCCATCTATTGATTTCATAACTAGTACATTGTTGCTTCTCTTCTGATCTATCTACTAAGCATCACTACATTGTATTCTGCGAAGTTTCTGCTGTGTTTTGTGTGAATAGTGTAAATCTATATCAAGTTTTAATTGGTGAATCAGAGTGGTTTGTGTAGCTAAATACACGTAAATAGTGATATAATGGGGAACAATGTATTCTGTTCAGTCTCTTTTAGCACAAGCATTTTCAACGCTAACATTGCAGGAAAAGAATGAAATTAAACGTATTGGTAGACCCACACCATGTCTAAAATGTACACAGTTAAAACAAAAACAAAATGTTTTAATAGGAACTTTAATGGTGAGATATATGCAAAATATGAGTGGATGTGTGGATGCAATGTTAAAAACGCCTTTATTGCTTTCCTTGCATTTTGTTTGGTGATGAAGATCCATGGACAAAACATGGCATGAGTGATTTACATCATCTTCACGATCACGCCAAAAGCATGTAGCATCAAAGTACATATGGAAAATGCTGTCAGTCTTGTTATGCTTGATAATGTATATATAACAAAACAGATGGACTGTGCATATCAAAGAGCAATTGAAGAACACAACCAGAAAGTGGCTCAAAAGAGAGATGTTTTAAACATTATTATTAATTGCATTAGGTTCTGCGGGGCCTTTGAGTTAGCTCTGAGAGGACATGATGAGTCAGCGTCTTCAAGAATCCTGGTAGTTTTTGCGAACTGATAAAATTTCAGTGCAGAGCTAAACTGTATTCTGAGAAACCATCTGAAAAATGCAACAGTGTTTAAGGGCACCTCCAAAACTATACAAAATGAGATTTTGCAACATATACTTGAAGTCTTTCATGAGTAAATATTCAAAGAAACAAAGACTCTCCATTTTTATCTGTAGCTCCAAAGTATCAAATGATAATTGTCTACAGAATCTGGTAAACCATAAGCCACCGTAAAGTACTGGGGAGTTGTGAATCATATAGGGCACAAAGCAGAAAATTTAGCTGTGTGCATATTACCAGAGCTTGACTGGCATCTACTAGGCAGTGAGCATAAACTGTTAGCTCAAACATATGATGGGGCCCATTGTTATGTCTAGGTCGAAAAATGGCGTTCAGTCCATCATAAACAGAAGTATACATCTGCAGAATACATTTATTGCCATGCACATCAGTTAAATTTAATTATGTTAAATACAGCATCAGCAAATAGTAGTGTACGAATCAGTGGCGTATATAGAATTTGGCTCTGGGGGGGCGGTTAAGAATTTTTTTTTTATAGTTGTAGTTTCCAGGAGCTTGGAGTAACACTCCCTCCTAATCACGCCAACATTAAAAAAAACTGCAATATCAACACTCCTCCATGGTTTAGGGACAATTTGCTAGCTTCTAGTTTCCTAGATTGCAGGTTCAAATCTGGGGGGGGGGGTGATTGATTTTATAAAAATCCTTAGCACAGCTTCCTTCGGAGGGTGAGTAAAGACATCGATCCTGTTTTGTAGATTTATGGCACCTAAAATCTCAAAACAGATAAAGGGGCCTCTGAGGAAAATTAAGTCCTCTTTCACACCTAAATGGGATGCTGAGAACTGTAGCATTAAAGAACTCCATAAATAAAATTTACTTTCTTTTTTACATAATCAAGACTTATTTTTATTTTTGGACTTTATATTTAATTTTAGACGATATTGCAGATTACCAAGAACAAATTAAAGGAATGAAAGAGTTTCAGTAGTAGACTCATTTGTGATCTAGTCTAGTATATTCCTGTATTTACCACTTAATATTTTTGTTTAAAATTTCATTAATTATTAAACCTTCATATTTTATGTTTAGCTTATTTTTAGTTTCTCTATCACGTACAATGTACATAATATGTAGGGAAGGTGTTGCATTCCATCCAGAAATATAAAGGTGATATTTTTTCAAAAATAAATGTTTTGAGGACACGTGAATCCCAGAAAAAGTGTTTTTAGAATAAGATCTGCATGTGCCTCTGTGAACAGCATAACTATAAACAAAAGTAGGTTAAGTCCAAACTTGGTATTTGAGTTTTGTATCTTTCAAACGTGCGACGCAAAGATTTTTAGGAAAATTCCCCATCCATCCCAATCTACCGTTTATATGGAATTTTTTGAAACTTATTTTCTCAAAAATAGTTCTAACAGTTTTGATTAAATGCCACCATGTATTAGAAATTTAGAGGCAAATACAATGTATATATTGAGTTTTGTGGGAATAGCCTCTGAAGCCTTCTTCATTCTGGAGAACTTTAGCATAAACCATAAGATATAGATAAAAACTACTGCACAAAAATGTAGATCTCATTAAAAACGTTTTACATTAGAACTTATTTGCAGAGTTAACCATTTCATAGTTATTCCTCGTTATTGGTATGAATTTTCCAATAATGCTTTTCTCAAATGGGAAGTCATCATTCATTTATTTTTTTACTCCTGACCATGCAAAGAGAACGGAATGTCAAAGTCATCACTTGGTGACCAGCTTTTAATAGATTTGACTATTGCATTAACCTAATATATTCCCTTATTTCTCTTGTACCTGTAAGGAAATAACTAATGATTATTTATCATGAAAATTATGTAAAAATCGGCCGAAAATTTGTGATTATAATGCACTTGTTATAATTCCGCTTTCCAAGCTCCTTGGCGGATATAGCGCCAACCATGGAATGAGTTGCCAATTAAAAAAAGAGAAGACCATATTTTGGGCAATTCTAAAAATTGTTTTGAGAAACTAAACATGTACCAACTATTTCAAATATACGGCAAATTTATTAGTTTGAATGCAATCAGTTGTTTACCGTGTTTTTTTTTTAACTTACAGCATAGTTTATCTTAATGTTTTTATTGATGTTTGACACAATAATGTTCCATTTTTATTTTTCTTCTTTAAATCTCCCAGAGTCTGTAGCTCAAATAACAATGTGAATTGGTTTATCAGCTTTGTAGACTTATTCTGTATTATGATTAATGTATGGTGCTTGGGTTTGATTTGGCTAAATAAGTTGCACTGTACATAATTTTAACGAAAAAATGGTCAATTGATTAAAAAAAATTGAATTAACACAAGAAAATAAGGTTGTACAGAATAAAAAAAAAAAGGCTGCAAGTTCTAGACTGCTCACTGTCACCCATCAAATGTTATTTGTTGTTGCGAAGCTGTTTAGACTAGTTTTGTAAATATATACCTTTGCATTATATTATTTGTTATTTCTTTATTATGTAATTATTACATGTTTACCTATTTGTTGTATCTGCTCGAGGCCAATAACAATTTGTGCATAATTGGCTTGTACACGGGGCCAGTTTTCATGCGCTACCCATACGGAAAAACAATAAAATTCTTTTTTAATAAAATAATTTAAGAATACGAAGCAAATCTTAAAGTAACTAAGAAAGTATTCTACCTATATAGATATACCGTCCAATGTCATTAGGATTGATGACATGAGAAGTGTTTTTTGGCTGGGAACGAAGCTTTACTACTTGAAAATTCAGCAGGGCATTATTTATCTTGTCTGGTACTGGATAGGTCAGTTTCAACATCCTTTGTCACTTTCTGAAATTGATGCAGTTGTTTTCCTTTTAAAAAAGGAACAAATAGTGCTGATACTGGTGTAAGCATACCCTTTTTTTTTTTTTTTTTTTTTTCCCCCCCCATAAGGGACACCTGAAAAGGTTGGATTAACTGATCAATACTTTCTGAATATGACATTAACATAACATAGGAATGAAGAAAACATTATATTGAATAAATGCACTTTACAATATCAGAGTTCCCACCATGTGCAATCGAAAATGTTGATTGCAAATTTTACAGTGGAACTCTATAATTAAACCTTGTCTCTTCGAAGAAAGGATATCTAACCTTTAAATTGGATAAAAAGGTGCATTTCCATTTAGGCATAATAGTTTAAGTTCTTGCAAATATCACAGCACATCAACTGGGCAAGACTACTGTTCACAGAATGCGTCAAACAATAACAAAAAAAATCTTGTATGTTCCATTCACATGACTTTCTCCACATCTCTGCAACCAATTATTGTTAAAAAGCTTATGCTTCTATTTATTTCATGCTAATCGAGAAAAAAATTAGCAGAAATAGTCTTATTACTTGCTTCCATGTAAGTAGAAGCGAAATGGGGGAGTACCATAGGTTAAAGTGATAGTCAAAAGCTGGTTGCTATGTGACTGAAGTTCCTTTGTTTGTATGGATAGGAGTTGACAAAATTCTGTATGAGAAAAGCATGTTTTTTCAAAGCTGAAACAAAAAACAAGGAATATCTGAAAAATGATCAACTCCACGAAAAAAAATGTATATAACATAAATCGTGTGTTTTAATGTCCTCTACATTTTTTGTCCATCTCTTACGGTTTAGCAGTTGTGCAAAATTCCGTAAAATTCATCCAGAATAAAGTAGTCTTCAGAAGTTATTCCCAGAAAATTCAAGATAAACATTTTATTTGTCAGGTAAATATCTTTAATATACTCTTATATTTTAATCAAAATCGTTTGTCATTTTTGAGAAAATCAAAATTTTCGAAAAAGTTCCATTTAAGGGTAGTTGGGGGTGGGGGGATTTTTCTCAAAATCTTTGTGTCGCATCTCTGGAAGATACTAAACTTAAATGCCAAGTTTGGTGTTTTACAGACTTTTTGTTTTTGAGTTATGTTCTCTCACACTCACACACACACACCTTCTATTGAAAATGCTTTTTTTGGATACAGGAGACCCTAAAACATATATTTCCGGTGAAATCTCGGTATTGAGTTTTTGGGTGCAGTGCAATAGTTTCTCTATACAATGTACATGTATAGAGAAAGTAAAAATAAATAAAATAACATGATAAAAATATTTTAACATTCAAATAATTAGTTTCATAATCTAATCTAAATATATAGCCAATGAAATGTAAAAATGAATTAAAAGCGAATATAATAAAAACTAAACAAATCTGTGTGGGACTGCATCATTGGCAATTTCTAAATCGTCATATACCCTAAAGACGAGTGATAACCGCAGTGTATCTGTGACAAGTTCTCTTAATTTCCAGTTTGAAGGTATTTTAGGTGTTGAGGTTTAATTTTAATGTGTCACAATTGTAAAGCTATGAGGGTAATTGTGTAGTTGTAAGATCGGGAGTTATGCATTTGTTCAATAAAGCGTAATGTTTTCACTGTGTCCAATATTTTTAAGTTGAATCCTGAACATATTGTGAATATAATAGTTAATATTGTATGAAAAATGTATAATTGCGTAGATTAAAATTTCAGAGATCGATATTCTTCCCTCATATCACGCTACCTATAGTCGTGCAGGAAAATGAGCAGAGGAGAGTGACCTGTTACGTATGCGATCATCCACATATGAGTACAGGGAGTAACAGCCATCCTAAAAGAATCAGTTCTCCTCATGAACATAAATTTTAGAAAATTGCAACAGCACATACTTGATCATCAAATTGTCCTTAAATGCTAATAAATATTTGCACTTATTTACCTCCCATCTTGTAGATCAGCTACACATTTCACTACTGGCCATACCCAAGGTTTATTTTATATAAATACATGACAGTGAAAACGCGTTTATGAAAAATCTGATGTGTTACATTCACATGACTTTCTCTACATCTCTGCAACAAATTATTGTTAAAAAGCTTATGTTTCTATTTACTTCATGCTAATCGAGAAAAAAATAGCAGAAATAGTCCTATCATTTGCTTCCTTGTAAGCAGAAGCGAAATAAGGGAGTACCATAGGTTAAAGTGATAGTCAAAAGCTGGTTGCTATGTGACTGAAGTTCCTTGTTTGTATGGACAGGAGTTGACAAATTCTTTACGAGAAAAGTATAAGTTTTTCAAAGCTGAAATAAAAAAAACAAGGAATATCTAAAAAATGATCAATTCCATGAAAAAAATGTATACAACATAAATTGTGTGTTTTAACGTGTTCTACATTTTTTGTGAGCTAAGTTTTTGTCTATCTCTTATGGTTTAGCAATTCCAGAATAAAATAGTCTTCAAAGGCCATTCCCAGAAGATTCAAGATATACATTTTATTTGTCAGATAAATATACTATAAAATATTTTAATAAAAATCTTGTATCTTATCCCTGGAAGATACTAAACTTAATACCAAGTTTGATATTTTACCGACTTTTCGCTTTGGAGTTATAGTGTTCACAGACACATGGACACACACAGACCTTTTTCTGAAAATGCTTTTTTTGGATACAGGGAACCCTAAAACGTATATTTCCGGTGAAATCTCGGTATTGAATTTTTGGGCGGAATGCAATACCTTCTCTATACACTATGTGCATAGTATGTGTAGAGAAAGTAATAAATGAGATAGGCACCGACTCAGCATTTCTCACAACAAGAAACGACAATTTTAGATTGGGTTTTTAATTTAGGAAGGCAGTGTCAAGAAAATAGGGACCTATTCGCATTCCAATAAAAATTCTCGGGATGTGAGAAGTAAAAAATCTGATGTGTGACATTCACATTACTTTCTCTACATCCCTGAAAAAATATTATTAAAAAGCTTATGCTTCTATTTACTTCATGATAATCGAGAAAAAAATTAGCAGAAATAGTCTTATTACTTGTTTCCTTGTAAGTAGAAGAGAACTAATGAAGTAACACAGGTTAAAGTAATATCAAAAGCTGGTTACTATGTAACCGAAGTTCCTTTGCATAAACAGAAGTTGACAAATTCCTGTATGAGAAAAGTATGTTTTTCAAAGCTGAAACAAAAAACAAGGAATATCTAAAAAAATGGTCAACTTCACGAAAAAATGAAAGTATATAACATAAATTGTGTGTTTTAATGTGCTTTACATTTTTTGTATGGTACGTTTTTGTCTATCTCTTACGGTTTAGCAGTTATGCAAAATTCTGTAAAATTAATCCAGAATAAAGTAGTCTTCAGAAGCTATTCCCAGAAAATTCAAGATATACAGTTTATTTGTCAGGTAAATATCTTTAATATACGAAATTTTAATAAAAATTCTTAGAGCCATTTTTGAGAAAATCAAAATTTTTTTAAAAAAGTTCCATGTAAAGGGTAGTTTGGAGTGGGGGGATTTTTCTCAAAACCTGTGTTGCATCCCTGGAAGACATTAAACTTAAACACCAAGTTTGGTATTTTACTGACTTTTCATTTTTGAGCTGTCGTGTTCACGGACACGGACACAGACACACACACACACACACACACAGACCTTTTACTGAAAATGCGTTTTATGGGTACAATGGACCCTAAAACATATATTTCTGGTGAAATTTCGGTATTGAATTTTTGGGAGGAGTGCAATACCTTCTCTATACACTATGTACATAGTACGTATAGAGAAAGTAAAAAGGGGACTGCCCTGTTTTTACGGTACGAATGACAGGGTTATACCGATATCATCAGCTTTACGCTTTTTTTCAATGTCAATTAAATTGAATAATGAACAGCAAAAGGTAAATTAATTAGCATAACGGACCAACGAACCAGAGGAAATGAGCACAAGTACCCATTCGCTATCGTATCCAATGATATACACTACACTAATGCTAAGAAGCCCTGAACCAACAGGCAGAGGTTGTAGGTAGTTGTAGGAATGCACGCTGTGCCGGCAGTCCCTGGTTGCAGAGTCTTGCTGGTTGGAAAGCGCCACACAAAAGCCACAAATAATTTTGGACTACAATAGAGCAAAGAATGGTATAGATGTGATGAGTAAGCCTTGTGGCCATTTCATTGTTGTGAGGAATATGATAAATTGACCATGGTCATCTTTTATGCATTTATAGGCATTGCTGCAATCAATGGTCAAGTTGTGTTCAGCCCAAATGCACTGTCTCAAAATATCAAACATTTCTCACTGAAGTTAGAAACAGGGTTATGAGAAATCATGTTGCTAGAGCAGCAATAACAAATATTTCAAATCTTCTGCACAAGAGAATTTTCGAGGTCTTCAAAGTAGATAAAAGATTTCAACAGAACCAAATGTCAGTCCACACCTTCAGGATTTGCCATATATGTACTTCAAAACAAAACAGGAGACCAAAATATTGCTGCAGAAAGTGCAAAAAATATGTCTAACATATTGTAGTTTTGTGCAAGCCTGTAAAATAATCCTTAACTATATAAGTAATTTAGGCATTTCTTCAATATTTATAGTTCCATAGAGAATTATGAAAACACATTTAAGGGGTAGTAAAAAGTGGGGATCATTGAGAATTGGATGTGCAAACCCATCAGCCGTGCTCTGTTGTTGCTCTGCAGTTTGCATTCAAGGCTGCAAGCAGCTTTCAAGGCTGCAAGCAGCTTTCAAGGCTGCAAGCAGCTTGACTTCTATACCTCAAACATTCCTTAGCTACACCTTGCAGCTTAAGGCCCTCAACACTGGGCTACACTTTGCAGCTTAGGAACCTCAATACATAACACATGCATACTTGATAGTCATCTGCAGCTATAAAGTACAACAGCAATAACTAGGAAGCGCGTCTACAGCAAATATCAGCAAACTGTTTCTGCTCACAACTACAGGTATCGAAGAACGTCCGTAATTTTAATCTTTCCTTCAAAGTTCTTAAATTTATTACACAGACTGGAGTATACTGTGCGCAAATGTTTAAATGCTTGAATGTCCCTAGTTTTTAAGTTATATGCTAGTACGTGATACACATATTAGCATGATATTTACTGCCATATCTACTTGTAAACAGTCAATAAGATAAAAGAAAATGATAGTAAAGCATCTCTATTCCTGTTTATAATTGAAATACTAATGAATGCAACATTTATTCAATAGTTCATTGCATTGAGCTGAGAGTCCGGTGCTCAAAAACAGATTGCTGATATTCCCTACAAATGTGATTCTTAGCTATTGTTGTTATCCACAACCATATACTAACAAATTCCACCATACTTAAGTGTTGAGGAGCCTAAGCTGCAAAGCATAGCCAAGTCTAATGTTTTTTTATAAGTAAAGCAGGCAGGTAACTGCAAAGTGATATTATAGCTGAGGGGTCTGCATGTTCAAACCCCAAAGATTCCTGGAAATTCTCAGTACCACGTTCAGTATACATTTATCCACTTTATACAGAACTCGTATGGATCAAAGAAATGCCTAGAAATAATAAGTAAATGCTTACACTGGATGATACAACATATATTTATCTAGCTTCCTTGAATGTAGTTTGGGATTAAATTTTGCAGTAATTATTTACAAGTTGGGGCGCTAACTCTCTCCGCTACGACTTATGCCAGTTTTGCACTCTAATGGGACCGGTGTGGTTAGAGAGGGATTATGGGTGGGGAGATGGTTTAAAAAAACCAATGTTGTATCCATTGCGCTGTTAGGAGTTGTTGGAAATATCGATAATGAGGTACTACCACAATATAAAATTAGAAACATAAATTTATATATACACTAACCTAAACGGATTGGAACCTAACCTCGCGCTAAATTTGAAATCCACAGGCTTTGAAATTGTCATCATACAAAGTCAATCAATCACACATAGCTTCATTCGATTTTAGAGCGGCCGAAGTTCTGCATAATAAAATTCACTGAACAGCTGTATCTGCGTGAAACATACTCGTCATACATCAGCACAGCGCCTAGCGACATATGCCGGTGTTGCATTCCACAACACTGTTCGCCTGCCGCCGACAATGAAACTCGGGTTTTAGGCACTTTAGCGTGTAGTATTATTATATATTTACATTGCAAAAGTACTACAAGACTTCTTTGTTTATATTCTACTCCTTCTAGGCAGCATACTTCATAAATATTCACAAAAAAGGATCGCTATGTGCACGTAATAAATTAGCATCTAACTTAATTACGGAGCTTTTCCGATAAAAAAAATTGGTGAAAACGTAACAAGTATAAACCAAACTTACAGTCAAACCACAATTGTTTAATTTCTAGAGGGGCCGAAACTCTATAATAACCAATTTTGCTAAACAGGAGCTGAATGTGCTTTACAACTCATCTCTGGCGAGGGCTGGAAACTAATATGTGTACCATGTATATGCTCTTTTCAATTCCTGATGCAGCTATAACACAAATTACCCTGTGCACCCAAATAAAAGTTGTCAAAGGCCTTGGTTAATTTCGTCTGTCACAAAACAAATCTGGTGATACTTGCTTAAAGGAATATCTGGATCTTGTTTACTGAGCTATGCAGACATTTTTTTGTTTACTTTTAGCATATTGATTGTTGCCTCGCCAGGTATAACTGTGCTTTCAAGCAAAAGTAGATAAATAATGCTTTTCAGCAACTCCAAATGCTTGCCTATATTATATAGACATCTTAAAACACTGGCTATACCTGGGTAAGCACTTCAGATATAGGATAATGATGTGTTAGTGTTTAAACAATACATAATACCTAAAACTATTGTGCCATCCTAATCAACAAACAATTTACGAAATATTTTAAAACTTCCTATATGCTCACTCCCCCTATACAGTAGAGGAATTTTTAATGTGAGGCAGACTGCACATATTAATGATTTAGGTAATTATTTACAAGTTGGCCCGCTAACTCTCTCCACTGCGACTTATGCCAGTTTTGCACTCTTAACGGGACCGGTGTGGTTAGAGAGGGATTATGGGTGGGGAGATGGTTTAAAAAAAACAATGTTGTATCCATTGTGCTGTTAGGAGTTGTTGCAAATATCGATAATGAGGTACTACCACGACATAAAATTAGAAACATAAATTTATATACACACACTAACCTAAACGGATAGGAACCTAACCTCGTGCTAAATTTAAAATTACAGGCTTTGAAATTGTCATCATAAATACAAAGTCAATCAATCGCACTTAGTTTCATTCGATTCCAGAGTGGCCGAAGTTCTACATAATAAAATTTACTGAACAGCTGTATCTGCGTGAAACATACTGGTCATACATCAACACAGCGTCTAGCGACATATGCCGGTGTTGCATTCCACAACACTGTTCGCCTGCTGCCGACAATGAAACTCAGGTTTTAGGCACTTTAGGGCCTAGTATTATTATATATTTACATTGCAAAAGTACTACAAGACTTCTTTATTTATATTCTACTCCTAGGTGAAAACGTAACAAGTATAAACCAAACTTACAGTCAAACCACAATTTGTTTAATTTCTAGAGGGGCCCAAGTTCTCAATAATTACCATGATTTACATTTGCACATTGAAAAGTTCACTCTTGTAGTTTCACAATACCACCCCATCCCCCTAAAAGTGTTGGGTATGTGTTAGGTCACACTTCCATACTGCTCCAGATTTGCTACTTGTTATTCTGCCATTAGAGCCACTTTGTAGTTCCTTACTGGTTTGTTATAAACTTTTAGGGTCCTATGCCGCAAAGCATAGCGCAAAATGGAGGGCCCTTAGTCGAAAAGCATACCAAAGGGATGTTTTTAATAAGTAAAGGAGTGGACTGTTGCGGCCGAAGGTCGCGGCGCGACGACAGGGATCAGCCGAGGTATCTGTGAAGCTAAAACTTCAAAATAAGTCAAAACCTCAGCGATTACAATGTGTGCGGATTTCAAATTTGAACATGTTTTCAACACATCCTGGGCCGCGCCGTGGCCGAGTGGTTAGACCACTCGACTCTCACCTAGACGGCCGGGGTTCGATCCCAAGCGACCGCATGTGAGATTTGTGGTGCACAAAAAGGCGCTGGGGCGGGTTATCTCCGGGTACTCCGGATTCCCCCGCCATCACATTCCACCGGTGCTCCATCATCATTCATGTATCATCAGTGTCACCGCCTGCGGTGTCATTAGTAGTTAAAGCGGGCGTGAAACACAAAAAATCAATCTGGATAGCCTGTGGAAGTTTATTAGTTATGATGTATCTCATAATTGTAGGATATATTATAAAGTTTAGGGCCCTAAGCCGCAAAGCGTAGCCGAGGGATCTGTTAAGCTAAAACCCCAATGATCCCAAGAAGAGGGCAAGACTTCGGCAATCTGGCGTCTTTCACATCTGAGCAACTTAATGGATCGTCAGTAAAAGTGACTACTTAAAACTGTTGTATGTGTGTGCTGCAACTATCGCATAGCTTTACCTACCCTTCCTTAATATGTTTTACCTCACAAATTCTTTCGTGTAACTGAAGTTGTAAAAAGGAGGGAATTATACGGTAAAAAAAAAAGGTTCGATATGTTGCTATTCACGTTGCATACGTCATAATCGTACACGTGTTCATCATAATTGAATACGTGTTCAATGTCCTTGAACGTTGCTCGAGGTAGGACCGAACGAACGTACAAATTATAATTAAAACTAACCTCCTCACAAATCCTTTCACGAAATAGAAGTTGTTAAAAAGAGGGATTTACAACATCGGAAGAAAGAAAAAAAAAACGCGTTGGGCATGTTATTATTTATGCTACATGTCAATAATTGTATACGTGTTTATATCCCTGAGCATTACTCGAGGTGGGACCAAGTAAATATACATTAAAGTTAAAAATAACCCCTCATGTAATATGTTTTGTCTTACAAATTCTTTCACGAAACAGAAGTTGTCAAAAAGCGGGAGCGGCTAATAGTGTCACTTTACATAAAACGTACTATATTATTTCACTAACCGCCGGGAGTTGTAGCATAGAGACTGCCTCCAGGTGTTGACGATAGCTCCATTGGCGAGACATTTATGCCGGCCTTTCGTAACACAGGAATACTCTGCGACTCTGTTGTCTGCCTTGCATTAGAATCTGACATGATTCCTTTGGTTTCCCAAAACTCACAGTATTAACGACTAACCACAACTTGTTCCCTCTTTTGTCTTACACCTCCACTCGCATTTCACTGCTGACGAGAACTGTAAGGTATGCGGGCGTCAACACACACAACATGCCAGATTTTGCCACTTGTGCGAACCAATATAACCACGTGACACGAAGCGAATACGAACTTGGACGAATTATAATGGTGCCTAAATCGGTATATTTAAAGCTCTGAAGGTTAGTTGTGTAGGTAGAAATTCCTGGCTGTGTGTGTGTGTGATTTGTTTTCCTAGTTGGAAAAGTATACGTGTTTTAATATATTAAATTTAATAAATGTGGGTAATGTAGTTGCGTAACGTTGCTAAACAACACCAACTTTAAAAACTGAAAAAGCGTTGGACAAATGAGCTGACAGTGCCAAGGGAACATATTCTGTTGTTTACCGCTCGATAGCAGCGGAGTTCTCTGTTCTCTTCAAGGGAATGCATCCGATTCTGCAGTCATTGACGCCAAGATGACAGTGAAATTCAAATGTATTTTTATGTACTTATGTTAATGTTTATGTTCTCTTGTTCTTATCGTTTAAAACTTAGGAATAAAACTGTACTTATTTCATGTATAAATCATATTTTTGCTGCCCTAATGCTTTAAAATTAATAAGTTGTCCATATGCTTTAACCAAATAACACTGGTCAACAATGAAAATATTAATAAGTAATGTCTGTTGGTCCTTATGTGTCTACATCTGTCAAATCCAAAAATGAAGCCAGAAATTTTCCATTACGTAACAATTGTGGTAATATTAAGAACATTTTATTTACTTAATTCAACACATGGCATTTTTGCTTTGGCTGATCTCTGACTTCAATAATGGTAATATTCAACAATGAGCTTCTCCTATAAAACTATGGCTTTTCAGCCCAGGTCACTGTTTACTGCGACAAGAAATACGGAAGTTCTGTTACAGATAAAAAGGGTCCTGGTCAGTTACTAGAGAAATAGAATCTTTGTTTAATGAAAGAAGCTAATCTTGTGTGTTATCAGTTGCAAATTAACAAGTGTAGTGCTAGCTAATAATGTGCTTTCTTAAACCTTGTGAATTAGAACGAGGTTAAAGTCTTGCAACTGTGTAAACAGTAAACACCATTGTTTGTTACATTAATTGTAGTGAGTTCACTTTCAAAGCGCAGAGGCGAAATTTGTTTCCTTGAAACAAGAGAGCTTAATTTTATTTTGACAATAAAATAAACCAGAAAAGGTTGGGCCAAATGTATAACATTATTAACCGACTGGCTAAGAGAGTCCGTCGTATCAGTGGCGAAGCGTGCATACATGCACTGAAAGCGCCGTTTCCCCTAGAATTTCAAAGGAAGGAGTAAAAGAGATGAAAATGCATGCGAAACAATATTTTATATGCTTCGGAAACATTTTTTAAATTTATTCGCGTACATGCGCCGCACTCGGACAGTTGGGCAGATGTGTTCGAGTGACTGCCGAGAGCTCGTTGAACACACTTTCATATTCACGCATTCTTAACCTCATTGCCACTCTTTTGTGATTTACTTCGTAGGTTTCCGGAAGCAATAGGACCCTTCTGTAACTTAGACGTTGTAATAAATCGTCATTTAAAGCTCTGTATAATGCGAAGAAAGGTTTATCGCTTTATTTTATGCGGTACTTTTAAATAGAACTGTAAGTATATTTCAATAGCAGTAATTCGCGTATTTTGCGTAGATTGTTATTTAGTAGTGAAGATGAGTATTTCCTTGTGAAATTTTAAGCTATTAGCAAAAGTGTGTGTGAATGTCGTATTTCATTTCAGGCTAACATTTCACATGGCGTGTCTATTCATACATACATACATACATACATACATACATACATACATACATACATACATACATACATACATACATACATACATACATACATACATACATACATACATACATACATACATACATACATACATACATACATACATATATACATACATACATACACATACATACAAACACACACACATACACATACATACAAACACACACACACATACATACACACATAATGCATGCATGCCGGCCTGCCCGCCCGCCTGCCCACCTACCTACCCACCTACCTACCCACCCTACCTACCATACTTACTTACCATTCCAATCTGTAGATCCTATTATTAGCTAAGACTCAAAGCCCAAACTCTAGGATGTAGATCATGTCAACAATTACAATTATTCATACTTATGAATACATTTATTTACAAATAATAACTCTGACAATGAATTTTCAGAGGTGTCAGTTTTGCATAATTTTCAATTACATGTCTGTTTCCAAAAGTCTACCAGTACATTTGCATTCTTAGAATATTCATGTTTATTATATTTACAATGTTACATTGTTACCAGTATTTTTTTATTGCATGAAATCCTCCTCTGTATAGAAGGTGTGAGTAATAAGGTATCTTTTTAGTTCTGATCTAAACTTGTTTTGTTCATTTGCAATTCCTTTATAGAAGAGGTAAGTGAATTAAGCAAAACTATTCCTTTGTAGTAAACCCCTTTTTGGAATAACTGCAAATTATTTGATGGTCTATGTAAGTTCTACCTATGTCTGGTCTCTTTGTTATGAATATCTGCAATTTTTGCAAACTTTTCTGGATTATTTATTACAAATGACAATATGGCTAGAATATACTCCCAGGCTAATGGTAAAATTCCAAACATTTTGAAGAGTGGCTTGCAGTGAGTTGATCGTCTTTTCCCTGCCATTATTCTTATTACCTTTTTTTGCATAATGAATACTTTTTTAGCATTTACTGAATTTCCCCAAAATATTATTCCAGAGGTCATCAATGAATGAAAATATGCATAATAATCTGTTTTTAGTATGCTCTTATTTATAAGCTGAATTAAAGATCGAATTGCAAAACATGCAGGGCTCAGTTTGGGTAAGATATAATCAATATGGTGTTTCCAATTCATGTTACGATCAATCATAAGAGCTAGGAATTTTGTATTACAGGCTTCTGCAATCTGATTATTTTCATATTCTATCCTTGGTCTGTCGTGTTTTTATGCATTGTATAAAAATTAATGTAGTTAGTTTTTTCAAAGTTTATGTGGATTTTATTACTTTCAAACCAATCATTTAGTGTTTTGAAAATTTTATTAGATGAATTTGGGAACTCACTGATATTGTGTTCTTTAATTATAATACTTGTGTCATCCGCAAAAAGAACTGGATAGGCGTTGTTGTTTATTGCTGCAGATATATCATTTATAAAAAACTAAAAATAACAAGGGACCCAGAATAGATCCTTGTGGGACACTATGCTTTATTTCACACCATTCAGAATATACATTGCTGTTATATGAAGTATTTATTATAACCTTTTGCTTTCTTTTTGATAAGTAAGATGTAATCCATTGATACCTTTTGCCCTAATTCCATAGAGTAATAATCGTGATAGAAGTATTTCATGATTAATACAGTCCAATGCCTTTGATAGATCACAGAATATTCCTAGTGTGTTAAGTTTGCCATCTTGAGAACTTCATTTGTTAAATTGAAGATGGCATCACTAGTTGGTATGCTCTTTCTGAATCCAAACTGTTCAAGGAATTATTAGTACTATTGACGGGAGTAATCGAATGCAAAACGTCGATGTATTCGATTCTTGGATGTTCAGGAGATGTTTCGAAACCTGTACGCTGTGTTCAAATCCTGCACTCGGATGGGTTCAAAAGCACGGTTCTCGTTCTAGAATTCAGCACTCGGATAGGTGCAGGTGCAGCACCAATTGAATGGAGATCTCCTCTTGAGATGATGTTGGCATATCTACACCCAAATGTGATTGATGTTCATACTTATAGCCTTGGGTACTTACCGGGAAGAGCGCAGGAGTGTGCTGACTCATAATAAACCTCCTGACTCGCAAATGTCATTTTATTTTGTAAAAGAATTTTCGGATAGTTAAGTCCTATAGTTTGTGTTTGACGTTTTTCATTGACAAACGTCTATTTTTGGATAGTGTTTAACGCCCGCTTTAACTACTTATGGCACCGCAGGGGGTGACACTGATGATACATGGATGATGATGATGGAGCATCGGTGGAATGCGATGGCGGGGGAAACCAGAGTACCCGGAGAAAACCCGCCCCAGCACCGCTTTGTCCACCTCAAATCTCATATGCGGTTGCTTGGGATCGAACCCCGGCCGTCTAGGTGAGAGGCGAATGGTCTAACCACTAGGCCACGGCGCGGCTACAAACGTCTGTGGAACATGTAAACACGCAAATGGTATATAAAATTAAAATTAAGAACTTTCGTACTTAAATGTCTTAAAATATCTTAACATTTCTGTGTTCAAATAAAATGTTTTCCTACTAGATTAGCTTTAGAATCACTGCAGCACAGCGCCCACACATACAGAGCAAAACAATTAAGCTCGTGCGCTGCAGTGAATTGTTGGGAATCAAAGACCCAAGATTATAATTAGCACAGTAGTACCATAATATACTGTATCAATCGTTTATCTTTGTCATTCAACACCTCTTGTATATGTAGAAAATAGTAAAACGTGGCACCTAATTGTCAGTATCTAACTTTTGTCGTATTTTTCGTCTATAATTTGAACTGAACGCTTTATTCGAGAACAACCACGATGAGAACTGAAGAACACCACTCGAATGATGATAACGTAACATCCGAGAACTTGTATACGAAAACAGGCTGATTTCGATTAGCAACAACATTAATTAATTATTGTAGTATTCGAGAACAACCTTGGTGAGAACTGAGAGCACCATTCGAGTGACGATAACGTAGTAATCGAAAACTTGCATACGAATACAGGCTGATTTCGATTAGCGAAAATCTTGATGAGTGACACTTGTATTCGAGAATGAAAGTTTCGACTCTTAAAAGTATTTGTAACAGAATATTCGATTCTTGAAAATATTCGATTCTCCCCATCACTAATAGGTACATCTGAGTGGAGTGAGAGGGAGGGGACTATTACTGCTTGTAGTGTGTAGAGCAAGAATGGTATATGTATGACATCGTCCTCCGTGGTCCAGGGGTAAAATGTTAGCCTCTAGTTCCCAAGATACGACTTCAAACCTGACAGAGGGCGATGGATTTTTTTGGGGCGTAAAAATCCTTAGACTGGCGTCCTTCGGAAGGGAAATAAAGCTGTTGGTCCAATTTCGTAGATTTACTGCAGTAAAAGAACCTTAAGTCTGATACAGAGGCCTCTGAGCAAAATTAAACGTCCTACGCCAGTATATAATGTGATGCTGAGAACCATAGCAGTTAAAGAGCGTCTATAATTTCAACTGTGCAATAGAAAACGAACTGACGAGCTGTGAGGAAAAACTAAATTGCAATTAAAAGTGACTCACCGAGAAAACTTGTTAATAATGTCGGTAAGCAAATCAAAAGGTGTTAAAACGTTTATACGCCACTTTAAGGAAAACATACATGATACAATTTTAATGGTTATGTGGGCGTCAAGGATTTTTGTTTTCTCAAGAAAAAAAAAAAAGCACTTGGCGTTATGCAGGGTTTGACAATATGAATAATTTATACAAACCCAGAAAACGTATCAAGGAACGTAAGTTACGTGATTAGTCTCATACAATTTAGGCAGTTCGGATTTAAATAACTGTGAATACGACATTCACTATTCTCTCCTATTTTATGAAAACTGTTACTTGGAGCTTCCCTCACTCTGAAAGTAACGCCTCGCCGCTGCATCATATGTTTTGCAGTTCCTATGATATCGCGAGAACCTAAGGGTCATGTAACAGACTGTTCGTTCTGCTTGATATACACACACGCGCGAGCGTTCGCGCGCGCACACACACACATACACACACACACACAGGATGTTAATGAACTATACCGAAATATTTTCACAGAATATGTAAATTACTTAAATAAGTAATTTGAGATAGGAGAGTTATGGCCTGTTTATTGAAATTTCGAAGTAACGGCTATAGGTTTCTGAAGTGCCAGTACGCCACTATCACGGCACTTCGTCTGGAATGAAGAAAATAATAATAAAAAACACTTACACTATGACTGGAATCGAAATCATGATATCTTAGGAATAGCAGTTTCCAGCGTTACACATTAAGCCACCAGAGCAGTTGATGAAACACCTTCAGAGTAGGCTACTTAACACAAGAACGTAGTTAATGAATGCTCAGTGTCGCACTGTCAAGTGATTAGTTCCAGATTTTACAGATTTTTGCTACATTAAATCTTGAGAACGTTAGTACCGAGCTGCTTAAAGATCGATATTTCTATACTATAGCAACAGTTTTAAAGACAGTCTAAGCCATTTTTTGCAACCTGCTTTGCTATAACACCGACTTATCTGCACCCGATACCCACACGCTTAACGTCATGTAGTTGCGTTATCTTTATCCGGGGACCATGGAGCGCCGATCTCAAACTACTTATATCAGCCACGTGCACAATCTCGCAAATTATCTCGGTGTAGTTCATTAACACCCTGTATATATTTGGAATAAGTTCAAAGTCCAAAAATACACTTAAATATGCATCTTTAGAATCAGCAGTTTGACCAGTTCCTCATGCACCAGGCCTTCCCATATCAACTCCACTAGACGACGAAATTTGACAAGATTTGCAAAATGTTGGTGACTTCATGAATTACAACAACTGAGTGGCCCAGATTTTCTTGAAGCGTTAGCATAGATGTGTTAGAATTTGTGGTTTATGTTGAGTAAAAGTCCAGCGAGGTGCATTACAAACATTGATTCATTCACACTATCTTTTGCATTCGTACACCATGTTGGTTGTAGTACGAAGGGATAAAAGAAAAAAAGGGGGGACGGAAACAGGAAGTGAGAGTTTTGCGTATGATCCAGGAAATAAATCTGTGTTTAAACACGTTGCTAACCTTTGCATTATTCCTCTACACTTACAGTAGATTACACACATGTGGATACATTCTAAGAACTTCACTTAATCTAGCGAAGATAACAAATATTTGCTCCCCCTTTGTTCTTTGTTCTATAAGACCTTTTGAACAGTGGCTGTATGTGTTCCAATCGACAAGTTTTTATCAGAAAATCGGAAAACACTTCTGCATCTGGCAGATATTCAACTCTGAAAATATTTTATTTCATTCCATGCCTGATCTGATGGAATTTAATATTAATGTACTTTTTTTTCCCTACAATGTCCGATTTTCCCACAGAAAACTAGCACTTTAATTGTCATTAAAATTCTTAAGGGCCCCGAACAATAATACTGTTCTGGCAATAAACCTTTCAGAAATATACCCCCTTTACCATATTCAGTATTCTTACATACGCAGAGAAAGTAGTACCGTCAGGCAATTTAATGTACGTTGTTTCCTTGATCTCCAGGCAATAGTAGCATTTGAATATATAATCTGTATAAAATATTTGATCAATTACACAATTATCAAAATGAGCATCTGCATAACCTATAAGGTGCTTTCTCCCTAGTGGACACATAAGCCTTTGTTTACTATTCCCTTCAATACCTCACAAATTGCTTAACAGCTACAAAATGTTCATTGCTGTTGCATGTGTTAAATTGGCCCAACAAACTAATAGCGAAACCTATATCTGCTCATGTATTGATAGTAAGATACATTATACCACGTACAAGCTTCTGACATAAGCCGTTGCTACAATTACTATCAACTTTTTTTTTCTTCAGATTTTCATCAAGCTGAAGAGATGTGTTTACAGAATTCAATTATACAGTCCAACTTGACTAAGACTATTTGGAGCATATGCTTCCTCATTTAACTTGATTGTTCCTTTGTTTTTGCCTTTGGTAAAACGCATCCCTAAGCAATCTTTAAAATTGTCAAAGTCTTTCATCATGAATGATCTGCCTAACTGTTCCTTTAGTCTGGCAGTCTCCTTCTTATAATTATAAAATATAAATATCATCAACATGCAAACCAAGCAATACAAGTTTGTTCTAGTTTTTTTGTAATGCAAACACACGAATCATAATCAGACTGGTTGAGCTTAAGATTCAATGTTGACATTCCAACAACGAGCGGCATGTTTAAGAACATAAATAGCTTTGTTTAACTTACAGAATTTGCTTTCTAATCCCTCAATCACAAAACCTTCAGGTTGCTCCATGTATATGTTCTCATATACATTTTCATTAAGGAAGGCGGTGGTAATATTAACATGATCAATTTCAAGATCCATTTCAGCCGCTAAACCAAAAAGTACTCTCAGAGGGCCAATCTATAGTAGGAGCAACTGTTTGGTTAAAATCCTGCCCTGGTGTTTGGGAAAAACCTTTGGAAACTAATCTTGCCTTAGAACGACATGACCCGTCTGTACTTCTTTAAAGCTTATATACCCGTTTATATTTGACAATATTTTTGTCGGCTGGTCGTTGTACTAGAGACCATTTACTATTGCTTGAAAGTGATTTAATTTCCTCCTCATTGCCTTTTTCTACATGTCTTTATCTAATTGGATACATGCCTAATTAAAATTCTGAGAATCATGTGGCTCAACAAGTAAACAAAAATAATCATATTCATCATTAACATTTAGCTTCTAACCCGATTTGGATATCGACTCATCATTAGAATCGGTTACAGCTGTATTATGAACGTTTAAAATATTAGACCCTGACTTGATATTGAAATTTCATGAGAAGACTCGCCATTAACATTGTTTTCAATCTGTATGGACTCCACATGCTCAATATAAGATATTTTTAGTGTAGCATACATATCTATAGGTCCCGTAAAGGTGACATTAGTGCTGACTTTGTCCAAACCTATGTCTTTATCAACTAAATTCCCTAAATACAACACTTCTTGCTATGACAACATTCCTATGGTTATCAGGATTTACCACTCAGTAGCATTTGCACTCACTTGAGTATCCTGCAAATATCAATGAAGTAGATCGCTTATCCAATTTTCGCCTTTTTCCTTGGGAACATGCGTTGGTACTCTGTATCCAAACACACGCAGGTGAGAAACATAAATTTTTGCTTCCCACCAGACTTCCTCAGGCGCCTGCCCCCAGCACTGCAGCATCTGGTGATAAGTTATTTAAATAAATAGCCGTTAACATAGCCTATGCCTAGAACGTTTTGTCCAAACCTGGTTTAAACAACATGCGTCTAACTCTTTCCCCAAGGGTTCGGTCTGTGCGCTCAGCAACGCCATTTTAGTGTGGTTTATAAATCACAGTAGTGTGGTGCGCGTTTGGCCTTTTCTCTTTAGATATTAATCAAACTCATTATTTACGTATTATCCACCGCTATCTGTGCGCAAACATTTGATTGTGCTCAAGACATTTGGCAAACTCTTGACTCTTGTGACTTATCAGAAATCCAAAGACCTTTCGCGTATAATTATCAATCAAAGTAACACAACAGTGTCGCCTCCCTAGGAATTTACCTCCATTGGGCCTATCACTTCACTGTGTACAAGTTATAATTTAGCTTTAGATTTTTTGCCCTTTCCTTTAAACGGTTGAACTGGCTGTTTACCTTCCAAACAGATCACACACACCTTATTGTTATCTTTTTTTTTTTTTTTTTTTTTGTTAGTGGTGGGGGAAAAGGCTACTGACGCCCTAACCCCAGGCAAGCCTGGGAGTGTGAGACTCCCCGCCCTGGACTCGAACCAGTGCGGCACTACCCACGAAAAACCCCCACCGGAAGTAGGAGGCCCATGCCTCGCTTTTGCAGTACCGCATTAAGCACCTGCGCATTTCTGGAGAAGATGGAAGCTGCGTGCCAGTGGCAGTAACAGCGAGTGAAGACTGAAGTGCCAGGGGACACACATGACTTGCGCCCTGAGTGCTCCCTGGGTGGAAGTTGGGGGTGACATAAGTTGTAGTTGGCGGTGTATTTGTGTTGTATACATATCAGCTTTCTGGCCTCGTCAGGAACGGGTTACCTGAAAGAAGGTGTATAAGTTCGCCTGGTGGCTTTAAAAGTGTTTTTACTTACATGTATTCTTGAGGTATCTTAACATTTTGATTCTTGGTGTACTTATTTACTAGTATTTACGTGTATAGAGTGATCCGCCGAGGGCTTCATCCATGTGCCTTAATTTCTATGGTAATTTTTTTTTTTTTTTTTTTTTTTTTTTTTTTTTTTATGCGTGCTTATCTCTAAATAGTTTAATTGTATTTCCGCCTGTCGGCTTCATCTTGATTATATGTACATATATATGTGCTTACTGCTAGTATTTTATTTCTATATACAGTGAAATTATTACCGCTTGTCGGCTGTGTCAATTGTATCTCGTTAACCAGTGTGTAGCAAGGTTGTATAAAGTGCACACATGGCGGGCTGTCTGCCTTAGTGCAGGAGCGAGCCTGTGCCACTTGCGGGGGGACCCTCAACCCCCGGGGCCGCCTTGGTTGTGTAACACAAGGACTTGAGGGCAGCGAAGTTTTGGTATGTGTGTGTATGTGTGTGTGAGTTCACGCGACCTGCATCATGGCTAGTGCATTAGGGTGTTTAGATACTCTTCTATGTTAATTTCTGGTTCGCCTATGCCAATAGTGCGATCAAATAGTGACAGAGGGCGGAGGTGCTTGTCGTGTGCCGTATCGTATTCTCCTAGCATTCTAATGTGATCGTTGTAGTTTTTGTTCTTTTTCGCATACAGGTTGTAGCTTAGGTGCTTGATAAATTGCTCAATTGTCAGCATTTTCAGCTCTTCGTGCATTTCAAACGCGGGAGCTTCTTCGGGTAGTTTGGCAATTATTCGCAGTATTCTGTTTTGCATCGTTTGGAGGCGCTTAATGTGCGTTTGTGCCGCGTATCCCCATACGGGGGCAGCGTAAGTTAATATGGGACGGATCAGCGTCTTATATAACGTAAGTCCCATCTGAAGTTTAAGGCTGCTGTTAAGATTTATGAGCGGGTAGAGTCTGTTAAGTTGGCCATTGGCCTTTGCTCTAACTGTGTTTATGTGGTGTTTCCAACTGAGGTATTCATCCATCTTAACACCTAAGTATGTAACATTGGTTTCCCACCCGATTGGTTCCTGTCTATAGGTGAGGGGTGGGAGAGTTCGCCTCCTGTGTCTGTGCAGATTTCTTCTGCTAAAAATGATGGCTTGGCATTTTCTTGAATTTAGTTTAACCCGCCATTTGGTGAACCATGGTTCCATGGCATTAAGAGCGTTCTGTAGCCTTAGATGTATAATGCGCGGTTGGGTTGATTGTGTAGCTAAGGCCGTGTCATCAGCGTATATGTATTTATCTACTCTGACTAATTGGGGAAGGTCGTTGATGTAGATGTTAAACAGCGTGGGTCCCAGTAAACTTCCTTGGGGTACTCCAGCGCAGATTGGGCGAGCAGTAGATTTAGCTTCACCTACGGAGATGCGAAAGCTCCTTCCGCTGAGGTAGTCTTTGACTAGGGATATCATTGAATGTTATCTTCCTCATATTCAGGACTATTTCTCTACTGTCTCGGACCTCTCCGAAGTTGCTGCAGCGTGACTTTTTACTCTTGACCCGTGATTTCTTCTTGGTATCTTGCGCAGAGAGAACAGCTCTGCCAGGTAATTTTGACTCTTTCCTGACTCGTCATCAATCATTGTGCATTGTCAATCATAAGAGTGCGTTTTTCACTTCTTCGGATGTTCTCTTCTCCTTTTGTAGGTTTATCAGAGATACAAGGGGTTCATAGTGAGCTAAAAGTCCACTCATCATGACAAATGTTTGCCCGCGGTGCCATAAGTAGTAAAAGCGGGCGTTAAACACTATTAAAATGGCAAATGCAATCCACTCACCCTACAAAGGTTCACCTGGATTTCTTAATATCTATGCATTGACAGAATATCCGTTACGTAGTCTTCAACAGAAGAATACCCAGCTTTCCTCACATTGAACACATGACATGATTTTTGCAGCATGGCTACAAAAATCGTAGCCATGCTTTTCCCTTAGAATTCTTTGGATAAGTTGCCCCATGTTTCTTTGGGTGTTTCCGCATTGGAAACGTGAACTTAACAGTTTTGCTTCACAGAAAGACAAATTTTGGCGAGAGATCGGTTATCACGTTCAAGAGCAGCTGGTAAGGTTAGAACACCGACAAATCCGTCCACATGTCCGTATAACCCTTCGAGGATCAGTTTAAAGTGCTTGGCAAATTTCCAACTTCCATAATTAGATTGTCCTTCCAACTTCTCGATCGATGACACTGATGACTATACAGTTCGGTGATGAGAATGTTGCTATAAGTGGATAGGATACAAATGATTGTGGCGGATTCTCCAGTCGTAGACATGTAGGATTACCACGAACACACGAGATTCACACAACAGGAAAAATATTTTAGTTTATACACTCGCGGAAGAGAAAATAAATGTACTCTTATATCGGGCCCATAATCTGTTGGGATTTGTGGTTTTTATTAAATAAAAGTCCAGTGAGGTGCATCACAAATATTGATTTATTCACGCTATCTTTTACATCAGTACACCATGTTGCCGGTAGCACGGATGGAGAAAAACGGAAACAGGAACTGAGACTTCAGGGAATGATCCAAGAAATAAACCTGCGTTTAAACACTTTGCCAACCTATGCATTATTACACTACACTTACACTAGGTTACATACCTATGCATACATTTTAATAAATTGAACCGCACTTTCTAACACAGGAGGATCTAAATGATTTGGTTCTTGATCTTGGGTCATGTACAGAAAACCGGAGTTACTTGTTTCAAGATTGAGAGGCTGGCACGCCCTAAGAATGACAGCAAAGTAAATTCTTTCCGCCAACCGTAAAAGGAATTTGAGCATATTTCTGGTTTTCCATAATAATGCCTATTCTTTGAAGGAGTCCCTGGGGGCCGCGACGTGGCCGAGTGGTTAGACCACTCGACTCTCACCTAAACGGCCGGGGTTCGATCCCAAGCGACCGCATGTGACATTTGTGGTGGACAAAACTCCGCTGGGACGGGTTTTCTTAGGGTACTCCGGTTTCCCCCGCCATCGCATTCCACTGGTGCTCCATCATCATTCATGTATCATCAGTGTCACCGCCTGCGGTGCCATTAGTAGTTAAATCGGGCGTTAAACACTACAAAACAAAAAAAAAACAAAAAAAAAACAAAGAGTCCCAGGGTGTTCAACAGAGACCAGAATATTGTAATTTGCTCATTGAGTCCTCGAGAAAATAAGCTTGAAAAGAGTTTTGTTACAGAATGAAAGCATGCAGTTGCATCTCTTCCTATCCAGTATCCGGTATGATGACTGCTCATGGCAATAATATACACGTTTTCGTAAACTTCCACGGCCAATATTAAAATTATCTTGGTCCAGAGTTTCCGGTGTAGACCGCGTCTTAAGGCTAAAATCTGCCGACGTTTCGCCCATCTTGTGATAAGGCTTCCTCAGGGCTAACTGCGTCTGGTCCGGCTGGCGTACCTTCTTATATACTGTAGTTGGGACATGCCAAGTACCGCCCTCCTGTGTTGCCATTGGTTATCGTTTGGCCAATGGCTGGGGTCGCTGCTTTCTGTATTCCTATTGGCTCGCTGGCCGCAAGGTGGGATGCTTTTCTTAGCAGAGGTCTCCAGATGGTGTTCAAACTTTTTCCATTGTCTCTGTTAACTTTATGTTCTTCTTTAATTATTTCTATGCTTTCGCGTATAATGCGATGTTTGTAGTCTTCACATGGTACCAATAATTTCATGTTATCAAAATCAATGTGATGGCCAGTTTCAATAGCATGTTCGGAGAGAGCGGACTTTTCAGGCTGATTAAGTTTGAGGCTTCTGATGTGCTCTTTTCGACGTGTGATTGCCGATCTTCCGGTCTGACCTATATATGCTTTGCCGCAATCGCAGGTTATTTTATAAATTCCTGGCTTAAGTAGTGGGTTGGATTTGTCTTTTACTGGTCTGAGGGTGGATTGTAACTTCCGAACCGTGCTGTACCGAGTATTAATCCCGTGTTTGAGTAAAATTTTGCCAATCCTTTCAGTGGTGCCCTGAACAAAAGGAAGGCGAGCCCATCTTGTCTTTTGTTTTTCTTTTTCTTTTTGTGGTTTTTTGGCATTCTTTCCCCAGTATTTTATGTCGGTTTTTGAGTATCCGTTGGCTTTTAACACTTCCTGTAAGTGGTGTCTCTCTTCAGTTAAAAGATTTGGGTCACAAATACGCGTAGCTCGTTGGAACAGAGTTTTGACCATGCTTCGTTTTACTGAAATGGGGTGGTGGGATGTGGCATCTATGTATCTGTCGTATGTGTAGCCTTTCGGTAAACTGAACAATGCACTGTTTTACTTGCTGAATTTCGCTCTACTAGAACGTCTAAAAATGGTAATTTTTGGTTATGTTCTAGTTCCATAGTAAATTGTATATTTTGATGAAGACTGTTTAGATGTTCAAGGAACTCTGGGATGTTGTTCAATCCATGTGGCCATACCACGAAAGTGTCATCCACATATCTTAACCACATATCCGGTTTGAGTCGGCAAGTGTCCAAGGCCGTGTTTTCAAAATCTTCAAGGAAGATATTAGCCACAATCGGCGAGATAGGAGATCCCATGGCTGCACCTTCTTGTTGTTGGTAGATGTCTTCTTGGTATGAGAAATACGTATTGGTTATACAGTGGGCAACAAGGTCGGTCCAGTCTTCTGGGAGATGGTTAATGCTGATTCTTTGTTGTACGGATCTAAGAGCTTCTTCAACTGGGATGCGAGTAAACAGAGATTTTATGTCAAAGCTGACTAAGATGTGGTGCTCTTCAAAGGTAAAATTCCGGAGTATTTGTACAAAATGGCCGGAGTCCCTGACAAAAGAGTCTGTCTTGCCCACTAGTGGTTGGAGACCCTTGGCTAGAAATCTGGCGAGTTCATGAGTGGGTGAGCCTATGGCACTGACGATTGGTCTCAATGGGATGTTTTGTTTGTGAACTTTAGGCAGCCCATAGAACGTCGGTGTACGAGAGTCATGAGGGAGGAGACGCTTTTGTTGTTCTGTTGGTATTGAAGAATTTTTTATTACCGAAATTGTGGTTCGTTCTAGTTTGTTTATTGGATTCTTCTCTACTTTCTTATACGCTGTATCATGCAGTAGGTGTGTCATTTTTTCTCCATAATCCTCAGTGTCCATCACGACAGCAGCGTTGCCTTTATCTGCTGGTAAGATTACGATGTCTGGGTTGGTAGCAATGCTTTTGAGGGCTTGACGTTCCGCATGAGTGATGTTTGCTTTGGGAACTTTTGCGTGTTTGAGTACCTTGTAAGTGTCCATTCTGATATCATTGGATGTCTCCTCTGGTAAGCCAGTAAGTGAAGCCTCTATTCCAGTAATAAACTCCTCCATCGGTATATGCCGGGGTGTGATAGCAAACTTTAGTCCCTTTGCTAGGACTTGTGTCGTGAGTTCGTCTAGAGTGATTTTTGAAACATTGACCACTAACCTTTCTATATCTAATTTGTGTTCCAATGGATATTGTTTCTTTTTTAATGTTTGAAATTTTTTTTCGTTGCCTATCTTCAGCAATATATGCTGTCTGGTATGCTAATGTGTATGAAATTTTCTCCAAAGTATTCCAGTCGTTTTCTTCTAAATCGGTAGCAAGCAGGTGATGCATTCCATACAATTCTGTCTCTGTAAAATGTAACTCTCGTCTTGTAAAGGCTATTCTCTCCCTTAGTAGACTGAGCGAGGCTTTCCGTAATATGTTGCGTGCATATCTGGTGTTGATGTGGTGTTTCAACTGTACAAACGTCGGAACTACATGTTGGTCTCTGCATCGTTTTAGGAAGGTTAATTGTGAAATAAGTCGTAGTTTCTTCTTCCGCAGTTGGCAGAACAGTTGTGTTTTCTTATACATTCTCTCCCCGTAGAGGTGTGTTATATGTTTTCGTAAACTTCCACGGCCAATATTAAAATTATCTTGGTCCAGAGTTTCCGGTGTAGACCGCGTCTTAAGGCTAAAATCTGCCGACGTTTCGCCCATCTTGTGATAAGGCCTCCTCAGGGCTAACTGCGTCTGGTCCGGCTGGCGTACCTTCTTATATACTGTAGTTGGGACATGCCAAGTACCGCCCTCCTGTGTTGCCATTGGTTATCGTTTGGCCAATGGCTGGGGTCGCTGCTTTCTGTATTCCTATTGGCTCGCTGGCCGCAAGGTGGGATGCTTTTCTTAGCAGAGGTCTCCAGATGGTGTTCAAACTTTTTCCATTGTCTCTGTTAACTTTATGTTCTTCTTTAATTATTTCTATGCTTTCGCGTATAATGCGATGTTTGTAGTCTTCACATGGTACCAATAATTTCATGTTATCAAAATCAATGTGATGGCCAGTTTCAATAGCATGTTCGGAGAGAGCGGACTTTTCAGGCTGATTAAGTTTGAGGCTTCTGATGTGCTCTTTTCGACGTGTGATTGCCGATCTTCCGGTCTGACCTATATATGCTTTGCCGCAATCGCAGGTTATTTTATAAATTCCTGGCTTAAGTAGGGGATTGGATTTGTCTTTTACTGGTCTGAGGGTGGATTGTAGCTTCCGGACCGTGCTGTACCGAGTATTTACTATGGAACTAGAACATAACCAAAAATTACCATTTTTAGACGTTCTAGTAGAGCGAAATTCAGCAAGTAAAACAGTGCATTGTTCAGTTTACCGAAAGGCTACACATACAGACAGATACATAGATGCCACATCCCACCACCCCATTTCAGTAAAACGAAGCATGGTCAAAACTCTGTTCCAACGAGCTACGCGTATTTGTGACCCAAATCTTTTAACTGAAGAGAGACACCACTTACAGGAAGTGTTAAAAGCCAACGGATACTCAAAAACTGACATAAAATACTGGGGAAAGAATGCCAAAAAACCACAAAAAGAAAAAGAAAAACAAAAGACAAGATGGGCTCGCCTTCCTTTTGTTTCAGGGCACCACTGAAAGGATTGGCAAAATTTTACTCAAACACGGGATTAATACTCGGTACAGCACGGTTCGGAAGTTACAATCCACCCTCAGACCAGTAAAAGACAAATCCAACCCACTACTTAAGCCAGGAATTTATAAAATAACCTGCGATTGCGGCAAAGCATATATAGGTCAGACCGGAAGATCGGCAATCACACGTCGAAAAGAGCACATCAGAAGCCTCAAACTTAATCAGCCTGAAAAGTCCGCTCTCTCCGAACATGCTATTGAAACTGGCCATCACATTGATTTTGATAACATGAAATTATTGGTACCATGTGAAGACTACAAACATCGCATTATACGCGAAAGCATAGAAATAATTAAAGAAGAACATAAAGTTAACAGAGACAATGGAAAAAGTTTGAACACCATCTGGAGACCTCTGCTAAGAAAAGCATCCCACCTTGCGGCCAGCGAGCCAATAGGAATACAGAAAGCAGCGACCCCAGCCATTGGCCAAACGATAACCAATGGCAACACAGGAGGGCGGTACTTGGCATGTCCCAACTACAGTATATAAGAAGGTACGCCAGCCGGACCAGACGCAGTTAGCCCTGAGGAAGCCTTATCACAAGATGGGCGAAACGTCGGCAGATTTTAGCCTTAAGACGCGGTCTACACCGGAAACTCTGGACCAAGATAATTTTAATATTGGCCGTGGAAGTTTACGAAAACATATAACACACCTCTACGGGGAGAGAATGTATAAGAAAACACAACTGTTCTGCCAACTGCGGAAGAAGAAACTACGACTTATTTCACAATTAACCTTCCTAAAACGATGCAGAGACCAACATGTAGTTCCGACGTTTGTACAGTTGAAACACCACATCAACACCAGATATGCACGCAACATATTACGGAAAGCCTCGCTCAGTCTACTAAGGGAGAGAATAGCCTTTACAAGACGAGAGTTACATTTTACAGAGACAGAATTGTATGGAATGCATCACCTGCTTGCTACCGATTTAGAAGAAAACGACTGGAATACTTTTCAGAAAATTTCATACACATTAGCATACCAGACAGCATATATTGCTGAAGATAGGCAACGAAAAAAATTTCAAACATTAAAAAAGAAACAATATCCATTGGAACACAAATTAGATATAGAAAGGTTAGTGGTCAATGTTTCAAAAATCACTCTAGACGAACCCACGACACAAGTCCTAGCAAAGGGACTAAAGTTTGCTATCACACCCCGGCATATACCGATGGAGGAGTTTATTACTGGAATAGAGGCTTCACTTACTGGCTTACCAGAGGAGACATCCAATGATATCAGAATGGACACTTACAAGGTACTCAAACACGCAAAAGTTCCCAAAGCAAACATCACTCATGCGGAACGTCAAGCCCTCAAAAGCATTGCTACCAACCCAGACATCGTAATCTTACCAGCAGATAAAGGCAACGCTGCTGTCGTGATGGACACTGAGGATTATGGAGAAAAAATGACACACCTACTGCATGATACAGCGTATAAGAAAGTAGAGAAGAATCCAATAAACAAACTAGAACGAACCACAATTTCGGTAATAAAAAATTCTTCAATACCAACAGAACAACAAAAGCGTCTCCTCCCTCATGACTCTCGTACACCGACGTTCTATGGGCTGCCTAAAGTTCACAAACAAAACATCCCATTGAGACCAATCGTCAGTGCCATAGGCTCACCCACTCATGAACTCGCCAGATTTCTAGCCAAGGGTCTCCAACCACTAGTGGGCAAGACAGACTCTTTTGTCAGGGACTCCGGCCATTTTGTACAAATACTCCGGAATTTTACCTTTGAAGAGCACCACATCTTAGTCAGCTTTGACATAAAATCTCTGTTTACTCGCATCCCAGTTGAAGAAGCTCTTAGATCCGTACAACAAAGAATCAGCATTAACCATCTCCCAGAAGACTGGACCGACCTTGTTGCCCACTGTATAACCAATACGTATTTCTCATACCAAGAAGACATCTACCAACAACAAGAAGGTGCAGCCATGGGATCTCCTATCTCGCCGATTGTGGCTAATATCTTCCTTGAAGATTTTGAAAACACGGCCTTGGACACTTGCCGACTCAAACCGGATATGTGGTTAAGATATGTGGATGACACTTTCGTGGTATGGCCACATGGATTGAACAACATCCCAGAGTTCCTTGAACATCTAAACAGTCTTCATCAAAATATACAATTTACTATGGAACTAGAACATAACCAAAAATTACCATTTTTAGACGTTCTAGTAGAGCGAAATTCAGCAAGTAAAACAGTGCATTGTTCAGTTTACCGAAAGGCTACACATACAGACAGATACATAGATGCCACATCCCACCACCCCATTTCAGTAAAACGAAGCATGGTCAAAACTCTGTTCCAACGAGCTACGCGTATTTGTGACCCAAATCTTTTAACTGAAGAGAGACACCACTTACAGGAAGTGTTAAAAGCCAACGGATACTCAAAAACTGACATAAAATACTGGGGAAAGAATGCCAAAAAACCACAAAAAGAAAAAGAAAAACAAAAGACAAGATGGGCTCGCCTTCCTTTTGTTTCAGGGCACCACTGAAAGGATTGGCAAAATTTTACTCAAACACGGGATTAATACTCGGTACAGCACGGTTCGGAAGTTACAATCCACCCTCAGACCAGTAAAAGACAAATCCAACCCACTACTTAAGCCAGGAATTTATAAAATAACCTGCGATTGCGGCAAAGCATATATAGGTCAGACCGGAAGATCGGCAATCACACGTCGAAAAGAGCACATCAGAAGCCTCAAACTTAATCAGCCTGAAAAGTCCGCTCTCTCCGAACATGCTATTGAAACTGGCCATCACATTGATTTTGATAACATGAAATTATTGGTACCATGTGAAGACTACAAACATCGCATTATACGCGAAAGCATAGAAATAATTAAAGAAGAACATAAAGTTAACAGAGACAATGGAAAAAGTTTGAACACCATCTGGAGACCTCTGCTAAGAAAAGCATCCCACCTTGCGGCCAGCGAGCCAATAGGAATACAGAAAGCAGCGACCCCAGCCATTGGCCAAACGATAACCAATGGCAACACAGGAGGGCGGTACTTGGCATGTCCCAACTACAGTATATAAGAAGGTACGCCAGCCGGACCAGACGCAGTTAGCCCTGAGGAAGCCTTATCACAAGATGGGCGAAACGTCGGCAGATTTTAGCCTTAAGACGCGGTCTACACCGGAAACTCTGGACCAAGATAATTTTAATATTGGCCGTGGAAGTTTACGAAAACATATAACACACCTCTACGGGGAGAGAATGTATAAGAAAACACAACTGTTCTGCCAACTGCGGAAGAAGAAACTACGACTTATTTCACAATTAACCTTCCTAAAACGATGCAGAGACCAACATGTAGTTCCGACGTTTGTACAGTTGAAACACCACATCAACACCAGATATGCACGCAACATATTACGGAAAGCCTCGCTCAGTCTACTAAGGGAGAGAATAGCCTTTACAAGACGAGAGTTACATTTTACAGAGACAGAATTGTATGGAATGCATCACCTGCTTGCTACCGATTTAGAAGAAAACGACTGGAATACTTTTCAGAAAATTTCATACACATTAGCATACCAGACAGCATATATTGCTGAAGATAGGCAACGAAAAAAATTTCAAACATTAAAAAAGAAACAATATCCATTGGAACACAAATTAGATATAGAAAGGTTAGTGGTCAATGTTTCAAAAATCACTCTAGACGAACCCACGACACAAGTCCTAGCAAAGGGACTAAAGTTTGCTATCACACCCCGGCATATACCGATGGAGGAGTTTATTACTGGAATAGAGGCTTCACTTACTGGCTTACCAGAGGAGACATCCAATGATATCAGAATGGACACTTACAAGGTACTCAAACACGCAAAAGTTCCCAAAGCAAACATCACTCATGCGGAACGTCAAGCCCTCAAAAGCATTGCTACCAACCCAGACATCGTAATCTTACCAGCAGATAAAGGCAACGCTGCTGTCGTGATGGACACTGAGGATTATGGAGAAAAAATGACACACCTACTGCATGATACAGCGTATAAGAAAGTAGAGAAGAATCCAATAAACAAACTAGAACGAACCACAATTTCGGTAATAAAAAATTCTTCAATACCAACAGAACAACAAAAGCGTCTCCTCCCTCATGACTCTCGTACACCGACGTTCTATGGGCTGCCTAAAGTTCACAAACAAAACATCCCATTGAGACCAATCGTCAGTGCCATAGGCTCACCCACTCATGAACTCGCCAGATTTCTAGCCAAGGGTCTCCAACCACTAGTGGGCAAGACAGACTCTTTTGTCAGGGACTCCGGCCATTTTGTACAAATACTCCGGAATTTTACCTTTGAAGAGCACCACATCTTAGTCAGCTTTGACATAAAATCTCTGTTTACTCGCATCCCAGTTGAAGAAGCTCTTAGATCCGTACAACAAAGAATCAGCATTAACCATCTCCCAGAAGACTGGACCGACCTTGTTGCCCACTGTATAACCAATACGTATTTCTCATACCAAGAAGACATCTACCAACAACAAGAAGGTGCAGCCATGGGATCTCCTATCTCGCCGATTGTGGCTAATATCTTCCTTGAAGATTTTGAAAACACGGCCTTGGACACTTGCCGACTCAAACCGGATATGTGGTTAAGATATGTGGATGACACTTTCGTGGTATGGCCACATGGATTGAACAACATCCCAGAGTTCCTTGAACATCTAAACAGTCTTCATCAAAATATACAATTTACTATGGAACTAGAACAAAACCAAAAATTACCATTTTTAGACGTTCTAGTAGAGCGAAATTCAGCAAGTAAAACAGTGCATTGTTCAGTTTACCGAAAGGCTACACATACAGACAGATACATAGATGCCACATCCCACCACCCCATTTCAGTAAAACGAAGCATGGTCAAAACTCTGTTCCAACGAGCTACGCGTATTTGTGACCCAAATCTTTTAACTGAAGAGAGACACCACTTACAGGAAGTGTTAAAAGCCAACGGATACTCAAAAACCGACATAAAATACTGGGGAAAGAATGCCAAAAAACCACAAAAAGAAAAAGAAAAACAAAAGACAAGATGGGCTCGCCTTCCTTTTGTTTCAGGGCACCACTGAAAGGATTGGCAAAATTTTACTCAAACACGGGATTAATACTCGGTACAGCACGGTTCGGAAGTTACAATCCACCCTCAGACCAGTAAAAGACAAATCCAACCCACTACTTAAGCCAGGAATTTATAAAATAACCTGCGATTGCGGCAAAGCATATATAGGTCAGACCGGAAGATCGGCAATCACACGTCGAAAAGAGCACATCAGAAGCCTCAAACTTAATCAGCCTGAAAAGTCCGCTCTCTCCGAACATGCTATTGAAACTGGCCATCACATTGATTTTGATAACATGAAATTATTGGTACCATGTGAAGACTACAAACATCGCATTATACGCGAAAGCATAGAAATAATTAAAGAAGAACATAAAGTTAACAGAGACAATGGAAAAAGTTTGAACACCATCTGGAGACCTCTGCTAAGAAAAGCATCCCACCTTGCGGCCAGCGAGCCAATAGGAATACAGAAAGCAGCGACCCCAGCCATTGGCCAAACGATAACCAATGGCAACACAGGAGGGCGGTACTTGGCATGTCCCAACTACAGTATATAAGAAGGTACGCCAGCCGGACCAGACGCAGTTAGCCCTGAGGAAGCCTTATCACAAGATGGGCGAAACGTCGGCAGATTTTAGCCTTAAGACGCGGTCTACACCGGAAACTCTGGACCAAGATAATTTTAATATTGGCCGTGGAAGTTTACGAAAACATATAACACACCTCTACGGGGAGAGAATGTATAAGAAAACACAACTGTTCTGCCAACTGCGGAAGAAGAAACTACGACTTATTTCACAATTAACCTTCCTAAAACGATGCAGAGACCAACATGTAGTTCCGACGTTTGTACAGTTGAAACACCACATCAACACCAGATATGCACGCAACATATTACGGAAAGCCTCGCTCAGTCTACTAAGGGAGAGAATAGCCTTTACAAGACGAGAGTTACATTTTACAGAGACAGAATTGTATGGAATGCATCACCTGCTTGCTACCGATTTAGAAGAAAACGACTGGAATACTTTTCAGAAAATTTCATACACATTAGCATACCAGACAGCATATATTGCTGAAGATAGGCAACGAAAAAAATTTCAAACATTAAAAAAGAAACAATATCCATTGGAACACAAATTAGATATAGAAAGGTTAGTGGTCAATGTTTCAAAAATCACTCTAGACGAACCCACGACACAAGTCCTAGCAAAGGGACTAAAGTTTGCTATCACACCCCGGCATATACCGATGGAGGAGTTTATTACTGGAATAGAGGCTTCACTTACTGGCTTACCAGAGGAGACATCCAATGATATCAGAATGGACACTTACAAGGTACTCAAACACGCAAAAGTTCCCAAAGCAAACATCACTCATGCGGAACGTCAAGCCCTCAAAAGCATTGCTACCAACCCAGACATCGTAATCTTACCAGCAGATAAAGGCAACGCTGCTGTCGTGATGGACACTGAGGATTATGGAGAAAAAATGACACACCTACTGCATGATACAGCGTATAAGAAAGTAGAGAAGAATCCAATAAACAAACTAGAACGAACCACAATTTCGGTAATAAAAAATTCTTCAATACCAACAGAACAACAAAAGCGTCTCCTCCCTCATGACTCTCGTACACCGACGTTCTATGGGCTGCCTAAAGTTCACAAACAAAACATCCCATTGAGACCAATCGTCAGTGCCATAGGCTCACCCACTCATGAACTCGCCAGATTTCTAGCCAAGGGTCTCCAACCACTAGTGGGCAAGACAGACTCTTTTGTCAGGGACTCCGGCCATTTTGTACAAATACTCCGGAATTTTACCTTTGAAGAGCACCACATCTTAGTCAGCTTTGACATAAAATCTCTGTTTACTCGCATCCCAGTTGAAGAAGCTCTTAGATCCGTACAACAAAGAATCAGCATTAACCATCTCCCAGAAGACTGGACCGACCTTGTTGCCCACTGTATAACCAATACGTATTTCTCATACCAAGAAGACATCTACCAACAACAAGAAGGTGCAGCCATGGGATCTCCTATCTCGCCGATTGTGGCTAATATCTTCCTTGAAGATTTTGAAAACACGGCCTTGGACACTTGCCGACTCAAACCGGATATGTGGTTAAGATATGTGGATGACACTTTCGTGGTATGGCCACATGGATTGAACAACATCCCAGAGTTCCTTGAACATCTAAACAGTCTTCATCAAAATATACAATTTACTATGGAACTAGAACATAACCAAAAATTACCATTTTTAGACGTTCTAGTAGAGCGAAATTCAGCAAGTAAAACAGTGCATTGTTCAGTTTACCGAAAGGCTACACATACAGACAGATACATAGATGCCACATCCCACCACCCCATTTCAGTAAAACGAAGCATGGTCAAAACTCTGTTCCAACGAGCTACGCGTATTTGTGACCCAAATCTTTTAACTGAAGAGAGACACCACTTACAGGAAGTGTTAAAAGCCAACGGATACTCAAAAACCGACATAAAATACTGGGGAAAGAATGCCAAAAAACCACAAAAAGAAAAAGAAAAACAAAAGACAAGATGGGCTCGCCTTCCTTTTGTTTCAGGGCACCACTGAAAGGATTGGCAAAATTTTACTCAAACACGGGATTAATACTCGGTACAGCACGGTTCGGAAGTTACAATCCACCCTCAGACCAGTAAAAGACAAATCCAACCCACTACTTAAGCCAGGAATTTATAAAATAACCTGCGATTGCGGCAAAGCATATATAGGTCAGACCGGAAGATCGGCAATCACACGTCGAAAAGAGCACATCAGAAGCCTCAAACTTAATCAGCCTGAAAAGTCCGCTCTCTCCGAACATGCTATTGAAACTGGCCATCACATTGATTTTGATAACATGAAATTATTGGTACCATGTGAAGACTACAAACATCGCATTATACGCGAAAGCATAGAAATAATTAAAGAAGAACATAAAGTTAACAGAGACAATGGAAAAAGTTTGAACACCATCTGGAGACCTCTGCTAAGAAAAGCATCCCACCTTGCGGCCAGCGAGCCAATAGGAATACAGAAAGCAGCGACCCCAGCCATTGGCCAAACGATAACCAATGGCAACACAGGAGGGCGGTACTTGGCATGTCCCAACTACAGTATATAAGAAGGTACGCCAGCCGGACCAGACGCAGTTAGCCCTGAGGAAGCCTTATCACAAGATGGGCGAAACGTCGGCAGATTTTAGCCTTAAGACGCGGTCTACACCGGAAACTCTGGACCAAGATAATAATATACACATTTTACTTGGGTCACAAATTGTCTATACAAAAATGTTGCTGATTCTTATGTATGTGAGATAGCAGGGATAAAAGCAAGCATTGTGTTAGAAAAAAACTGCCCAGGAAGGGGCCCAATCAATCCAGGATAGGCAAATACTGTTCATCAACCTTTTCGGATCTGTTGAGTTTCCAAAGATCTGTGAAGGGAAGCTAAACGGGGCTATATTTTCTGGTCATCAAATTAGAGAACTCATGACAGATTCATAGTTTGAAAGCCGTTAAATATGCAGGAATTAGCAGCATGGTTCTCTTTCAAAACTGTTGTCATATACTTTCTAGGAAACTCCAGGTCTGAAAATTGTAAAGAATTTTCAGTGAGGTGATGAAAGCTTCAAGGCCACGGGATGTAATAATATGCATGTTGGACTTCCATTTTGCCTTCTTCACTGAGAATCTCGGCGCTGTCAGCAACGAACATGGCAGGCGTTTCCATTAGGACAGCATTAAAATGGGAAGATTCTACCAGAGAAATTGGAGTCAAAATATGTTAGCAGACTACTGTTGGAGACACAAGGGAGATGTTCCTCAAGCAAAGCAGTCGATTATCTACTTAACATTCATTTTAGGTACTTACGTAAAAGGTATAATAGCTAAGGTGTTACACAAATTCAAATATGTACTTACCAGAAAGATTATTCATGGAACTGCTTAACAACTATGGGTGGCGCAAATGTTCTGTACAAACATTTGAAACCTCACAACCAGATGAGCAAGAGTCACCTATTGTAATTCTTTAACATTAAAAAAATTCAAATTAAAAAATCACTGTAATCTCTCTTGAGTGCTGAAAATGGCGGAAAAGCGGCACTCGGATTGTATCTCGTTCAAAGTTAAGTTACCTATTATAATTGATGGCTATGATATTTTAATACTTATTTGAGGTTATGTAGTACATACACAAGCTAAAGGTGATTTAATCAGAATATGAAGATTCCTCAGTCACACTGAAGTTGCGACGCTATTAATAGATTTGATCAACTGATATTTTGGGTTCAATAGAGAAATTTAATGCATAGGTAACAGGCTCTTAAATAAAAACTTATTAGCTGATTTGTTTCTTACTGTTAACGAACACATAGCAGCAGCAGGAGCAGGAGCAGCAGCAGCAGCAGCAGCAGCAGCAGTAGTAGTAGTAGTAGTAGTAGTAGTAGTAGTAGTAGTAGTTGTTGTAGAAGTAGAAGTAGTAGTAGTGCTAGTAATAGTAGTAGTAGTAGTAGTGCTAGTAGTAGTAGTAGTAGTAGTAGTAGTAGTAGTAGTAGTAGTAGTAGTAGTAGTAGTAGTAGTAGTAGTAGTAGTAGTAGTAGTAGTGGTGGTGGTGGTGGTGGTGGTGGTGGTAGAGGTGGAGATCATGATGATGATAAAACAAATAATAATACAAATAATAATAACAATAATAGTTATAATAATAAGGATACTACTACTTCTACTACTACTACTCTACTACTACTACTACTACTAATAATAATAATAATAATAATAATAATAATAACAACAACAGCAACAACAACCATTGCAAGCATGCGTGTTCGGACTTGCGCTAATACTTAATGATGCCCTCAGATGCCGACATTGAGATTTGTTTAAATATCGTTTTTTTCAGCCTTGTTACATTTATTATGAAAACTTACTTTTATAAACGAGTGAATACAGTCTTATACAACATATGTGTGGTTAGCTTACATTAGAAAAGCATTTAATCTTGATTAAATTTATTATTTTGTCATATTACTTATGTTTATATTGATATATGGTCGTCAGATTTATTTGGTTTTTGCTGTTAGTTGTTTGTCCACCAATGACGTCAATATTAGAATGCTAGGTTGCAAGTTCATTACGCATTGCCTCTTGCACACGACTTGTGAACGATGAGTAGAAGAGGTGGATCTCAATATTTTGGAGGTCACCATAGTGAAATGGTTCTCGTGTTGTACCTATTCAACATTTACATTTAGAACACTCGCTTGCGTCTCGTAAACCCACAATCACAGCATTTATGCTGATAGGCAACTCCAATAATTGGATGGTTACGGTAACGCAGAGGGCGTTCGTCAATGGCACAATTTCCAGTTTACAATATGCATTTGGTCATACTCTTTACAGGAGTAAATGAAAATTGACCTGCAAAGAATAAATTAAGAATACTCAAAAGGTTAAAAATTTATAAACTGTCCCGGTGAAAGATAGTTGTGCACCGGCTAGTACATCAACCAGTTTACGAAATTGGCATTGCATACAGTCCAGTGTTCAATGCCTCCCCTTTGAAACAAGTTGTTCGCTAAACTAATAATGCATAAAGCATTTAAATCCACCGGCGCTAAAGGCCGAATAAATCTGAAGACCCAGAATAAGCTAGGAATTGCACATTGAAATACAATATAAATCAATAGGTATGCATAAATGATCCAAATACAAAACAGAACGAAAGAAACTGGCTAAGTTGCACATTACAGAAGCACAACAAAAATTAAACCACACAACATTTTAAATCAATGGAGATTAGACTGTCTGTCGCATTGCTGGAAAAATTCTTCACAAACCAGTCACTATGTTAATTACATACATTGTTAGAGCAATTCTACATTCAATTTCGCGTGGGCACAAAAATCATCTTCTTGACATTTACCCTTGGTGGATGATACTAATTTCCTGGTCCCTTTTGGCGCCATATCAAGCCAATGCTTGTAGAATGTTTGTTTACAAATTTGGAACTTTGACTCTGAACCTCATATGAAGACGAATAAGCTCTAGGACAGGTCTTTCAGGAAAATATTCCTTTTATTTAATTTTCCATTGTGATATTCTAGATGCAGATTTGTGAATAAAAATAATATATTCATAGGTACAATATCCATTACATTTGCCCATAAATAAAACGACCATCCGCTTGTGTGTCTTCTGTAAGTGGAAGTGCTACCTTTTGGCCAATAGAATTCACACCTGCTTTCGTTTTATTATAAAATAATTTCTGGTTTATTCTTTCTGTGAATCTCGTCAACTGTGGCGTCCTGATTAATGGCACTAATAGCACCACAGACGTATCCTTCTGTGGTACATAACTCACAGTAGTGAAATCACTTCTGAACCCAAATGTTGAGGAAAGTACCTATTGTGTCTCACATGGTCTCATTTTGGTGAAATATGGTGTAATTTTATCCTTCAATAAGCCTTGAAACATGGAAAAACTGGTAATGTAGTTGTCCTTCGTGATATTGAATAAGGAACCATCTTTGGCAGGGTCTTTACCACATGAACTGCGACATTAACTTGATGAGGGTGATCTGGGTATTTTCCTGAGTACACTATCCCATCTATAGTGTATGATGTCAAAGAGACGCAGAGCCAGAATGTCCTTATTCCATAGTTTCCTGGTTTCCTTGGAATAAATTGTAGGAATCTGCAACGCCCTCTGAAAGACGCTAGCTGTTTATCTATTGCAGAGTTTTGTCCAGGATGAAATCTTTGTATGCAGTTTTTTTAATAGTTCCCACACTTTTCGGAAAGCTCCGTATCATCATCTTGGCTCCCAGCTTGTTGGGTGTGTCTATCGTCGAACCTTATGGCTCTCCTTATTTCTTCAAACGTGGTTATAGAAACATTTGCCATATAATCAGGATTACCAGTAGAGTCGTGAAATAATTTTCTTATAGGAACATTCCAATTACTGTAACTGCCAGCTTATAGGAGAATTAAAAAAATTCATTGGTTTCCTCGTTTGTGACCTAACGCCATGTTTGACCTTTATAGCTGCTGAGCGCCGTTCTTCCAGATTAGTGCAATTAACTATTTCATCCACAACATTATTTGTGAATAGGTAACTCCATGTATCTTTTTCTTCACTGAGTTCCATCACGTACGATAGTGACATTTGCAGGCTGAGCTGGACTGCTTACACTGTTTTTATTTTCAGGCTGGGTGTGCTTGATACATTCTTTATATTTGCAGGTTGGGTTGTACTTGCTACATTATTTGAATTTACAGGCTACGCTGTATTAGAAGGCCAGGCTAATCTTGGCACACTTACATCCCAAGATTCATCACTATCAATCTTCAGATTCTGAGCTGTCCGACAGAGGTTTATATGCGGGGTCAATTTCATCTTCAGAAGCAATACCAAATACACATTCGTCCAACCATTCACTTTATAATGTCTAACGCCCGTTTTTACTACTTATGACACCGCAGGCAATGACACTGATGATACATGGAAGGAAGATGGAGCACCAATGGAATGCGATGGCGGGGGAAACCGAAGACCTCAGAGAAAACCCGCCCCTGCGCCGCTTTGCCTACCACAAATCTCACATGCGTTCGCTTGGGATCGAACACGGGGTCCAGCCATTCAGAAATAATCGTTGAAGCGTTTGGATTATCTACATTTACAGTATAAGTAAGTTGTGTTTTTCAGAAGTACTAGATGGTTCCATACTGTATAAAACGAACGTGTCTTGGTAAGAAAGAAAGTAAATACCGACTTTGTCAGAGAAAGAAAGAAACACAGAAATAATAACAAATATAATTATTTAAATCAGATATGAGAGAGACACCTTTCACTGCTGAGGTCAATTTCAACAATCAGCACAAGGTTCATTATTGTTGTTGATAGAATCTAGCACATACAACTATATACTATAGGGCCGCGCCGTGGCCGAGTGGTTAGACCACTCGACTCTCACCTAGACGGCCGGGGTTCGATCCCAAGCGACAGCATGTGGGATTTGTGGTGGACAAAACGGCGCTGGGGCGGGTTTTCTCCGGGTACTCCGGTTTCCCCCGCCATCGCATTCCACCGGTGCTCCATCGTCATTCATGTATCATCAGTGACACCGCCTGCGGTGCCATTAGTAGTTAAAGCGGGCGTTAAACACTACCAAAAAAAAAAAAACAAAAAAAAAACATACAACTATTACCAGTATAAAATATCACAATTGCCAACATTCATAAACTTGCAGAAAAGCGCTTGCTAGTGTTGGATTACAAAAAGCGTGAAAAAAAAACCTTCATGCATTATGTGCATTGAATTAAGAAAACGCTGTTTTCGTACAATCCTTTGTATATCAAATAAATGTGGTATTTAATCCTATCGTATTTTTAAGCACTACACAAAATGGGATTCAACATGACTCTAATATGACTCATGGGATGCTGAATTTACTCTCGGGCCTGAAAGGCCCCATCATGCATCCAAGGGTTAAGAATAACTGTCAGCCCAGTTAGATCTACTTGCATTTTAATTATATAATTGTTAGTCTTTAAAAAGGGCTGTTTTGCCATAGAAAGAAATTAAAGCGGTGGAAAACATTAGCAGTAAGGAAAGAAAGACACTCGGAAGAAACCTGGATGTTATTGTAACACATGTCTTTATTGACTTATAAATTGGGTAAAAATAGAGTCCCTAACTCACTGCTGCAAATTATTCATTCAACGTTTTAACACGTAGATATCTGACGGCTTCAACGTCACTGCGCTCTAGTATACCTGTCACTGTCGACTCACTACAATTCAGTACACAACGCACTACAAACGGCTTGTAATTTTTTCTCCTTTTATATCTAGAAAATGACGTCACAGAACTTTGTGGAAGCTTGGAGAATAATCGAAACGTATCGCGTACCATAACGAACATGAGAGCTGCAGCACGCGGACGGCGTTGTCACACTGCTCCCTCCTCAGTAATGGTCGACCCGATCAGCACCATCGAACCGGGCTAGACGATCCAAATGTACTACCAACTTCTTCCCTTGGGGTAGCCTCTGAATGCGGTAGACGACATCAGGTATCCTCTTCACCACAAGGTAAGCTGTTGCCATAGTTATTAAAGCTTGGGACAGCGTCTCTTGGTCCGGATAGGCAATATAGTCAAATCAAATCACCCTGCTGGAAACCATGACTATTGGCCTCCCAGTCGTAAAAGATCTTAATCGAATCGCGCATTACCTGGACGTTTTGACGGACCAACTCATGCAAATCAGGAAGTCGATCTACGAGATACTCCATGTAGTCGAATGCTGTTCGTTCTGCCTCAGGAAGACTCCCGGACATTCGCTTGCATGCTAGACACAGCTCACCGCCAAGGACCAAATTCGCCGGTATCAACCGGTGGTGTCGTGGGTTGAAGAGCGGTATGTCGCCAAAAAGAGTGGCACCTTCACATCCCAGTTTCTCTGGTGAATGGACACAGCTTTTCTCAAATGTACATCTAGAGTCTTGATGTACCGCTCAACCATGCCGTCTGACTGAGGGTGAAGAGATGTTGTGCGCGTCTTGTGCACTCGGAGTCGCTCCAGTGTTTCCCTCACGAGGGTGAACTACTAGTTGGTGCCCTGATCACTGTGCAGCTCCATTGGTACCCCATAGCGACAAACAATTCTTCTACAAGGCAGTTCGCCATGGTCTTGGCCTCTTGGTTATGGATGCGGTACACCTCCGGACATTTGGTGAAGTAGTCCATGGTCATCAACAAATGCCTGTTGCCCCTGTTGGACATAGGACCATTTATGCCGATAGCTATACTCCCAAAGGGTGTTCTCGATTAATACTCATGCAGGTGACCCCGGCTCCGGGTCTGTGGGTCACGTATTGCCGCACACATATGACATGGTGCAAACCACGCCTCATCATCTGCCAGTAGTCTCAGCCACTACTACAGTTGTCGGAGCTTTTTGATGGTTCGGTTGTGTCCGAGATACCCCCCCCCCCATACATCTCCGCATGTACTTTCTCTAGGACGTCCGTAACCTTACCCCGAGGGAGGATAACCTGCTCTCTCTGGGGGACTCGCTGGTGCTGTGGGTTCTTCTTCGACTTGAAAGGATGCCCAAGAAGAGACTGCGCAGACTCGCCGCTGCGAAGGCAGCACCCGACGTCTCTTCCTCGGCAGCCGCCGAGGAGGCAGCTCCTCCGTTGCTACCGGTCCCAGCAAGCCCTGCTTCGCCGCCGGCCGCCACCGCAGCCTCGCCGCAACTGCTACCGCAGTTGCCGCCATCACCAACACCGCCGCCGCCCAGCTCCACGCCGCCGCCGCCCCGGTTCAGTGCCGTGGTACGGGGGGTCCCTCGGGACCTTTCCACCCGGCATATGCTCACCGCCGTGCAGTCGCGGTGGCCGTTTTGCTTGAGGACCACCCGTATATACTGCGACCGGGGGACAACGCCGCTGGTTCGCCTGGAGATGCAGGACCAGGCTGACCTTGAGGCTGCCCTCACTTCAGGGTTGCCCTTGTTAGGGCGACTCCTGGCAGTCGAGGCAAGCCGACAGGAACGCCCGAGGCCCTGCCGACGCTGCTGTGCCTTCGGGCATCAAGCTGACACCTGTTCCTCGCCGCAGCGGTGCCACTATTGTGGTTCCAACACGACCACCGCCGAGTACACTGAGCATGATCTGCGCCGTCGCCGCCGGGCAAGCCCAGTGCCCGCTATACCCCAGGAGCAGGCCATCTACATCACCAGCCCGGACTACACCTCGGACAACCACGTTCACTGACGCCACACCACCTGCGCCTACAGAGTCAACGACGCGGTATGCCATACAGGACCTCCACGCGGAGATCCTGAACATCGGCGCTCGTTTAGCTGCTCTGGAGGAGGCATTCACCTGCGTCGTCTCACAGAAGCTGCAGGACCTCCAAGCTGACACCACGTCGCCATCTCCACTCTACAGTCCTCCACCGCTGAGCTGTCCAACCGGATAGCCATTGTCCAAACTCAGCTTCAGCAGGACCAACAATATCAGCAGCAACATTCGTCTCTATACAAGAACCAACGACTCCTCAACGACATCCGGCTCATTATGAGGGAGGAGGTGAAGGCCCGAAGACGACGTCAGGATGTCCACCAATCCACCACAGCGACCATGAGCCTCTGGTTCAGATAAGCTAAAGGACCACTCCAACATCCGCCTAAGACAGCACAGCAGTTATTCAGAGCACTCCGCTCAGAACAAATGAACGCCAGGAAGCATCACCATTAACGTTCACTAACACACATCACCATTAACTTCCCTTCATTTTCACCAATTACTTCTCCAGCGTGGCACTCAGGGCGCAAGTCATGTGTGTCCCCTGGCTCATCATACTTTCACCTCGGTGTTACAGCCACTGGCAGGCAGCAATCATGGTCACCAGAAATTCGCAGGTGCTTTATGCGCTACTGCACAAAGAGGCATGGGCCTCCTACTTCCGGTGGGTTTTTTTTGTGAGTAGTGCCACCCTAGTTCAACTCCAGGGTGGGGAGTCTCACACTCCCAGGCTTGCCTGGGGTTAGGGCGTTAGTCGCCTTTTCCCCCATCATCAATAAAAAAATCTCTGGGGTGCCCAACAGAAGACTCACATACTCCGAACAGTATCCCGTCCTTGATCTTCAATGAGTCTCATTGGACCCAGCAGGACTTGTAAACAGGACACCTTTGTGCGATGTCATCCCAACTAGTGACCCTAATCCGTGCCTCCACTCTCCCAGGAGTAGTACGAGAGTGGCGTCATCCAGCTGCTACCTCATCAGCCTATGATGTCCCATTCCTCAGCAGGAACCGCTAAAATACCACGGGTAGATTCCGCTCGCGCTTTCTCTTCAAACTTAATGCAGTGGCCGCGCTCCTCTGGACATGTTCATCCGGTCAGGTCATCTACATTGGAGTGGCTCCTTCATTTCTTATATTGTGATGTTAAGTTGTACTCGCTCGCATCTTCTCTTCAAACTTAGTGCAGTGGCCGTGGTCCTCTGGACATATACGTCTGGTCAGGTCATCCGCATTGTAGTGGCTCCTCCAATGTTGTTATGTTAAATTGTACTGCTTCAACCTTTGCACACAACAGGCTGTCTGGCCCTCTAGGCACTTGAAACTTAAAAACCAGATGAGGTAGGAGTGATAAGACCTCAGGTGGAATTACTGGTCATACAAGTACTCGTGGAAGTTCGCCAGTACCTTTAGTGCTGCCAGAAGCTCTCCCCAAGAAACGTAATGGTTCTTTTCTGCCTTGGAAAGTATCTTCATGTTTTAGGCAGTTACCAACTCCTGGCCATCCTGTACCTGGGATAGAATGCCGCAGATGCCGGTGTTGCTGGCATCGATGCTCACAATAAAGTCGCCACCAGGTTGCGCCTATCCCAAAATAGCAGTACTTCAGAGTACTGACTTAAGCGACCGGGACGCGCTTTCTGCCTCCTCTGACCACACGTAAGACCACTGCCCTTCCGTCAGACGAGTGATGCGTTTACTTGATTTTGTAGAAATCTCTGACAAACCGACGCAAGTAGCTGCACGGGTCCAGGAAACTTCGCAGCTCTCGTTTGTCTTTCGATTGAGGCCAAGCTCTCACTGCCCGAGCCTTATCTGAGATAGCAACCACACCAGTTGGTGACACTATGTGCCCAAGAAGTTCTCTACATTTCAGAATAATGAGCACTTCTACGCTTTGATCCTCAAGATATCTGCATGTAGCCTTTGCAGTATTTTGGTAAGCTTCTCGAGATAATCTGCGAAATTTCATCCCACGACGATGATGTCATCCAAGTAGAGCAGGCAGGTTTCGCAAGTCAGCCCTCTCATCACTGATTCCACGAGGTGGTGGAAGGTTACTGTTGCATTGCAGAGGCACAGGGCATAGACGTAAATTGCCAAAGCCCTTGGTCTGTCGAGATTGTAGTCTTAACCTTATCTTTAGGATCTAGGGCCATTTGCGAGTATCCCGAGTTCATGTCCAAAGTCAAGAAACACTGGGTGTTTGAAAGTATAGCCAAGCGTCATCAATCATAAGAAAGGGGAGACATTCCTTTCAGATGAAGGAATTTAACTTCCTGTAGTCCACACAGATGCGTAGCCGACCGTTGTTGTTGTTGTTGTTGTTCTTCTTCTTCTTCTTCTTCTTCTTCTTCATTATCTTCTTGTTCACCAAGAGTACAATGGAGCACCTAGAGCTATCGGACTCTTCAGTGATCCCCCTAAATTTCATGTCCCCCAAAATGTCCCATACTTCTCCTTGCTTCGCCAGGGGACGCCGCCTTGGTGATTGCCAGATAGGTGGTCGGGCATCCTACTGTCAATGTTATGGAGCACTCGGTCAATGCGACTGTAATCGCCGTTTCCTTTGCTGATGACCAGCTGGTATAGGCTGAGTAGACACCACACCCTCTCAGGTTATCGGTCAGATTTTGGGTCACCCTCTTCAGTAATTATTTCAGTCGGGGCCCTAGGTGTGGCGAAGGTGCTGGCTGGTCAGATCCGTCGCAAGGCTGTACATTAACAGCTTCCTTGCACTTCCCTAACTCCGTAACGGCCTGGATTTACTAGTCGATGTCCATCGGGTTTAGCAGCCTCAGGGTTTATTTCCTCCCGGCAAGGCAACAAGGCCCGCGAAAACACATAACCCGTGTAGTGCTAGCTTCACGTCCAATACCAAGTTCCATGACCGTTGGCCCTCCAGGTGCACCTTGAACACCATCTCGCTTCTCGACGGCACAACTACATCGTCGTACTTTATATATTTGGAAAAGCGAGGTATTGCCTGCCTTATGAATGTAAGCCTACACATGCTAATTTCGTCCCTTGCCTATCCAATTCCGGCAAGGTTCTCATACAACATTATGTAATGTCTGAAATGTTGTCGTGAAATAAGTTTTCGTGCCTTCTTACAGCTGGCAACGAGCCGAAAATCACTATACTTGCGGTTATTGTCGATAAATTTACTATATGCGCAACTCTTCATTTTCCCCATAAACTTTGGCCATAGCTCAACTTTTCCTCCGCACGTCTTGCAGTATTTAAATCAATGCAAATTTCCAGAAACGGGATTCCTTACACGCTACCACTCTGTTACCGCGTTTCAATTTCATTCCTAATTCAACAGCTACAGATTACGACAATGTAGTATATATTTTTGTATTTATCTTTCGACGGTATCTGGCCCTATATATCACAACTGTAAATCATTGTGAACGTTGTGGATTTATTTAGGATATTCGAGATCTACTTCTAAAATGTACCTTGTATCCGTACCTAACGATATATTTAGTAAATCAGTTGCATTAATTTTATCTCCTATTAACTATCTGAGTTCAACATGAGGCAAAGTATTTATTAAATTTCAACTATATAAATTGTTGCAATCTAGATATGTTAAATATTTTCAGGGTATGGATTCATCGTAATCAGACATGCATTTTTTATTTTCCTTGGAGTAGCATTTAGATACAATATAAAGCGCACCTCTAACTCGAAAATTTCTAGCATATCTTTGTCGCTGATAAATGATATTTGAATCGGGTCGTCTTAAGCATCGTGTAAATGCCAAGCTAAGTATAGTGTAATACTGACAGGCATCGAACGGGTATCAATTTAAGCATAATTCTTTAAATGTGTCAAATATATCCGCCAATACTAATGATGATACTGACAACAATAATAATAATAATAATAATAATAATAATAATAACAATAATGTCGTCCATATGTATCACTCTCATGTTCGCTCTAGTATACGGTGGTGGAGCTGGAATTTGAGACATCGGCTCTGAATGCATAAACAACGGCGCGATAATTTGGAACGCGGACTGTTCTCGCGATATCATGATTCTTCTTCGAAAAGTTCCTTCAAGCTTTGGTTTCTAGTATTTTCGACAATTTTCCAGAACGTTTGTGACGTCGTTTTCAAATACAAAAGGAGGAAGGCGTGCAGCGCAGGTTGTTGTAAATTGCACTGAGTCGTGACTGACTGAATGCTAGCACGCAGTGGTGCGCAGATAATGGATAGCATGTGGCTGTGAACTGTCTACGCATCGAAACGTCGAGTACTATTGCAGCAGTGAATCAAAGACTGTGTAAACAATTTTCGAGCCAATAAAGACATTTAGTACAGCAATAATATTAGTAGTATAACAATAACACCAATAATAATAATACTATTATTATTGCTATTATTTTTGTTATTGTTATCGTTATTATTATTATTATTATTATTATTGTTATTAAGCTGTGCTGCATATAATTAACTGAAAACTATTAGGTTTGCTCCAGATATTTTTATACTTCTGTATATCGCACTCTTTTCACTACGCCAATATAAAACTGATATAATCCCTGAGAGTCTAATTTTTGAAATAACAATTATTCTCGTTGTCTTATAATTATAGTATATCATATACAGGATGTACATAAATGAATATCGGGGTTTTAGCTCTCTATAATATTTATTACATTCAACTTACAGTTATAAATGATATGTCAAATGAAAAAGCAACTCAAACAGTTTTGTTTGTTGGCACAAGTGCGCATGTGCGTGCAATGTTTCTGCTGCAATCCGCTAGACAGCAGTAGTAGCAAAGATGGCGACTAGTAAACAGAAAGCGTTTTGTGTTTTGCAGTTTGCAAAGACCGAATCTGTAGTTACTGTGCAACGTGCGTTCCGTAGTAAGTTCGGTTGTGATCCTCCTAGTGATAAAAACATTCGTAGATGGTATAATAAGTTTGAAGTTACCGGCTACCTTTGTAAAGGGAAGAGCACGGGACGACCAGGAGTAAGTGAAGAGACTGTTGAGCGAGTGAGAGAGTCGTGAACTCGTAGCCCAAAGAAATCAGTCCGGAAGGCTGGTCGTGCATTACAAGTTCCTGTGTCGACTGTTTGGAAAGTTGTAAGAAAACGCTTACAGCTACGTCCTTACCGTTTACAGTTATTACAGGCTCTAAAGCCGACAGACCACGGATTACGTGCCAAATTCGTAAACAACATGTTGTTTCATGACGATTTTGTGGATCGTGTTGTCTTCAGTGATGAATCGACCTTTCACCTTAGTGGACATGTTAACACTCATAATGTGCGCATCTGGGGCTCAGAAAATCCTCACGAGATGGTACAAATGCAACGAGATTCCCCTAAAGTGAATGTTTTTTGTGCCGTATCCCGAAAAGTTTATGGGCCTTTCGTTTTTGGTGAACCTACTGTAACTGGCACTTCTTACCTTGATACACTAGCGCAATGGCTCTTCCCTCAGTTTGAGGAAAATGAGCCAAAGAACTTCATTTTCCAGCAGGATGGTGCGCCACCTCACTGGCATAACGGATTACGCGATTGGTTGAACGTCACTGTACCCGAGCGCTGGATAGGCCGCAGGGGCCCCAACGACAGGGCTTGCTATGCATGGCCTCCACGTTCTCCTGATCTAACGCCATGCAATTTTTACCTTTGGGGCTTCATCAAGGATCGTGTGTACGTGCCTCCGCTACCAGCTGACCTCCCTGAATTAAGAAACCGGATTGAAGCAGCTGTTGCTACAATTACTGAATACACACTTATCAACGTTTGGGAAGAACTCGGCTATAGACTTGATGTGTGCCGTGTGACAAAGGGTAGTCACATTGAACATTTATAAGCTTCTTGGTAAAACTGTTTGAGTTGCTTTTTCATTTGACATATAATTCATAACTGTAAGTTGAATGTAATAAATATTATAAAAAGTTAAAACTCCGATATTCATTTATATACATCCTGTATAGTATATCATTTACTGCACTTACGCTACACAATTAGAGCAGGCGGGCAGGATATTTGCAAACTCCTTAGCCAATGTATTGGAGTTAGGGTCCAAAAGTCCTGGCAGCGCTTCGAGTAGTCTGGAGAAAGGAGGCGGTTACTTTGCAGCGAACGCAACCCACTAGCTTCTTCCAACTACTGTGCCTCTTGCCTAGGTTAGACTCATATTTTGTTTCCTTTTTATACCATTTTACCGTGTGTACGAATAGTTGTTTACCTTAACTTACAATAGCATTACAAGTGATGTTATTTACACTAATTCTATTTTAAATGTGCTTATTACCATATCAATTTCAATACATTATTATTATGTCTATAATTCAGCAAATTTTCATTACCAGCATATTTAGTATTGATACAATTATATAAATTTATATGTCACGTGCTGCTTTATTATTGGCGTATTTTTATGAATTACATCAACAGTAGCAGAAGCTGCAGCATCATTATCATGAACACCATAAAGGATTACAGATATTCCCTTCGTTAGATCATAAAACTATATTAAACAATACAAACTGAGAAAGGGGATCAGATTTTCAATAAGCTGACCATTTCACACTATTGTGCGGAACTTCATTCCAACTGCTTTTACCAGAGCTTCTTTGTTACGAATCTTTGTTCCTCTACACTACGATTAATAGCTCTTCTTAACTAATGGCTTTGTCGTATGCCGTCAGTCCTCTTCTTCCGTCTGGTCAGGTTTCGGAGCCTCGGGTAGTCTAGTGAAGGCAGTCGCTTAAGAGTGAGTGCGAAAGACAGGTGGAGGTTGGAGTCCGGATTTGTTTTCGTTGGGTTAACGCGATGTGAGTATTCGTTTGGTTAACGCGATGTGAGTATTCGTTTGGTTTTAACAATTCCTGTGCAACCAAAATTTGTTTCCCGATGTTGCCCCACACAAAGAAAATTTTCAATCGACATTATTACTTTTATTATTGTTCTGACATTTTATTTAGAAAAGGCTTTTCTAAAATCTGTTAACTGGGTAATTTGTTGTATTCGTTGTGTCCGAGATTAGGATTCATTTAACATTGAGAGTTGAAATTTATTTGTTTTTTAATTTTTAATATCTTATAATGGCACCTCTTCCCTCTGCACAAACCTTGAGCAACGATCCACGCTTCGTGCCTTTGGGTAAAATGGGAACAGACACGTCATGCTAATACTAATAATACTGATAATATATATATATATATATATATATATATATATATATATATATATATATATATATATTACTAGATGGTGATATATTCCTGAACGATCTCACATCCTTCAATACCTCCTCGACATGATTCGAGAGAACAGCAACTGCTCTTTTTGTTGATGCTCCCATTCTCTAAACATTAACTCGCATATATTCACGATCACGTTTAAATTGGGTGTATAGACTGGCCAAGGATGTGTTAAAACATCTCGTTAATCATTTATCCACTCTTTGGTGATGTCTGGGGTGTAGACGCTGCTGTTATCGTACAGAATACAAATTTGAGGCATGTTCTCAAATCAATATATGTTCAAACAGAGGAAAAAAGCCTCTGTGTAAGGTAGTGTATTCTTCAAAATTTATTCTTCAAAATATCTGCAGTAATTCCTCAACACCAGAGTCTCCAGAATGCTGTAATCGTTCTCCCGCTCCTTTGTTTAAGTTTAACATGCTCGGTATTATTTGGGCTACTGTTTGATTGCCAAAGTATTAAACGTTGAAGAACTCAAAGGGTCGAGACAGTTCACCGAAACAACGTTTTGCTAGAAATCATGTGGCCCTGGAGCGTATAAAAGGATGAAACTCACTGTGTGTTTTCGATGTCAAGGGTATCGTGCTTCCTTCTTATCTGCCTTTTGATTTTGAATTCCACTGCCATAAAGATGTTTCAGAACAGTAGATGCTGCGACAAGCAGACAATATTCGTTGCCAGTTGCAGTTCGTGATAAAAAAAGGGTGCCTTTTTTGAATTGCTGTGTGTCTAAATACGAAGTGGTTCATCTTGGTCGCTTTTGGACCTCATCTCAGACAACCATCGTGCTCTTCTTGGAAACGACCAATCCATTGTCGCCTTCAACTTCCCCTTTGTCGACTACACATTCAAAAACTGTTGGCCATCTTCCCATATCTCAAAATTCTACATCAGGTTACCTCTGTGGTACACTTTGGCCAGCTTTTGTTCATTATTCGGAATTTCTCAACTTTTCCCTACTTCATATAGCATTCAAACTTTGGCAGTGCACTGTATGATAAGTAAAGCGCTATTATACAAAGGCTTTGGTTACCACAATAGAAAATAATGTGAGTTGCAGCACGAGCCAAAGACCCTGACCATCTCAGGATTAGGCAAGCTACCTATTGCCTTGCTTGTATCCTGGTTGCTCGAAATGAACATTTATTAGTAATATAGAAATGAGAGAGCTGGATCTGATTAATCCGCTCGATTAATACCCCACTCCTCAATTAATCCTCCACTGATCCATCGCGAATACGACCTTAATTGGCAGCTAATGCGCCTTAATTCAACTTTATTCTGTCTAAATCCGGTTATTCCTTTCATTAGTCTCCCTCTTTATTACCATGTTGATAAAAAAACGTATATATTAATCAAATAAGTAAATCTGCATTTAATTTACATGAATAGATTTGTAAATCACATATCAACCACATCCCGAAAAAATCCGCGACAAAACGCGAAAAACGCGTGCAGGTTTGTAAATCCTCCATTTTCAAGTTTATAAGACCGTCAACATATTTATTTGACATTGTATTGACTGTGCCTGGAAGTCATAACTCTCTCATTGCCAACGCTTGTAGCAGTTAAACATCCATTTTTAGACTTCAATGGTCTCCCATTGAAAGCTATACAAACATTTTTTATCATTTCCATTTATTAAAACAGCCTCTGTAGCGACCGCTGCCATTAAATATTCTACAACTTTTAGCGGGAAATCCCCTAAAAATTTTGTGTACTTATAACTTCTCATAGGGGGATTTCGCAAGCTCGCAAAGTCACAAAATATCTTACCAGCTCCAAGTCCCTTGCCAAGGCACCTTAGTCCATAAGCAAATCTGACATTGCTTTCATACAGATCACTATGTAGGAGGACATACCACATATACATAAATCAATATCAAAAGCAGAATTGCACATAATATTATAATATTAAGGAAAGCGATGTTAAAACAATTGAGAATGTTGAGATTTAATTAAGGAAGAGGCGATCTAGCTTAATTCCAAGTAACAGTCCGCCACCCCCAGGAGCATATGCTTAGGCTAGTAAGGAAAAGCAGAAAGAGAAAAGGATAGGAAAGAAAGAGACAGGAGTAGTGACTTGACTTCCGGGAAACAGAGGGATTTGGAAAAATAGAAAAGGAGAGCTATAGGTTAGAGAAAGATGGAAACATTGGATTTTTGCAGACGCATAATGAGGACTTGGCGCTAACAAAACTTGGTACAATGTATTTACATTGTATGTAATGTGATGCAACCAAGGGACTAATCACACGTGTTGTTACATTTTATGGCGCGAAGGTTGGCATCACCCAATGGCAGTATAAAAGGGGAGCATGTCCCAGACATTTACTCATTCTCAATTTCAATCTGTGTTGATATTTAGTTGTGATCAGAACGTGTGTGAGACGACGAAGGCACGTCCATGTGCTTAAAATGTGGGGAACGATGTGCTTAGATATTAGTTTCCTTGTTAACTTGTTGAAGTGGTGGGAAGGTTACTAGTAAATATATTATAAGCAAGCCTATTAACATTCAAAGTATCTTAAGAAAGAAGAAGTTTACTAAACTAATAAGGTTACTAATGTAAATATATTATAAGCAAGCGTTTTAAGATTTAAAGTATTTCCAGAAAGAAAGAAATTCAAGTATTAAGAGGAAATGCAGTTTTTATTACAATCTTACCCCACCTACAAAAATACCCTGAGAGAATCAGCTAGGCAATACTAGGCGTGGAGTTTTCATCAGCCGCTGAGCCAAGAAGACCGGAGACCGAACTACTGCTTTGCAGACCTTCCAGCATCCGAAGGGGATCCCCACTAAAACTATTATCGCCCTCTTGTGACAAGTAAAATCACTTTTCCGAACTACAATTGCAGCATTTAGTTTTCAGTTTACAAACAATTTCAATTCGTGGACTTCATTATTCTCCTAATCTAACCTCTTCACTGCATTAGCTGCATTGCAAAATTTATACTAGTACTTTTCTTAAAATTCTTATATCTATCACAACATTAGATCGAATAGGTCTTCAAGACAATTTGTATGAACATTAATATTTACACTTGTTTGTAACTTCCCTTCAGAAGCACTTGGAGGAGTTGCATATGGTCAACTTCGTTGGGTATAATTGTTTTCGTTATCTTCAGCAGGTACGGACACTGTTATATAGAATCTGTTGCCCCTGTTCTTGTGTTTACAAACAAAACTGAAGCTACAGAAGCAGATCGTTATGTCCAAGAATAATATAAAAATCAAGACGATAATCATGGCAACGTACGCAGCAAATATTGCTCCATAAAACAAGTTATTTCGCAGTCTCCTAGATGAAGCAGTGCTGGATTTATTCCAACTTTTGTAAATAGATCGAGAGCAAGCTAATAAAATAAGAGCTGTCGGTATGTTTTAAAAGCGCCTTTAATTACAGTAAACGGCTATATGATATACCAAAATGTTCTGCAAAGTGTGAACTATTTTATTATGCAAAAAGAGAAAATACTTTCTTTTTTGTAGATTTTTGGCGTGCAGTCTCACTTTAAGAAATCGAATACTTACCTAGACCGACGGCGCAGATCAGTATTCTGAAATTCACTCATTTACTAAGAGAGGGATAGCATAACTCCGCACCCATCCCCCAATTTGTTGATATATTGCCCCCTCTTCCGAAGCCTCCCTCAATAACAATCCCTCCTAGGTAGATGCCATCACACGGCTATTAATGAAACTGCATGCTCAAATGGGGATAATATATCATCCCATATTGTTAGAAAATACACCGATTTCTTTTTACATCCCATTTATTTAAATGGTTTACAGGTAGACCATAGGAAATACAAGAACTGGACCAAAAGTAATGAGACTAGATTTTTTCTCTGAACTGACTTTATTTACAGAGGTTCTTATGGTTACATACCTTCAGTATAAACGCCTCCGATATTTATGACCTTTTGCCTGATTTACAGAAGGTGTCGTGTGCTATCTGCGTGTACATTTCTGCTGATGTTCCGTAATGACCGCCCTATAAAATGAATAATTTCATCTCTGGTGTTGTATCGAATTTCTCGCAATGGTTTTTTTCACATTCGCAAAGAGATCTTAATCACATGGAATATCGTCATCCTTGGTGGCACAGCGTGATGCAGTATTGTTCCATGAATGTCATACGCTACAGTGAACATCACTTTTACAGCACTGTGTGTAGCGCGCACTTTCTTTGAACGAGGAGAGCCGGAAAGCCTCCATTCATTGAGACGCTACCACCTTTTGCATGTTCCCGCAACACCACCCTCGTTCAGCGCCCAGACGAAAGCGACGACATTTCATGGAGCAGCACTCCATCATTCTGCATGTCAATACAACATATCATACCGCTGCTGCTTTCCAGGACCTCTTGCGCTGTTGGCAAGGGAGATTCTGGAATATGTTTCGTACTCACTCGACATGAGTATCTGTGATTACGGTCTCTTTGCCGAAGTGACCCCCAGGGGCCTACTAAGGGTAGGCGCACCCGGGGTCCCGAGCCAACCTTGACTCCCTCTGTGGGCAACCTCTGAGTGGTGAGGGAGTCAGTAGGTGTAAATGTCCACCCACGCGTAGGCCATTCATGGAGACCCGTGTCGGTGGAAAGGGATATAAGTGTTGGTTGAGGGTTGCGTATCTGAGCCTGGGCTTCTGTTTTTCAGTAACTGGGGAGGGTGCGCAACCTAATACACCGTTTTGGTTTCTGCTTCGCCTAAACGGGAGGCTAGGGGCTAACCCACCCGTAGGCAATCGGTCAAGACTAGGTATTATACCGAACTCTAGGGTGAGTGGGACGGCGCGCCTGCTATATACCCTGTGTAGCCCTGTCACCCCATTGGGGTGATCCCTCGTTGGGCTCCGTGGTGGGGAGTACTGGAGGATTAATTTATACCCTTTTTATGGGAAAACCAAAACCAACCTTTAATGTTCAAGGAAAAGAAGTAGTTGAGTCATGTGGTCCTCGCTACTTAGTTGTCACTAGCAAAAGGAATGCAGGAACTTCACGTCGGTCAGCTCTTTTGCCATCCAAAAGGGCCTAGATAAAATTGCTGGTTCGGTTCAATCTCGCATACGAGTGCGAAACGGTACACTCCTTGTAGAAGCAGTTTCAGCATCCCAGGCCTCTAAATTAGTACGAGCCACTATGTTAGGCAAATACCCAGTTAAGGTGAAAATACATAAAACCACCCGAGCTTTGGACGGATTAGGCAAAGAGAAGATTCAGAAGAATCTTGCGGAACAAGGTGTTACATCTGTGCATAGGGTCCAACGCAAAGTAAATGGTGAATTCGTGCCTATAAGTACCCTGTTCCTTATGTTTGATCGGGTAGATCTCCCGCAAAGGATAAGGTCAGGATACGAAGCAATCGAGGTTAGGCCCTACATTCCCAACCCACTCAGATGCTACAAGTGCCAGCGCTTTGGGCACACAAGTGCATTCTGTACTGGGCAGCCTAGATGTGTCATCTGTGGAGACGTCACGTACGGTGGGGCTTGTACTTCTTCTCCTTTGTGCGTTAACTGCGGTGGCGAACATTCATCTAGTTCTCCCGACTGCCCCCATTATGCAGAGGAGAGAGCGATCAAGGAGATATGGGTGAAAGAGAAGGTGTCCTTCTCGGAAGCCTGGCATCTCCTGCGCACCCGCCAACCCTCTGTCCCGCGCTCCGGTGCCTACAGCTCCATTGTAGCTAAACCTGTACCTAGGTGGGAAATCGCAACTCAGACCAGCGATATTAATGGGGCCACAATTTCTGAAAATATTCCGATAGCCACACCACACCCAAAAACCTCAACTTCTACATCTGCTCCGGCGTCATCCGCCAAACCCGCTAATTTAAAGAATAGTACAGAGAGAGTGTCACCTAAGCTTTCGACCTCGGGCACAAAGACGGGCTTACCCGCCGCTATATCTGCGTCAGCATGGGCATTTAAGTCCAGTTACGTCAGGACCGACTTCTTAAAAGACCGTGTAAAGTCTCCTCCAAAACCATCGAAGGGAAGGAAAAGCCAACGCCCATCTCCAAGTAGATCCTCTTTGGGAGAATCTTCTGGTGGGAGTATTGATCGGCGACGAACATCTCCGCCGATCAGCACCTCGGTTCGAGGCTCTCGAACCGAAATTTCCTATTGGAAAGAGGTCCTCCCAAGTGAAGGAGATGGACCAGGAGGATTCTGCGCCCACTGTCAAACGGACAGTGCGGAAACGGTAGGATCATGCTCCCGAAAACAGCACTAGTCCAACACCTAAAAAGAACAAATTGAACCGACCAGCACAGATCAATCTGCAGAAATGTCTTTCGATTTGAACATCCCATATTATAGACAATGGTTATCCTACAGTGAAACTTAAGCGGAATTAGACCACGTCGATCAGAGTTTGAACTGTTGCTCAGTCAGTATCAACCTTTGGTCGTCTGCTTACAAGAGAAAAAGCTCCGGCCCCATGACAATGTCGCATTCAGGCACTACTCTGCTGTACTGTGTGATTTATCTCCGGAGGAGGGTGTTCCTGCACATGGGGGCATTATGATGCTCGTCAGAGATGACCTTCATGCTGAATCTGTGCCCTTACAGTCTGGCATCCGGTCCTTTGCTGTCAGCATTACGCTGGCATCTATCAAATTCGCAGTTTGTAGGATCTATCTGCCGGCATCTGATGACCTCTCGCGCCTTGATTTAGACAAAATAGTTTCCCAGCTACCAACACTATTTTTGTTTGTGGGGGACGTGAATGCTCACCATCCACTTTGGGGCTCCCCTCGGGCTTGTGCTAGAGGTCAGCAAATTGCCGATTTCTCTCCTGAATACCGGAGAGCCAACATTCCTTTCCGACGCCTTCAATAGTTTTTCACACCTCGACATAGCTGTTGTACTCCGCAGTTAGCAGTTTTCTTACAATGGGCCGTCATCTCTGATCTATACTCTAGTGACCACTATCAAGTTCTTCTCAGTCTCTTAGCACACGACTTATGTTTCACTCGCTCACCCAGGTGACGCTTAGATTGAGCCAACTGGAGCCTTTATTCCCATTTGGCTATTTTCAACCGCTGCGAGCACGACCCGTTGGATCTTTTAGTCAAACACCTCACAGCCACTATTCTTTTTGCTGTTGAACTGTCTATTCCACGGTCGAATGGCCAACCTCGTCGATTTCCTGTTCCTTGGCTGACAGCTGAATGTCGAGATGCCATTCGTGCTCGCAGATGTGCTTTTCGGGTTTTCCAACGTCGCTCTACGCTGGATAACATAATTCAATATAAGAAGATGCATGCCCAATCTAAGCGAGTTTTTAAGGAAGGCAAAAAGCATTCATGGAGCCAGTTTGTAAGGTCCTTTAATCGATAAACCCCTTCCTCCGTCGTATGGGATAAGTTGAGGCGTGTTGCCAGTAAAGCGACTCATCTGCCAATCGCCGGTCTCCAAACACCTGCCTGAGCTGTTGATGTTTTGGACGTTGCGAACACTTTAGGCCGTACTTTCGCTCAGGTGTCTAGCTCAGACAATTATTCCCCTGAGTTTCTTGCATTCAAGGCTTAGGTGGAATCTAAAGGGTTCTCCTTTCGTTCCAGAAACCTTGAAGATTACAATCCTCTTTTCACCATGACGGAGCTAGAACATGCACTTTTACCTTCGCGGAACTCTGCACCTGGTCCAGATGGCATTCATGTCCAAATGTTGCAACATCTCTCTTCTGACGGCAAGGCTTTTCTGCTCGAGGTCTATAACCGTGTCTGGGTTGACGCCACTTTTGCAGCACAGTGGCGGCAGGCCATCATCATACCCATTTTGAAATCCGAAAAGAACTGTCATCTTCCTTCCAGCTACGTGCTATTTCCCTCACCAGTTGCGTTTGCAAGGTGATGGATCGCATGATTAATGGGCGGCTGACTTGGTGGTTGGAATCCTGCAATTTACTAACATCCAGTGCGGTTTCCGACGTCGTCGATCAGCGGCTGAGCACCTTCTATCGCTTACGACGCAGATAACGGACGGGTTTCTTAGGAACTGCAAAACAGTAGCGATATTTTTTGATCTCGAGAAGGCCTACGATACCTGTTGGTGAGGAGAGATATTATGTTTCCTCCACAACTGGAATAAATGAGGCCGCCTACCACTCTTCGTTCAAGAGTTTATGAGAGACTGTGTTTTCCAAGTACGGGTTGGCTCGGAGTTATTCAATTCTTTTATGCAAGAGAATGGGGTGCCACCGGTATCGGTTATAAGCGTGACGCTATTTGCTATAGCGATTAACTCTATATCGCAATGTGTTCCTCCAGGGGTTTCGTCCCGTTTATTTGTGGATGGCTTCGCCATCTACTGTACTTCTCAGCACACACCGTTTTTGGAACGCCGTCTCCAGCGGTGTTCGGAAAATCTCTATGATTGGAGCACGGAAAACGGCTTTCGTTTCTCACCTGAGAAAACAGTCTGCGTTAACTTCTGGCGCAGTAGTTGGCGATATCCGCCGTCTCTTCGACTCGGGACTAATTTACTTCCTTTTTCAGATGAGGCGAGATTCCTTGGGTGGTCTTCGATACAAAACTTTGCTGGCCATCACGCATAACACTGCTGAAAGCACGCTGTGACCGTTCCCTCAATATTTTACGGATACTAAGTGGGAAATCTTGGGGAGCGGATCGGATAGTGATGCTGCGTCTTTATGATTCCCCGATCCGATCCAAATTAGATTATGGATGCATCGTTTATTCTTCTCTGCTTAGAAGACTAGACGCTGTCCATAATCAGGGCATCCGTATGGCTGTTGGAGCTTTTCTGACCAGCTCAGTTGTGAGCCTCTATGCCGAATCTGCGGAACCTCCTCTGCGATGTCGTCGGAATGTCCCGATAGCTAATTATGGCTGTAGGCTTCAGAGTATACCTTCGCACCTAACGTTTTCTCCTTTTCTCTGTAGCGTGTTGGACGAACACTTTCACCGCCGTCCATTTAGTCCAAAGCCTGCAAGTTTTCGTTTCCACGAGATTCTCCGGAAACACGATATTGTTCTGCCTCACATGTTTCCCATTGGGGAGAGGGAGTACTCACCTCGGTTGCGTGCTACATCTCATGTTGATCTCCGTATGGCCGCTTATGGGAAATATGCTACGTCTGTGGCTAGTATCCATGTTCGGTTTTTTATTATTATTTTGTTTTTATTTTTTTAAACAAAATGCAGTGGCCGCATTGTATATATATACCGATGGAAGTAAGTGTAACGACGCTGTTTGATGTGCCTTTATTACAGGCAGCGAACGCTATATGTTCGGTTTGCCCAGTGGCACATCCATTTACTCTGCAGAGCTGTATGCATTACTCCGAGCTCTTCTCCATATTCGCCGTCGGAATCTGGATGACTGCCTTATACTGAGTGATTCCCTCATTAACCTTTAGAGCCTTCGCGAGCTGTACAGCTACCATCCTTTCGTACAGTGTATTCAGGATACGCTCCACATTTGGCACATGTCCGGCGTGAATGTGGACTGCGCTCGGCTCCCTGGTCACGTTGGCTTGCCGGGAAACGAGCTAGCGGATTTGGCGGCAAAGACTGCGGCCGCAGAACCAAGTACTGCCATACAATACATAACATATACAGATTTTCGACTTGTGCGGAGCGCGGTACTTTCCTGCTGGCATACCGAATGGTTCGCTCTCCGTGGCAACAAGCTCAAAGAAGTGAAGGCCCTGCCTGTATACTGGGTAACCTCCTCTCGTTTATCCCGCCGGGAGGAGGTGATTCTGGCTCGCCTACGTATCGGCCACTGTATTTTTACACACAGCTATCTGTTGAGGAAGGACCTTGCCCCTATCTGTCCGCTGTGCAGGAAAACATTTACGGTCCACTATTTATTGGTGGAGTGTTCTATTTTAGCACATGTGTGAGCCACACTACAATTTTCTGACAGCATTAACGAGCTCCTGGCAGATGATGCCGGCGCCGTAAATAGGATTTTTTTTTTGGGTAGTGTTTAACGCCCGCTTTAACTACTAATGGCACCGCAGGCGGACCGTAAATAGGATTTTTACCTTTTTATCTCACTTGCGTTTTAGTATAAGGATCTAGCCTCTTTATTTATTTTGACACAATTCTACTGTGGTAGCTGTGTGTGTGTGTTTTTAAAAAAAAAAAAATTAGCTTATGTGCTTTTTAGGAATGCAATTTGATTTAAATGCGTACTTTTTAATTGCGCTTAAAAAAAAAAAACTAGTTTTCGGTCCCTCGTATCGTTTCCGTCATAGGCAGTTTTAATTCTGTATGATTTTATCATGAATTTTAACCACCTATTCCATGGAATTTTGTCGATTTTATCTTTTGGTTTTAACAGTTTTTAAACAGGTGATGACCCCGTAGTTGAGCACCGTTCAACCTCACCTATCATTATAATTTGCTGAAGTGAAAGAACCATTGCAAGGGATCCGGTACAGTACCAGGGATGACATTACTCTTGCCTTTGTGGTCAATACGGGACATCAACAAAAATAGACGCGCAGGTGGTGTACGACGCCTTCGGAAAATTTCGCGAAAGGCCCTACGTAACGGAGGTGTAATTATAAGTACCTCTGACAATAAAGTGGTTTCTCAGAATAAAATGGTTTGCTTTACTTTTTATCCAGACTTTATATATTGAGGGAACACAAAAGACATTATAACTCGAGGGATAGGCGTGCGACGGAAAAAAACAAAATATAAACCAATCAGTTGAGTTTTAAACAAATAATTATAATTCATAGGCTATAACTATTTCATTTCGAGCTATATATGGGGAAAATTACATAGTATCGGTCCAGCTTTTCGTGTGCAATCTGAATATACAACCATAATTAACCCACCATTGCACATTAAAAAGTTGGTTCAATTACCTATTAAAGTGACTGTTTTAATTAACATAAGAGATTAAAAACCCAAACTGGGAATGTACAAACGAGGGCAAATAGATAGCGCTATCTACGTCGGCAAACACCTGCGTTCAAAAGAAGTGTCGCCTTCTTTACCCAACCAACCTCTCACCTCTTTCAGAGAAACGTTTGACAGGAGCGCATCTAAAGTAGGTTAGCATCGATTTCCTCTTATTACAGGCCTACCGCAGGAGTCCAGAAGCTATAACCTGCAAACATCCCTCGCTTCCTACGAGATGAGACAGAGAGCCTCCCCGCCACTGCCAAGACAAGCTTGGTTGCTATCCCTAACTTCTGGTCATGCAGGGAAAAAGAGGTGCACATATTTAAGCAGGACGACCACAGAATTCGCTATGTTTGCTTTCACAGTGTTTGTGAAAATACATGAGGATGTGCACGACTACTGCTAAGAGCGTGGAGAAACAGCACACCATTTCGCGTACTTCCACAACGAATCATGCAATGCCTACATGCATGGGGTTGTGTGCGCCCATCCTGCATACCATAACCGCATTACTTCGCGACATGTTTGCGACGAGAACTGTTCGGTTTACTAAAGACAGATTTTCTAAGTATTACATATATAATTAAAATGAATAATACTGTTTCATTATGCTTAAATATAATAACAATAAATATAATGATGGTCATCAAAATAATAATAATGATGATGACAATAATAATAATAATAATAATACTACTAATAATAATAATAATAATAATAATAATAATATTAAACACAGATTTTCTAAGTATTATAAATATGATTAAAATGAATAATAATAATAATAATAATAATAATAATAATAATAATAATAATAATAATAATAATAACAACAATAAGTTTGACTTTCCTGGGAGCCGCTCACAGCTGAGTTTATGATGACGTCGCGGATGAAACGGATGTCTTCAAAACTATCCATGATTCTCAGCATCATTCAGAGCTATGTAATGGGCACATGCATGTGGTGTTATGTTCAAATCCTGCAGAACATGGTAGCATAAGATCATACTTTATTTGCAACCTTGAATTCAGTGTGTATCGTCTAAGGCAGATGAAATGAACGTAAGTAGTTATTTAAATTCCTCAAATGATATAGAAAATTCTCGTTTTTATAAAATAGAAGCAAACAATAAATCATTTTCTTTCAGAATTCTAGAATAGAAACAGCTCCTGTACCGTCTGAATTATTACATCCAGAGAAGATAGCCGCAGACAAGCTATATGTTTTCATCAGAGATGCGTACCGAGGGTGTCCTATATACGTTGACGATATTCTGCGAGACGGAAGGAATCTAATAGGTGAGAATAAAACAAAACAATCATCAATGTAAGTACATATTTAGAAATAATAATGAAATACTTGGAAGCGATCAGGAAACGCTAATATTATTTCTTTCAGGAGATGAGTTTCATGAATGTATCCAGCACTATTTCTAATGAGATCAATTCAGAAGTTCCAGATATGAAGAGGAACACAGAAAAAACAAGAAGGAGAAGACTTTTTATATAAACGATCTGATAAAACTGAGATTTGCTAGAAGAATGAATGGTGTATATTATTATGAGCGCCAGCCCAGCCCTGAGGAAATTAGAGACACATAGGAACTCAGAAATGTGTCCCAAGACGTCTTCTCGCTAGCGTGCATAAGGCGTGTGTAGGATATTATTACGACATTCCAGTGCTCTTCATCAAAAGGAATAATAATTTTGTGTAAATGACTTTCCTACAGTGGGACAGTGTGAAAATTTCTCCCAGAATTCGAAATGTTCATTAACGGAAAATAGTACGCGAAACGCTGATGCAGTGAAAAATATGTTTTATATAATACTATTGCAATTATTGAAAATAAATGCATTAGGCTTTTCAGTGCATCTCTAAATGGTGATGTGGTGATCGTAAAAATTACGGCATAAAATGACTAAGGCGAACATTTACATTTATTAACAGGCGTTTACTTGTCTAATGTAAATGATAACTCCTATTGTAGAAACAAGGACATGGAGAAGGAATGTAATGCGAATATACGGAGAATAAAAAAAAAACTCGAGTACCCTACAAACCTCCACATCAAATGCCCTACGTGATTAGATATTTAAATCACAGACATAAGTTAAGGTTTTGTAATCAAATACCTATTCACGTATAAGCAGACAACATAAACAAGTCTCAGGGAGATATTAGAATTTGCTTGAGTTTCAAGTCTAATATTGACAGCTTCGTTTACTGTCTTCTGTGGTTGGTGAGAGTAATGGTTCAAAGGCGACCGTAATAAATGGAATTGCTCGCGGTGCCACAAGTATTTAAAGCGGGCGTTAAACACTATAAAAAACCGCAATAAACGAACGTAATTAATGTATGTTATGAATTTGCATAATTAAGCGACGTATTTAATGGGCATAATTAATGCACGTAATAAATCAGCGTAATAGATTGACTATTTAATTAATGAATGGTCCTGATATTGAGTATTCTCCTAAGATATGATGAGAGATTTAGGTTAGGATGGTTAGGTTAGACAACACTTGGCTTTTTTGTGTCCCCACCAAGATGTACACTGCTTTCCCATTGTTTCCTTGTCCAGTTCCTTGAATCTGGTATATTTTCAATTCTTTGAATGATGAATGTGGATTTATATTCGCCGCATTTCCCTATGTATTATGTTAACACATGCATATTTAGATAAATTGAAAAGGAATGGGATTGGTGTTGTATCTGAAACTATTAAGAAGTCTGCTGATTCTTAATGCTTTTTTTGTTAAGAAACACTGTATTAATTTCATTTGCTTCATGCCTCCTGTTGAATCCTGCTAGATTCTGAGTATCTATACGTTCATTCAGACGCGAGCTGTTGAACGACATCACTAAATCATATAGCTTTGCATTATTAGCGGCCATGAAAAAAATATATAAATATGCATTTACAAAACAAAAAATGTTTTTATTCCAATTAATCGTCTATAAGAATATTAAACATTGAATCTTATATTACAGTTGCTTCGTGAAGTCTTTTGCATTCTGATTGGATCGACAATTCTATATGGTGATTCAGGTTTGGAAGGTTGAATTCCTTAAGACGATTGTAATTATTTCTGTAGTGCAGTTTGCAGCTCGACATGGATTTGTTCTTAGATTATTATGCCAGCTCTCATACAATTCAAAGTTGTAAACAGATGCCGTTAAACTTTTCTCTTGGCTGGTAGGGATGTTTTTCTGAAATGTGAAAAAATCCATGTAAATTACCTTGATGCGATATTTTTTAAATATTATAAAGAGCATATAAGGATATTTTTTAATTTTAGCGGTCATTGAGATGTATTTATGTCTGTTATATATGTTAATATAACTAAAATGTATTAATTTCAGATGCAGCTGTTAAACATTGTTAAAACATTTCTAAATCGGAATGAAATATGTCATATCTTGTATTGATTGCAGATCACATTTGAAACTAAGATTATATATAAGTTATTTGTTTATATATAATGTGCTTCGCCGGTTTAGTTACATCAAACAGATACGATTGAATGTTCAACTTCTTCACTTTATTATCTAGCATCCCCCACGCGCTAATTTTCTGTGTAATGTATGTGGTAGGGTGCGCGTCAGCATAAAAATGGATTGAAATGTCTAGAATTTTTAGAATCCATGTTTATTTGTAAGCCTTTGTCATTCGTTTCATAGGCCTAATAGCTGTATAATAGGATTGGTTAGGCTACATAAGTCATGTTAGGTTATGCTTAGGTTAGGTTACGTTATGTTAAGCTTGTGACTGTGTCGTTTATTCGCGTTTATGTATATCTTTCTCCCTTCCTCTCATCCTTTCTTCTCTATCTTATGCGGCTCGATATTTATTCTTTTGTAATGTGGCCACTCTAAATAACTTTTTGGGAAGCGTTAAAGATAATGGTTTGAATTTCAAACAAAAGGGACGTTTACTTATGGTTCCCAACTTGTTTAGCGTTTGAAATCATAAATATGGATTTCAGTTGATACATACTACTTGCATTAGTATCTGAATTTAAAAACTAAATTTGATAATCTTTGTCTTTGTGTGTGTGTGGGGGGGGGAGGGAGGTGGGGGTGTGTATGTTAATATGGGTCAATGGAATAAACATAAAGCGTTTTGTAAAAAAAAAAAATAATGACGTGAGTTATAATGCTCTATATTAAATGGAATAAGGAATTAGTAGTATAAAAATCCGTGTGTAAGTTTTCAGATAAAACTGAACAGTGGATTGCCAGAAAACTGTTAGTTTCTTTAGTTTCTGAGCATAAAAAGTTAAGTTTTCGTTTTCATTTGAATAGAAATTGTGAATTAAAAATAGCCTTAAGGCACCTTTATCTCTTTTAACGTTTGAAAGAAATGTAAAAGTTACGTTGAGAAAGACATTAAAAGGAATCATACCTATAGGAGGTTATATAAAGCTTATATCATCAGCTTTAGATTCTGAATTTCAAAAATTATAATGCAATTTTGCATTTGAGAGAAAATTCTGTTTAAACAAAATGAAATGTCCTTATTATACTGTTTTGTTTTATATAAGTTTTTTTTTGAAACGTCTTAAATCTGAAATACGATGATTGATGATTCTATTGTAAGTGCGTATGTGTGAATGTCATTCATGTGTGTGTGTGTGTGTGTGTGTGTGTGTGTGTGTGTGCGTGTGTTGCAATAAATGTCGTTGCATATATCTGGGTGTGTCGATATTGTCATAATTAAATCCTTTGAAATGACTTTTAAAGGAGTAAGAGTTTGTGCACTCTGCCTGTTTATTCACATAGTTTTTGCACCTAGCATGCACTATACGAAAAAGAATTGTGCTGGTTCTTACGTTTATCATTGTTTGTTTCTTCTGAATTCCCTTAAGTACCTCTACATAACAAGCAACACACATGGCATCATAATAGGAGACAGTATTTGCCAGAGCATGTACTGCATATGATAATTTTGATGAAGCATGGACCTCAAATTTAGAAATATTCACCAATATTTCTTTACGCATTGCACTGAGTATTTAATCAGGATTGTTTGTTGCAAGAATCAGATTAGTCTGTGAATTAAAAATAATGAAACTTGCTTTTGCTCTGAAGGTTCATTAATTAAATATAACATTTCTAAAGAACAATTCATTTTTAACCTTCATCTGCTTCTCTTTAAGGTGTATTTCATCTCTTTAATTACAATCTCTTTGTAGGCATACATAAACACTCTAAGGCAAACTATTTCTAGTGTACTAGTGATCTTGCTACTGAACATAGTCACTTAAATACACTTTCAAGGGCATTACATTCTAAATCATTGTGATCATTACTTCTGACCTTTAGTTTTCTTTCTTTTAGAATTTTACCTGCTGTAGCCCCTCATGTCGACTTCTTTTTACACTCCCTCTATCACCGCTGACATTGATGTCCCCTTATTAAGCGGGGCAATGTCAGGCTGTGCCGACATAGTTGAAGTACTCACCCCCTGAGATGTAGGCATAGTGGATATTGATGTCTCGTTCATTCTTAGCGGCTCCGGGCTCATTCCTCCTTCAAAAAATTAACCACAGATGACCGGCTTGCAACCTGCATTGTTCATTCTATAATAATATTATTCATAACAACAACAGCAATACTACTACTACTACTACTACTACTACTACTACTACTACTACTACTACTGCTGCTGCTACTACTACTACTACTACTAATAATAATAATAGTAATAATAATAATAATAATAATAATAATAATAATAATTATTATTATTATTATTATAATTATAATCATAATCGTAGGATATTCATATTACAAATACTTCATCTCGACGCGGTGGGAGGGCACTATAACCCCGCTCCCCAGATCTGACCGAATTTCCCGGACTATAGACATCCTACGCCATGCCGCCGCCGAGAGCTGTATTTCCGGAGCTGATTCACCACCATGGAAGACGTCACCTTCGCAGTCCTCGCCGGCACTTACCTTGAACCCTGAAAGAGACCGGTTAGATGACATGTAGATGAAATGAAGGAACAGAAATTTCGGGGAATGACGAAACCTCATCAGTATTCGCCTAGTGACTGGGGAAAAAACCGAAAAAAACCCATTGGCCAGAGGAGGCAGCGGCGGAAAACAACCCCACGAACTGCCGAACGACAGTCTCAGATGAAACTCTTGAGGTAACTGGTTCGGTATTATCAAGGAGTAATACTGATTTACCGATTATATGTGGGAACCATGGGTTTTCCGGATTCCCCCGTCATCGAATTCCACTGGTTCTCCATCCTCATTCCTTGTATCACCAGTGACATCGCCTGCGGTGCCACAAGTAGTAAAAGTGGGTATTAAACACTACCAAAAATATATGGGAGCCATTGTCTTTATTTGGACGCTCAATATGTTATGATATTTAGCGACGAATTGGGCAACATTCCTATTTTCAACCCCTCTTAGCTGTGAAAATGCAACTATTGAAGTCGATCTCTGCTAGTTTCCAATTATGGCCCCCAGCAGAACAATGGGTATCCAAGAATTGGCATCATCGCCATACGATTTTAAATAGCGCGTATCTATATTGCCATTCAACGGTGTGCATTCGCTAATCAGGGGAAAGGGGAGGGAAATCTAGCGTGGAAGAATAGATAGCAATAGGGCAAATTTTAAGAAACGAGATTTAGGTATGTGTTGCTGGAGGGGATTCCACACTGCTTATTGTACCCTAGACCCCAGGAGGAGAGGATGAGAACAATATCAACGGGCGCCGAACCCGGACGACGGGGAAGGAGTCACCGTTGAAGGTCCCTAACATGTTACAAGCATTTCATCATCTCGACGAGGGGAACGTTGGAAGCCCGCGCTCCCGATCTGGCCAAACTCTCTGTGCCTACCACGATTTCCAACGCCATCCCGCCGTATTTCCTGAGCGCATTCCTCACACCGCAGTCCTCGCCGACATTTACAACTCTGAAGGAAACCGGTTGGGGGAAATTGAAATGGAATGAAAGAACAGGAATTTATAGGGAATGAAGGAACCTCCCCAGCATTTGTCTTTTGTCCCGGGAAAACCCCCGAAAACACCAATGGGTCAGATATGTTGACCACAGGAAACGATCCCATGACCTCCCGAATACTTGTCTCAGGCGAAACGCCTGAGCCACCTGACTCGATATGTGAGGAATGTAATAAATTGTTCTCCTTCAGCAGTAGCGCAGCTGTATTTTGCACCGGGAGGGGATAGTGGATCATTTTATGTTTTTTCACTACTGCAGAGCGTATATTGGTGTGCGTTTTTCGTACCTGCAAAGTAACTGGCGAGCCGCTCCATAATCAGAACCGAAAATCTTAATATACGAGAGTTTTGAATAACAGTTGTTGATAGAGTTAACATTTGATTAAAACAGTATAAAATGTAATATAATGTATAAGGAGAGCCTTAGGAATTGCACTCTTTAGGTTATATGCTGCACATAGGCTTTAACATTCGCACGCAGCTTTTAAATTTGCTTCAAGTTTTTTTTTTTTTTTGGTAATGTTTAACGCCCGCTTTAACTACTAATGGCATCGCAGGCGGTGACACTGATGATACATGAATGATGATGGAGCACCGGTGGAATGCGATGGCGGGGGAAACCGGAGTACCCGGAGAAAACCCGCCCCAGCGCCGCTTTGTCCACCACAAATCTCACATGCGGTCGCTTGGGATCGAACCCCGGCCGTCTAGGTGAGAGGCTAGTGGTCTAACCACTCGGCCACGGCGCGGCCCCTTTGCTTCAAGTCGTTACCATGTCAATATATTTTACATTGTTATTCTATAAAAATGGCGAGTTTGCAAAAGTATTCCAAAATACTCGCAATATTAAACATTACCAACGCTATGACAGTATTTCCGGCACAAAATGAATGCCTACGAAATTTAATGAAATGTATATAATTGCATATTGTTCACAAATATATTTATATATTGTAATATTAGTAGTTATGATAAAAGTAAGCTGGACCAGGGGCTACTGCCCATACATAAGGAATTCAAGGAGCCATGCTATGAGTAAGGGGGGAGGGGAGCTAACCAAGACTCATCATATTAGGTGTATTTTTCAGCCCATTATGGTCCTTTCAAGGTCAATTTCTGGGATTCATAGTCTTTTTTATGGTTTTTCTCAGGATTTAACATGTTTTAATGATTTTTAGCGCGTACCTATGTATTGTAGCAGAAGTTTGAAGACGTTTTTATTATTTTGCAGTGCTATGATCTGCTTTTTGAATGCATACGTATAATTTATATGCCTTTTGAACGCTTTTTTAGTACTAACACAGTTGTTTCAAATGCTTTTAATGCATTTCATACAATTTGGAGGGTGTTTAGGACTCTAGGACAGCTAATTTTAAGGTACCTATCACACAGTTTAGCTCCTTTTGAACTCATTTCACGCCAATTGGACGGTATTTTGGAGCTCTAAAACAGGTATTTTAGGCTTTTTCAGACGTTTCTTCTCATATCTTACACTATTTTGTTGTGCTTTCCTATGCTTTTTATCACTTGTATGGGCATTTTAGCACATTTTGAGACTACTTTTCAGTGATTGTAGTACATTCATATACATTATTGGAGCTTTAAAGGTTATTTTAGTATTGCCACAGTTGTTTCGAATGCTTTTAATAACATTCCATCTCATTTGGTGGAAGTTTAGGTCTCTAGGACAGCTAGTTTCAGGGCACGCATCAGGTCAGGCATTTTATCTCTTTTTCAACTCATTTTGCGGTATTTTCGGCAGTAAACAGGTACTTTAGACGGTTTACTCATATTTTTACAGTATTTTGCAGTTTTTTCTTATGCTTTTTAGCACTTTTACAGACATTTTTGTACGTTTTGGGATATGTTTAGATGGTTTAATGCTTTCACGTCCAATTGTCGGGATTTTCAGGGGGATTTTAGTAGTAGCATAGTTGTTTAGAATACTTTTAAATACATCGTATGTCATTTGGTGCATGGTTACTAGTCTAGAACAGGTAGTTTGGGGGTATGCATCAAGCACTGTTAGCAGTTTTTCCATTAATTTAGGACCATTGTGCCACACCAAGCACTTTCGAACGCTTTTAAAGACGCTCTATACAATTTTATATAATATATATATATATATATATAAAACACATATTTAAGGGTTATTAGAAATGTTTTTGTTATATTTATATTATTTTATTGTGCTTTCTAATGCTTTTTAACAATTTAATACCATTTTAGTACGTTTTAGGACCTTTTTCAATGACTGTAGTACTTTCACATATATTTTTAGGTGATTTTAGTATAGTCGCTGTTTAGAATGCTTTGATGTCATGCCGTGCCATTTGGGGAGGGTGTTCAGGCTTCTGGGCTAGATAGCTTCAATGTATTCATCAGGCATTTTATTTCTTTTCCAGACACTTAGAGCCATTTTGAGGGTACATAGGGCTCTTTTAGCCTTTTCCAGCAGTTTTGCTAATATTTTACAGCATTCTACAGCGTTTCTAAAGGTTTTACTTTATTTCCAGACATTTTAGCACATTCGGACTATTTTGCAGTGTTTTATAGTGTTTTCTGTCTCCTTACAGACCGTTCAAGACTTTCGAGGTATTTAGAACTAAAGGGCGTATTTGCCTGGATATAGGTTCTGTGGACCTGGAACAAAGCTTGAAAAGGGGCTAAAGAGAGGAGATAGAGGGCTTAATCTTTTGGATGAAGCTTGTAGGCTGCACGTTATAGCCTACACAGAGTCCCAGGACGCTGCCTCAAGAAATATAGCAGACAAATTTTTAAGTGAGAAGGCTTGGAGTTGAGCTCAATCATCGGATTTATCTATAAGAGAAAAGTTGTCAGAAAAACTTGTGGCGCGCAGTATGAAAGGAAAAGTTGCAATTGGAGCAGGTTCTAAGCAAAGAAGAGGATTTTTGCCTCGCATTCCTATTATTGCCGCGTTAGGAGCCGCTGCTGGAGGTGCAGAACAAATTGCTGCAGTTGTAAATTAATATATATATATATATATATATATATATATATATATATATTCCGAGCGACACCTTGCAGAGATGACTGATCATAACAGAGCTATAGAAACGAAAGGAAACGGTCTTCGCAAGAAAAAGTAAAAAGAAGCATTGCTATCAAAGCTCACTTTTGCAGCACTTTTAGCTTCGGCTTCTAAAATTGTCACTGTCTTAAAAGGCAACAGGAACGCTAAAGGCAATGGGTTAAACGTCGGGAAGAAGAATTAGCATAACGGAAAAAAGGTTTCAAAAACTCTGGGCGAGGACTACACTATTCCCGGAAAAAGCCCTAAGCAATGTCGATATAGAATTGCATGCTAGACGCTTGAAGATACCTCATTTTCGAGGTGTATATATGAATGACAATCCTCCTCTTTCTCATTTCAATGAACAACTTGTTACGAATCTGGATTCGTCATAGAACAAAGGAAGACACTGGGTTGCTATAAAGAAGATTGGAAATACAGCGTTTTATTTTGTTAGTGTCCGTGATTTGAAACCTCCAAAAGAGATAGAGAGATATTTAAAGGGTTTTAGAGTATTATGTAATACGAAGAGGTTTCAGGATTTTAATGCAGTCATCTGTGGGCATTTGTGCTTGCAATTTCTTTCGCAATTAGTTATACTATTACTGCTATCGGTTCTGATTCGGTGTTTACCACATATTTAAATCTGCCTTTTCGTCCAGATCCTAAAGGATATTACGAGATTGCCTTATTGAACTTTGAGACCTACTCAATTCCTAATGTTGATGAAAGTAATAATCGCTTTCATCATATGATCAACGATGAGCAAAGAGTCATACATATTCCTTTTGGAACTTATGAGAGTGCAGATCTTCAAATATTCATAAAGATTGAACTAGGATTAGGGAGTGATAACTTCTTTATTCGCCCTACCAATAATACAATGAACGCTGAGATTAAATTCCCTTATGCGATTGATTTCTCAAAAGAGTGTTCTATTGGTTCTCTTTTAGAATTTTCAAATACTACTGTTATTCCTTCTGGAAAGATAGTAGAGTCCGATTATCTCGTGAATATATCTAAGGTTAGAATCATTAGAATTGAATGCAGTATTGCATCAGGCTCCTTTATTAATGGTAGAAGCGGTCACTCGATATATGAGTTCTTTCCTTCTGTTGCTCCTGCGTTTCATATTTCGCACGAACCGTCAAATCACTCTCAGAGTCGTCGATCAAGACGGGAGCTTGCTGGACTTCAGGAAAGAATACTTCACCTCAGGCGCAATAGGGATCGATTTTAGGCGATGGCAGTGAGCATATAAGAAGCATCTAATTCGTCGGGTTACTCGTACTTCGCCTCCAGCCATCAGTGTGTTAATATCGAAAGTTCCTCGAGACATTGGGATATAGAATTCTGTGATGGATATCTACAACGTCACTGACACACCGATTTTCGAAAACATGATTGCATGTGTTTCTCCCATATAATTCATCAGCTCTGAAGTCTAATGATGAGATCCGGATTCCTTGTCAAGCTGAAGATTTGTATACATCACCTAATAGAAGTTATCTGTACATTGAAGGAACACTTGCTAAACCTAATGGTTCACTACTACAGCAAAGCTCGCTAATAATGCTATCACTAATATGATATGCATAGAATGACTATTGATAGAATGAGAAATGAGAAATCCTGACATTGCGACAACTATGCGCAACTATGATGCACTTTACTCTATAGAAAGAAGTCGTTTGCTGAATCTGGATGGGTTTTGTCATGGAATCTGATGTGGATATTGTGCATTCTGGAAGTGGAATATTTAATACTAAGGCGCCCTTGTCAATGCTGCTGGAATTTGCTGATGATCACAAAGAGTTTATTCTAAATAGCAAGTTTGAGCTGACGATGATTCGAAGCAAGGACTCTAGAAGTTGCATTGTGGCTCCCACAGGAGCAGAAGATGCCACATCGCATTGAATGGTGAATGCCTGTGATACATCTTGCAGATAGTGAAAAAGTGGACTTTCTCAAGATTGTTAAGGCTGACAAAACGCTACTCATCTCCTTTGCAACCATGGATCTTCATACACAGCCGGCTGTTCCACAAACTAAATCTTTTATATGGAATGTAGCAACCACATCCCAACCTGAGAATCCTTGATTTGCTGTAGTTCCGGCTCAAACAGTAATAATGAACGATTAATATTATATATATATATATATATATATATTCTGAGTTTGGTCATTGTTATATCATCAATTTGAGACTTTATCTGAATAGTGAGTGTTATCCATACCATGACCTGAATTTAGACTTTGGAAATTCCAAACTTGTCGCTGAGAATAAAATGTATTCAAAGTTTCAGAATTCTTATAATAATAAGGGTCATTTTCCTTTATTTCAGAGAAAAGATTTTCTGCAGAATTCTCCGATATTCGTCATTGACTGCTCTCATCAACCAGAGGAGACAGTGAAATGTGCTGTTGTTATTAGGCTAGAAGTTCAATCCAGTGTTGCCTGATTATACACGATAAGGTAGTTACCTACAAGCCCATATCGCATGTCATGTAATCGACAATTTAAAAATTTAATTATGTAAAGGAACAGGAGGCGGAGATTAGTATTGGTTGTATGGAATAAATAAATTATTAAATAATAATCTTTTTATTTACAAAGTATTTTCATTATTTTCCTTCTCTATGTCCTTGTTCCTTCAAGACATGTTTTATCTGCATTAGTTAGATTACGTAAATGATTGGCTATAAATGTACTAGCATGTTTTAATTCTTTTACACCTTCATCTTTTAAAATTAAATTAGGTTTGTATTCACAAGTCTGGCGGAGTGTTTTTCCATGTGTGCAATAATATTATATGAAAACATTATATTTTCACTGTATTCACGATATACACACTTTTGACTGCTTGTGTGCATGCAGAACTCAGGGAGACTTTTGTGCACTATCTCCTAGTCTCGTAGTGTCATATATACAAATTCATTAGAATCGCTTCTAATGTAAAGCACTGGTTGCTCATAATACAATCCTACACTCACATTTATTGTTTTGGATATGCAGAGTTGGATTGATACGCTTTGTTGGTCTGCTGCGGGTTCCATACTTCTCTAAGTCTGCCTCTCGTTTAGTAATTTTCTGGATGGTGTCTTCCAACAGTTTCAGTTTCCTGCGATGGTTAACAAAAGAGCTTTTCTCGTCTTATTTAAACATCTTCTCGTATATCTCTCTGGATCTGGAACATTAGATTTATTGTAATTAGCATGTTATTACTTTCTTGTTGCTCGTTCACTGCAATGAAAGTGAGGTTAGTTTCTCTGTCGATAGTATAGCAAGTAATTATACTCACGTATTCCTATTCGGAATATTATCATAATCGTAGACAACATTTGCATTGTGGGTAGGACATAGTTTCTAAGGAACAGTATTACAAACAGCTACGTCATCAATATAAGTCCTAGCAGGATCTATGAGCCCTGGTGGTATCGACGTTGACTCTTTAAATCTGAAAAGAATAATGAGGAATATATATATTTTTTTCATAACTGATTTGTGATGTCTTGGGCACACGCCGTATTTTTAAATTGTAATTACCTTTTTCTCATATGCCTCGGCCGAAACACGCTACCGTCCAACTTGCAGATGAAGTATGATGTTATTTTTTCGTGCTCTGAGAGTTTTGAACAAATCGCCACATGTGTGTGCCTGTTGCATAGTTCCGAATGATCTTCAATTTCATGTGATGATCTAAATACGTCCATTGTATCTATGGTATCTGAATCATAAAGCTCTTGGGAGTGCCGCTCCCTAGATATATGTACACAATGTATTGGAATTAGTTATCGTTGCTGTACTCGAGTATAAATGAAGTGCTAATAATAGTAAAAAAACTATGCATATGTTATATTTACAATATCTCTCTCTTTCGTTCTTTCTTTCTCTCTCTCTCTCTCTCTCGTAGACCGGACAGTTATCACTGTACATATTCCTTGTAGGATATGTGCATGTAATCGTATGCATTCGTCCATTGCACGATTCCTTATGAAAGTGATGCGATTCTTCAGCACACTCACTCCCATAGTCATCCATGACATCAAAGGTTTTGATGTTTGTGTTAGAGAATGCTTTCACATCAGCCATATGGAAGAAGTAGCGCTATATTTGGGAGGCAGGAATAAAGGTATAAAGCATAGCAGGTGTTTGAGTGTGTGGGAAAGGGTGAGAGATGAGGTGAGAATGAATTTAATGCTGTGCTGTCACTATTTATTTGGACTATTCTGGTATCATGAGGCCCGGTCCCGCCTTAGCAAACCGAGTGCTCGCGGGTGATGACTAAATCGATGGACTTGGGGAGCAGGTAGACAATCTTTCCTTTCAATAAGAACTCTTAAAAAAAATTATGCTGTTATCCGCGTAATGTCCTGACGGCGACCTACAAAAATTGAGGTGAATCATATTTCATAATGGAGTGTCATGAGGGCGATGGAGCTCTTCCCAAGTGTGTTCTGGGTGGCGTTGCCGTTGGAGCTCCAAACCGTAGCAAGTTGGGGCGGAGGTGCATAGCTTGTGTTATTTGTTGGGTCATGTATTGAAGCCGAATGGTGAAGCCACGTATCTGCAGTTGCAGCAGCTCATCGAGGTGCTTCTGGACCTTGTAGATTCGTTAATTGTTGATGTAGTCCACCACCTTCTCGAGGCTCTTTTTGAAGTGGTCTCATAAGGCTTCGTTCTCTCGGTGTGCTTTCTGAGATAGTGATGGTTGGAGGCTGTGGGCAGTTTCCTGAAGATCCGTCAGAGAGCGGGTCAGGGCTTCCTCCCAGGTGGTGATGCGGTCGGCGATGATCTTCAAGGTTTGATGTAACTGCTGGAGCTCGGCTGTGTTGGCTGTGATGTCGGCTTGAAGTTGTACTAGTGTGGAGGTCTGCGAAGTTTCTTGAGGCGGCGATGAATTGAAGACGGGTGCCAGTGACTGTGAGGATGGTAATTGGCTGGCATATGTCTGCGTGGGAGTCTGGGGCACACTGCTTGGCCCGTGTAGTGACCTGCATGTTGCAAGTAGCACAGCACACAGGGTGGCGAGTTACGTTGTGGTAGGTGCAGGCAGCTGTGAGGCATCCGTCGCCACAGTAGTGGCATCGGGCGGAAACTGTACAGCTGACTGAGGAGTGGTCGTACTGGCAGCACCGGCGACACGGGAAAATGCGGACGCTCCGGCCGATCTCAACTGTGAGTACCTGCCCGAGGGCAGGCAGTCCATCAGCTAAGGTAGTGCGCATGTCTCGTCCCAGAACTCCAGTCTGACTAACGGTGATGGTCCTCTGGTGGTGTGAATAGTGTGACCTTAATGAGTGAGGACCAACGAAGACAGCCGGCGTTGAAGATTAGACAATCTGATAGCTTCCGGTGGACTCCACGCACTACTGCGCAGAAGCGCGACAGCGAAGAGAGGTCTAGCTGTGGTGTTGGCGTAGGTGGTATGGGCGGTGTGTCGGCTGAGGATGTGTTTTGTGACTGCGAGGCTTGTTCGGCTTCTGCGGCGGCTGATGTAGCGTGACTGGCTGGGATGGCTGACTGAGTTTCGGCTGTGGCTGTGCGTGGGAGACTGGGTCGGCGATGGCGATGTTGGTCTCCTGCGGCTCCTAGATCTGTTCTTGGGCGACTGCGTTCGGCTTGCTGCTTTTTACTCCCATGTTGTCGCTGTGAAGACTGGGAGTGTTATTTTGCAGACCTCCTGCTTATATAGTTGCTCACATAAAAATAGGTTTTCTCAGTGTATACCACAGGGAAGGAGATCATGCATATCTATACCCGTTCTTTGCCTAGAGAGGTCCGATATCGGATGTTTTCTAAAAGAAGGCTCTGAAGGCAACGGGGAGGGTATTTGTTTTGCAATGTATTTACCAGTAACACCAGTATTCTTGAAGTCTGCAACAAGTTTGGCCCTGCTTCCCTTAGGGTAAAATATATTTCTATCTCGCAATGCACATGTTTCCCCGTAATACAAGCATTTTATATAAGTCCAGTGATATTTATAGGAATAATGTTTTACTGTGCATATAGTACAGCATGGAGTTGGAATGTAGGGTGCAATGTGCAGTTTTAGATAAAGTAAGTAGCGTAATTAAAATTTTTGACTGTAGGATCTCACGCATAAGTCGGTAATGATATCTCTTTTTTATTTGTATCAGTATTAAAGTCGAGAGAGGGGCATCCATTTCGGTTTTATTCACTCTTCTTATGCCCAAACCTCTATGAGTTATTCACCCTGGAATTAAGGTCCATCGAGGTGGGGATTGACGCGGGCCCGCTTGGCTAGGAAGTAGTTAGAATCTTGAATGTATGTGCTAAATACATCACTATTCACCTTTTCCCGTTTCTGTCCGCCTAGTGGTTGAGGAATACGCCAAAATATTAAAATTTCATCGGAATTTATAGATTCGAACGTAGGACCTACAATCATAGTTTAATCTCATAAATATTGAATAAAGTTTATTCGAAGTCTTTATCCAAATTAGTATAGCTCCTATAAAAGATTAGAGTTTAATACAGCGAGATAGAATCGAACCTAAGCCATTCAGCAGCAATTATACTTGTGGTGCAGTAAGCAGGGTAATTGTTCACTTTTTACCTCATTCTTCTATCTAGCCCGATAATATGTAATCCTTATTGTTCTGTCTTCAGCATTTAAATACAATAGAACATCTCGATCTCATGAGTATTTTTTACTACCTAGTTGTCTGTCTTTGAGCAATGTAATTTGTGCTGACTGTCTTCCAGCAAGAGAAACCTTTTTTTAGACATATAGTTTGCCAAAGGCGGGAGAGGCACTGTACTCTTGAGGCGGTAGATGTTATACATTAATTATTTACATATTAACGCACTTATAAGTTAAATTGTCAGCCCTTTTTGGGGGGGCCTTGACCTATCCCAATGGGTTTGTACCGCCCTGTGCTTGAACCGTCCTCGCTTACATGGAACTGTTCTTGAAGCGTCCCCCGTTTACACCGAACTGTTCTTGCTTCCCTTTGTTCTTTGTGCATCACTGTTCTAGGATCCCTCCGTTCTTTGTGCAACGCTGTTCTAGGATACCTCTGTTTTTCCTGCATCACATATTCACTACTGACCGTCATTAATAGTAGGGTGTAGTGTAATGTGAGTGTACCGGAGGGGATTCAACTCTTCAGCCAGTGATATGTGTTTTGTACGTAGGACCGCTGGAGGAGATATACTCAGATGATAGTAATTACGGGGGGCAACCGGAACCGGACGGTGGTAGGGAGCCACCGTGGAGGATCACTAACAGTTTCCAAGTAGCTTTTCATCTTGACGCGGGGAGCACTAGAGCCCTCGCCTTAGTTCTGACCAAACGCCCCTGAGTCTCCAAACGACTACCAACGCCATCCCGCCGCCGAGAGCTGAATTTCTAAAGTGCAGTCACCTCCACGAGTGTGCGCCACCACCACCACAGTCTTCTCACTACACTTAAAACCCTCAAAGGAACTAGTAAGGTGAAATGGAGATGAAATGATCCCCAGCATTCGCCTAGTGTTGCGGGAAAACCCTTGAAAAAATCCATGGGTCAGAGATATCAAAAACCATCCCACCACCTCCCGAATGCCCCCTCGTATGGGCAACCTCTAAGTTGTGAGGGTGTCTTTCGGTCGAAGTGCCCACCCACGTGTAGGCCGTGCTTGGAGACACGTGTTGGTGGAAAGGGATATCCTGGTTGGCTGAGGTTTGCGTATCTCAGTCTGGGCTTCTGCTTTTCAGTAATTGGGTAGGGTGCGCAAACTAATACACCACGTTGGTTTCTGCTTCGCCTAAACGGGAGGCTAGGGACTAACCCAACCCTAGTCAATCGGCCAGAACTATGTATTATACCGATCTCCAGGGTAAGTGGGACGGTGAGCCTGCTGTATCCCCCGTGTAGCCCTGTCACCCCAGTGGGGTGAACCCTCTTAGGTTCCGTGGTGGATGGGGAGCACTCGGGGATGAAATTTATTATCATTTTTATCGCAAAAAAAAAAAAAAAAAAAAAAAAGAGAATTAAATTTGTACTTGGAAAAGTAGTCCAGTGTAGTGGTCCTCGCTACTTGGTTATAAACAGAACTGCGAAAGGTAGGAAATTTACGTCGATTAGCCTTTTTGCTATTCAAAAGGGTCTAGACAGAATTGCTGGTCCGGGAAACACCTGTATTAGAGCTCGCAATAATACACTCCTGATTGAGGCACTTTCAATATCCCAGGCACAGAAAATACTTTGAGCCAAAATGTTAGGCAGCTACCCCATTAAGGTCGAGGAACATAGAACTCTGAACTCCTCTCCCGGCGTGCGTTATTACCACCCGCGCATTGGACGGATTGTCCAATGAGGAGCTTCAAGAGGACCTGACAGACAAAAGTGTAACATACGTTTACAGGGTTCAACGGAAAGTAATTGGTGAATTCGTGCCTACACGAACCCTGTTCCTTAACTTTGATAGGGTCGATCTCCCTCAAAGCTCTAAGGCTGAGTACAAAGACATCGAGTTTAGGCCTTACATCCCGAACACATTAAGATGTTACAAATGCCTGAGGTTTGGGCATACAGTCGATTTTGCACTGGTCGCCCTACGTGTACTATCTGTGGTGACGCATCGCACGATGGGAATTGTATTACCCCTCCATCTTGTGTGTATTGCATGCGGCGAACATGCATCTAGTTCCCGAGATTGCCTCCGTTTTACAGAGGAGAGAGCGATCCAGGATTTACGGGTGAGGGATTAGGTGCCCTTCTCAGAAGCCCGTAGGCTCCTACGCCTCCGCCAACCCTTTGTTTTGCACACAAATCTGCGATATAAACGGATCCATCATAATAAGGAAGATTCTCGTGGCCCGGTCGCTACCTAAGTTTTCACATCTGCGTCTACGTTGGCACCACCATCTGCCAAATCCGCCACCGTAGAGAGCAGTCCGGCAACAGTATCACCCAATCCATTGACGTCTACCAACAACAGCGGTACAACAGCTAAGAGTTTCAAGACGACTTATGTCCGCTCCGACTTCCTGAAACAAAGTGCTAAGTCCCCTCCCATAACATCTAAAGGAAGGATAAGTCGACGACACTCTCCACGTAGATCCTCATCTAGGGAATCTTCTGGGGCCAACTCGAATCGGCGGCCACCTTTTCCGCCGGTCAAGACCACTAATCGGTTCGAGGTTCTCGAACAGAATGTTTCTATTAGAAAGGGGTAGTCCCCCGTGGAAGAGATGGAACAGGAGGATTCTACCCTCACTGCCAAACGGCCAGTGCGTAAGTGGCAGAAGCATGCTCCTGAAAACAATGTTAGTCCTTCGACCAAAAAGAAGAAATTAAACCGACAAGTACAACCGTAACTGCACAAAGTCTTTCAATTTAGTACTTATGCCATACTATTAACCATGGCTGTCCTCCAGTATAATCCTCCCCCAGGAATCTACTACGGTAGGTACGGATTTGGCGCACCCGGAGTCCGGAGCCAATCTTGACTCCCTCAGCGGGCAACCTCTGAGCGGTGAGGGAGTCTGCAGGTAAAAATGCGCACCCACGTGTAGGCCGTGCGTGGAAACCCGTGTCGGTGGAAAGGGATACCCTGGTTAGTTGAGGGTTGCGCATCTGCGCCTGGAGTTCTGATCTTCAGTAACTGGGGAGTGTGCGCAGCCTAATACGCCGCTTCGCCTAAACGGGAGCCTAGGGTCTAACCCACCCTTAATCAATCGGCCAGGACTAGGTATTATACCAAACTCCAGGGTGAGTGGGACGGCGAGCCTGCTATATTTCCTGTGGGGTGACCCCTTGTTGGGCTCCATGATGGGTGGGGAGCACCGAGGGATGAAATACTCTACCATTTTCATGGCAAAAGCCAAACCCAACCATAATTTTGTAAATGGAAAAGAAGTAGTCAAGTGCAGTGGTCCTCGCTACTTAGTTATAACTAGGACAGAGGAACGCAAGAATTTTTCGCCGGTCAGCCCTTTTGTAATTTAAAAGGGTGTTGACAAAATTGCTGTTCCAGTTCACACTTGTATTAGGACAAGAAATGGTACACTCCTGGTAGAAACTTTTACGTGTTCTCAGGCTTGAAAAATACTCAATGCAAAGATGTTGGCAGTTACCCGGTTAATGTCGAACAGCACATGACACTGACCTTCTCGCCCGGTGTTATCACCACCCACGCATTGGACGGTTTGTCCAATGAAGAGCTTAAGAAATATCTGGCAAACCAAGGCGTCACATCTGTGTAAATGGTTCAGCGCAAGTTTAATGGTAATTTCGTGCCTACCCATACCCTGTTCCTTACCTTTGATCGAGTAAATCTCCCTCAAAGGATTAGGGCAGGGAATGAAGCCATCGAGGTTAGACCGTATAACCCACTCAGATGTAACAAGTGCCAGGGGTTTGGACATAAAAGTGATTTTTGTACTGGCGATACTATATGTGCTATCTGGGGAGAACCATCGCACGATGGATCTTGTACCACCACTCCATCTTTCATAAATTGCAGTGGGGCACACGCATTTAGTTCCCGCACTTGCCCCCGTTTCACAGAGGGGAGAGCGATTCAAGAGGTAGAGGTGCGCAAAAAGGTGTCTTTCTCAGAAGCCCGTACGCTTCTGTGTCTCCACCAACCCTCTGTTCCGCGCTCCGGTACATAAAAATTCAGTAGTAGCTAAGCCGATACCGCGTCGGGAAATCGTGACTGGGACCTGCGATATAAACGGGGCCAACATAGCAGAGAAAGTCCTCAAAGCCCGTTCGCTACCAAAGATTTCAACATCTACGTCTATATGGCACCCCCATCTTCCAAACCGCCAACGTAAAGAGCAGTCCAACAACCGTTTCCTCCAAACCATCGATCTCACCCAACAACACCGGCACCACAGCAAAAACTTTCAAGACCAGTTATTTCCGCACTGTCTTCCTGAAACAAAGCGCCAAACCCTCTGTCGTAACATCTACGGGAAAGAAAAGTCAACGACACTCTCCACGTAGATCCTCATCTGAGGAATCGTCTGGGGCGAGCACAATCGGCAACCACCATCTTTGCCGGTCATGACTTACAATCGGTTCGAGGTTCTCGAAACGAACTTTTCTATTGGAAAGAGGTCCTCCCCGCGGAAGAGATGGAACTGGAGGGTTCTGCCCTAACTGCCAAACGGACAGTGCGAAAGTGGAAGGATTGTGCTCCTGAAAACAGTGTTAGCCCCACGGCAAAAGATGAAATTAAACCGACCAGTACAATCTAACCTGCAGACATGTCTTTCAATTTAGTTCTTATCCCATACTATTGACTGCGGTTCCTGCAGTGGTACATACGCGGCATTCAACCTCATCGAGCAGAGCTTGAACTGTGGCTCAACCAGGCTCAACCCTCCGTCGTCTGCCTACAAGAGACAAAGCTAGATAATGTTACCGTCAAACACTATTCTTCTGTACGGAGTAATTTATCACCGACACGGAGGCGCTATGCTGCTCATCAGAGGTGGCATTTACACTGATTCCGTCTCCTTACCGTCTAACATTCAATCAGTCGCTGTGAGGATTACGCTGCCATCTGCCGGATTTACCATTTGTAGTATCTATCTGCCTCCATTTAATGACCTCTCGCGCACTGATTTCGACGACCTCATTTCCCAACTACCAAAACTATTTCTGTTGGTAGAGGACGTGAATGCCCACCACCCACTTTGGGGCTCACCGCAGGCCATGTACTCTCCGATTTCTTGGACACTAATAACCTCTCTCTCTCTCTCTCTCTCTCTCTCTCCTGAATACCGGAGAGCCCACATTTCTTTTTAACGCCTTCAATATTGATGATGAATGGGGTTTAAGGGCGCTCAACTGCTAGGTTATCAGCGCCCTTAGACGCCTCCAATAGTTTCTCACACCTGCATATAGCGGTTTGTTCTGCACAGTTGGCAGTTTTCTTCCAGTGAAATGTTCTCTCTGATTTACATTCTAGCGACCATTTTCCTATTCTTTTCAGTCTTTTAACACAAGCTGTATGTTCCGCTCCCTTACCTAGATGGAGCTTCGAACGTGTCAACTGGCACCTTTATTCCAGTTTGGCCACTTTCAGCTATAACGAGCACGCTCTGTGAATTTTTTTAGTTGAACTCCTCACAGAGACAATTCATTCGGCTGTCGGCCTTTCTATTCCGCGGTGAACTGGACCACCCCGTCACTTTCCTGTCCCCTGGTGGACTGATGACTGCCGGAATGCTATTCGTACTCGCAGGCATGCTCTCAGGTTTTTCCAACGTCGCCTGCGCTGGATAACCTCATACAATACAAAAGGCTGCGTGCACAATCACGGCGAATAATTAAGGATAGCAAAAAGATATCCTGGAACCAGTTCGTAACCTCTTTTAACCGACACACACCTTCCTCTGCATATGGGATAAGTTAAGACGTGTGGCCGGAAATTTGACCTATATACCAATAGCCGGTCTCAACACAGCGGTAGGTGCTGTGGTTGATCTGCTTGACGTGGCTAACACTCTTGGCACTGCATTCGCTCAAGTGTTTAGCTCAGATAACTATTCCGCTGATTTTCTGTCTATCAAGGCTAAGGTGGAATCTCAAGGTTTCCCCTTTTGTTCTGGAAACCTTGAGGACTACAATCGCATTTTCACCAAGGCGGAGCTAGACCATGCAATTTCATTTTCGCGAAACTCTGCACCCGGTCGAGATAGAATCCATGTATAAATGCTACACCACCTGCCTCCTAAAGGCAAGACTTTCTTACTCCAGGTATATAATCGTGTCTGGGATGACGGCCCTTTTCCAGAGAAATGGCGAGAGGCCACCATAATTCCAATTTTGAAACCTGGAAAGGACCGTCACCTTCCTTCCCTCACTAGTTGCCTCTGCAAATTGATGGAACGCATGATAAATAGGCGTTTGGTATGGTGACTCGAAACTCACCCTTTATTGACCAACACCCAGGGTGGTTTTCGCCGACATCGTTCAGCAGCTGATCATCTTGTATCGTTTTCGACGCAGATTATGGACGGATTTCTTAAGAACTGTCAAATAGTTGGAATGTTCTTTGACCTGGAGAAGGCTTATGGCATATGTTTGCGAGCAGGTATCTTACGTTCCTTCTTCGGCTGGAATCTTAGTGGACACCTACCGCTGTTTATTCAGCAGCTTATGAGGGACCGCGTTTTCCGAGTCGGGGTCGGCTCTGTTTTTTCGAACCTTTTTATTTAAGAGAACGGTGTGCCACAGGGATCAGTCCTGAGCGTGACGCTGTTTGCTATAGCGATTAACTCTATATCTCAAAGTGTTCCCCCAGGTGTCTCGTCGTGCTTATTCCCAGACGGCTTTGTAATCTTTTGTACTTCTTAGAGTATGCAGTTTTTAGAACGCCGTCTCCAGGGGTGTTTAGATAATCCTTATAATTGGAGCTCAAAAAACGTCTTTCGTTTTTCAACTGGGAAGACTGTGTTAACTTCTGGTGCTTTAGGGGGCGAATGGCACCTACGCTTTACCTCGGGCACGATTTACTTACCTTTGCCGATCAGGCGAGATTCCTGAGGTTGATATTCGATCTGAAACTATGCTGGTCACCGCATAAAGCATAGCTTAAAGCACGAAGTGACCGTTCTCTGAATATTTTACGGATACTAAGTGGCAAATCTTGGGGAGCAGATCGGACGGTGCTACTCCGTCTTTATCGTGCGTTGTTTCGATCCAAGTTGGACTTTGGCTGCATTGTGTATTCTTCGCGCTTCTTCTCATGTTTTCCAATAGAGAGAGGGTGCACCCCCTTGGTTAGTGCTACATCCCACGTAGATCTCGCGATGGCAGTTTACGAGAAATGTGCGTTGCCTGTCTCTAGTATCCGTAATTGTCTTTTAGCATTTTTATCCTACAACAGTGACCGCATTTGTATCTACACCGACGGCAGTAAGTGCACTGAGAGTGCTGGATGTGCCTTTAGTACTGGGACCGAAACATATACTTTTGTTCATTAATTCAGAATCTTCTCGGGCTTCTAACCGGGTAAAAACTTGGCTTGACACCAACGTTTCGAAGAAGTGCATCTTCCTCGTCTTCAGGGTGAACTGATGGATTGAGCTTGCGGAGACTGGTATTTATAAGAGCTGGAATGAAGCTAACATCTGATTGGTTCGCGTGATATTAGGTTTTTTTTTACCGTGGAGGGGGAAAATGCATTACGCATTCAACCCCCAGCCGAAGTGCAATAGCTGGGAGGATATGTGGGACTCTCCGCTTCCTCATGCGGCATATCCACTAAAAAAACCCTCCACGTTATAACAGTAGTTTGTTGAGAATCTCGTGGCTTTGCGCGGTCCCGCTAATGCACCCGCGTTAGTAGGCGAAAGATAGGAAGCTGCCGTACGTTGTGCGGGAGCGGGTGAAAGGTTGTTTCTAGGCTGACAGCCATGGAACCTGACTGCAGCCTAGGGAGTAGAGGTGATGTTGGAAAGGAAATAAAGGATGGAAATTGAGGAGAGAATAGGACGTAGACATTACGGATTATACCTGCTTCGGAATTGCTCCACGAAGCTCCCAGTAGTCTTCCACTGTGTTGGTGGTCGAGTATCCCCGAGCCGTGCGTGCCCCTCAGCCTGTACAGGAGGAGGAGCAGTGTTGGGTTGCTGACGTTTTGATTGAAACAGCTCAGCAGAGTATGCAGCTTGCTGCAGGAGAACCTGCCTCAGAGGCTGCGTGAGGGCGACTGTAGTCTGCTGGCTGGTGGCTGCTGCGGCGTTAGAAGCTTGCAACTCCTGCAGCTTCTGTGTGAGGAGGCTGCATGTCTCTTCCAGAGCAGCTAGTCGAGCGCCGACGTTCAGGATCTCCGCGTGGAGGTCCTGAATGGCTTCTCGCGTCGCTGCGTCTGTTGAGAGTGCAGGTGGTGAGGCCTCGGTGGTTGATGTCTGCGGTGGAGTGGTGCGGCGCGCAGCAGGTGGTGAAGTAGTGCTGCTCCTTGGGTAGAGAGGGCACTGCGCTTGCCCTGTGAAAAGTCCTGTGCCACGGCAGGTGGCACAGAACCGGCGGCGACGGCGTAGATTGTGCTCAGTGCACTCAGCGGTGGTGTTGGCGGAGCCACAGTAGTGGCACCGCGGCGACGAAGAGCAGGAGTCGGCTGTATGCCCGAAGGCACAACAGCGACGGCAGGGCCGGTAACGTTCCATCTTGCTGGCCTCGACGACCAGGGTTTGCCCTAACAAGGGCAACCCTGACGCCAAGGCAGCGTCGAGGTCCGAACAATCCTGAAGCTCCAGCCTCACAAGTGGTGTAGGTCCCCGGTTGCAAATTATCCTTGTGGCCCTCAAACAAGAAGGCCACTTGGATTTCGCTGCGGCGAGGAGGTGCCGGGTGGAAAGGTCCCTCGGGACCCCCCGTACCACGGCACTGAACCGGGGCGGCGGCGACGTGGAGCTGGGCGGCGGCGGTGTCGGCCGGCGGCGAAGCAGGGCTTGCCGGGACCGGTAGCAACGGAGGTGCTGCCTCCTCGGCGGCTGCCGAGGAAGAGACGCCGGGTGCTGCCTTAGCAGCGGCGAGTCTGCGCTGTCTCTTCTTGGCCATCTTAGCGAGTTGAAGAAGCTCCGAATGAATGCTATTATGGTTTTTTTTTTTTTTTTTTTTTTTTTCGAGTGGAGTGGAAAGACCCAATCTACAGGCGACAGAGGGGATAGCTCTGCCAAGTGTGGGATCGTCCTAAAATGGCAATACCCACTAAAAAACCACTCCACCGGAGAGAATTCGGGTGTAGGAATGCTGCAGTACCGCTTGTTGCACCTGCGGAATCAAGGAGCGGGTGTTATGGCTAGCCAAAGGCCATAGCCAGGAGAGAGTGAAGGCCAGGACGCAAACATGACCGGAGCCCTGATTGCGCCCTTGGAAGATTTGTGGTGAGGAATAAGTACATATTGTGTGTGTATATATCTGCAGCCCTGTAACAAAAGGACGTTGTCAGTACAATATTTTCTGCCCTTTCGGGTAAAGTCGTTGGTATATTTCGTATGTCTGCAGCCCTGTAACATAAGGACATAGTCATTTAGATATTTCATTTTGGTATAAATTCTAAGCTAGTTATATTTTTACAACTACTGCTGCCCTGTCTAGCGAAGTCATTAGTTATTAGTTATTAGTTGTGTTCAACCCTTTAACTAGAGAGGGCGTTGTCATTTAGCAGAGACATCATTGGTTTCTCATGGACTTAGTGGTCACCCATCCAAGTGATGGCAATGCCCAATGCTGCTTTACCTGTAATAAAACACTTATTCTTATTACTTACATTCTATTACCTAAATACCAGAGAAAGCCGTTAGTGGTCTGCCAGGTCGCTGTAGAGTGGGGGTCCCTCAAACCCCCGGATCCGCCTTGACTCAGAAAGCAAGGAATTCAAGGGCCACCAAACTAATGTCGTAGACACATTCATGGGTAATTTTATTATGGAATTCTTACTAGCGATTCTAGATATTCTTGTATATTTAAATCGGGTTCCCCCAGGCCGAGGGTTCTGTCAAATAGAAAGAGCGGTCTCTGGTGTTTGTTATTTTCTGCTTCATAGGTGCCTAGTTCTTGTATTAGTTCATTGTTGTTTCTTGCTTTACGCTTATACAGGTTGTAACTTTGGCTTTTTATGAACTGCTCAATTGAATGCAGTTTTAGCTCCTAATGAAGGAGATAAGCCGGCTCTACTGGGGGTTGTTTGGCAATTATTCTAATTATTCTATTCTGGAGCGTTTGTAATTTATGTATGTGCGTTTTTGCAGCGTAGCCTCATACAGGGGATGCGTACGTAATGATCGTTCTTATTAGCATTTTATATAGGGTAATTCCCATGTTTAATTTTAATTGGCTGTTGAGATTGATGATGGGATATAGTCTGTTTAGTTGACCATTAGCCTTGGCTCTGACCTTAGCTATATGCCCACTCCAGGTTAGGCCTTGGTCCATGACAAGACCTAAGTAGGTCACTTGGTCTTTCCACTCGATAATTTCGCCTTGGTAGTTAAGTGGTTGTAGCAAGTTTTTGCCTTTACGGTGCTGTATTCTTTTAGTGAAGACTATAGCCTGTGTCTTCCTCGCATTTACTTTAATTCTCCACTTCTTGAATCATGGTTCAAGTGAGTCTAAAGCATTTTGTAGGCGTAAGTGTATTATTCGTGGCTGAGTGGATTGTGTGGTTATAGCAGAGTCATCTGCGTATATGTACTTGTTGGTTCTTACCAATTCTGGCATGTCGTTTATGTATAAATTGAACAATGTTGGTCCCACTATACTTCCTTGTGGAACTCCTGCTCGGATTTGTTTGGAGCTTGAGACTGCGTCCTCTACTGAGGTGTGAAATCGTCGTTCATAGAGGTAGTCCCTTAATAGGGCAATAGCATTGTCAGGAATTTCGTAGACTTTCAGTTTTCTGAGTAGCCCTGCATGCCATACTTTATCGAAGGCACGTTCAATATCTAAATAGAGGGCACCTGTCGATTTGTTTGTGTTGTACCCTTTGGTGATTTGCTCCGTCGTTCTTAACAGTTGTAGTGTAGTAGAATGGTGAGCTCGAAATCCGAACTGTTGGGGTATAAGTATATTTTGTTTGTGCAGGTGTGAATTTATTCGCTTCAGTATCACTTTTTCTAATACCTTGCTCATCGTATTTAATAGGCTGATCGGCCTGTAGTTGATTGGTAGTGCTAGATTTTTGTTTACTTTTGGGAAAAGTAGGATTTTTGCCTCTTTCCATGCAGGTGGAAACCTGCCATGTTCGAGCGTGTAGTTGAATATTTTGGCAAGCAATGTTACTGCCCTTTTGGGTAAATTCTTTAGTACCACATTTGGTATATTGTCTGGGCCTGGTGCTTTTCTTGCTGGCAGGTGTTTTATAATCCAGCTTATTACTCCCGCATTTGTTTTTCGCAATTTGTTGTGTGTTCTTCTCTGACCTAAGATTTGGGCTTCATCTTCGACTTCTTGAATGAAATCATCTTGCCCGTTCGCGGGATTGGGCGAGAATACCTCCTCTAAAGTGACCGCAAACGCTTCGGCCTTAGCCTGGGGGGTCTCTGCTACGGTGTTATTAATTTGTAGTGGCGGTATATTTGTGCGTGTGCGCGTTAAGCATTTCGCAATTCGCCATTCGTTTTGTTGGGGGTTGAGATTTTCGAGTGTGTCGTTCCATTGATTTCTGATGTAAGTCCTGGCCTTCTTAATTGCTAGTTCGCGCGCATGATGATATTCTGTTCGATGTATTAGATTTCTAGTTCTCTGCCATTTACGCCTGGCTTTATTTTGAGCTTTTTGCATCTCTTTTACATCTTGGGGATATCTGGCATTAATCGTAAATTGTCTTTTTAAGGGTACGCATGTATTAATAGTTGTGTTTATGGCCAGTTCTAGTTTTTGGATCGCTTCGTCCTGTTCTTTGGCCTGAAGGGAGCATTGACTGTCAAGAGTACCGGTAGATGGTCTGATGTCAGCTCCTGCAATACGTTTACATCCAGGTCAAAGGGGATATTATTTAATAGGGCAATGTCCAGAATGTCTGGTGTATGATTGGGCATATGTGGTACGGATGTTGGCTCGTCTGGGGCTGTGATTAGATAATTTGTGTTATTTATGTGGTTAAGTAACTTAGTTCCTTGTGCATTAGTATTTGCGCAGTTCCAAATTTGGTGTTTACAATTGTAATCTCCTGCTGCAATTACTCTATGCCCTAGTTGCATGATTTTGTCAATGCCATCTGTGTCTATCTACCCTGGGGGATTATATATTGACGCTATGACGATTTCAGTGTTGCGAATAAAAATGTTGATTGCTGTTGCTTCAGCGTGAGTCAATATTGGTGAATTAATCTGGTTGTGTTCTACGCTTGTGTGAATGGCTACCGCAGTTCCCCCTCCCCTACGGTCTCGATCATTTCTGTATACACGGTATCCGGGGATGGACAGACGGTCTTTGTGATTTATATGGGTTTCTGTTAATAATGCAATGTGAATTGAGTGTGTTTGTAATAGATCCGTTAAATCCTTAACCTTTTTGCGTATGCCGTTGCAATTCCATGTGATTATTCTCAATGTGTCTAAATTAGCCATGACCGTGTTTATCGAGCAAATCTACCAGGTGTAACAGGACGTGGGTAAGGTTGAGTGCTGTGATGCTATTTGCCATACCTCTAACCGCAGAGCTCTGCCTTACCAGTAGTGTTTGTGTTATATGCATTGATGTTTTATTTACTGGCACGCCCAATGTGCTTATGAGTTGTGCCGATACCACGCTGAAGGCTTCTGCTTCCTCTACAGGATTTACCGATTCGGCGAGCGACTTTGCTGCTGGGGGAGGCCCAGCAGCCTGTTTTAAGGGACCTGCTTTCTGTTTTTGTGGTTCTTTAAGGGGGGGGGGGTCGCTCTTCCCTGATTGGTTCCACCTCAGCGCGTGGCTGAGGTTCCCCAACTGCAGAGTGGTTCTCTATGGGGGCTGCGCGTTTTCAGCCTTTGCTATTCCTGGTGAACCACTCTGAGCTTGTATGTGAAGCAGCCTCGGGGGGAGCTGGCATTCTTCCTACCCTTGGGGGTCTAGGAGGCTGCTCTCGCGTGGATTTTCCACATGCTGCGTTATATGTGGAGCAACCGCGCCAAGTTGCTCCATGGCCCTTAGCGCCACATAAAACGCATGTATGTTCCATAGGTGGAACTGTGCATGTACCTGAGTAGTGGGGTCCTGTACACTTAGCGCAGATCGGGGTTGGGGACCTACATTCTAGCTTCACGTGCCAGAGCTGCTGGCATCGTGAGCACTGTTTGGGCTCTGCGATCGACCTATAAGCTTCTACCCTGACTCTAAGGTGCGCCAAATATCTGAGGCCCAGAATTTTCCTATTCTCTTGTGTATCCTGCAATTATATCAAGAACATGGGCAGGGGGGTCCTATCTCTGTTGCGCCTTCGCATCTGTACGGCCTTAATGGCCTTGAAACCGCACATAGCCAGGTCTTCTATTACTTCTTCCCCGGTGAGCTCGGCGTACAGCCCCTTAATCACAAAACGTGCAGTTCTTTCTTCGGGGTGTGCTATTAGATAATGCTGTACGCCGTTGTCTTTCAGATATTTCACCATCAATTGGTAATCACTGAGACAGAACGACTTTATGGCAAAGTCACCGGAGACACGCGTCTGTTCAGCAAGAAGTTTGTGAGTTAGTGGGAGTTTGTTAAGCTGTTTCATTAATTGGTGGAATTTCGCGGCCTGGTTTCTGCTAATAAATATTGGCGCCAAGTTTGACCTCTACCTGCATAGCGGAGGGTGGTGTCGTGTGTGCTGAGGTTGAGGGGGGTGATGGGTTGGGTCCGGCTGGGGAGGGAGTCACAGGAGAGGTTTCATTAGGTTTATCGTGGGGTGTTGGGCTAGAAGGAGTGATGGTGTCAGGTTCAGAGGTTGGAGGGGGTGCGTTAGGAGGTAAGGTTTTTGGGTTCGAAGCGGTTTTTGGAGAAGAAGAAGAAGAAGGAGTAGTGGTTTTAGGCTTAGAAGCCGGTGGAGAAGGACGGGAAGGAGCCGAGGATTTGGATTTGGTCCTAGTGGTCATGGTGGGAGATAGAGGTTTGGTGGTCGAAGTAGTCCTACCTGTCTTTGCCATAGCTAGAAGAAAATAGCAAATATTAATAGGCTTTAAGGTGATGAAGAGAGAAGTTTAAAGATTATAAAGAGGAAAATATATAGTAGAAGAGAAAGAACAGTTAGCGAGCGCTAAAAAGCACGGGGAAATCGAGGGCTGGACCTCGGAGAGGCGCTTAAGCTAGTCTTGCGACTGCTTGCTGTAACCTTATTCCCCTACCCGTCTAAGTTGCGGTAGTGCAATGCTCTGAGAACTTTAGGCTTTGGTTGCTAGAACCGCGGCAATGCCGAGCCGAAGGCTTTGGTTAAAAACCACGGCAATGCCGAGCCGTTCCAGCGGTGGCTACTTCTTTGTAGCGGACTTCTTCTTCAACTGGAGCTTCCCTGGTAGGTGTCGACTCGTTGAGATCTCGAAGCGAACTCCTATTATTATGGCTTTTTTTTTATTGATGATGGGGGAAAAGGCAACTAACGCCCTAACCCCAGGCGAGCCTGGGAGTGTGAGACTCCCCACCCTGGACTCGAACCAGGGTGGCACTACTCACAAAAAACCCCCACCGGAAGTAGGAGGCCCATGCCTCTCTGTTGCAGTACCGCATTAAGCACCTGCGTATTTTTGGTGATAGTGAATGCTGCCTGTCAGTGGCAGTAACAGCGAGTGATGGTGATATTAGCCAGTGGACACACATGACTTGCGCCCTGAGTGCCCCGCTGGAGAAGTAATTGGTGTAAGTGAAGGGTAGTTAGTGGTGATGTTTGTAAAGGTTAAGGTGATTCTTTGTTCTGAGTGGTATTCTCTGAACAATTGCTGCGCTGTCTTAGGCTGCTGTGGGAATGGTCCTTCAGCTACCTGAACCAGAGGTTCAGGGTCGCTGTGGTGGTTTGGTGGCCATCCTGGCGTCGTCTTCGGGGCCTTCATCTCCTCCCTGATGATGAGCCGGATGTCGCTGAGGAGTCTGTGGTTCTTAAATAGTGGTGACGAATGTTGCTGCTGGCATTGCTGGTCCTGTTGTAGCTGCATTAGGACGCTGGCCATCCGGTTGGACAGCTCAGCGGTGGAGGACTGTAGAGTGGTGATGGCGGCGGTGGTGGCAGCTTGTAGGTCCAGCAGCTTCCTGGTGATGACGCTGGTGAAGGCCTCTTCTAACTCAGCTAAGCGAGCGCCGATATTCAGGATCTCCGCATGAAGATCCTGAATGGCATCCCGCGTCGCTGTGTCAATAGAAGCTGGAGGTGGTGTGGCGTCTGTGTGTAGGGTCTGCGATGATTGTACTGGCTGCGGAGTGGTGTGCTCGACCCTCGGGTAAAGGGGACACTGGGCCTGGCCAGTGAAGTGTCCGGTGCCACGGCAGGTGGCACAGAACCGGCGACGGCGGCGGAGATCATGCCCAGTGCACTGCGTCGTCAATACGCTGGTCCCACAGTAATGGCACCGCGGCGCTGAAGTGCAGGAATCTTGGCTGTGCCCGAAGGCGCAGCAGCGGCGGCAGGGCCGGTGGCGTTCCTGTCTGCTTACTTCGACTGGCAGAAGTCGCCCTAATAAGGGCAACCCTGATGTCAAAGCAGCTTCAAGGTCAGCCGGGTCCTGAAGCTCCACTCTTACCAACGGAGTTGGCCCCCGGTCGCAGAAAATGCGGGTGGCCCTCAAGCATGAAGGCCACCGCGACTGCGCGGCGGTGAGCAGATGCCGGGTGGAAAGGTCCCGAGGGACCCCCCGTACCACGACACTGAACCGGGGCGGCGGCGGCGTGGAGCTGGGCGGCGGCGGTGTTGGTGATGGCGGCAACTGCGGCAGCAGTTGCGGCGAGGCTGCGGTGGCGGCCGGCGGCGAGGCAGGGCTTGCCGGGACCGGTAGCAACGGAGGAGCTGCTTCCTCGGCGGCTGCCGAGGAAGAGGCGTCGGGTGCTGCCTTAGCAGCGGCGAGTCTGCGCTGTCTCTTCATGGCCATCTTGACGAGTCGAAGAAGAAGCTCCTCTCAATATTATGGCTTTTTTTTTTTTTTTTTTTTTTTTTTTTTACCGTGGAGGGGAAAAATGCATTCCTGCATTCGACCCCAAGCCTTAGTGCAGTGGCTTGGGGGATATGTGGAGCTCCCCGCAGAGTGCGGTATATCCACTAAAAACCCCTCCACGTGTTAATCGTTATATATAGAGTACTTTCGTGCAAACATGCATTAGTCGGGTCCCGCATAGCACCCCGGTTAGTAAGTGAGCGCTACTTAGCTGGCATGCATTGCATGCGAGCGCGTTAATGCTACTTACTGGGATTGTCCATGAAACCTGAGCAATACCAGTGGATAATCATGCGCTACTTTGTAGGTGTTTTATTCGTTAATGATTATGTTCTATTTCTGCAGGGTGTGCCTGCTTGTCATATTAAGTAAAATGTTATCTAACATGCACTTAAATTTAGTCTTATAGTATATGTTTAGAATAAGTTCCGCTTCTGCGCTGTTGCTTCGGGAGATTTCTCCGTCCGTCAGTGGTTGCGCAGCCGTTCGTCGCTAGTAGCAGTACCGGGCTCATAGGCCTTCGTCATCTCGTTTGCCATGTAGTTGCCAAGGTCGTCTAAGTGATTGACTCCATATTGCAGCTGCCCGAAGTACGCTGCCCGCGTCGATCACAATGGGAGGCCCCTTCCCCCGGTCCGCCTCAGCGGTAGCTGAGGGCTTTAGGGCTCTGCGACGGGCTGGTACTGAAACATATTGGAAGAGAGAAAGAATAAACATATATATATATATATATATATATATATATATATATATATATATATATATATAGCTGTGTGTTAGAAGGGGAGAGGTTTTTAGGGAAGGAGGTTTGTAAGGTACTGTTGTATTTCGTCTGGAGTGGTGTCTTGTGTTATAGTTCTGTCGAAAAGTGATAAAGGTCTGTTGTGTTTGTTTGTTTTTGTGTCGTAGTTCCCTAGCGTTTCTATTAAAGGGTTGTGATGTGCACTTAATTTTTGATATGCGTCGTAGGTTAGCTTTTTAATGAATTGTTCGATTGTATGTATTTTGAGTTCTTCGTGGAGTATGTCAGCTGGAGCTGTGTATGGTACCTTAGATACTAAGCATAGAATTTTATTTTGGAATCTTTGTAAGTTTTTGATGTGGTTTTCGGCGGCATACCCCCATACTTGGGATGCGTAAGTAATTATAGGTCGGATTAATGTTTTGTAAAGTGTGAGTCCCATGTTAAGGCATAGCTGTGAGCCCATGTTGATGAGTGGGTATAGCCTGCCCAATTGGGCATTGGCTTTTCCACGAGTCTGAGTAATATGCTTTTTCCATGTTAGACCTTGATCCATTTTAAGTCCAAGCCAAGTTACCGTATCTGTCCATCCAATATCTTCACCAAATATGGTAAGTGGAGGCAGGCGGTGTCTGGGAAATCTGTGATTGATACGCTTTGTGAATATGATTGCTTGAGTTTTTGGTGCATTTACTTTGATTCGCCATTTGGTGAGCCAGTCCTCTAGGTTATTAAGGGACCTCTGGAGTCTGCTGTGAATGAATTTCGTTTTTCCTGATTGGGTCATTATGGCGGTGTCGTCCGCATAAATGTATAGTTCTGTATTTTCGGTTTTTGGGATGTCATTTATATAGATATTAAATAGTGTTGGCCCGAGTATGCTGCCTTGTGGCACTCCGGCTTTGATTGGGCGTTCGGATGACAGGTGATTGTTTACTCTGCATTGAAATTTTCGATCACTTAGGTAGTTTGCTATGAGTTTAATGAGCGAGTCGTGTATATTTATTGTTTTGAGCTTCTTTAGTAGGCCAGCATGCCATACTCTGTCGAAGGCTCGTTCGACATCTAATAATAAAGCGCCTGTTGATTTGTTGATGTTGAAACCGTGCGTTATAGATTCGGTTGCCCTGATTAGTTGTAGAGTTGTTGAGTGTTTGGCTCGGAATCCAAATTGTTCTGGAATTAGTATGTTTTGTTTGTTTAGTTGAGAGTTGAGACGTTTGAGAATTACTTTTTCGAGAAGTTTTCCAAGTGTGCTTAGTAGACTAATTGGTCTGTAGTTGTGCGGTTTGGACAAGTTTTTCCCCTTTTTGGGGAAGTGGACCACGGTGGCTAGTTTCCACCTTTTAGGGTAATGTCCACTAATGAGCACGTAGTTGAATATGTCAGCCAGTAGCTTAATTGCCCTTTCGGGCAAATGCATTAGGGCCACTGTTGGGATGTTATCTGGCCCAGGGGCTTTTCTCTTTGGGAGGTGCCTGATTAGCCAGTTTATTTCACTCGGGCAGGTTTTTCTCACTAAGTTGTGGGTTGCCTGTCCTTTGAAAATTTCCGTTTCCTCTTCCGTTGCCTCCGTAAATTGAGGGCAGCAGGGAGTAGGATTAGGCGTGCAGATTTCTTGCAGTGTGTCTGCGAGCATATCTGCTTTTTGTTGGTCTGTAGATGCTATTGTTTGATTGTGGTGTAATGGTGGTATTTGTGTTTTATCGCGTGTTAGACAGCGTGCAATTCTCCACACCGAGTCTCGTTCGTAGTCGAGGTTCTCAAGTGTATTCTGCCATTGTTGAGAGAGATGGTTTGTTATTCTCTCCCTAACAAGGGTATTTAAGTGTCTAACGTATTCCTGGTCTACAATATGATGTGTTTTCTGCCATCGCCGTCTAGCTCGGTTTCTTTCCGCTGCTAGCATTTGGATGTCAGGTGGTAGTTGTGATTGGTATCGCTTAGGTTTGTTTATTGGTACAGCTTCTTTGGTTGCAGTTTTTATTGCATTTTCTAGTTGAGTTACAGCTTCATTCATGTTTTCTGCTGTATTTAGCTGTGTAGTATGTAGGTGCTTGTTGATAGTGTTTGCAAACCTATCCCAGTCTGCTTTATTGTAGTTTAGACGCTCGACTGGTGGATTGGGGGCTGCAGTGCCTTCTAATGTTATGATCACCGGTAAGTGATCGGAAGAGAGTTCGTTCTTAACTTGTAGGTTGATCCTACGAGTGAGATTACGCGTCACTGCAATATCTAGAATATCAGGCCTTTGGTTTCGGCTGAATGGGATATACGTATGTTCCGTAGGAGTGTGAATTATTATATCAGAATTATTTTCAAGGTTTAGGAGGGCCGTGCCTTCAGAGTTAGTCTCATTGCAGTCCCAAATGAGGTGTTTTGCGTTGAGATCTCCGGCTATTAGCACCCTGTTGTTTACCTGCGAGATTGAGTTAATGTCCGCTATGTTTAGTACACCTGGGGGGGCATATGCCGCCGTGATTAGAACCTTGTTGTTGTCAATAGTGATGTAAATACTAGTAGCTTCTAGAGTTGAAAATTGCGGCTGTGGAGCAACATCATGGGCAATGCTATGTTTTATTATTACGGCCGTCCCGCCACCGCGTCTGTTTCGATCGTTGCGGTGGGTAGTGTAACCTGGCATGTTAAATCTGTCTTTGTCGCTTAAATGAGTTTCTGTAATTAACGCTATGTGTATGTTGTTGCGTGTTAAGAAGTCTCTAAGTTCAGTCTTTCGTCTTTTTAAGCCGTGGGCGTTCCATGTCATACAATTGAGTTTGGGTGTGTAATTCATAGGAAGCCAGGAGAGGTGAGCAGTTGAAAAAAGTCTCTGTAGCAGGCCAGGATGCTCCGGGTCTCCGATCCCCGCGAAGTGGCCAGTAGTTCCATGATGTGCATACATGTCCTGTAAGTCTGCGTCCCTCCAGTGCTCAGCGGACGCACATCTGAACATATTTCGCTGGTGCTCCAGCCGAGGGTCAGCCAGGGTCTCCTCCCTCGTCGGCACTTCCTTCGGGGGTTCACGTGGCTTAACCTGTGGTCGGCTAGGCTTTCGGGTCCTCGGCTCGTTCATCCCCCCAGCGCTAACGACGCCCATCACCGAGCCACGAGGGGCAGGCGGCGCGCGCACCGGAGCCTCTCCACGCACTCGACCACCACTCCCCGCCGGAGGCGCCCGTGCCCCTGTCCCCTGGGAGTTGCGCGCTGCTACAACTTGTCTCTGATACTCGGGACAAGCCCGGTACCTGGCCCCGTGGCCCGAATTGAGACACAGCGCGCATCTCCTTTGGGGTGGGGGAACGTTACAGCTCCGCGAGTCGTGGGAGGCCGAGCACTTAGAGCACACAACGGCACCCGAGCTACACGTTGCCTCCGTGTGTCTCAGCTGCTGGCACCGATTACACTGTATGGGGACAAATGGTCGTCGGTAGGGTTCCACCTTCACCCGAAAGTGCAACACCTGCTCCAACGACCTCAACCGGGCCAGGTCCTCAGCTGTTGCCAGATCCACCAGGTATATCGGAAGAGGAGTTCGGGCTCGGTCATAACGCCTGAGCTGCACTACTCGCAGCACTGAAAAGTGCGCAGAGTGCAGCTCAGCCCTAATTTCCTCTTCCGCGCCGTCAAAGTAAACGTGCTTCACCACAGCACGGTAGGTCTGGTCGTTCTTGGAGCTTCGTGTCAGGGTGAAAGGTACCCCACGCTCCCTCAGAAAGGCAGTCAGGCGCTGATAGTCCTCCGCAGACCTAGTGCGCACCATGAGGTCCCCTGAGATAGGGGCTCTGGATAAGACATACCCCCCGTTGGGGCGTAGGGCGTCGAAGTCTCTGAGTTCCTGCAACAGAGATAGATGCTGGCGGGGAACATAGATGGGAGCCTGGAGACGGGTGGTGAGGGCTTGGGAGTAGGAAGAAGGGGGACCGGGTGGAGCTGGGCGTGGGGGAGAGGAGCCAGGGCTAGGGTTAGGTTGGGAGGCAGGAGGGTAGAATGGGGCAGGCGGGGGGCTAGGGTTGGGAGAGGATGGGCCCGGGATCGGGGACACGGGATGAGGAGGCGGGGTTGGCCGGTGCGGTGAAGGAGCGGAAGCGGAGGAAGCAGAAGGAGGTCGGGGGGGTCTCTGAGCCACCACAGAGATGGACGAGGGATGGAAAGAAGAAGGAGCAGAGGAGGGGTGTGTCAGTGGATTAGTGACACGTGGTGTGATAGGAGCTAAGGCTGGGGAGGAAGGAATGGTGGCTGGGGAGGCAGAGGAAGCAGGAGCGGTGGAGGGGGGAGCAGCAGGTGAGGGGCCGGAGGGGCGGGTAGGTGGAGTAGCGCCAAACTACCGTCTGTCTCGTGACACGCACTTCCGAAGGAGAGTGCTTCTTGGGCTTTCTTCGGGCCATTAGGTTTAGGTAGTGTTTAGGAGTTTGTAAGGTTAAAGGTTTGATAAGAAAGTAGTGCGAAAATGTACTTACTCTAAGCTAAATATGAAGAAGGAAGAAGTAAGGAAATAAAGCCTAGATTATAATATAAGGGGCCTAACAGGGAGCTTAACCTAGATAGAAAAGAGGAAGATAGTGATAGTTAGAGAGAAAGAGCTGCTAGAGGGCGCTAAAAAGCCCGAAGAACAGAGGACCTGCCCGAAGGCGCCTAGGTACCAGTCAGGAGACAGTTGGCTGCGGCCTTGTTCCTCTACCCTGCTATACAGTTGAGCTCGCTAGCACGAGGCTTAGCTGAGCAAGGTGCAGACCTCGTAGAGAACGCCCACCCGGGAGCTGCTGAGATTGGCTGGCAGTTGCTGGCTCACTCGCCGGGAGAGTCGAGTAGCGAGAGTCGGCGAAGCGAAGTTCTTTGAAGAGAGAGCTGGCTCTGATCCCTTCTCCTCGCCTAGAATTACCTAGTCGAGGGCTTCTATGCTTCGGTTGCTTCCTCTCGCTGGTCTCGTAGTGTCGTGGTCTCGCTGTCTCGAAGTCCCGCTTCGAACCGAGGCTTTTTTTTTTTTTTTTTTTTTTTTTTTTTTTTTTTTTTTACCGTGGAGGGGAAAAATGCATTCCTGCATTCGACCCCAAGCCTTAGTGCAATGGCTTGGGGGATATGTGGAGCTCCCCGCAGAGTGCGGTATATCCACTAAAAAACCCCTCCACGTGTTAATCGGTTATATATAGAGTACTTTCGTGCAAACATGCATTAGTCGGGTCCCGCATAGCACCCCGGTTAGTAAGTGAGAGCTACTTAGCTGGCATGCATTGCATGCGAGCGCGTTAATGCTACTTACTGGGATTGTCCATGAAACCTGAACAATACCAGTGGATAATCATGCGTTACTTTGTAGGTGTTTTATTCGTTAATGATTATGTTCTATTTCAGCAGGGTGTGCCTGCTTGTCCTATTAAGTAAAATGTTATCTAACATGCACTTAAATTTAGTCTTATAGTATATGTTTAGAATAAGTTCCGCTTCTGCGCTGTTACTTCGGGAGATTTCTCCGTCCGTCAGTGGTTGCGCAGTCGTTCGTCGCTAGTAGCAGTACCGGGCTCATAGGCCTTCGTCATCTCGTTTGCCATGTAGTTGCCCTTGGCAACTACATGGCGAATCGAGGCTTTTTTTTTTTTTTTTTTTTTTTTTTTTTCGAGTGGAGGGAAAAATCCACCTTAAGGACTAACCCGGGCTGGCTAGCCCGGAGTGTCGGGGTCTCCCAGAGTGGGCCTACCGACTAAAAAACCCTCCACCGGGAGTGGAAAGTGAGGATTGTTGCGGTACCGCTGATGCACCCGCGTAGTGATGGAAAGGAAAATGAAACTGGCCCGCTGTGCGGCCACCAGTGGGTAAGGTAGTGCTAGCAGACCGACTTGACCAGGGCCCAGCCGGCCTCCTATGCGGATTCAGAGGTAGGGATAATTAGGGATTATGGAATTTGGCGTTGGTGGTAAGGAGTGTAGGGAGAGGTGCCACTCTCTCCCTATGTTTATTGGTGACATTGCTGAAGACTGGTCTCTACATGAGGTGCAGTTCTAGCGTCGTAGTTTGGCTTGTGTGTCTTCTGCCTATGGGGCCGTGTCTCTGAAACAAACTAAGGAATGATGGTGAGTTCCATTCCATGTCAGTGAATGTATTTTATTCTATGTACAATTGGTAGTGATATTTCAGCCGCGGGCTGCGTCGAGTATCTGAAATGAAAAACTAACTAACTAACTAATAGTACAAGTTATTATAATTAAATTGTGGTTTCTTTCCAGCCTAACGGCCTCGTCTAAGTGTTGATTGTCTCGTTGGCCTGTGGAAGTCCTGGTCGTGTAGAGTGCGCACACGGCTGGCTGCCTGCCTATCATGGTGCAGGTGCGGACCCGTGCCACTCGCGGGGGGGCCCTCATCCCCCGGGAGCCGCCTTGGCTGGGTAGCACAAGGACTTAGAGGACTACTGAAAATAAATGCATATGTGTGGTGTGTTGGTCTGGAGTGAAATGCTCTCTGACATTGCCATTAGTTACCTAATGAGGTTGTCTAAGTATTCCTGAATATTGATTTCTGGTTCCCCTAAACCGATGTTCCGGCTGAAGAGCGATAGAGGGCGGAGGTGTTTGTCGTTTCTGGTGTCATATTCGCCAAGTTCTTGGATGAGAACGTTGTGATTATTACTTTTCCGCTTGTAGATGTTAAATGCCAGTTGCTTTATATGGGTCTCAATTGAGCAGATTTTGAGCTCCTCGTGTAGTTCAAAGGTTGGAGCTACTGCGGGCACTTGTGCAATAATTCGCAAAATTCGATTTTGAAGCGTCTCTTGATGTGGGTTTTTGCCGCATATCCCCAGACGGGGGCGGCGTATGTTAGTATAGGTCTGATTAGCGTTTTGTAGAGGGTTAGGCCCATGCTTAGTTTCAAGCGGCTGTTCGTGTTAATGATAGGGTAAAGCTTGTTGAGCTGACCATTGGCTTTAGCTCTTACCGTGTTGATGTGTTGTTTCCACGTGAGGCCTTCGTCCATCCTTACCCCTAAGTAAGTGACCATGCTCTCCCACACAATCGGCTCTTGCCGGTACATAAGTGGTGGGAGAGCGCGCCTTTGTTGCCTATGTGTGTGGCGTTTTGTGAAAACAATGGCTTTACACTTTCTGGCATTTAACTTGACCCTCCATTTTCTGAACCACGGTTCCAATGAATTCAAGGCATTTTGGAGCCTGAGGTGTATAATCCGTGGCTGCAGTGATGTTGTTACTAGGGCAGTGTCGTCGGCGTAGATATATTTCTCTACCCGGATTAGTGGTGGGAGATCATTTATGTATATGTTAAATAGTGTGGGCCCCAGCAAACTTCCTTGGGGTACGCCAGCTCTGATGGGGCGGAGTGTTGACTCTGCCTCATCCACTGCTGCCTTGAAGCTTCTATTTCGTAGATAGTCTTTAATGATGGCGACCAACGAGTCGTTGACTCCGTATGTCGTCAGTTTATTTAGTAGGCCAGCATGCCATACTCTGTCGAAGGCGCGTTGTATGTCAAGGAGTACCGCCCCTGTAGATCGATTGTTGTTGAACCCTCTGGTGATGTTTTCAGTGATACGTAAAAGTTGGAGTGTTGTAGAGTGCTTAGCTCTGAAGCCGAATTGCTCGTTCGTGAGGGTATTGTTTCTAATTAAGTGGGCGTTCAGGCGTTTTAGAAGAATTTTCTCCAGCAGTTTACTCATGGTATTGAGCAGGCTGATGGGCCTATAGTTTATTGGCAGTGACAAGTCTTTGTGCTGCTTGGGGAACAGCAAAATTTTGGCCTCCTTCCATTGGGGAGGGAATCGGCCATGTTCAATGGTGTGGTTGAATATGTTCGCAAGTTGTTTTATTGCCCTGGGCGGCAGATGTTTCAGGACCAGATTGGGGATTTTATCTGGTCCTGGTGCTTTACGCGTCGGGAGGTGCTTGATTAACCAACTAATTTCACCGGCGCTTGTTTTTCGAGTTTTATTGTGTGTAAATGCTATGTCAATGAGGTTCGCTTTGGCCTCCGTGTCTGTTGCAAAGTTTACATCGCACGGGTCCTCATTTGGTTGAAATTCCTGTTGGAGTGTGTCGGCAAAAGCTTCGGCTTTTTCTGCGTTCGTTTCCGCTATACGGCCCCCTGTATGGAGTGGGGGAATGTTCGTGCGCGCTCTGGTGAGGCATTTAGCAATCCTCCAAATGGTGTGATGTTGTGGATCAATGTTCTCCAGGGTTTCATTCCACTGGTTGCGAGTGAAGTCCGCGATGTGAGTGTTAGCACGAAGTTTTAGGTCCTCATACTCATTTCGGTGAGCTATGTGACGACTCCGCTGCCATTTTCGCCGGGCTTTGTTTCGATCGCTTATAATTTGCCTTGTATCTGGGGGAAGCAATATTTTGTTATTCAGGTACGGGCGTTTCAGTGGCACATGTTGTTCGGTTGCTTCGTAGATTGCGCGCTTGATTCCATCGATGGCCTGGTCTTGTGTCTCATGAGACGTGACCTCAATGTTCGCCAGCCCTGCATCTATGGATGCCTCAAAGGATGGCCAGTCGGCTTTTCGGTAATTGGGTCTGGCTGATTCCGGTCTGAAGGTTACTGGAGCGGCTACTTCCAGTATTACCGGGAGATGATCTGAGGTGAGATCATTGATGACGGTGTGCTGCAGGTCATAGGGAATGCCTTTTGTCAGCGCTACATCTAGTATGTCCGGTGCGTGATTTCTTATTCTGGGAATGAACGTGGGTTCCTCCGGGCCTGTCAGGAGAATATTGGAGTTATTAATATAATTTAGTAATTTGTTTCCGGCTTGGTTTGCGGATCTGCAGTTCCAGAGGAGATGCTTGGCATTAAAGTCGCCAGCTGCTATGGCCTTAGCGTCCATGTTCATTAGTCGGTCGACATCCTCTGTGTCGATGTCGCCGGGGGGATTGTACGTGGCTATAAGTGTGACAGTGGAGTGATGTAGTTGCACACTGATTGCTGTGGCTTCTAGCCTGTTCAGCTGCGGTACTTGTTTCTGGTGATGTAGCAAGGAGTTTTGTACCGCTATTGCAGTTCCTCCGCCTCTGCGATTTCTGTCACTACGGTAAATTAAATATCCAGGTATGGCGAAACGATCTGTAGGACCCAGATGGGTTTCGTTAAGGAGCGCTATTTGTACAGAGTTTCTTAATAAGAAGTCAGCGAGCTCTTTGCGTTTTCTTCTGAGATTGTTGCAGTTCCAGTAAAGTATATTTATCGAATTTGCAGAAGCCATTACTTAACACGTTCGGAATAATCAGAGAGCAGGACGTGGAATCGGGCGATATGGTCAAAGAGTTGGTATTTGGTGGAGGAGGGATCTGTGATTCTCTCCAGGAGCCATTTGGTGTGTTCCAGGAAGGTTTGCCAGCCTAATGCAAGTGGCACTCCTATTTGGTGTAGGAGTTCTGCCAGGGCCAAGCCGTTATCGAAAGCTTGCCGGGTGACGTGTGCTGATGGGATGAACAAGTTAAGTTCATCCATGTGTGGGGGCCTAAGCAGTGTAGGTGTTGGTGTATGTGGTGTGTTGTTGTGTGTGTGTTGTGTGTTAGGTGGGGTGCACACTTGAGGTGCAGGTGACAAAACGGGCGTGACCCGTCTTTCGCCTGCTTGAGGGCACTGTTCTGGGGCTGGCCTATTTCTGCCACGACGGTCCTGTATGAGCCAGTGCCCTGCCTCTGGAGGTGCAGCCGTCGTCTGTTGGCGATGTTCTCTGGGTGGTCTGGGGGCCCTATCCGGCTGCACCTGATTGCTTGACCCTTGAAGTGCGGCCTGGTAGCTCGGGCAACCGCGCCATGTTGCTCCGTGTCCAGTGGCGCTACACAGGACGCACTTCCGTTCCGCTGGGGGAACCCTGCAAGTGAAGGAGGGGTGGGGGCCTGAACATTTGGCGCATACTTCATGAGGGGCCTGACAATTTCGGTGAGTGTGTGTAAGCTGCTGGCACCGCTTACATTGTTTGGGCTCCTGGGCGGACCTATATTCCTCTACCCTAATTCTAAAATGCGCTAGGTATTTGAGGCCTCTAATCCTACGATTTTCTATGGTATCCGCCATTTCCACCAGGAACATGGGGAGGGGGGTTCTTTCCCTATTTTTACGGCGCATCCGCACCGCCCTAATGGCCTCAAATTGGGATTCTGCCAGTGCCTGTTTAATTTCGTCCCCGGAGAACTCGGCACACAGTCCTTTCAACACAAATCTAATTGTTCTAGCTTCTGGGTGGGGGCTGAGGTAGAACTGTGCCCGTTGAGCCTTGAGGTGTTCCACGAAGTCGTGGTAGTCCCTCTGGCAGAACATCTTGACCGCGAAGTCTCCGGATCTGGGCGCGGTGTGTATTGTGTATCTGTGTGTGGGTTTGTACTTCCTATTGAAGGTTTGAGTGAGTGTGTGTATGCGTGTTGACTGGCTTTTGTGGACATAGACGGGCGCTAAGTTGGCCCGATAGTCTGTGTAACTGTTGTGTGTCTCTGACCTGACCGCGGTGGCGTAGCTCTCAGGAAGTGGCGAGTGTGCGGGAGGCACGGGACTAGGCCTGGGGGGTGTTTCGTCCGTCTCGTCATTCTGTGCAGGAGGTGTGGGTGGCGCCTGGGCGCTGTCTAGGTGCTGTGGTGAGTGTTGTGTTAGTGTGGTGTTGTGGTCGGCGTTCTCCTGTGTGATGTCTAGTGTTTTGTGTGTTGCTGTGTGATCTTGGTCTTTGTGTTGTGGTAAGTCTGGAGGTGTTTGGGTGGTGTTGGTGTTCGTGTCTGTTGTGTCTTGAGGGGAGTGTATGTTCGGAGGGGAAGCAGTGTCAAGTATGGTCTTTTGTCCCTTCTGAGTTTTTGGCGTAGTCGAGGTCGACGTCATGTCCCTGGCGACAATAGGCCTTTTGGGTGTGCTGAGCGAGGAGGGGGACTTCCTCGTCGGCGGTTTGTGTCTGCCTTTTCCCGTGTGGGTCTGCATGGATTGTGTGTGTAGGAGTGACAGAGAGAATAAATATATATATATGTATGTGTGTGTAAGTTAATGTGCTATAAACCTACTCTTATTCTACGTTAGCTAAGCCAAGAGAGGAAGAGAGAAGAGTCAGATAGCCTAGAGATTCTGCCGCTGAGTCACAAGGAACTACCGCTCACGTGATGACGAGTGACCTCAGCAAGCAGCGCCTATCTTAGTTACTAGGGGTCCTAACGGGAGCTTAAATACTAGACAGAAAAGAGGAAAAAAAAAAGAGACAGTAGTAGAGAAAGAGCTGATAGAGGGCGCTAAAAAGCCCGCGAAAACAGAGGACCTGCCCGAAGGCGCCTAGGAGCCAGTCGTGAGACTGTTGGCAGCGGTCTTGTTTTGCTACCCTGCTATGCAGTTAATGTGAGCAAGCTCAGGCCAGAGCTAGCCGTGTGGCGGTCTTCGCAGAACGCTTCGGAGCTGACTCGGAGAGGATGCCGGACGTTGGGCGCTCGCTCGCCGGGTGGTTTAGAGCGGAGCGCGTCGGTGCTGTGGAAGCGGAGTGCTGGCTGCCAGTCGGCGTTTTCCCTTCGCCTTCGTAGATCTCCGCTGATCTTCGCTGGGCCTCGGTTCCTCTAGTGTCCTCTACATGAATGATGATGGAGCACCGGTGGAATGCGATGGCGGGGGAAACCGGAGTACCCGGAGAAAACCCGCCCCAGCGCCGTTTTGTCCACCACAAATCTCACATGCGGTCGCTTGGGATCGAACCCCGGCCGTCTAGGTGAGAGTCGAGTGGTCTAACCACTCGGTCACGGCGCGGCCCAATCGAGGCCTGGTATTTAAGATGACTGAGATATGAGCACGGACTTCGTAGAAAACTATTTATAGGAGTTATACGGCTAATGTTTTGTGTTTGAGCACGCACCTGCTAGAAAATAAGCCTTGGAAGACTGCAGGTAGAGGATTAGGTGTTAAGGCTCTTTAATATCGGTGTCCATGCTGAACTTAGTTGGAGGTCAGAATCGCGATTTAGATTATTTGTTTCAGATGAGATGGTTAAAGCTTCTTTTACTCTCCTTTCCCAGTAGTTCGAACACTTTGTTCAGCCAGTCCAGATTTTTCGGGTTGCATAAGCCTTTGGTGTTCAGAAACGCGTGTGGCAATAGTGCGTTATGTTTGGCCAATGTACGCTGCGTTGCGTTCGCAAGGAATGTGGTAGACATTCTTAGAGCTAAATTATCTCTAGCTGGCCTGAGTAAATTTTTATTTTAGGTGGTGGCTTATGGATGGTTTTGACATTATATTTGTAGAGTAGTCTACTAATCTTTCCCGAAAAATTGCCAGTAAACGGTATATAGGCTATGGCGGCTGGCTTGTCTTTTTGTTGAGTGTTCTTGCTGGGGTTTCTTTTTCGTCCGGCTCTTTTCAGCGCAGATGTGATGTCCTTGGCTGAATATCCATTTTGTTGGAGTGTGAATTTTAGGTTTTGAAATTCCGTTTGCAGATTATCTGGGTCTGATACAGAAACTGCTCTATGTGCCAATGTGTTGAGAATGCCCATTCGTTGTGACTTATGGTGGAAGCTGTTTGCGTTGAGATAAAGATCCGTGTGTGTAGGTTTTCGGTAGACGGCATGAGCAAGAGTTCCGTCCGCTTTTCTGGTAACTAGAATATCCGGAAAGGGGAGGGAAGCGTTTTTCTCAACTTCCATTGTGAACTGTATTTGTGATCTGAGGGTATGTAAGTGTGCAAGAAAGCTTCAGTTCTTATTTTATATACTTTTGGTTTGCACAGTAGCACATCTATTTATACTGCCGAACTGTATGACATTTATCGAGCTATTCTGTATGTTCGCCGTCGGAATCTTGGTGTCTGCCTCATAACGAGTGATTCTCTTAGTGCCCTTCACAGCGTTCGTGAGTTGTACAACCACCATCCATCCTATCGTGAAGCGCATCCAGGACATCCTCCACATTTTACACAGTTACGGTGTTAGTGCGGAGTGTGCATGGATACCTGGCCACATTGGCTTGCAGGCTAATGAACTGGCGGATTTGGCAGCTAAGACTGCGGCAACGCAACCCAGTACTGCTCCTCCTTTTGTAACCGCTGCGGACTTCAGGCTTGTTGTACGGAGAGTGGTACTCCGGCTGGCATGATGAGTGGACGTCTCTCCGTAGAAACAAACTTAGGGAAGTGAAGGATCTTCCCGTTATATGGGTAACCTCCACCCGTAACTCTCGTCGGGAGGAGGTGTAATTGGCTCGCTTGCGGATCTGTTACTGCAATTTTACGCATAGTTTTGTTCCTATCTGTCCGCTTCATGTGGCAGTATTGTCGGAACGGCATGTGCTGCTGGAGTGTGCTTCTCTAGCAGTCCTTCGTTCATCATTCAACCTTCCGGCCTCCCTCGCGGAGGTCCTTGCCGACGACACCAGAGCGGTCGATAGTGTTTTTTACTTTTTTATCTTCTTTGGCGTTTCTAATTAGGATTTAGCTTATCTTAATTTTACTTTATGACCGTTGCTTTTATTGGATCCAGGGTTCATGGTTTTTAATTATTTTATCTGTCTACACACGGATTACTTTTAACCTGTTGACCACTTTTAAGTTATTTGTATGTTTCTTGCTCCGTTTTTAACTATTTTAGATTAGACATGTCATTTAGCCACCAGTGGTTTTAGTCTCTGGTTTTTTAATTGTCGTCCTGCTTTTAGCTTTAATTTGTTTTATATTGTTATTTTACCTTTGGTATTTTTATTCTCCTTGTTTCATAAGGACGCTAATGACCTCCGTAATTGGGCACCCTTAAACACCAATCATCATCATCATCATCATCATCATCTACAGAGGAACATATGCGGCATTAGAGCATATCGAGCAGAGCTTGAACTGTTGCTCAAACAGAATCAACCCCTAGCCGTTTGCCTACAAGAGACATAGCTCAGTCCGCAGGAAAATGTTACAGTCAGCAACTATTCTTGTGTACTGAGTGATTTATCACCAACAGAAGGTATTCCAGCACACTGGGGCACTATGTTACTCACCAGAGATGACATTTACGCTAATTCCGTCTCCTTGCAGTCTGACATTCAGTCAGTCGCTGTGAGGATTGCGCTGCAATCTGCCAGATTTACCATTTACAGTATCTATCTACCTCCCTCTAATGACCTCGCGCGCACTGGTTTAGAAGACCTCGACTCCCAGCCCACAATACTATTTCTATTGGTAGGGGACACGAATGTTCACCACCCACTTTGGGGCTCCTCTCGGACTTGAGCGAGAGGTCACATACTCGCCAATTTCTTGGACACTTATAACCTCATTCTCTCTATATATATATCTCTCTCTCGCTGACTCTCTCTCTCTCTCTCTCTCTCTCTCTTTCCTGAATACTGGAGAACCCACATTTCTCTCTGAAGCCTTCAATAGGTTTTCACACCTGGATATAACGGTTTGTTCTCCACAGTTGGCAGTTTCATTCCAATGGAATGTTCTCTGTGATTTACATTCTAGCGACCACTTTCCTATTCTCATTAGCCGCTTTCACAGGATGTAGTTCCTCTCCTTTACCTTGATAGCGCTTCGATAGAGCCAACTGGCATTTATTCCAGCTAGGCCGTTTTCAGCTATAATGAGAACGACTCTGAACCTTTTAGTTGAACACCTCACAGAGACAATTCTTTCTGCTGCCGAGCTTTCTATTCCGCGGTATCTGGAAAACCCTGTCGCTTTCCTATCTAATGGTTGACTGGTGACTGCTGGAGGGCTGTTCGTGCTCGCAGACGTGCTCTCAGCGTTTTTCAGCGTCGCTCTACGCTGGATAATCTCATACAAAATAAACAAATGCGTGCCTAATCTAGACGAATTATTAAGGATAGCAGAAAAGACACCCTGGAGCCAGTTCTTAGTCTATTTTAACCGACATACACCTTCCTATGTCATATAGATCAAGCTAAGACGTGTGGCCGGAAAATGGACCCAAATGCCAGTTGCCGGTCTCAACACAGCGGTAGGTGTTGTGATTGATGCGTTTGACGTGGCTAGCACTCTTGGCAGTGCATTCGTTCAAGTGTCTAGCTCAGATAATTATTTCCCTAAATCTCTACCTATCAAGACTCGGGTGGAATATAAAGGGTTCCCCTTTTCTTCTGGAAACCATGAGGACTAAAAACACATTTTCGCTTTTTTTTATTGCAGAGCTAGACCATGCACTTTCATCTTTCGCGAAATTCTGCACCCGGTCGAGATGGAATCCACGTTCAAATGTTGCACCATCTCTCTCCTGAAGGTAGGACTTCTTACTCCAGGCCTATAATCGTGTCTATGTTGATGCCACTTTTCTAGTGAAGTTGCGCGAGGCCACCATAATTCCAATTTTGAAACCTGGAAAGGACCGTCACTTTCCTTCCAGCTACCGTCCTATTTTCCTCACCAGTTGCGTCTGCAAGGTGATGGAACGCACGATCAATAGGTGTTTGGTATGGTGGCTTGAAACTAACCAATTATTCACCAACACCCAGTGAGGTTTTCGTCGACGTCGCTCAGCAGCTGATCATCTTGTATCGCTGTCGACTTAGATAATGAACGGATTTCTTAGGAACTGTCACACAGTTGGAATATTCTTTGACTTGGAGAAAGCCTATGATACCTGTTGGTTCGGGGGGATATTATAATCCCTCCTCAGCTGGCATAATCATGGACGCCTACCGCTACTTATTCAGGAATTTATGAGGGACCGCGTTTTCCGAGTCAGGGTCGGCTCGGCTTTTTCGTACCTTTTTATTCAAGAGAACGGTGTGCCACAGGTTCAGTTCTGAGCGTGACACTGTTTGCTAATACGATTAATGCTATCTTTCAATGTGCTCCCCTAGGGGTGTCGTCATGCTTGTTCTTAGACGACTTTGCCATCTATTGCAGTTCTCAGTGTACGCCGTTTTTGGAATGTCGATTCCAGCGGTGCTTGGAGAATCTCAATGATTGGAGCTCCAAAACGGCTTTTGTTTCTCAACTGAGAAGACATTCTGCGATAACTTCTGGCGCTTTAGGTGGCAAATGGCTCCTTCTCTTTGACCAGGCCAGATCTGTTTCCCTTCGCAGATCAGGCGAGACTCCTGGGGTTGATATTCGATCGGAATCTATGCTGGTCACCACATATAGCACAGCTTAAAGCGCGGTTCTGTTCTGTGAGTATTTTACGGATACTAGGTGTCAAATCTTGGGGAGTAGATCGGACAGTATTACTCCGTCTTTATCGAGCGCTAATTCGATCCAGTTAGACTATGGCTACACTCTGTATTCTTCAGCACGACCATCTGTGCTGCGAAGATAAGACGCTGTCCATAATCAGGGCATCCGTGTGGCTGTTGGGGCTTTTCCAACCAGCCCAGCTGTTAACCTCTACGCTGAACCGGCAGAACCCCCTATGCGATGTCGGCGTGAAATATTGCTAGGTAATTACGGCTGTGTGCTTAGTGACATGCCGTTGCACCCAACGTTTACCCCCTTTATCAATATTGTGCTGTACGAGCGATACGGAAAATGTATAACCCAGTTCCAGGTTTGCAGTTTTTCGTTTCCGCGAGCTCCTCGGAAAAAACAATAACGCACTGCCTCGCATATTTTTTTTTTTTCACGGAGAGAGGGTGCACATCCCCCTCCTCCTTGGTTATGTGCTACATTCCTCGTATATCTCGGGATGACGGTGTAAGAGAAATCTGCCGTGCCTGTATCTAGTATTCGAAGTTGTTGTTGTTGTTGTTGTTGTTTTTTTTTTTTTTTTTAGAATTTTTATCGCACTACAATGACTGCATTTTATATATTCACCGACGGAAATAAGGATGCCTAAGGAGTTGGATGTGCCTTTGTAAATGGTACCAGAACATATACTTTTGCTTTGCATAGTAGCACATCCATTTATGCTGCTGAACTGTATGCCATCTATCGATCCATTCTTTATGTTCGCCGTCGGAATCTGGGTGACCGTCTCATAATGAGCGATTCTCTTAGTGCCCTTCAGAGCGTTCGTGAGTTGCACAACCACCATCCTATTGTGCAGCACATCCAGGAGCTCCTCCACATTTTACACATTTCTAGTGTTCATGGAGTCCTGGTCACGTGGGCTTCCAGAGAAATAAACTGGAGGATTTGGCAGCTAAGAGGGCAGCAACGCAACCCAGTACTGCGCTTCCTATTGTTACCACTGCAGACTTCAGGCTTGTTTTGCGGAGGGCGGTGCTCTCGTTCTGGCATGCCGAGTGGGGTCTCTCCGCGGCAACAAGCTCAGGGAAGTGAAGGATCTCCCTGTACCTCTTCTCATAAATCTCGCCGAGAGGAGGTGCTATTGGCTCGCTTGCGGATCGGTCACTGTATTTTCACACATAGTTATATTTTTAAGTACGATCCGGCTGCTCTCTGTCAACTCTGTGGAGCAGTGTTGACTGTCAGTCATGTGTTTCTAGAGGGTGCTGCTCTAGCACACATTCGCTCACTTGCGAACCTTCCGGGCTGCCTAGCGGAGGTCCTGACTGATAATGAGAGAGCAGCAGGTAAAGTTTTTAAGTTTTTATCTAGAGTACCTTTCACATTGCAGTATTATAAATCATTTTATTTACCTTATGGTAAATGATGGTGTGTTAGTTAAGGTTTTTAACATTTTAACTTTTATTTTCTGATGCATTTATATCGCCTTCTGGCTTTTAATATTTTTATTTCGTTCTAACTGTTAATATGTTTATTGTCTTTACGCTCCATTTTTCGGCCTAGTTTTTTATAGCTTCGTTTCTTTCTTTTAAGAAATGGATAGTTTGCTTTTAGTGCTTTTAGCTCTAGTTTTATCTTGACTTTATCTATGGTTGTTGGCACGGTTTGTTTTTTGGAGGGCGGTTATGACCAAGAAGTTCAGCGCCCTTAAGCCCCACTTATCATCATTATCATCATCATCCCGAATGCCAGTCCTAGACGAAACGTCTCAGCCACCTGGGTCGGTCCGTCGTTTGTAAATTAGTGTCGATGACGTGGTATGAGCTTTCGACTTTACACCCGTAAAAACGCTTTGTAAAGCCTCATTTCAGAAAGAAAGACTGCAAGACATATTCTGGTACTGGGCCACTCACCTGTAAAATGAACAGTTCTGCCACTGCTGTTCTTTACATACGAGCAACAGTCTTAATAACAACTCCAGGTGGAATGGAGAGACGACACAATTCCCCTTCGTTTACCACCTCCCCAGGGCTGGCTTCACAAAGCTGTAAATGTTAATACCGGTCCAGTGAGCTTTTAGCTGGGTTGGTTAGAAGTGAACAAAAATAAATGAACATCTCATTATATCAGTTAACTACTGTTAGATTTGCAGTGCTCCACTTTGGTGAAATGTTTTTGTGACTCTACCGTGCATTCTGTACGAATTGCTGTACTTTTATCTTACTGCAACATAGCAAAAGTCGCTGTAAGCCGCTTATTTTTCTGTTTCTCAATATCTTATAGCTAATCTACAACCGTACAACACTTTCTCGTCAGCTTTCATATATTCGTTTCGTCGTCGGCTTACTCTCCCCGTGTTTAT